>JARQZJ010000092.1:5127500-6327500 GCA_030704895.1 Henosepilachna vigintioctopunctata
TCGATGGAGCAATGTACAGTGGACCAAGTCGTCCATTAATGGATTTCGAAACGCGATTACGTGTTGCTTTGAGTGTTCCACTATAAGAAGTACGGAGCTGCTATGTAATTTTCGATATACATGCACACCCACAAACTCTGCGATATAACAGTATGAAAGTTTGAAAGTAGGTATACCTTGCCGTTATATCCAAGACACATGGTATCGGATAGAAATGGAGGAACATGCAGGAATATCGGAATAATAAATACTGTGAAAAATGGCATAGGAGGGAACAATCTAAATAAATTTTTATCAGGATTATAAAACATGTACGTTGTTCACTGTTGTTTATTGTAATTTAATATCGTGAAGTTAATTTTTGGCTACAAAATTTCATAAAACAGTCAATAATTGTTGCCAATAATTGTGACATTCACTTTGACTCCATAGAAGTTATTATTAGAAGTTATGTGGAGTTATTTCAAGGGAAATTGATTGAATGGTTTGATTTAGATTTAGTTCTTTGTAATATTTCATTTAATTCTATTATTCAGTTACCTTCTCTAAACATAAGAAATACGTTTTCTTTTTTATTTTGAAATCTTTTGAATTTCTAGTAACTTCTGGAGTGTTGCAAGGATCCAATCTTGAACCCCTACTATTTGTCCTGTTTGACTGCATGAAGGTGGCTTATGCGGACGATATTTAAATTTATAAGGGTGTGTCATCTATGCATGATTGTTTGAGGCTATAAAGTGACCTGAATGATATCAGCCTGTGGTGTAATAATAATTGTTTACACTATAACGCCATGAAATGTAATGTGGTGAGTTTTACTAACTAAAGAGAAATGTGATAACTTTTGATTACAACATTGAAAATGTTAATCTGACTCGACTTCTGGAGGTTAAGGATCTCGGCATAGTATTTGATCAAAAATTTTCATTCATACCTCATATCAACCAATTAACTTTATCATGTACAATGTTCATGGTTTCGTCGTCCGCAATGCTAGATTGTTTTCGAATTCCTCAACACTGGTCCATTTATTTCATGCCGTAGTGAGAAGCAATTTGAGTATGGCTCTCTTGTTTGGCGACCAATATATAATTGTCACATAAACCTCCTGGAGGTACTGCAGAGGTAATTCTTGAAATGGCTCTCATTTTGTGATGGTATATATCCACCTAGGGGTTATGATCACGCTTGTTTGCCATAGAGGTTTGACACTAGGAATCTCCACACCAGGAGAAGTTTGAACGCATTGAAATGTTTATTCAATTTGCTCAATGATAATCTCGACTGCCCGAGCTTTTGCGTGAAATTTATTTCTTTGTTCCTCGGAGGTGTACTAGAATAAGCTAGACATTTTACTCAAAAATCCACAGAACCAATTTTCTCTCGCAATCGTCGTTTAGATTTGGGTGTTCTACTGCCAACCAGGTATCCATTAATGCGTATTTAACCATTGAGGTTTCTTTATTTCTTCCGGTGATTTGTTTTCTTAATTAGTAATAACTGATTGTTTAGAGATTCACTTGAAAGTTTAGATATTGACAGTATAGATTTGGATTATAATATTTGAAAATGACTGAGATTGAATTCTTTCTTAACTCTTGGTAAAACATAATTGAATATTAAATCAAATTAAGCTCTTGGCTTAATGTTTCACGATTTATTTCACAATATGAATAGTCAACATGTTTCTAGCGTTAGTCAACATGTTTCGTCTTGAAAATGAGCTAGCGCTCGAAACATGTTGACCATTCATATTGTTAAATAAATCGTGAAACATTGAGTCAAGAGGTTAATTCAATTTATTATTTGATAATGTTTTTTATTATAATAATTATTTTTTAATATTGTATGTCTATATTGTTATTGATATTTTTAGTCACCATATATATTCATTATGTATTTTCCTGTATTATCCTGTATGTTCCTATTATAACTATTATTATTATCTGCTAGTACAATTTCGTTATGTACCACGACAAATGGTGTATTGTTAATTTTATTCAATAATAATTGTTTCATTATTATTATAGATATATATATATATATATTATATATATATATATATATATATATATATATATATATATATATATATATATATATATATATATATATATATATATAGTTTATAGATATATTTTTAAATGTTCGATATCGATAGGATTTCAAATAAGACGTTTGTCATTATAATAGTTTTTTTTTTCTCTTGCTATTCTTATATTATTTTATGATAGTTTTCCAGGAAAAATTTTGTACGAACGAAAGTATAAGTATACTTCGTGAATCATATATAAGAGCTATTATTCCTTGTGTCTGAAATTCCATGTAGTGGATTCGATCTGAATTAAATATCATCAAATAAGCACTATGATTAAATATTTGTAGACTCAGATAAGAGAAAAATTCCAATTGAAAAATGAGATATATCATTCATAACCGATTTCGTAATTTTGTAACATCAGTATTTCATGTAATTGTTATCGATAAAATAACTGAAATATCGTACAGGCAAGAGAATAAATGATTCATCGAATTCGTACTAGGAAAAACGTTAAGTAGATACTCTGAAAATTCTGTAAAATGAATTTAGAACTCAAATTTCTGAATCGGTTCTCTATCACACAGAACGCATTGAAAAAAATTATACAGACAGGATCTAGTGAATAGAATGAGTGAGAATAAAAAAAGTGTATTTTTCTCTACAATAAATGCATTTAGTTTAGAAAAATCCAATGGGTAGTACTTTAATTTCCTCCACTCATTTCAAGAGGCCAAAGATATGCAAAAAGTGTGTTTTTATAAGAGCAATCTTCTAAAAAACGTCATATTTAGTATTATTCCTTATATAAGTTCACTGAGTGTTCGCTGATCTCTTGGTGAAACATTGATTAATATATTAAATAAAAATCATCAAGGTAATCAATGAAAATCAGGTAACACCCCGAAACAATTCTCAAGTATTTATTATAAATTTTGTGAAACCTTGCCAACTGTTTTTTATTTAATATATTATTCCTTTTTGTTTCAAAGATAAAAAATGAAAATATCATTTTTCTACCATATGTGTAGAGCCTCATCGCCTCAGTGGATGGTTTTGACCAAACATTTCTAAAACAATCATTTTTTTTTTAACCACAAAATCTCTCATTAAAATTTTACCTATGTATATTCTACAGCGTTTCGAGGATTGTTTTCCTCTTTATCAAGAGTTGTGTGTTGTTTAATCTATAGAATTTCATGTCTCGAAATAAGTAATTGAACATAAGGACGACACAGTTCAAACTGCTTAATATTCGAGTACAATGTACTTTGCCAATAATTTGTAATTAATTTGTCAATCATTATTATATTTCTAGATTTTCTCGTGTGGTTTATCTTGCCTTGTATTAATCAGTGGGTTAGTTAGGTTATGTTATGGGTATGTCAGATCGTCCGTGTCCTTGTCCGTGTTGTGTTTTTCATTGTGAAATGTTTTCTTTTCATATAACTTGTTTGGGTTGACCGCAGAATTAGTCTTGTGGAAATTGTTCACAAGATTATTAGTCTTGTGAAACGTTCTTGTATGCTTGTTCTAACGTTTATTCTTTATGGTAGTTAATATGTGTAAGATTTCTAACCGTGGTCTGCTGCTTTCATTTCTTATTCCAAAATGTTTATATTTTTATTATCGAATTCATGGTTTTTTGTATTTCTTTTGTTTTCCTTCAGTGCGGTGCTTGCTGTTTTTGTGTATTTTTGTGCTTTTAGTCTGTCTTGCAGGTTTTGAATTGTTTATCCAATATATACAATCACGACACGGCATGCGTATGAGCGCAGCAGAGTGAGATTTCTACATGAGCTGTGTTTTATCTTTTAGTTTAATGTACAGATCATTGATTTGGTTACATGGTTGGGAAGCAATTTTTATGTTGTGTGGTTGTAGTAATTTGTCTATATTTTCTGTGAGAACAGTGATGTATGGTAATAAAATATTGGTATGTCGTTTTTGATTTGCCTCTTCTGTGTGTTGTATAATTTTAATATTTTATTATGTTATACAAGTGTTCTCAGTTTAATTATGTACATAATTATAGATGTAGTTATTTCTTTGAAGGATCAATTTTACTTTTTCTGCTGTGGTTGTTGTTAGATGTTGTGCAGTTAAACTGATGGCTCTGTCCATATATCCAACTGATATACTCTTTTTCTGAGTGATAGGATGAGTTTTATTGAAATCAAGTGTTCTATATCAGTTTACTTCCTTCACGTAGGTATATACCATTGGTTTTGAAGGTTGAGTATAGAAATGGTTCAATTCTTATTTACATTCACGATCTCAGAAAGTTAAGTTCAATGGTGTCCTTTCGGACAGCACTTGGGTTCATTTTTGCCTACCTCAAGGTACGGTCTTAGGTCCACTGCTATTCCCCTTGAAATTAGAATTTCAAAAGTTTATGATTCGGGCTACTAACCCATTATCAAATGTTCATAGAGTTCTGTGCTAGTTTTACAAGTGTTTTTAATCATATTTCACATACACATATTCAACGGTAAGTACTCTAATAATTTTTTTACATTTCTACATTTTTTAGGAATATGTTCAATTCTTATGAATTAATGTAAATGATGAAATTCTGTTATAAGTAATTGACTTTGGAAATATGTACCTATTTTACTTAGAGACTCGAATGTGAAAATTTCCTCTTCCAGTCCATTTTCTAAGAACTTGGACAGAATCAATATTGATTTGAATTCTTAGCGTTATCCTGCATTTTGTCAGAACTATGTTTGTACCCTACTTATGAAAATTGACCTAAATGATGGGTTTTCTTGATTGAATTTTTTACTACAATTCTTATTATATCCATGTTTTAGCAAACTTTTAACCTAAAATATAAAATGAGTCTATTAAATTCAAAGTTTATTTTTTATTTTTCATAGAACCACCTAAATTATACTTGCTGGTAGACGAAGATATGAAATTGTTGTCCTCTTCAAAAATAATAATTTTCAACCGAAACCGATTATAGTGTCGTTCAACAACATTTTAACATATAGTTAAATGTTAAATCTCATGAATATGGTGGAGGAATGCAAATTTTGATATGCTAAGCAGGAGAGTTTGAACAGGATCGTAGTGATATAATTTGGAAAGCAGCCCTTATTTATAGTTCAAAAATTATAATGAATTATTGAATAGTGAATCAGTTTGAAATATTGGGAATATATTGAGTTTTCTTCTAATTTTATATATATTTATTATATAGATTTTAAAGAGGTCATTGCTCATCACAAGCAATTATTATTTGTAGTCTTCAAATAGGGTGTTTTATTAGAATATAAGAAAAATTAGACTATCCATTGTGCCTTATGAATGCATTTTTACTTCTAAAAATCCAGACTTAACGTTGTCTTAATATCTTCGCATGTATTTTTTGCCATAAACTCATGAAAAAATAACACTTGCTTCATCAAATGCAGATTTCAACATATAGTAAACAAGAAACAAAGAAGAACTACGTGCAGATTGCTCAAGTCAGAATTTCAAGAATTTTTCAACAATATACTAAATATAATAAGAATTTAAAAAATATATATAATAATAAGAATATAAGAAATAATAAATATAATAAGAATGCTCTTTGGATGTTCATTTAAATTTAAAATGAAAATTTGCACAAATGTTACATGTTTCCTTTTCATTTGAGAAACGGCGTTCAAGGCTTTTATTTGAAATTGAAGGGTTTTTAGTGCGAAAGAGATATTACTCATGATAGATATCTTTTCAATAGAATATCTACTTGAGATTTAAAAACCTTTCTTTTAAATTTCGTTTCTTTCTTCTTTCTAATGGTAACCATCAAAATATACCTATCTATTATAGTTATAATATATAAAAGTTTTTTCATATATCACAGAAAGAACTTACTGACCAAACTCCTCAGAAGTATATCGTTTTCTTCCCATTAGAACATTTGAGAAAAACTCACAATAATCTAGATGATGGATGTCATGAAACTTTTTACATATGTGTTTCAATATTCTAATCCAGAGCTTTCAAATAATATTCTCTCAATATTCCATTCAGTTCATTATGCTTTAATAAACTTATCGAATAAAAATACTTGAATAAACACATCCTATTGAACCAATAATGTTGGGTACTCATGATTTATACAAAGAAACATATTCTTATGTATACAAACCTTCATGAATTCAATTATCTCTACGAATAGTAAGTGATAAGTATTTATACTTATATAGTATTTTAAGTTCAAAGTTTCGACAAATTCACAATTTGTTACGAAACATGAGTAGGAAAAGAATTTTTTCATGTTTTCGTATGTTGTTTGGCTCCTATTCTGATATCCAATTTACCAAAAAATCTACTCCCAATACACTAATTACCTTCATTTTCTTTTCGTTAATGATAAAAACATCGGCCAACGTTACGTTAAAAAATGCGCGAAAATTTTAACAATTTACTTGAAAGTCGAATTGACAAATTCAGACTCAGTCAGTTCGTTGCTTCCTCCAACCACTATACACAAATAAAAATTAAAATGCAATAATATTCAAACGCAATGCTTTTTAGAATACTTAGTTTTGAAATTCAAGAAAGAAATGTACCTTCGGACTAACTTCACAGTAATTGTAAGAAAGATTTTCAAAAGTGGTTTGTTACATAAACTGTTGATATTGTACAATTTTAGCCCTGAAGAAGAAAAGGAACATATTCGAATGCATGGAAAGTAATAAAGAGGTAAGTTTTTTTCCTGTCCTAGCGTGCAAACCCAATTAAACAGTGGAAATACATATCTACACTCGTGAAACATTCAACCATATCTTGTCTATATTGTTCTTCAAAAATCAATACCCGTCAGAATTCCGAAACGAATGATTTTCATTGATTGACAGTACTGAAATAATAAGTGACAGATACAGATTTATGATTAATACTTAGCTATAAAACTTTTTTCAGCCGTTCTAGAAAACTATTGATTCATGAAATAATAAAAAAATGTACTTATGTTGAATGAAATATAAATTTTATGTCTTATCGTAAGTATGATTTGAGAGTACAGTTTTCACATCTGAAATTAACATAGTAGTTTGAGATTATGTTTTAAATTTTATAACAATGAATTCTGAAAAATATTCAATTGTTTCCAAAAATCCAAAATGTTTTGTAAAGAAATTTTTGAGGAATAAATTGGCATTACCCTGCAAATGTGGCTGATCCGTCTCTGTCTCCTTTTACCGTGTCGTTCTAGTCAAGATATAAAATTGTAAACGGAAAAAAGTTGAATCGAGCGCACGTTTAAACGTCAAAATCACCATAATTTAGTCAAAATCGATTACAAAACACGGTGTTTGATATCGAATCGCAATTAATATGAAACGTGTAGTTAAAATCGGCCAGACAATGGCCGTTTGCCTTGCTGAACTCATGCCTCGGTTGTGTCGACGAAATTACGTTGTTGTTTATACTTTATTATAATGCATTCTGTTAACGAATAATTGTAGTATTTTAGTTCCCTTGTTTTCTCGTGTTTTCAGGATGCTAAATACGCCTCGCATCTCGAATTTATCGCTTTTTGGTAATTTTCAGTTGTCGACAATTTAATGAAGCCCTTTCGGATCGAAATTCAATTATTAAAGATGAAAGGTATATATTTCATTCTACATCATCAAATGAGTATATTATCATCATCTACTCGTGTATCTACCGAAGACAATCATAAGAGATGGTAAAAAATAAGGACGAAATAATAAAAATAACATTTATTCAGCAATAGTTATTACAAAATTCATATATACATTTAAATTCAAAATTTCTCATCAGCAGTTATTCGTTCGAAACAAACTGAGCTAATTTACGTTTGAGTTCTTTACAAAAGTCGATTTTAAATAGGCCATGAAATGTGTAGACAACAGTGACGCTGGTGGTCTATCGAAATTTTACATCCCTTCATTAGTTGATTATGTATACTAATGCAAATAAGACGCTTCTCAAAACTTTCCCAGTTTTAAGTCAAATAATTTGATAAGTACTTTTGAATTAAATTCTATATTTTTCAATTGTGTATAGTTTTCGATTGTGTATAATACATGTGTTGTAGTTGATAATTTGTTGATAACACAACATCAAACTATAAAAACAAAGTGATTTGTGTGATTACCGATTTTAGTGGAACGGAATCAATTTTGTGTTGTTTAATACTTTCGTAGTATGAAGTTGAATATTTACGATTCCAGTATTTAACTTGTACTCATCAATTTTTTATAGCGTAATATAGGAGTTAGAGATGATAGTTTGTGAATGCCATAACAGCAAATTATAAAAACGAAGTGTTTTGTGTGTACCGATTCAACCGAAATCAAAGTTGTGTTCCGTAGGTGATTTAGTAAGTTTCAAGCTTGAAATAAGTAAGGCTCTAATAAGTATATTCTCTTTAAATCAAGAAAACCTGATATATAAGGCACTCTGAAGGCGTGTGGTCAAATATTATCTATATTCAGTTTCTCCAAAAATGAATTTTCAAAGAATAAATGAAGAAAATGTATATCACGAGAGGATTGAGCTCCAACAAATGATTCAGTTGATTGTGCCTTGCATCTTCCTGTCAAAATTGCTTTAAAATCAATGAAATGTGTGTGCTGGTGGGTTTTGCAAGGTGCGCAAAACCCACTATATCGCCTATATTGGTCGTTTTACTTTCTATAAATAATCTGCTAATAGGTCAATACTAAAAAATCACAGTTTTTACTTACTGAATTAGGTATGTGTGATTTACGTACTGAAAAATATTTTATCTTCGACCCCCAGCAATATCGACACCCTACTCAGATAGTTCCCATTCAACCTCCTGGCCCAGAGAGACAACCGCTTTTGTTCAATAGCCCCCTAAAGTCTATATAGACAACTTTGTCTAACTCTGGTCTATATTCATCTACTGTAGACTCATTTTGGACCTCTTTTAAATCCATTTTCAGGATTTTTTCCGTATTTCTTTGCTATTCCAGCTTGTTTCAGCTTGTGTATATATATATATATATATATATATATATATATATATATATATATATATATATATATATATATATATATATATATATATATATATATATATATATATATATATATATATATATATATATATATATATATATATATATATATATATATATATATATATATATATATATATATATATATAGGGTGATTTTTTAAGCGAAGTGTTTTTAAATCGAATAAAACACTCAATTTGCATCATATGTTCAAAATTTTTATCGAAATTGATAACTTGGCCTTTGCCATTTACATTTTGAAGATAACTTCATGTAAATGTTATCCGCGGCTCCGTATCAAATGGTCCATTCGGAAGGTTCAATTTGACACATGCCCAATTGCTGAGAACGGTGAGGTTCAATACCCTAATCCTTAGTCGGGTATTGCCGCTACTTCGCCCGCACCCCGCACGCATATCGGTCCCGTCCTCCAATAGCCAGACAAACGGACGGTTAGCGAGCATCTTAGTACCGTTATCAATCTTACTTGAATGCAAGTATATTGAATTACTAATTCGTTTTGTGACAATTCGTTTAATAAATTAGAAAGAATACTACCAAAACTTTGCATCTTCTCTGCAGGTAAGTGTAATATTTGCATGTGTTACAATTAGTTTGTTTGTTTGTTTGTAAATACTTTCCTGTACAGCAGGCGGCGCGGCGGTCTTATTGCCCAAGATGTAGGATTTGTACCTACGAATCTTAATTAGATATTTATTGATATTGTGGAGCGGTGCCTGTCCAAATTAATAGTTTTATTTTACTTAGGTACTAACCTTCATTTCATAAAACTACATGTACATTTACATGTAGATTTACATGTACATTTACATGTAGTTTTACATAAACATTTTATTGTTTTAGTATGGCCCTCAGCAAACCTAGTACGAGTACATCAAGAATAAAGGATAACCCTCGGACGTTTCATGAAGAATGGGAAACAAAATACCTTTTCACCGAAAGCAAAGCCCGCAAACCTGTGTGTCTCATTTGCTCAGCAACAGTAGCTGTTGCTAAAAAATATAATTTAGAGCGGCATTTTAAGCAAAACCATACAAAATTCGACAAAGAGTATCCAGTGGGGTCAGCTGTAAGGACTGATTTCATAAATAAAAAGAAGAAAGAACTATTTTCACAGCAAAATATTTTTGTAAAACGACACGAAGAACCGGAAGCCATGGTCAAAACATCGTATGAAATATCTTTATTATTGGCTAAGAAGAAAAAGCCGTTTTCTGATGGGGAAATTATCAAACAGAGTTTGTCCATTTTTGCACAGAACTGCAATGATCAAAAGGTTAAAGCCATGGCAGCTAGTATTTCACTGTCGCGCAACACAGTAATGAGGCGAGTAGAAGATATGTCAACAGACATTAACAGTCAAATTGCAGAGTTTGTAACTAAATGTAGATATTATTCACTTGCATTGGACGAAACCTGCGATTTAACTGGTATGGCGCAATTAGCTGTTTTTGTACGCTGTATTGATGACAATTTCAATATATTTCAAGATATATTGGACCTCTGTCAACTGAAAACTACAACCACAGGAAAAGATATATTCATGAAACTGAAAGATTGCATTGAGGGTAAGAGCCTAAACTGGGATAAATGCAATTCAGTTTGCACTGATGGAGCACCTGCGATGATGGGGAAAACCAATGGCGCTGTAGCTTTGCTGCAAAATTACATAGGTCGACAATTGTTTTCTTATCATTGTATTATACATCAAGAAGCTTTGTGCGCTAAAGACATGACTTTCGAGGACGTGATTGACCCAGTAGTACGCTGCATTAATTTCATACGTGCCAGAGCACTTAACCGACGAGAATTCAGAACGTTGTTTGAAGAAGAAATAAAAGAATACGGCGAATTACATCTTTATTGCGCTGTTCGCTGGTTATCTAAAGGTGAAATGTTGAAACATTTTTATGATTTGAGGGAACATGTTCTGGAATTTCTGAAAGAAAAACAAGCATTGCCAGCAGAGAGAGCTCTGCTTGAAAATTCATTATGGCTGTGCGATCTTGCATTTTTAGTTGATACATTCAAGCACCTTAATGTCCTGAACCTTAAACTGCAAGGAAAAAATTGTTCTCTTCCAACAATGTTCAACTTGATCAATGGTTTCAAAGGAAGTTGGACTTGTTCGCAGCAAACTTAGAGAGAAATAAAGTCGACCATTTTTCCACACTTGCAAGTTTAAAAGAAGAATTAGAGATCACTGCCCTTGATATTCCTAAATACCTATCAAAAATAAAATGTTTAAAAGAGTCTTTTGAAAACAGATTCCAGGATTTTGAATCGGACAAGAGAAATATTCAGCTGTTTATAAATCCATTTGCTATCAGTTCTACTGACTTGGTTGATTATCCACCTAATCCGTAGCAAGTTGGAGTATGGCAGCACGATCTGGCATCCCATTTACACTTGCCATCAACGCCATCTTGAGGCTATTCAGAGAAAGTTCTTGAAATTCTTAGTTTGGAGGGAGGATAAAGTTTATCCACAGAGAGGAGTCAATCATAACAAATTATTGAGTCGATTTAGTTTTATCTCATTGCAGAGCAGGAGAGAAACTTTATCACTCAAATTCTTGTACAAATTACTGCACAATAGTATTGATTGTCCTCCTCTCTTGTCCGCTTTGAAATTTCGTGTTCCTAGGCAAAATTCTCGTAATACAGAATTATTTCACCTAGAGACTTCGAGGACCAACTCCCTTATGCAATCCCCCATTTGGTTCATGGAGTCTACACTGAATAGAATTGCCAGTAATTGTGACATTCACTTTGACTCCATAGAATTTATTATCAGGAGTTATGTGAACAACGAAAATTGATTAAAATGAATTGATTTAGATTGAGTTATTTGTAATATTTCATTGAATGCTATAATGTAGTTATAAGTTACTATTTTTTTTAGATTAGATTGATCTCTTTGTTAAATCTTTTGTTTAATTATTTAGTTAAATCTTTTTTCTAATTATTTAGTTATTACTTAGTTATGTATTCAATATATATAATGTTATAATTTTCTGTAATTGGGTGTTATACCTGTTGAAAATAAAGAACTTATAATTATTATTAAAACGATGACGAATTGACATTTCACGATCTTCATTAACACTGTATGCTACGGCTGCGATATTCTCTTCAGTACACACTGTACGCATGCGAGACAATGGTTTAATGTCCAACAAAGTAAACTTGCTGCGAAATTTGGTGATAACAGCACGAATTGTTGATTCACCAGGTCGAATATGATCGTAACAAACGATACACATTTTTCACGGAGCACGAATTTTGATATTAAATTTCAACAATTTGTCGTTGCTCGTTTGCAAGTCTTTCTATGATGAAATAGCAGAGTGTACGGAAAACTTTTCACTTTGACAGATGACGTTTGAATGCCTCTACCAACCAGTACCGCCAACCTGAAAAACTTTAAAATGTCAAAAAATCAACCGTTATAATATAACTTTGCTCTTAGTTTCGCGATTTCTTCCGTTATTATATTTGTTATTTGATAAAGTTCTTTCTGAGGTCTTTTTATCTTGCTATTGAATCTAATCGATCCTTAAATCTGAGAAATTGTAGTTCTTCGTCATTTTTTCGTTTATTTTTGAAAGAGAGTAGATTACCATTGTTTTGGCTGAGTTAATTGCTCAAAAGGAATAGATGTGTCAAAATTCCCTAATGTTTCACCTGTCGAAACGCACTTCAGTTCACCAATGATAGTTTTCAGGCCCTTTGAGCTTGAAAATTCTTCGTTTATTGCTGATGTTAGTTAGTCCTGGGGAGTGTATAATTTCTCCGAGATATTTAAATTGACTGACTTGTTAATCTTCTTAGATCCTGCTGTATACTCATCATATTTAAAATTGATTTAATACTTTTAGTATTAAGTATTTTTCATGAAAACGTTACTTTTGCACTTCTCAAATGAAATATGCCAAATTATTTCAGTTTTTTTAAAGAGGTTCTTCAAAATTTTGACTAATTTCCTTGAGGCCTTTGAACTGAAAAATAATGAGATACGCTGCTACACACGTATCAAATTCAATCAATTTTGAATTCGATATTTCACCAAACTTTATACAGTAGCATTTTGAGATCAACTTCATAGATATAGTTAGCCTCAAGTTATACTTGAACTAAATTAGTCATAGACGTTTTTCTACAGGAGCATTATATATAATTCATTATACATAGTTACGTCTGTGACATTAAATTAACATAAAGATTATAACTAGTAAGGTCATTATGCATTATCGTCTATCACTACGAGTCGGCTGCTTCTAATTGATAGATTCAAAAACATACGTTCTGAAGAAACTACCGAAAATGTTTAAATTTTCGGTAGCCTTATTTTAATAATAGAGAAAGGCACAATAACTCGATCCTGACTTCTGGAGTCTTTATTTTTTATGAATTTAAAATTATGATAATTAATGCAAATGCATAGAGCAAAATACTAAAGAGTAATATTTTAATAAACATGAGAATAATATGAAGAAGCAGGCTTGAAAAATGAATCATAATATAGAAAACGCTGGCGTCGTTGAAATTGTGTGGATGGTTGGTTTGTTTATTAGTGTCTGAAAGATTTAATGGTCATTGACATATTCATATTGAATATACTCAAAGAAAACTAAAACTAGAAGTTCTGAGAAATGCATTCGTTCGTGTCAACCAAATTAAAGTTGTAATCCAGATTTTTATACTTATCATTTTTTTATTCCTCCCCTTCCTTCCCTTCATTCATTATTTGTCTATATTTATCATATGTTTTGTCAACCGAAGTCAGGTGGTAAGATTCTAGTGTGGCTAAATCTCTACAAATAAATTGATGTTGAATGTGGACAAAACTTTCGCACGTTTTTTGTCTTTGAGATGTAATATTGGGTGTATCGATTCTAATATAAACCTTTGTAAATTTATATTCATTAAAAATTATCTACTCATTCTAGACCTTTGTAAATTTATATTCATTAAAAATTATCTACTCATTCTACTATGTTTTTATATTTATAGACGGTGACATGTTTAAGAAAATGAAGAGTTTCTATTGATGTTGTTTTAGCATTGAAGAAACGTGTGAATCAATTGTCCGACAGAGTAAATTTGTCCTCCAAAATTTATCTGCCTCTGTGTCGACCCATGCTTTGATAACCTCGAACTTCATCTTAATTTAGTCACATATGAAATATGGTATATTTCCATGGGGCTGGCCTTCTGGAGCAATAAAAGTATTTTTGGACTTCATAGAACCTTTATTGGATTATAAGGATCTCTAGATTATCGATCCTGCTGCAGAAATACAATTTCACGGCTGAAAATCCTGACTTTATATTTTCGAATACCTGATTTATTGTCATTAACTGAAGAAAAATAGCAATGTTAAGTCAAATGAAGACTTTTGACATTTATAAAAATAATAATATTTATTTAGCTGAAGCTATACAAAAATCTACATATTTTGAACTGTCAATTTTTAATTATATACCTACCTCATTACTTAAAATATACTTTCTAAGATCACGCTCAAATATTTCAATACTAGTACTAGTTTTAAATATATTTCGTCAATTATTAAAAGACTTAAATCCGTCAAAGTATATGCTATTGTTGGATTTAGAGAGCTTACAACTTTGGATATAAAAACTGTCAGTATTTCTAGTATTATACCTATGCACATCACTGACATATGTAACATTTTTTATTACGTTACATGGAAGCAACTGATTTTTTATTTTAAATATGAATATATATGAAGCAAAAGTATTCTTTGTTTTACAGACATTAGTTCCAAAGAGTTCAGCATAATTTTGACAGGGGTATACCTATTGCACTTGGAGCAAATGGCTCGCATGGCTCTATTCTTTTGTAATTTTTGAATTTTTTCTTTAGTCAATCCAAATAACGAGTGAGGCAATATTCAAAATGTGGCATGATTATTGATTTGAACAACAATAATTACACATATGTCGATAGGTTTTTTTCCTATTCTTTCAAAAAATTGATTTTTTTAGAAATTTCAGATGATATGAAATCAACATGATCATTGAAACTCAATTTTTCGTCTAACATAATGCCTAAATATTTTACTTCTTTTACTCTTCTAATTTTTTGTGCATTAATCTTTATAGTTATATCCTCATTTGCATTGTTTTTAAGGGTTTTACTTGTACCCAAAACTATGAAGTTAGATTTGTCAACATTCAGAGATAAGCTGTTGTCACATAACCATTCATTAATTGCAGAAAGGGGTCTATTGATCCCCTCTGTCATATTCCTAATATCTTTGCCACATATATAGAGCATGGTATCATCAGCGAATAAACGTATAGAAGATTTTTCCACGTGAGAGACAATATGCTTTATATATAAGGAGAATAAGAGCAGACCTAAGACAGTTCCTTGAGGTACTCCCACATTCACTTTCGTGCTGTCCGACAGCATGCTATTAAACTTAACTTTTTTTGTTCGCGAATCCAAGTATGATCCGAACCAATCATTCATGACTCAAAAGTTTAACAAGATCTGCGTGCAGACTGGGCAAATTACAGAAGAGTCAGAATATTTATTATTTTAAATTTCTTAAGTTACCTTTTCATGTGAGGAGAGCATATCAAGCCAAATTCAAGAGACATATTAAGGGGTTTTTATTGCAAAAAACCTTCTCTTAATGTGCTGAATTTTTAACAGATTTTGTACTGGATCTTTGAGAACCTTTTTATTCCAACTTTCATCCTTTCCTTCTCTTCTAATTTTGAATGATTTTTTATAATTGCTAAAAGTATAACAATAAAATGCATCAATAAATATTCATCTATATATTTTTTGCGACTGCAGTTCCTACTAATATATTTTCAAGCACATGAAGAACGAATATGGCATTGTTTGAATATACATAAGTAGTTACATACTTGGCCAGCAATATACTTTTGCATTCTTCTTCTTCTAAGTGTACAGTGTATTCCTCTTCTTCATAGAGTGGTGAAATTCTTTTATCAACTTGATCATTCCACAAATTTAGAGCGGTATTTTCATTATGTTTACAGATTTCTATGGGTTCTTAAATACCTATCTAGTTTTTGTCTTCTGAAGCTGTATGTGATATCTTCAGATTATCTGCATCTGGCAAGGTTTAGCCTGGATCAAAAAAATTTTTGCCAAGTTTTAGTATTCTTTGTTTAGCATGAGCTGATGTTTTGACAAAGTTGTTCGTAACAAGCTGAACGTCAACAAGAAATAAATTGTTTAATTTTGAAAATATGTTGTTCATATCTACATTTTCTGGTTTGAAATAAGGGAACCCATGACTCATGCCCAGGAGAATTCAAGTAAACTCTATCTCTAATCCATGTCAAGTTTTCAAATTATTCAAATGTTTGTTCGGAGTTCTGAAATTCAAAGTTAATTATTATTTGAAAACACAAATCAGCATATAAACCTTGAAATATTAAAACTATCTATACGAGTTTCTATGAAACGAAGAATTGTCATAAGTCATAATACAGCTGTCACCAAGATACGATCACATATTGGAAATATTATTGGAAGATTTTCGTTGAATTTCTGAAATCAATGTGATGTTCATTTGTATTTTTACTTCCAAATTTAACGAGAACATTGAACTTGAACGATGAAATTGAAGTAAAAGATCTTGGTGCATTGGGAAAAAACCTCAAAACTCGATTGTTTGGATGCATGCCACTGATGATTTCCAAAATAGTGTGAAAAAGAGCTCTGCGGAAAATGTCCTGCGGAAAACACTAAATATTTACTCTCGAAAATGGACAGTTTGTGTTTTCGTTGACCGTTGACAACATTTGTATTGACAAAATTTTATTCGAATTTTTGGTATATTTCCAATACAAAATGTATATTTATATACATACATATATTATGACTGAGATTGAATTCTCGCTTAACTCTTGGTGAAACATAATTGAAGATTAAATTAAATTAAACTCTTGGCTTAATATTTCACGATTTATTTAACAACATGAAAAAGTCAACATATTTCGAGCGTTAGCTCATTTTCAAGACTGTTTATCACCTTTATCACCACTACTAAGTGAAATATTTATGAATAGTTCAGAGAAAAAAACTTTCAGCTCTAACATCACGCTAACAAAAAACGTTTTTCTTTGGAGACGGTATGTAGACGATGTTTGCTGTATCTGGAGTGGGTCCGACAGACAATTAGATAACTTTTTGAAATATAGCAACTCATTTTATACATCCATTAAATTCACAAAAGAAATAGAAAATGACCCCAAAAAAAAGATGATTCTCTAACATTTGATATATACAGAAAACCTTCGTGCACAGATACCTTAATTCCTAAAGATAGCAATCAACCTTTCAATATTAAACTCAGCTCTTTTAATTCTTTTATACATAGACTTACGACTATCCCGCTTTCGAAGAAAATTTCAACAAAGAAGTGAAAACTTTGAAACTTTCAGCAAATAATAACGGTTATGAAGAAAATATAATAGATAATCTTATAAGAAAAAAGCAAAAAAAAGTCTTGAAAATGAGCTAACACTCGAAACATGTTGACTATTTCATAAAGTTAAATAAATCGTGATACATTATAAGCCAAGAGTTTAATTTAATTTTATTTATATATATATATATATATATATATATATATATATATATATATATATATATATATATATATATATATATATATATATATATATTATATATATATATATATATATATATATATATATATATATATATATATAGAACTAAAAATTTTTTGCCTATCTTTCTGAAGAATAATTTTTCCAGCATCTAAAAAGCAATCAAATATAGAATGTTTCAAAGTTCAGAAGTTATTTGAAAATGAAACATCTTCTATCTTTATTTCATCATTAACATTGATTTTTTGGTCAGTCTGAAGAATTCATTGTAATGGTGAAACTTACGCCACAATTGTAGAATTTTAATATAAAAGTGTGTATCAAAACCTGGAAATCTGCATTTTTTTACTCATCATAATATTTTATATATCCTTTTGTGATAGAAAAACAGGTGCATCCCCTTCATTTCGAATTGAGTCATTTCTAGTAGCGAATCAATATCAACAAACAATATATATCAAAAAAATTATATATTATTAATTCAAAGAATGCATCATTCCTCATTCATATTCTGCCACCCATTACTATCATTCAACTACGCCCATGTATGTGAAACAATACACACGGCAAGAAAAAATAGTGTAGTTATTATTATGCCATACTTAAATCGTCTTATGGTAGCTTCATTACTGTCCGGATTATTATTTATGGCGAAGTAAATATCCGGTATTACCTATACTATTACTTGTGGGCTTTTCATAGAAAAACGTTTAACTTAAAATAATGATAAGGTAAAAACAGTAAAATACCAGAAGCATCCCGGATAATAGTCCCCAATCATGAGTATAATTTGCTACCGATATCAAGAATGGCATCAATAAGAAACCAATGTAGTTTGTTACCTATATAAAGTCTGTCCAATCATCGACGAATCTTATGTTGACATGTGTCGTTCAATTCACGTTTCGATGTTTCAGACGATAAAAATCAATCACGTTTGACATAAAATGACCAAAATAACATTAAATGAATATTTTACCATACGATATAAGGAGGAAAGAGTGAAGAGCTGGCTTTTCTATGTCTTCTTGCCCGCAGTATTCTTTGTTTTAGGTTGGTTTACATTGGAGGAGGTCTAGATAACTCGACGGCTAACTTGTGTGAGATTTGTTATAATTTCATACGGGATTGTCATTATTTTTACTATAACTTGAATGTTTACGTAGATTAGTTGATGTAAACATTCCAAATTTGGAAAAGAGTGCACTGTTTTCTATGGTTACACATCAAGGGAGAGCCAGTGACTAATTTTGAATTGTCATTTCAAAAAACACAAACATTCACCTACACAATATTCACTAATATCAATATCATGTATCTATGATTCACTAATATCAATATTATGTATCTATCAATAATCCATGGGCTGATAACTTGGGAAGGGTTCCTATAGAGCTTAATCCCTCCGATATATAATATCTGGGATAAGCGAAACTCTTGAAATCGGGCAAAATAATAATACATTCATTCCCAACAGTATTACATCGAACTACAGGGAAAAAAACGAATTGAACACAAATAATAATAAATAAGAAGAATAAAAAAAATTAAAGAAAGAGAATTTAAGCGAATTACAATGGAAATAAAATTAAAATAAATTGAAATACTAATAAACAACTTAAACAATTAAATAGATAACAATGAAATGGAACAAACTATAAAGAAAATATTATCTATTACAAACACGTAGTCAACACAGAAGTTGATGAAATATAATTGACGAGTTCAATACCTGTTCGATGATAAAAGTCATTTCTTGCAATCCCAATGGTCGGAGTAGACTACTCTACTATTTCGAAGAAAGTAAAATAAAATTTATTTTAATGAAGGGTGTTTTTTTTAGAGGTATAGAACTTTAAGTTGGATATAACTGATTTAACAGATGAGAAGTGATTTATTCTCAGTTTGGTTCGGCAATTCATCGTGAATAAACTCACGCCTGAAAAACGCTTGCAAATAGTGCAATTTTATTTCGAAAATAATGGTTCTGTGCTGATTACGTATCGAGCACTACGTCCATTTTATTGTTTAGCGATGAAGTGCACTTCTGGTTGAATGGCTACATCAACTAACAAAACTGCCGCATTTGGAGTGAAGATAATCCTCAAGTGTATGTCAAAACACAGTTACATCCAGAAAAACTGACTCTTTGGTGCGCTTTATGGGCTGTTGGAATCATTGGTCCGTACTTCTTCAAAAACGATGATGGCCAGAACGTTAAAGTCAATGGTGATCGGTATAGAGCCATGATTACTAACTTTTTATTCCTGAATTGAACAACCATGATGTCCAGGAGCTGTGGTTTCAACAAGACGGCGCAACATGTCACACAGCTCGTGCCACAATCGATTTATTGAAAGACACGTTTGGTGGCCGCCTAATTTCACGTTTTGAACCTGTGAATTGGCCTCCAAGATCTTGTGATTTAACATCGCTAGACTACTTTCTGTAAGGCTATGTAAAAAAGTCATTAGTCTATGCGGATAAGCCACAAATGCCTGACCATTTGGAAGACAATATTCCCCGTGTTATTGCCGATATACGGCCACAAATGTTGTAAAAGCCATCGAAAATTGGACGTCCAAATTGGACTACATCCGAGTCAGCCGTGGCGGTCATAAGCCAGAAATCATATTTGAAATGTAATGCCACAAGATTATCTTTCGAATAAAAAAAATTCTTCCCAATCGAATGATACATCGTTGTTTTATTGCAATTTAAAGTTCTATACCTCTAAAAAACACCCTTGTTACAAAACACCCTTATCACAAAACCCTGGGAAATTGATTCAAATAATACTTTAAATTCATAAAAAAATCCTGAGAACTCTTCCGTCCTCGTAATTGTTGCCAGAAAGCTATAAATATTTATTGAAAATATCTGCACTTTTGTCATTTCAGTCATGGGTCGAATATAAGGTGTGGCCCAGGGGTTCCAGGCTTTCCCGAAAATAGATATCGTAATACAAAACAAACTTATGGGAAAACGAAGAGTCCAGGATAATGTGGAATTTTGATGAATTAACAAATGTGGATGAGTGGAAAACAGTCTCTGTTTTTCCATTTCTAACTTTTGTGGGTTGTTGAAATGCATAACTTGAAAGAAGTAATAGATGATCGGGTCACCAGTGAGGGGTGAGCAGTTGGGTTTATGAACTGTTGATTACTTTATTCACTAACATCCATATACTCTATTCCTGTTTCTGTTACCAGAGTAGGGAGATCTTTCTTCAGCTTGAGAAAAATGAAGCCCTATTCAAGAGACAGTTCATCCGTAAATAGGCTTAACGGATTAACTTAACTCTCCATCCACAGGGATATTATTGTAGATGACCAGGAAGTCATTGATGAATTTTCTGAAGTTTTAAAATTTCAAAATTTTTCAAAGACCAGAAAACTTGGTTTTGTTCTGTATTTTCTAAAAATATTGTTAACCTCGCTAAGTCTTTATAATACATACTTTTTTTAATACCTGGGCATTGAAAAATAATGGCTAAATATATCGGACCAATTGGTTATTATCTGAAATTCTTCATTTATCACATTGTCTGGTTATTATGAATATTGCGAAGTGACCAGTGGGCAATTTGATAATAATTTGATTCGTATTATCGGAGAAGCTTTCGTTATGGTGAAATGAAAGTTACAATTGTTTAATAAACTTGTGTGAATCTAGAAAACAGTGTTTTTCGTTTAAAATTTATCAATTATTCAAATGGATACACCAAGTTACGACGGCAAATATCAAAAATTTGTTAGTCAAATGTATCAAATGCTAAATATTCTGTGACTGAAATTGTGGCACTGTTAGAATTCGAGTTCCATATGTTGATCGATCTCTCAGTTGAATGCAAGAGGATTCTAAATCTAGAAGCACTTGATAATTAACCAAAATAATTATTCCGATTATTCAAATTTTATTGAATTTGGTTTATTTTGATTGAAGTAATATTGTGAAATTTTATATTTATTGTTTTCATTTTCTGTTTGACATCTATTAAATTCATATTATTTGTGTTTTCAATCTAAATATTCGATGTTGAAATTAAAAATAATAGTGATGGAACATTTTTTCATTACTCAGCCCTATCGATGTTTACATTATGTATAATGCCTGGACCATATGAATATTTGAATAGTTGATACATTGAATTGTCATGTGTTAATGATCATTTTTGATAATGTCCGGTCTCTATATATAATGACCCATTTATTACTTAGTCCATAATATCTATATAATAAATAAGTTACAAAAGAAGAAGAAACGAAGAAGAAAAATTTGAAAAATTGATGAAATTAATAGTATATCCAATAAATCTGGTAAGTATTCTAAGTATTATATTATACAATAAAAACTAAAATCAAACTCTTGGCTCAAGGTTTTACAAATATATTGAAAGATAAATTTAATATAAACTTATATTCAAACACTTGAACTTATGATTTACACTATATTGACTATATAGAATGACGCGAATGATCGTTTGTAACGACGAAATGCGTCATGCTATGTAGTGAATAAAGTGTAAATCATAAGTTCAAGTGTTTGAATTTAAGTTTATATTTAATATAATTGATTTACATCAAGTAAACGCCAACACTATTAAATGTTGAAAGATAAAATAAAATTGCAACGTTGAGTCGACATGTTTCGATCGGTCAGCTCATTATCATGACAGTCTTGATGATGAGCTGACCGCTGGAAACATTGCCTCTCAACGATGTAATATTATTTCATTATTCAATATCTTTCTGAAACATTAAGCCAAGAGCTTGATTCAAATTTTCATTTAATCATTTGTCACTAAGAGGTAACGAGAATTCAATCTCAGTTATTATATTCTACCATGAATGTTTTCAGTATTCACTCAAAAACTTTCAAGAATTTACCATTTATAATCAATTTTATTCAATTTTTTCTTTGGATTATTTTGATAACCTTTCAAATTTTCTTATTTTGTTTCTTGATCAAATTATTGCATTCATTCATCTCCGGGTTTTTCAACTATTATTTGGGATTTCGAATGAAAATTTGAGATATTGGAAGTTCAACAGTCTATTGAGGACCTGAATATATGACTTTTATTTGAAATTAAAGGTCGTTCGTCTATTTCTGCTCAGTCGGATGCTCAATTATTCGAAAAAAGACATAATTCTCACTTATTGGTATATTATAATTATGCAAATTGTTTTTACTCGATCGGATCCGGAGATCTCACAATTGATGGTTTCGTCGATATTAAGTATCTAATTAAGGCGTATGATGATTTCCGTTCATTGACATAATTGATTTTATGTAACTTCTTGTCTTTGAGGATCTTTCTTGATTCGCTGAATGAATTTCAGATATTCAAATACTATATGAAGACAAAATGATTCGAAATTAGATTTACTTGACTCAACTTTTCGAAGACTTGGAAAGGAATCATTTACCAGATAGTAAGTTAGATTATAATAATGATAATAATTTGAATCCCAATCAATTGAATGAGACATTTCAAATATTCGATGATGATGGTGATTTATTTATTTATTCAACATACACTGCTTTATTGGATAGGTCCTAATTACAAAGCAGGAAAGACAACAGATATTAAGAACAAAATTGGTAATACAAAAATTCAAAAGTTCAATTTCAAAAGAGGGACTTTGTGATATGAAGTAACAACTGATTAATTAAAATACAATTATAGGAATAAAAAAAACTTAAATGCTGACCAAACTTATACATACATATAAACATAAACACACACATATGCAGTCACATATTAACACATAGGTATACAAGTATAAGCGTGAATATGAATCCTGTACGTAAATTCATATAAATAATTGTTCTAGCAGAGATTATGCATACTATCAAGGAAACTTGCCTTAAAATCAGTAACAGAACACTTGTAAATATCCACCTTGGCTCCCAAAATATTACATTGTTCACACATCGTGTGCAATGTCGAAAATTTTAGAACATTCGTTATAGCTTCTGGAAGGTAGAACTTGAATGCGCTTCTGAAAAAAACTCTTGGGACAATGAAATTAAGCTTTTGTGATAATTCCTGACATTTCACTTTATTGTTAATTATTTTATGCAAGAAGATTATTGCACGGCATTTCCTTCGCGTACTGAGTGTGCCCACATTATGTCGACTTGTAAGCGTTTCATGTTGTATGCCTATAGGTGGATATATTCCATCAATTCTGAAGCTCAAGAGTTTCAGGAACTTTTGTTGAGTAGACTCCAGTTGATCAATATGTAACTAATAACCAGGATTCCAGACTGTTGATCCGTATTCAAGTTTAGATCTCACGAATGCACAAAACAATGTTTTCAGAGTTGATATATTGCTAAATTCCTTGCCAATGCGAACAATGAAACTCTACAGGCAGCGGTTACTGTAGCATTGATATGTAGCACAAAAGTTAGTTGAGAATCAAAGGTTACGCCAAGGTCAATAAATGTATTAGGTCTTTCCAGAATATTATTACCAATTTCATAGTTGAAATTTATCGAATGCTGTTTTGTGGAGAACGACATAACATGACATTTGGACATGTTCCTAGTTAATTTGTTGAGATCACACCAATTTACAATATTACGCAAGTTTCTGGCAATGCGTTCACAGTCTCCAATGCCGGAAACATAATGATTCATGATTATCAACATGGCACATCAAATATTCATGCATTCCAGACATACGCTGAAAAATGTAAATTTCGTTCTACCGAATTGATCAGGTGGAATCTGCAGCCCATTTATTGCCACTGAAGAAGATTCTGAAGCCATTCCTTATATGCTTTTAGAAACCGTATAGTAGCACTGCTAGGCTCATCAGTCTCTGTGGTATTGTATTATGAAATTTCATACATACGTAATTTTTTTCATTAATTACGTAAAAACATCCCTGTTCATACTTCAAGCAAACCTTACACATTCCGAAATGTATACAAATACAATTGTACGTATTTTGTGGCTTTTGAACAAATCGCAACAATTCGTTTTTCTAGATGCTCTTGAGATAATTTTGATAGCTTCCTTTTCTTTCAAGGGTATTCCTTTGAGGTCAGTACTTCTACCCCAGAGCACAATCTGCAATGGAGTGAAAGTTTCGAGTAATAAACCACCTTACATGCTTCATTTTTTTTAAATTTTAAATTACTATTTCGATCTGATCATGTCTGATCAACGAAAATTTCGTTCCAACTCAATTTACTACGACAAGATAACAAAACCAAGATATCGCTCAATAGCGATTCTTAGAATCTAGATAATATTTTATTACTAAGTTAACGTGTTCACTAATATCAGCTTACTCCGTTTTTGCACTATCACTTAAACTAACTTAAAAGGTTTGGTCCTCTTGAGTCTTCTCACTAGTGTCGTATTATCGAGAAGTTGGATGACCTCGACATTGACCTGATGAAGTAGTAGCTGTTCATGACTCCTGGGAAATCTTTCGATAGCTTGATCAACAGTTTCGATATCCAAATCCCTATGAAGATCATTGTTACTGAAGTACCAAGGAGCGTTTACAACATTCCTTGATACTTTATTCTGAAATCCCTGAATGTCCATACAGGTTTGAGAATCTGTTTATACAGAATTAACTTGTTGTAAGTTGGCAAGGTGGAATGTTTTCATAACAGCCAGTACATCTTTTTATACTTTAAGCCTAGCTCCTCTCTTTTCTTTTTGACATAGGTCTTCCAGCGGAGCTTAGCGTCCAAAGCAATACCCAAGTATTTTGCCGTATTAGAATATGGTATCGGTGCATTATTCATACTCATAGGGATATATTGATGACGTTTATTTGAGAAATTAATATGAACGGTTTTACTTTCGTTCAGTTTGATGCGCCAATAATTTGTTCAGTTTTTAACTTTATTAATTGATACTTGCAAACTTCTTGCTGCCTCCTCGTGGCTTCTGCCCACAGCTAGTATCGCTGTATCATCCGCGAAAGTGGCTATTGTATCGCGACCTAGTTCAGGAATGTCGCTGGTTTATAGTAGGTAGAGGACAGGTCCCAATACACTGCCCTGTGGCACTCCTGCCTTAATTTCTTTCATTTCAGAGTATGTAACTTCCTGCTTCACTCTAAAAGCTGTGTTTGAGATATATGATTCCAGTAGTTCTCCATATTTGTTGGGTAAAATTTTTCTTAGTTTAAACTTGAGTCCCTCGTGCCACACTTTATCAAAAGCTTGCCTCACATCAAAGAAGACGGCTGAACAGACTTTTTTTTTCCTTAGGCGATTTCTCAATCCTGTCAGTTATTCTATGGACTTGATCTATGCAACCCACAAGAAAAGCCGTTTTGCCCTTGCTAAAACAGATATTTCAATATGAAATAATGTCTATCCGTATAGTGAATATTCTTGGAGTTATCAACTAATTCTTGGAAAACTGACGTTCATATTTCAATGTTTTTGAAAATATTGTAGATTTAACAATATTTAGAATTTTCTTATGATTTAATACAAATACGCATGACGACGTTTCGAAGTACCTAGTATACTTCGAAATGTCGTCATGCGTATTTGTATTAAAATATGAGAAAATTTTAAATATTGTTTCATTATGGATATTAATTTTCTCCAAGTATCGGCCTCATCAATCATCAATATTGTAAATTTTTGTTTAAAGTCTTCTGTCTCATTCACTATTTACAACTTTCGAGATTTTCTGTTCATTTTTCAGAAATTCCTTTCATAGGAATTTTATTGTGACAGTAACGAACACAGAAATGAAAGCATTAGATATCCAGTTTGCTGCATTTATCCAATTTTTATCTATATAGATAAATGCGAAATTTAGGAAACGCCGCAGACTTCCAGTGCTCTTCTTATTGACAAGTTATTATTGACGAACTAATAGGAAAAAGAAGGTAACTTTGAGGAGTTATAAAACATCTGTTTCTTTCCTATCAATCCATAAGCATGTTGCATATTTTAAGAATAAAATCATCGTACAGAATAGCACCTTTTTCGTTTCGACATCTACAAATGGCATATTCTTCTTGAATAATTCATGATTCATTCGATAAGGTTGCAGCATGCCTTCAACACCATTTCTAGACACACGCCGGAGTATCGAGAATGTATAATGCATATTGAATAGCGTGTTCCTTTTTGGATCCTACATATTCATGAGACCATTCTAACCTATAATAACGCCGTCTGAACCTGCTTCATTATCAACTGCCAGTCGCGGCATCCCATTGGCCCTGGCTGCAGTTGAAGGGTGTGGCATCTATGCATTTTAAGGCATTAATTCATAACTTATTTTTATACCTGTATGAGTATATACGTGATAGTGAGTGGCTCACGTAGTGGAGTTGAAAAATTCTTAGGAATTAGTATGCCGGTGTTAACTTCAGCGCTCAACTACGTTTGATCGTGTTCATGTTTTAAAATAACTGATATTTCACTCAGATATATCGGTTGTTCTGTTGTCACATGAGGAACTCTCAGATCAAAAACCATAATGGAAAATATCAATGTCTTCAACCATGTTAGTTATATATATATATATATATATATATATAAATGGTAATTTCTCGACCGTGCGATAGTTATGTAGAATTTAAGTAACGGGAATAATAGGTATATAGTGAAGCGTTAATTCATTACAATTCTCGATATTTCGACACTTTTTTGTGTCTTTTGCAGGAGAAAAAACAAGAATTAGAGTTTATGCAGTGAAGATAAACTAACATTTTTTATAGCAAACGTCTTTTTTTTTGTTGTCACTTATTTACTACATATTGCTAAACCCTGAATATTAATACTTACTACACTAATTAGAACCTACTAAACACTAAATATTGAGTTTAGTAATATGTAGCGAATAAGTGGCAACAAAATGAGAGAGGTTTGCTATAAAAAATGCTAGTTAGTTTGTCTTCACTGCATAAGCTCTAATTCTTGTTTTTAACCCTGAAAAAGTGTCGAAATATCGAGAATTGTAATGAGTAAATGAGTTTTCTATATTCTACTATTATTTTCAAAATTTTTCACACACACACACATACCATATATATATATATATATATATATATATATATATATATATATATATATATATATATATATATATATATATATATATATATATATATATATATATATATATATATATATATATATATATATATATATATATATATATATATATATATATGTATGTATATAAACTATTTTTTTCAAAATCAATTTATTGCCTGTTTGACATAGTTATTTCTAACATTTTCACCAATAACAGGGTATTTTCAATATTAAAAGCTTTATTTTTGTTAACGTTTCGTTGTATATCACAACTTTGTCTAAACTAATGAATAATTGAATTTTATGAATTAGCATGGACATCAAAATGTTGAACTTATTTTTGAAAAAGTCGAATTGGTTTTTCTGTTTCTTTAGTATTCAGAGGAATATTTCTGTCTCAACATTCGCTTCAGAAGATTGAGGAAACCTTTGAAAAAGTCTTGGTAAGGCAGGTGATTCAAATGAGTGTGATTTATATATACATACATATAATTAAGCATAGTTGAGTTTTATATACTTATCCAGCGTATGAATATTTCAATAAATATATTGATAATATATATGAAGATATATATTATATCATAAAGTTCTTTATTCTCAACATGTATAATACCCAATTACAGAAAATAATTACATAATGATCAGTTCAACTTCCGAAAATGTGAAAACACTGCTGAATAATTTTGAAGAAACGATTTAATTTTTTGAAACTATGGCAAGCTTTTCATTCAGTACTTCAATATAATAATAAAAAACACTAATTCTCAGAATCGTTGATACCTATACAAAAGCGAAAACATCAGAAACAAACTGATACTGAATATTACTCAAATGCTATCTTCAGACTGCTTTCAAAACTCGATTGAGGTTCATCGAAGTTCAACTTTACTTTATTTCGATGTGCCATAGATTCAATAGGTAGGTATATTTACCTTTAACTAGGACAGTTGTGTGTGTCATCTGCGAATATTATCAATTTTACACTTTATCCAAGTGAGTTCGAGACATCAGGTATATATTAATCATTAAATCATCAATATAATACAAACGGAAGAGATCCCAAAATATTTCCTTGTTGAACATCTATGCGTTATGAACGTGGAGGTATGCATATTTCTTAGCATGAATACAAACTCTCTAGGTTCTATTTTTCAAGTAGTTTCGCATCAGTTCGAGTCAGCATCTGGAATACCAGATGAGTACAATTTTTCAGATCATATCAAATATGACATCTTCAAAAATCAGTAAAATAAAGGCAGGTGAACATTAAAACTTAGACTTTCTATATATCCATATTACGAAATGACAGTTTGTCAGATAAATGTTGCTGACTTATTCATTTCTTTCTTTCTAATTTGTCCAAAATGGCTAAACTGTTCTGAATATTGATAACTGTGTTTTGTCCATTGTTTTCGTAACCGAAACTATAAACTTAGACTTCTGTACATTCAGCGATGAACTGTTATAGCATTATTGGTATTCTATTGGCCATTCAAATACTGCTGTCAGGTCTCAATTCATCCACTCTGTTATAGTATTTACTGATGTAAAGCATTGTATCTGCTGCTTATAATCGTATAGAATAGGGATTCCTAAACTGAGCACCCCCCTCCCAAGGGGGTGTGAAGATATGTCAGGGAGGGCGTGTGCACAAGACCATTTAAAATTGAAAATTTCTAAATAAATAAAATCAATACATTTATTTAACTGTTTTTACGTTGTAGATTTTTTTCGTGATACCCTCAAGATGTACATAGAGAAATTGCATCATTGGAGACGAAACATATCAGCAAACCCCTGCAATTATTCAAATTTTGCCAAAATAATGTCAATCTCAGATGAGCCACAGTTCAAGGAGGTTTTTGAAGGATCCCAAATGAAAAGCCTAACATTAAACCATTTGGAGAACCTCACTGAAGAGTTCAGGAAATATTTCCACACACTTGTGACGAGGGTATTCACAGACTGTCAACAGAACCATTCAATATCAATATCAACTCTCTGCCAGAAGCACTGCAATAAGAAGGTCTGGAGATAAAACATGATTTCTCTGCCAAGTACGTCTTTTACAAAATGGACAAGTCATCATTTTGGATCAAATATTTCAAAGTGTACCATCGTGTATCACAGGCAGCTATTCGATTATATCTGCTTTTTTAGAGTACCTACTTGTATGTAAAGGCATTTTCAACCCTCGTTGCAATTAAAACTCAGTTCAGAAAAAAACTTGATGTTACCAGTGACTTACGTTGTGCCCTTACTAAAACACAACCAAGAATAGGTTTACTAGTGAAGAAAATGCAAGCCCTTTCATCTCACTAGTTTACTTGTTTATTATGTTTTTTTTGTCTATGTTTTTCTCTAACAGTATGTCTTTAAATTGACTCTTCAGATGTTGTTCTTTGTGTTATTGAAATAGATACATGTTTTGTTTTCAATGTAATTCTTGGTTTTTTTCACATGCCCATAAAACTTACTGTGAAGGGGGGCGTCGATGGTTTCTATTTTAACAGGAGGGGTAGTAAAAAAGTTTGGGAACCCCTGGTATTGAACATATTTTCATATGAGGAGAATAACAGTGAACCTGAGAAGGTTCCTTGAGGTACTCCAAGATCAACCTCAGTGCTGGACGAATGAATTCATATTTATGAGATATTCACATTCAATTTTTATACAGAGTTATTTTTATAATTCATCCAATAAGAATTTTTTAATGGAAATTATTATGTAAATCATCTTCAAGGAATTGCGAAGCTTCGAATCGGTTAAGTACAAAAAGGGAGAAAAAAAGATAATAGACAAGCATTAAAATATTAATCCTCGAGTTAGATACACTAGTTAAGTTTACAAATTGGCGTGACTGAAAATGCGGTCAGCAATACTTTACAATTGTCTCAAATTCACTGTAACACTGCATCTGTCATTATGTGCCTCGTTTGCCGAAGATGGAATCATTACTTACTCCATTGAATTCTCTTTAATCGGAGGAAATTATATCATTCAGGTTTATGGAAATAAAAAGGTTCGTCTGATCGTTTTTTCAGTTTGAGAACGCTCAGGTGATTACGTAGATTTATTTGTTTGCGTATATTACACTAAAGTGTCGTAAATATCGATGTCAAATTGTGAACCGTTGAATATGAAGAATGAAAACAATTTGAGAATAACTAATAATGAAAGTGTAAAGTCAAGTAACAGATTGAAGTTTATCTAAATTAACTAACTATAATTATTATTGAATATCACAAGATATTTTAATAAGAGAATAATAATTATTCTGTAAGCACCTGAAGAAGTCGTTTGTAACGACGAAACGCGTCATGCTATGTAGTCAATAAAGTGTTGTAAATCATAAGTTCAAGTGTTTGAATTTAAGTTTATATTCAATTATAATGGATTTACATCAAGTAAACGCCAACACTATTAAATATCCAGATTTTTTGATAAATGTAGTTTGATCTTCAACATTGAGAAACAATAAGATAATATTTGATGGGATTTGAATGCTAACTTGAACTATTTTTGGAAAATCAGTAAACAGAATTGGTCCAGAGTAAGTTTATGGGTAATTATTGTACTTATTTTCAAATAATCCCAGTTTCTTCATTCTTGTGCTTGAAAAAGTCGTGAAACTACGGAATTGCAGTCGCAAATATACTGGTAATAATAAATACAGTGATTAAAAAAAGAGTAATTCATTATCTATAAAACTATCTCGAATAGCAGACGATTTTGAGATAATAACTATATATTATCTCAAAGTAGCAGACGATCTAACCAATATTTGAATTCAAAAAGCGTACACAAAAAGAGATCGAGCTTTCGAGGTATTCTCCAATGAAAATAATAAGAATAATACTTATATCAATATTTATTCAGCTGAAGCTATACAAAAAATCTACATATTTTGAACTGTGAATTTTTAATTACATACATATCTCATTATTTAAAATATACTTTCTTAGATCACACTGAAATACTCGTATCTTAATACCTATCAGTACTAGTTTTCAATAGACTTGGTAAATTACTGAAAGCCTTTAATCCGTCATAACATGTGCTGCTATTTTTAGATTTAAAAAGCTTACAAATTTGGATATAAAAACTATCTGTATTTCTAGTACTATACACATGCACATCACTGACATATGTTATATTTCTTATTACATTACATGGAAGCACCTGATTTTTTATTTTGAAAATGAATATATGTATATGAAGCAAAGAGTATTCTTCGATTAACAGGTATTAGTTCAGAATAGTTCATCATACATTTAACAGGGGTATTACTAATGCACTTTAAAATTGTTCGCATGGCTCTTTCTGTAACTGTTGCAATTGTTGAATTTTTTCTTTAGACAAACCAAATAATAAACAGGATCAATATTCAAAATGTGGCATTATTATTGATTTGAACAACAGTAATTTCACATATGTCGACAGATTTTTTCCTATTATTTTCAAAAAATTTATTATTTTTTAGAGATTTTAGATTATATGAAATCAACATGAGCAGTGAAACTCAATTTTTTGTCTAACATTATGCCTAAATATTTTACTGTTCTTACTCTTCTAATTTTTTCTTTATTGATATTCACAGTTATATCCTCATTTTTATTAATTTTAAGGGTTTTACTTGTACCCAAAGCTATGAAGTTAGATTTCTGCACATTTGGGGATAAGCTATTGTCACATAATCATTCATTAATTGCAGAACGGTCTTTATTGTATTTTATTATATTCTTAACCTTTGCCTCATATATAGAGCATAGTACCATCAGCGAATAAACGTATAGAACATTTTTTCACATGAGAGACAATATCGTTATTTATAAGGAGAACAACAACAGACCTAAGACAGTTCCTTGAGGTACGCCTACATCCACTTCCGTGCATTCTGACAGCATGCTATCAAACTGAATTTTTTGTATTCGCGAATCCAAATAAGGTCCGAAGCAATCATTTACTACTCCCTCAAAGCCAAGTTCATTCGGTTTTTTCAATAATAATGACCTACATAACGTTTCAAAAGCTTTTTTAAAATCCACAAATACTACTACAAACGTTTCTCCTTTATCTATAGTACTATACCATTCCTCACATATGCTCAATATTGCTGTCTCACAAGAGCACGTTCTTTTGAATCCTGATTGAAACTCAGAAATTCACAAATTGTAATACCTGGTTTTTTACTACTTTTTCTAAAATTTTCTCATAAGGTGGTGGTAAATTTATACAAAATATCTTTATAGAAAGTTTATAGAAATAGAGAAATACTAGATAAGAAGGCATTAAAAACTAACCCATAACTCTTTTTTCGTATGAATGGGAATACAAAGGAAATAGGACACTGAATGCACGAACACATAACTCTTAAAACCTTGAAAAAATAAGGGAGTGTGAGATAAATTATGTATGTGTTCATCAACCTCAAAAGAGCGTTAATTTGTTGAACTCCCAATATTACCACAGGCGTTGTTGATTAAACTATTTAATCACGCATATCCATCAGCAATGACATGCTTTGTCGATTATTCATAGATTCCTGGGATTTTCCCCGTTAAGTCCCTCCAGTAATTTCATTTCTTCACTGTCATGAAGCTGATCGCTTCATGACAGTGATCCAATCCGATCAATTCAACTACTGAAAAAGCTATATCAAAATAATTATTAATTTTTCTTTTCATTTTTTTTGGTGTTTATAATATTTTCATTTATATACCTAATAAACATGGTTTACAAGTGCGTAAGTATGAGCTGAATGAAAGAATCAAATTTCAACTCGTAAAGTCGCTTATATATCCGAATTTCGAGTATTGATTTGCGGTTTATTATAATTCTATCAATAAAAAGGACAAGGAAAATTGGCTCAAAATTAAAAATGCTTGCATGAGATTTGCGTGTTGCTCTTCCTGCAAAGATAAGGTCAAACTTTAGGAAGGAGATTTAACGAACTGAGTTCAGAGGAAAGGATAGAATATTCAGTATTTCCAAAAGATAGAAAATGTTCATTAATAATGCCTGTGCCAAAAATGTGCAATACTGTTAAAATAGAGCAATTTCTACCTATAAATTTACTACCACCTTATGAGTAAATTGTAGAATTAGTAGTAAAAAACCAGGTTTTAGAATTATGTGAAAAATTTTCTTTCATCTCTGAGTTTCGATCAGGTTTTAAAAGAAATTGCTCTTGTGAGACAGCAATATGGAGCATATGTGAGAAATGGTATAGTGCTATAGATAACAGAGAAACGGTTTCAGTAGTATTATCGGATTTTAAAAGAGCTTTTCGAACGCTATGTAGATCATTATTATTGAAAAAACTGAATACACTTGGCTTTGAGGTAGTAGTAAATGATTTTTTCGGATTTCACTTGGATTCGCGAATACAAAAAGTTAAGTTTGATGGCATGCTGTCAGATAACAGTGGATGTAGGCGTACTTCAAGGAACTGTCTCAGGTCCGTTGTTGTTCTCCTTATACATAAACGATATTGTCTCTCATGTGAAAAAATGTTCTATACGTTTATTCGCTGATGATACTATGATTCTATATATATATATGTGGCAAAGATAATAACAATATTATAGAGGAGATCAATAGAGACAGTTCTGCATTTAATGGAAGGTTATATGACAATAGCTTATCTCTGAATGTGCAAAAATCAACTTAATAGTTTTGGGTACAAGTAAAACCCTCAAAACCAACAAAAATCAGGATATAAAGATAAAGATTAATGAACAAAAAATTGGAAGAGTAGAAACAGTAAAATATTCAGGCTTTATGTTAGACGAAAAATTGAGTTTCAATTATCATGTTGATTTCATATTATTCAAAATCTCTAACAAAATGAATTTTTTGAAAAATATAGGAAAAAACTGTCGATATATTTGAAAGTTGTGTTGTTCAAATCAATAATAATGATAATCTTATTCTGAATATTGCTCCACATTGTTATTTGGTTTGACTAAAGAAAAAATTCAACAATTACAAAAGTTACAGAATAGAACAATGCGAAAATTTTAAAGTGCAATAGATATAACCCTGTAAAAATTATGCTGAACTTTTGGAACTAATGTCTGTTAAATAACTAATACTCTTTGATCAATATATATTCATATTCAAAATAAAAAATCAGTTGTTTCCATGTATTGTAATAAAAAATGTAACATATGTCAGTGATATGCATGGTTATAATAATAGAAATACTCATAATCTTTATATCCAAAGGTATAAGTTCTCTAAATCTAAAAATAGAATATATATCAACCATTTTACGCTTTCAATAATAATACTAGTATAAACATATTTGAGCGTGATCAAAGAAAGTATATTTTAAATAATGAGATAGGTACCTAACTAAAAATTGACAGTTTAAAATATGTAGATTTTTTGTATAGCTTCAGCTGAATAAATATAATAATAATTATTATTAAATAATATTCTGTTAATGTCTGAAGAAGTGAGTTATACCGACGAAACGCATGACCGTATTGAAAGTGTATATCAAATTGAAGTGTTCGGATTACTTCATAGTTATAATGGATTTGCACCAAGCAAATGCCAATACTATTTGATACATCTATTCAGAATTATAATGGTGAGTATCGACAAAACACATAAACATCGGCAAAATTTTCTTGAACATCCACTTCATATATTAACAATAGCATATTAGTAAACAGTTTCATTCAGAGATGAATAAATCTTACAGATAAACTCTGTTAAACAATGTGTGTAAATATATTCCCTCAAACTGTATGAATAAACCAGGTAAATGCATTTGAAAGTATAAAGAAGCACGTATTCTAAGGAAATGAATATGAAATTAAGGATGATCACACTAATGTACACTAAATACCCATTAACTAAGTGATTCCGTCACTCATGATGTAGTGGATTTGATCATAATGCTGAACGTTGGAATAAGAAATGACGTATCTGTTTTACATAAGATCTTGATCACTGCTCTTCGATGAATATAAATAAAATACGAGTGGTAAAATTCCTTAGTTGCACTTTCAAATTTACAATCGAACATTGTCGACATTTCGAAAGAGATTTGCGTTTTGGAGGTCAATTAAAGTATATAATATTGTACAGTGTATGCCAGTTTGTACACTTTGAATATTATCTCCCTTATTTTCGTAATTTTCTCATTAAATTCAATGTGCATATATTTTTATAGCCCTCTTTCAGTTATAATCCTAATTATCTTCAAGTTTTTGGAAATCTTAATCAACAATCTCATAAAGTTTTTGAGTTCTTTCAAGTTTTCACTGGTTGTGTTCATTTAATATTTGCTCTGGTGCTTTTACGCTTATAGAGCAAACATATGGTTTTTATGGGTCATTATGTATATTAATATTTGTATTAATTATAAATATTTGGGCTTCATGAACACATATAGCTCAATTGTAATGGTGAAAATTCAATATTTCAAATATATGTATTTAATAGTTGGTACCTATAAATAGGGCTTACAACGAAACAACAACATGATCAGAAACTGAAGATTTATAAGTATTATTGAAGCTGAAATCCTAAATGCATTGAAAAATTCATACATTTGAAGTGACAAAATCGATAATTCTTTATCGATTCCGTTATTTTATATTCATGAATTTTGAAAAATGAATGAATATTAAAGGAACCGGAATGGTGAATATCAATGAAATAAAATATTTTGAAAGTACCAATAGCAAGTTATACTGTTCCAATGCACAATAATGTTAATCAAATAAATATAAATGATGTTTATAATGAATGAAGAATCTCAATATTTTGTGACAGATTACGAATTCATCTTGATGGAAAACAAAAGATTTAAACTTCATAACTTCATATTTTATTTACAAATTAGACGAATAACTGATTCGTAATATCAATAACACTAGCACAAATTCCACAAATACTGTTTTACACATATGTTTCGGGCTTTATTTAGTTTCATATGAATAATTTCAAAAATTAACAATCATAATTTAAATGAAACTAAGTGGTTTTGTGATTTTCACTATAATTAATTTCAAACATGTTTTATTGTTTCGCCAACACATTGGCTTCATCAGATGTTGATGATAAGCATTGAAATTAATTATAGTGAAAATCAGAAAACCACTTAGTTTCATTTAAATTATGTATTTAGACTTTCATCAAATATCGACCCAGTCGATTAATGAAGTAACAATCAAACTATATAGTATTGACTAAAACATGCTATTATTAAAGTCAGAGTCTTAAAATCAATGCCTTCTCACTCTTTAAGTCTGTGATATCGTGAAATATTTCTTCGTTAAATGTCCGCATTAAATGAAAGAAAATCCTGAAAACTGTAATTTCGTTGATAGTATGAATATCTTAATATAGTATGAATCCTCCATTGAAGATTTGATTTCAGTTCGAGCAAACGTAATATTTCTAGTTTATTCACATCAACGGAAAGTTTGTTTTTGATACAATGATCAGAGTTTTACTAATTTGGCTTTTTTTTTAGATTTATTCTTTAAATTTCCTTATCGCACCGATGTTTTTTTATGTTAGTCCTAAAGGAAAACTGAAAAAATCTGCACATTCAATGTATAACGTATACATTTTCAAATTCTAAAAAATTGTTTATTCATCTTTATGATCAACTATTGAAGAGATAATTCATAAAATATGACTTTTTATTTTGTTGAGTATTATTATGAAATAGATCAGAAACTTCAATATGTGTTCTACATTATTTAAATGATTTCTAGAAAGCAAGTGAGTAATAAATAAAGAGTGTGAATGGATCGAAAAATACCTGTATTGTTTACACCTTTAAAATTTTTTGCCGAATTACAAAAAAACACATATTGTGTTTCTTCACAAAAAAAACCAAACGTCTAAAACGCTAAAAAATATTGATAAAATTTAAGAAGAGTTTTGTGTAGTGCTATTGAAACTGTGAGTGAACTTAATGAAATGAAGAGAAGAAATATTAAAGCATGAAAATGTCCGACAATGCTATTTTAGAATTTATCTAAAATCCTTAAAATGAAACAATGCATCAAGAGCGGAAATAACTATATAGTTGTGATTTTCTTTTGACTTTGGAACAGTGACTTCAATATTTTTTATAATACGTACACAGTAGTTTGCATGTTTAATTGGTATGAGAAGATTTATATAATAACAGGTTGGAAGACCTGTCTTACATGTACAGAAACCGTGAGAGCTAGATCTTCATGTTGAATCATTCAATCTAGCTGTATTCTCTTATACTCATTGATAATTTTTTATGAGGAATTTAGTAGAATAAAGAATTTCACTTAAAACCAACATCATTTACAAGAATTTAGAATGAGTATTTTACGAACACACATACAAATGGGGAAAAGTTATGTTTCTTTCAGTCTGTTATGTTATCAGTCCCAGAAAACTATTTATGAATTTTATTAAGTGTAGAAAAATAATGACAAAATAATAAAAATAACGAAAAAAGAAAAAAAGGCAATATTTTATTCAAATGAGAGGTAATAATAAAAACTTGTCTAAAAATCACTGACTGAACAATTCTTTATTCGACTAGTTTCGTCTATTACAGCATAATCAAGAATGCATTTCTTGATAATGCTGTAATAGACGAAACTAGTCGAATAAAGAATTGTTCAGTCAGTGATTTTTAGACAAGTTTTTATTATTACCTCTCATTTAAATATGAACTATCACAGAGTAGATTCATCGTCCACTGAATTTATTAATATTTCATTTCTGTTTTATAGAGTTCATAATGATTTGCTCTGTAATATCTTTGTTAAAAATATTTTTATTGAAATCGATAACTTGGCCTTTGTCATTTACATTTTAAAGATAACTTCATGTAAGGATAGGATAAGGAACGATAAGGAAGGATAGTTCGACTTAATACTTGTGGATATTATGATTTTTGAAGTTTTTGCACTTCTTTCATTCAATACATAATCTCAATATATAATTGAGATTGTTGAATTATAATCGATATTGAATAACTGAAACCATTCAGAACACAATTGTAAACTCTCCAATATCATCGATTTATATCCCTGGCTACTAATTCTATTCAAAGTTTAAAAATCAATGATTTTTCAAGCGAAGTTTATATAAAACGAATAAAACACTCAATTTGCATCATATATTCAAAATTTTTATTGAAATCGATAACTTGGCCTTTGTCATTTACATTTTAAAGATAACTTCATGTAAATGTTGTCCGCGGCTCCGTATCGAATGGTCTATTCAGACGGTCCAATTTTGCGTCACTTTTTCGAGCACTTCGGCCTGCATCCCACGAAATACGCGTGTTATGTTATCCTGTAAGGCTTCAATCGTGTTCGGCTAGTCCACATACACTAACGAATTTACATAACCCCACAAGAAATAATCCAGAGGCGTCAAATCACATGATCTTGCAGGCCAATTCATAGGGCCATTTCGAGAGATAAGCTGTTCACCAAATTCATTCTTCAACATGTCCATTGTTTCACGAGCTGTGTGGCATGTGGCACCGTCCTGATCAAACCACATGTTCAACTCGGCCAACTGGGGCAAAAAAAAATTGAGTACATGGCTCGATATCGTTCGCCGTTGACGGTAACGGTTCTTCCACGGTCGTCAGTGAAGAAAAATGGACCGATGATGCCACCAGCCTATAAATCACACCAAACTGTCGTTTTTCTGGATGCATCGGTAATTCTTGTATGGCGCGTGGCTGTTCATCACTCAAGATGCGGCAGTTTTGTTTATGTACATATCCGTTAAGCCAGAAATGAACCTCGTCGCTTAACACAATTTTTCGATAAAACAGCGGATTTTCATTAAGCTGTTCTAAGGCCCATTCACCACATAAAATTCAGAAGTTGAATTTTATAGCTTTCAAACCCAAACCAACAAGTAAACTTTCCATGAGGTTGAGTAAGACATTCCCAATTGGCATGTGTTAGAACGGCGACGAATTGACATTTCACGATCCTCATTAACACTGTACGCTACGGCTGCAAAATTCTCTTCAATACGCACTGTGCGCATGCGAGACAATAGTTTAATGTCCAAAAAAGTGAACTAGGTGCGAAATTTGGTGATTACAGCACGAATTATTGATTCACCAGGTCGATTAAGACGACCATAATATGGTCGTAACAAACGATACACATTTTTTACAGAGCACGAATTTTGATTGTAAATTTCAACCAAATTTTCATGATGAAATGGCAGAATATATACTGAAAACTTTTCACTTTGACAGATGACGTTTGGATGCCATTACCATCTAGTGCCGCCAACCTGAAAAACTAAACTCTTAAAAAATCACCCGTTACAAATTCAAACGAGAAGGGAATTATTTTAATAATCAATTGACATTGCTCTTATTTAAGATGAATATCGTATTTTTTTCCATCCCTGAAATTAGCTTGAATATTTTCGAAAGCTCAAAAATTTCTTAAAAGGTTATTTGCTTTATTGTAATACCCATTACACCTCAATTATTAGTAATTGTTAAGTAACTAAATATTTAGCGGTAAATATAGTAGAACTCTCTCTAGTTCACTACATTCACTAGATATTTTTTTAGGTGAATTTGTAATCAAGCTCCACCTATTTTAGTTCAAAATTGAGTCTTCTTCAGGAGCTATAATAACAAACCGAACCAAAACAAGTCACAAATGAGTCTGTCACCAAAGCAAGCTTGAATTTTTTAATCTCTCAAAAACAATTGATATGCAGGAAAAATTGCTAAATATGTGTATTGCGACTTTGATGCTATGAAGGGGTGGAAAATGTGAATATTGTCTTTCTTCAATTCCATCAATTATTAGTTAAAATTTATAAAATTACAAATTAACACACTTGACTTAAGTTTCACTGATTATATTAAAAAACTCTACATATGTTTCGGGTGGTTAACCCATTATCAAGAGAATACAATGTTACATTATTATTTATTTTATATATTACATAATCATTATCAAGAATGCATTTCTTGATAATGCTGTAAAAGACGAAACTAGTCGAATAAAGAATTGTTCAGTCAGTGATTTTTAGACAAGTTTTTATTATTACCTCTCATTTAAATATGAACAATCACAGAGTAGATTCATCGTCCATTGAATTTATTAATATTTTATTTCTGTTTTATAGAGTTCATAATAATTTGCTCTGTAATATCTTTGAGGATAAACATTTGTGTTTATCTGTATAATATACCTTTTTTCTTTATTTCCTGATAAGTTATAATTTATCTATTTATTGTTATCCATTTAGAAATACGCCACTCAACAGCTTAAGCCAATAAGGGGGATAAATACTATAAAATTTGCATCTTATCTAAAATTAAACTAGAAACAGAACTTAATACAAAAATATATATGAACGACATGATCTGTGATCAGATGACCTTTGATCAGGTGAAATCTGTGATATCAGGATTAAAAAATCCTGATATCACAGATGCGTTCGGACATAGTGATATCACTAAGTCCGAACGCAAATATGTCAATGACGTCATGAAAGAGCACGAAGTTATCAAAGCTTCATTGTTGACTCATTGATTCATTAATGTCTTAGGCATGAAGTAGGTTAACGCAACTATTGCGAAAGTTATCGGTTCACTACACTCGCATGAGTTTGATGAACTTCATTTTAGCGATTAAGAAGTTTTAATTAATGCATAAATTCGGTAATATTTTCTTAATGAAATCAGTTGTCTATCAGTCGTCAACTCATTCTCCTGACAAGAAGTAGGCAGATTGAGGCCTTGTCAGCCTCAACGAACTCATTCATGCCAATTTCCTCCAATCGGGAGAATTGGACCTTGAATTGGTTGTCCATCAGTCAGCTACTAAGTAACACCATGACATGGAGTAGGCAGATTGAGGCCTTGTAAGGGGGAATTTTTTTTTGAGGAAAGAGCACTCCAAATTTCTAAACATTCAGAAAATAGTGAAAAGGACAAAACATCAATCAGTACCCAACTTTCAGCCAGACGTGTATCAAATTTTCTTATTTCGCCAGGGATATCTCGAAGCACGAAAATGAATAAAGAGAAGAAGAAACGAACAATTGACAAAAATCTTAATTGATTTGTTGAGAAACATAATCCACAAATATTTTCTATGTGTTATAATTGATGGAACATTAAATATAGCAGTGAGAAACTCATGAGATATATTTCGTTCTGGATGAATTCTGTCAAATCAACTCAAATTATTTCAGAAAATGTCTCTGATAGGATTCAAGATTTCTCAAATAGAATACGTATTCCAAACGACACTAGTTTAGGTTTTCTAGTTTTGATCGTATTAAGGTTCGGTATAATGCATAGTTGATTAACATTGAGATACTCATTTGCAATTTTTAATTGAAACCCTTGTGTTCTGTAAGAAGTTAAAACAATGTTATTAATGTGAGTAGCAAAAGTTAATTTTATGTCAAAGTTTACTGCTAGTTACAAGTATATTAACTCCATATAATATTAACAGACAAAGTTAAGAAACGAAAACTCATATTTTATTCTCTGTTTTTTCTTCTTTATTTCAACTTTACAAAAACGCGTAAACGATTTAACTAATGATTATGTTATATATATAATAAATAATAATGTAACATTGTATTCTCTTGATAAAAAGTTAACCACCCGAAACATATGTAGAGTTTTTTAATATAATCAGTGAAACATAAGTCGAGTGTGTTAATTTATAATTTTATAGTTTTTAACTAATAATTGATGAAATTGAAGAAAGACAATATTCACATTTTCCACCCCTTCATAGCATCAAAGTCGCAATACACATATTTAGCAATTTTTCCTGCATATCAATTGTTTTTGAGAGATTAAAAAATTCAAGCTTGCTTTGGTGACAGACTCATTTGTGACTTGTTTTGGTTCGGTTTGTTATTATAGCTCCTGAAGAAGACTCAATTTTGAACTAAAATAGGTGGAGCTTGATTACAAATTCACCTAAAAAAATATCTATTGAATGTAGTGAACTAGAGAGAGTTCTACTATATTTACCGCTAAATATTTAGTTACTTAACAATTACTAATGGTTGAGGTGTAATGGGTATTACAATAAAGCAAATAAACTTTTAAGAAATTTTTGAGCTTTCGAAAATATTCAAGCTAATTTCAGGGATGGAAAAAAATACGATATCCATCTTAAATAAGAGCAATGTCACTTGATTATTAAAATAATTCGCTTCCCGTTTGAATAATTTGTAACGGGTGATTTTTTAAGATTTTAGTTTTTCAGGTTGGCGGCACTGGATGGTAATGGCATCCAAACGTCATCTGTCAAAGTGAAAAGTTTTCAGTATATATTCTGCCATTTCATCATGAAAATTTTGTTGAAATTTACAATCTGTGTCAAATCAAATTCGTGCTCTGTGAAAAATGTGTATCGTTTGTTACGACCATATTATGGTCGTCTTAATCGACCTGGTGAATCAACAATTCGTGCTGTAATCACCAAATTTCGCACCTAGTTCACTTTTTTGGACTATTAAACTATTGTCTCGCATGCGCACAGTGCGTATTGAAGAGAATTTTGCAGCCGTAGCGTACAGTGTTAATGAGGATCGTGAAATGTCAATTCGTCGCCGTTCTAACACATGCCAATTGGGGATGTCTTACTCAACCACATGGAAAGTTTTACGTGTTGATTTGGGTTTGAAAGCTATAAAATTCAACTTCTGAATTTTATGTGGTGAATGGGCCTTAGAACAGCTTAATGAAAATCCGCTGTTTTATCGAAAAATTGTGTTAAGCGACGAGGTTCATTTCTGGCTTAACAGATATGTACATAAACAAAACTGCCGCATCTGGAGTGATGAACAGCCACACGCCATACAAGAATTACCGATGCATCCAGAAAAACGACAGTTTGGTGTGATTTATAGGCTGGTGGCATCATCGGTCCATTTTTCTTCACTGACGACCGTGGAAGAACCGTTACCGTCAACGGCGAACGATATCGAGCCATGTACTCAATTTTTTTTTGCCCCAGTTGGCCGAGTTGAACATGTGGTTTGATCAGGACGGTGCCACATGCCACACAGCTCGTGAAACAATGGACATGTTGAAGAATGAATTTGGTGAACAGCTTACCTCTCGAAATGGCCCTGTGAATTGGTCTCCAAGATCATGTGATTTGACGCCTCTGGATTATTTCTTGTGGGGTTATGTAAATTCGTTAGTGTATGTGGACTAGCGGAACACGATTGAAGCCTTACAGGATAACATAACACGCGTATTTCGTGGGATGCAGGCCGAAGTGCTCGAAAAAGTGACGCAAAATTGGACCGTCCGAATGGACCATTTGATACGGAGCCGCGGACAACATTTACATGAAGTTAATTCAAAATGTAAATGACAAAGGCCAAGTTATCGATTTCAATAAAAATTTTGAATATATGAAGCAAATTGAGTGTTTTATTCGATTCAAAAAAAACTTCGCTTGAAAAATCATTGATTTTTAAGTTTTGAATAGAATTAGTAGCCAGGGATATAGATCGATGATATTGGAGAGTTTACAATTGTGTTCTGAATGGTTTCAGTTATTCAATATCGATTATAATTCAACAATCTCAATTATATATTGAGATTATGTATTGAATGAAAGGAGTGCAAAAACTTCAAAAATCAAAATATCCACAAGTATTAAGTCGAACTATCCTTTAGTAATTACTGTTTCTCGAACTCTGTTAGAGTGTGAGCACACAGAATAAGATTTATATAAGTATATTGTTCTCCTTCTATTTTGTGGCAGGAATGGAAAGTACATTGACAATCACAGAATATTTTTATTATTGTACATTTTATGATTATTAAATTCGAGTTTGCGGTAGTCTAATGCCATTTTGACTAAAAATTTCACTAGAGGCTAGAGACTAGTATTTCGTTTTCAAATATTGCATTCAACATTCTAGTTTACCTAGCATTTTTCACCAAATCATGTGAAATCAAATACTGTGTTCTTCCAATTATTCTTACAAGTGCCAGATTGATATTGTTTCTATAACTTTTTTTTACATTTCTGAGGATGTAGATATATATTTTCAAACTTTGAAACTCTCCGTGAACAGTTAATCTCCTTTTTATATTCTACAGTTCAAATAAGGTTTTTTGAAAAATCAAAGTCGAAATAAAGTTTAGCCAAGGTCTGAACACGTTGCATGCGTTTTTCCTGTGATTAAATTGAAGTTTCTGTAGTAAATTCGAGTATATCTCACATCAAAAATTTAAGACCACTTAACCCCAATCTGACAAAAAGTCGGTTGACTTGCTCGAAATACTTTTTTACTTCCAGTGATACTAAATCTAACATATCTACCTTTTTAGTAACGATGTCGTGTCCGAACTCAATTTCGGCATTCACAAAAAAGAACCCCTGTTCCACTACCTAATAATAATGCCTAATAACATACCGTATATCGTTATATTTTGCCGAAATGGATCTGCTATGCTCTGCAATCAGTACACAGCCTCTTCAACGGTGTCATTAGAAAATATCACCGACCCCAAGAAAGCCGCTCTTCGTGCATTTCGTATCACTCTGTCTCATCCGGCCCGAAGGACCAAAAACTCGAATGATTGTAATTATTGAGACCATCGAAGACGGCGGTGGCCGCCTATGGCGCCATATGCTGACCGTACGCAGGGAAAGGGGGACGTCATCAATGAACTTCGTTGTCCCGTTCTCGAGGATGTAGTTGAGAAGATCGGGATGGATTTGAATGAACGCAAATTGAGTGGCTACGACTGGGGGATGATGTACGGTACTCACTAAGCCGATAACGTGACTCGCCCTCAGAACAGCCAGTTAATGGCTATTGTGATGCGAATTACCTATTGATCTTTCGGCTTCAGTTCGGGATACTGAGTTTAAAAGGACTAGCAATTTGGATTACTTGTTTATTCAACTTGTTTAATTCATTTTCACTGAGATATGTTAACTTGTTTGAGATGAAAGCATTGACAATTCAATTACGAAAAGATTCCCTGTGAATTTTGGTTAATTTCATTCAATTTCGGATTTATTGTTGTTCCATTCTATATGTTTTTTTCAGAGGTATAGAACTTTGCAATAAAACAACGATGGATCATTCGATTGACAAGATTTTTTTTAATTCGAAAGATTATCTTGTGGCATTACATTTTGAATATGATTTCTGGAATATGACCGCCACTGCTGGCTCGGATGTAGTCCAATCTGGACGTCCAATTTTCGGTGACTTTTTCCAACATTTGTGGCCGTATAACGGCAATAACACGGCGAATATTGCCTTTCAAATGGTCAAGCGTTTGTGGCTTATCCGCAATGACTTCACATAGCTCCACAGAAAGTAGTCTAGTGGTGTTAAATCACAAGATCTTGGAGGCCAATTCACAGGTCTTAAACGTGAAATTAGGCGGTCACCAAACGTGTCTTTCAATAAATCGATTGTGGCACAAGCTGTGTGACATGTTGCGCCGTCTTGTTGAAAACACATCATGGTTGTTCAATTCAGGAATGAAAAAGTTAGTAATCATGGCTCTATACCGATCAACATTTCCTGTAACGTTCTGGCCATCATCGTTTTTGAAGAAGTACGAACCAATGATTCCACCAGTCCATAAAGCGCACCAAACAATCAGTTTTTCTGGATGTAAGTGTATGTTTTGAGGATTATCTTCATACACTTGAGGATAATCTTCACTCCAAATGCGGCAGTTTTGTTTGCTGGCGTAGCCATTCAACCAGAAGTGCGCTTCATCGTTGAACAAAATTCGCTTATGAAAATCGGGAGCAAGCGATTTTATTTTCGAAATGAAATTGCACTATTATTCATGATTAATTGCCAAACCGAACGGAGAATGAATCACTTCTCAGCTGTTGAATCGGTCGCCATCTTCAACAGTAATGCCAACTTAAAGTTCTGTACCTCTAAAAAAACCACACGTTGATATTCCACCGATATGAATTGAACATCATTCGAAATTGTAAGACAAATTTCATGAACTTCTGAAAAGAAGAATTTTTTCCAGTTTTATTCTTTCGCAAATAAAATGATTGATCACATAACACTAAGAAATAAGTAAAGTATAAATTTCATATGAATTTCTAAATTTCATATAGAATTTCTGCTAGCTTTTTTCGAGAAATGTTTCAGCATTTTTTGATTGTAAATAATCAATGTGCAGCAAGGTCATATTCTAGGAAACGAAAAGTAAAAAGTAGTCTTCTAATGAATGATATTCAATAAGGTATAAATTTATTGTACTTTTCATTTTCGTATCCTATAAATTTCAGAAGGTTTTATCAGTATCCAAAAACAAAATATTGAGCTAATCAATTAATACTTTGAATACTTGTTTCAAGATCCTTGAAGACGCTTTCTCAGATTTACAAGGTTTTCTTATATTAATAATGAAACAATTTTTAGAATTTTCTCAGCATTTTAATAATAAACGCATGACGACGTTTCGAATTTCTACTTCTTCATCAAATGCTGGATTAATACTGACTCATTAATACTGAATAATAATTTTATTATATTTGTAATCTTTCATTAATGTGAATCTCTTTTAGCCACTCAGTTTCGCATTTACTCTTCATAATTATATCGAGTAGTTTCTTCGGTATTCTGTACTGTTTCATTCTGTACCTAGACATGTGCATAGAACTTTGCTCGTCGTTTTCTCATTTCTTCCGTTATCGTATTTGTCTTTTGATATAGTTCATTCTGAGGTCTTTTCATCCAAATGCCGTTTCTATTGATTGGCCTGTAAATCTTTCTGAGAATTTTTCGTTCTTGTTTTTCTATTTCTCTAATTCTTGAATGAGCGTCAATAACCATTGTTTCAGTTGCGAAGATAGCTTCTGGAAGAATCGTTGTGTTATAATGCCTCAATTTGGTGCCTCTCGAAATGCACTTTTTGTTAAGTCCACCCATGTTAACTTGTAGGCCCTTAGAAGCTTGGTAATTCTTTGTTCATAAGCGTTTCGGTTTAAACCTGAGAACTGTATAACTTCTTCTAGGTATTTAAAATGACCGACTTCCAGGATTTCATCAAGTTTTATGATGAGAGAAGACTTATTTTTTGGTTTTTTTCCATGTTTTTGGTTTTATCATAAGAAATTTGTAACCCCGTTTTCTGCGCAATTTCATGTAGTTTTTCATATGCATATTTCATATATTTTCATATGCATATAATAAAAATTTTCATTATGCTATCAAAAACAGGCACTCCAATTTCATTTATTTGTAAACATATCAGACATCAGTGGTCTAAATAATTATATTAAACTCTGGATAATAAGTCAGTAGCCCGAAACGTATGTTTATATATTTTTGTGAAACTCCAATTTTAATTAAAACAAACATGAATGGTACTATTAGGAATTTGATCAGATGTGCAGCGAATTTGATTATCAGTTGTTACTGTCAATGTATTTGTTCTTCAAACTAAAAATAGATTGATTTTAACAGCGCATGCTACTCATTATTGATTCATTTTATGCGATGCTTCAACAGTGTGCCAATCCTCTCCCACAAAAAAGAAGTAAGGGAGCATGCGCTACCTCTTCCAATAAGGACGAGATCAAATGAGGGGTGAAAAGTTCTCTGAAAACTTCCCTCGTTCAGTACTTCCGTTAAAATGGAAGAAGTTTCCGAATATTATGACTGACTGCATTTCTTCATGTTATATCACGAAATGACGCAATAATTTTTTTTTCTCGATGGAATGTTTTGGATTTATAGAGAATAGTTATCAAGCGGGTCTCATAACCATAGAAATGGAAAATATTCAAAACTTTTCCTGATTTGCAATAAACCCAATTCGAATTGCAATTATATATAATACATTCAAGATGTCAATTTCGTTTACTAGTTTTCCTTATCGTCATCTTCGCTATTCAAGTGGAAACTGACAATTAGTATTTATTCACTGTGTATAATTATTTATTTACTCTCATTTTATAGACTGACCACGAGACATTTCTGGAGTTTTCTCAAAACGAAGAAGATAATATACCTACTTCCGAAGCGAATTTTTAGCTAGATTTTCCCTTGATATTCATAAAAACATTAATTAACTATAACATAATTCATTATTATAATAGGTGTGTTAATTCATTTATTTTATAGAATAACACTGAATTTATTTCATTTCATAATTATATTCTGCATCCTCAGGGCATTCAGAAACAATGAGAAATGTCACATAAAGATTCAACAATTCACTTTGAAATGGTGAACAATATCAACTCACTGAAGGTGAGCTAAAAATAATACCAATATTACATTTATTGCTAACAGATATAGACGCAATCACAGGGAAAAATGACAAATTGTACACAAAAAATTATAAATAAAAAAACATTAAAGAGAAAAACTAAAGAAAGAGAGTATAAGCGAATTTATAAAACAAAAATAAAATGGAAATAAATGGAAATAGTAATAAAAAATAACCAAATGAATCAAACAAGGAGTAAAAAATTATCTTTATAAAAGTCACACGTAGTCAAGAAAAGATAATCAAATATTGTTGATGAAGTCAGCGAAAATAAAATTGAATAATATTAATGCCTAATATAAAGTTGCCAAATGAAACAAACTAAAATGAATATATCATATATTACTGAGTCATATTTAGACAATAGAAGTTCATAAAAATATTACGTATGAAATATAAACATTGAGACGCATCTAGATACAATAGTGATTATATTATTGATGATATGTGCGAAAAAATTGTACAATATGTAGAAGAAATATTGAAATTTGAAACAATTATATATGCTATAAAACAAATTCATAGTTGACTGGAATTTGTTTAATATGAAATATATTAGATATAAATATACGAGTCTTATCTATGTCTTCTATCAATTTGGTTGTTACAAAACAACCAAATGATTTGTTTGGTTTGTTTGTTTGTTTTGGCCTCAGTTACAACTTGAATCAACTATCTGCCATCATAAAGAAAGTTGTTATGAATATTTTTTTCAGTGGCTCTGGGTATATATTACTTGTTTTTTCACACTAGTTTTGTTTAATGAAAATGGCCTAGTAATTGTGTATTTGTATAATTCCGTGCATGATTCTTTCGTGATATTTTACTCCTTTTGTTCATATTTTTACATTATCGAAATGTATTTTATAGTCTGTTTTGCGTGCATGGTCTGTAAGTACCTATTCATCTTCGTCCAGGTATAATTTAGTAATGTCACTTTTATGAATGGCAAACGTTTTCTTTAGCCACTGTGAAGTATGTCCCATATATTTTTCAAGACAGTCCATGCACTTTATTTGGTAACATAGGTACGCGACCTTGCAATTCTTTCAGAAATTTCATTCATAAGTATGAAATAATATAAGCTACAATTCAATGTTGTATTCATCTTCATATTCAAGGAATTTGAGATTAAAACTGAATATTCAGCAAAAATTATTCTTGTTTTACCTAAGAAAATCATGTTAGCTACTATGGAAGAGTACTACGCCGAGTCAAAGAATTTCAGAAATTTAAAATCTGTTGCTTTCATTATCTGTCATTCAATTAAAAGTAGGCATACCTATCTCAAAGTTTTGAGAAGAACACAATTTATAACGAGGTGTAAGAATAATTGTTCTTCATTTTAATGTGTTATGAGTTAAAATATGGACAGATGAGAGAACTACCGATATATATATATATATATATATATATATATATATATATATATATATATATATTTAAGACGCAATATATACAGTTACATAAACTCTTTAGCCATGAAATTATCTTTGCGGCGGAGACCAAACAAAACGTTCATATTATTCTTCAGCAACCTAAAACTTATTTGACATTTTGTTGAACATTTCGCTAAACATTTACAAACATCCATCATTCTGATTTTGATAGCAGATGCCGTTTTTAATAGTCAACATTAATCTTATTACTTTTGCAATGAGTGTTGTTTCATCTTTATTATTTTTTACCAATTCATGAAATGTTCCTCTACCTTTTCAATGATGAAATATATGCGAAAGTAAAAATAAAGTTTCTAATCAGTACATACACGTTTAATATTAATATTTAATTGAGCAAAATATCAAATGATGATCAACATAGTAATATTTTCATGATACGACACTTCAAGTTCAAACAATCTCACAGAATTAACCAGATTTTCAGATTTATAACTTTATTTTGATCAGCTAGCTCATACATTTCACCCAATTTGTTAAATAGCCATAACGTTTTTCTTGTTGATCAGTGTGTGAAATTCTTGAATTGAAACAGAAATGCTCATTTCAGTTAAAACTACGGTATTTCTGATATGAAATCCATATTTCCACTGAAGATAAATTAATGAAGTAAATAATAATAAATAAATGAAGATAAATTAACAATATAATTGATGAGAATCAAGCGGATTGAGTATTTGCTGAACTCTTGTTAAAACATTGTATAATATATTGAACAAAGAAACACTCGGATTGGTTTCACAAGAATTTTATTAATTGATTGACAATTGTTCGGGGTGTTACTTCAATTGCAATTGGTAAACTGAGATGTGATTGGATTTTTTATTACGGTTTGATGGTTATGAGTTGTTTCGGATTAAAATTCTTCAAATTTTTCTGCAGAAAGAAGTGAGAATGCAAAGGAAATTGAGGACGTCAAGGTTCTGCTGATGTAAACTCATTTATTCATAATGGTTAAAACCTTCACCCCCTTCGCACAGGATCAACTTAATATTGTTAATTTCATTTTTTAAATTCCTGATGTTATTAATTCCTTTACTATTATAATTTATATGTATTTTCCTGACTGAATTGGGGCTGACTGCTTTCTCAAAAAGTTTGTTATCTAATGAATCAATACCTACTATTCGAAGCTGATTCTGTTTTAACGGTAAGTAATTTGAAATAATTTTTATTATTCTTATTCGTACAATATATGAGAGCTTTCTCCCGATGAGTAGTTTCGTCTGTATCAAAATAAATTTCAGTTGAATTATGTGAACAAAGAAGGAATTGAAACTTAGTTTCTGTTAATTATCAGTGAAATATGAAAGAAACACGCCTTCCTTATTTGTTAAACCTTGAAGTTTTTATGTTGTCTCTGGTATTATATGTGGCAAATGTTTTAATTCTTCCCTGTGCATGGGGTACAAATAATTATTTTGGCATACAAATTTTTATATTTACCTACCTACACATAAATTTATATACAGCAATATATACAAATAGCTGTTAATTGTCAAAATACACAAAAATTTCAATTGTCAAATTATAATTTGACTGCCAGAAGATAAATAAGTGTGATTCTATTGCGGTAAGTCACTCCTAGTTCCAGGGGTCATTCCCAGCCCCTCGTTTATCGTAAAAATGTTCTTCTTCCACCCTCACATATCAAGATGGACTTTATAAAGATTTTGTCAAAGCCATAAACCAAGAACTCCAGGCTTTCAAATACGTGTTAGACAAATTTCTTAAATTAAATGATGCAAAAGTCAAGCAAGGCATCTTTGTTGGGCCAATAATAATTCAACTTGTAATGAACATTGCATTCGAGTTATAGTTTTGAAAGGGAAAAGAAAGGAAGCTCGGAAAGCTCTCAAGGGTGTTAGATATACATAGAGTTTTAGGGAACAAAAGAGATGATGTCTACCTTGAATTGGTTACCGAATTTTTACGAAAATACCACCAACTCGACTGCAATAAACTTATGCAATAAGTCCCTAAAAATCTTTTCTTCACTTAATTTTTCCCACCTAATTGCAGAGATGTCAATGATTAGCATGAAAAACTGTTTCATCAAGATATTCCTGTGATGGAAAGAAAATATCAGGGCCTCTGGAATGAAGCAATGCTTCAGATTTCTACTGGTTGTAGATTTCTACTAGAAAGCTAAAGGATCGCGATCAAAGGAATAAGTTGATTACTCGTAGATCTAAACACCAAGTGTTTTTTGAAGAATTTTGAATTTGAATATTATTAATGATAGTACAATCACACTTTAAATGTTGTTAGCATATGTAATTCAATTTACCAATTAATCTCAGAAACAATAATTTTTATCATTTACATATCGAAAAACGGAGCTAATAAATTTTTTCTTTGTCGTATTCGTTTTTCTTATCCCAACATTAGTAAGAATTGACTATTGAAGTAAAGTAAACGTTCAATTTTTTTTGTCGCGCAGAGTAATCAAATTATATACTCTGTAGGTGATCTCTAATTTCAACCAAATTTTCAAAGTGTTGTTTACAACGGTTTCAACATAAGGCTTGACAAACGACTGAAATCAAATATGATTGTTAGTCGTTTTGAACTTGAGGAGTTTGTCTAACATCCCAAAATAATTGTCAATTATTTAATATAATTTTAACGATAAAAGAATTATTCTAAGAATTATATTTGATGCAGGTAAACTAAAATTTAAAAGAAACTTACGTTGAAAACCTACACATTTTTCTATATAAAACATCGTCAGAACGGCGTAGTTCAAGTTAGAATAATAGTACAATTATAAAAAATTAAATATAACGTAACACTTTTCTGAAACCAAGATACGTGTTTTTTCGTCGATGTGATAAGAATCAGACAATAAATCAATATACTGAATTTTCTCAGTAAAAATCGTGATTTTCTTAACTGACTACTCACATTACGCAGTATTTCATTCCGAAAAAAGGAACAAGATGAAACCAACAAACAACAAACAAGATGAAAAAAGGAACTAGAATGAAACGGAATTCCCAAGAATTTCCTGAAACCAGTTAGTAAGAAATATCATGGAAGAAGCAGTGGTAAAAAAGTGTTTATTTATAAAAAATAAACGTCAGAAGTATGAATTCACTTTAACGAATAAACCGTTTTTTCCAGAAATTTAACGAAGAAATTCACCAAAAAATTTTCAGTAAAAAAGTAATTCAAAAGTTCAGTAAAATACCAACCATAAAAAATTTACATAATGCATATATATTAAGCAGATTTCTTCTGAAAACACCAAATGCCTTAAAACATATCAATTAAATAAAAACTACACTACTCATTACCTAGGTGTTATATGAAATGTCCAGGAAAATATTTAAAAGCCACAACATCCTCTCTAAAGCATAGAAATGAGACGAACGGCATTGAAATGCAGTATTTGCTTCCGTCTATCCAGGATCTAGTGCATATCATTACAGCAAATTTAATTATCAATGATTTTTATGTACCACTCCATTATCTTTATTATAGTTTCCTTGGGAATTACAAGGATTCTAATACCTGAGTACCATAAGCTTACAATGAAACCGGAAATCAAGCAATTAGAGTTTTAATGGATAATGTGGAATATGCTGTAGCTATCAAGAATCACTGAATATGACCAAAATTTAATTCATATAAAAGTGTAAATTTTTGGACATATTTTTTCCATGAATATTCAATATTTTTATGCACATTTGATTCAAGAATATATATTGATATATTCAAGAATATAACATCAATAGTTTCCTTTCAGCAATCTAAGAAAAAAATCAACAATTACAGAAAATATAAAATAGGAATATGCGAACAATCTTAACATGCAATAGAGATGCGAATAGAAAATACTCTTGGCTACATATAAATTAATATTTAAAATTGAACATCAGTTGCTTGCACGTAATGTGATAAAAAAAGTAACAAATGTCAGTGATATTCATGAATATAATACTGAAAAAGCTGTTAATTTTTACATACAAAGTTGTAGGCTATCTGAATCTAGAAAATGTATACCAATGTTCAAAATTACGCAGATGATACAAGTGTCGTAGTAAGAGCTGCATTAGCTGATCAGTTCAATATAAATCGATTGCAAATCGAGGACAAAACTACTGCAACCTTCTTCAAGACAACTCACTCCAATGTTCCAATAACGAAAATCATGAAAACAAAGAATCACGTCATTGTAGCTCGGAACTCGTCAAAATTCTTTTGTATTTATATTGATGTGTTTATGAATCGGGATGTACACATAGCACAGCTCTGTAATAGTCTGAGCTCTGTTTGCTTCTCTTTGAGGATGGTTTATCAGGCAGTATTCGAATGGAGACTTAGATATGCTGCTATGTTCTTCGGTAGAAGTAGTTTTATGAGAAATATAAACGTTCTGCAAAAAAGCTGTGTTTTGGGAATGAAATCTGCTGCTTCCTGCATAGTCAAGTTTCGAGAAAATTGTCTACTCACAGCAACGGCGATATACATCCAAGAAAATCTGCTTTTTGTGTTCAAAAATCAACAACAGTTTGAGTAGAAAAAGTATATTTCAGACCAAAAAATAAGTATGCTAAACCAGAATGTTTGACTTTTCGAAATTTGTTAGTTTTTGTACAGCACTTGCTGAGATAATGTAATTTTAATAAGTCAATATTTTTCATTAGTGGGTACAAATAAATTGTTTCCACTTAAAACTGATGTTTAAACTGATAGAATTTGAAGTACGATTCTCAGAAGAAAATCAATTATTAATTTTCTTGTTAATCTAGCTGTTTTATAAGTTACTTTCGGAAACAAATTTGCACGTTCCTGGCCTGAATCGTTATATTGTCTCCATATACCCCAATTCAAATATATATTCACTTCTATTTAATATTTTATTCGAATATTTACTTGTGAAATTTAAGTAATTGCTATGTGAAATGTGTGATAACGTCAATAAGGACGTGTGAAATGAATGTTAGATGTATTCATGTGCTTTTCATTGATTCTTAAGATTTGAAATGTACATTAATATTTATGTCTTATAATCGATAAGACTATATGTGAGGATTGAAGTCGTTGTCTTTCATTTGTTGGAAAATGATAAGTACCTTGTAAATACGAAACAGTTAACTGTCTTACGCTTCCAATAACTGTAGGCATCGATTTCAATATTCTCTAACACTTATACTTAGAAGGATAATAGAGACATCGCATTGTTCATGTTTCACATAGCCAGCTCTGCTATAATGTTCTTTTGAATAATTTGTCAAAAAATTATCGAAAGAAAGTTATAGTATACTTTTAATATCGAATATCCGCAAGTTTGATAATATAGCACGAGAATTACAGAATTTTTTTTTGCAGTAGTAGATTTCTTTTATATTATAATATTGTTATTTAATGAGTATCTGATTAATGATTGCATAGCTATAAAAGGGTTTACCAAAATTCTGAATTGAGTGAAATAGATTCATCTGAAACCTGTTTTCCTCAAACGTTTTTGTTTTCAGTGCAAATAGGAGTATTATGTTATGTTTCAAACGTTTCATTCAATATAGGTAATGAGATTACCCTATTCAGGATCACGATGGTTTTTCTGCAATATGTGGTGAACTGGTGGTTTCTTGAAATTCTCTCTGTTTTGAACACTTACTCACTTATTGATTGAACGTATTTTTTTGATATTGTGAGTTCATCTTGAAGGGATCCGCAATCTGGATTCAGTTTGTCTGGTCTTAGGCTACACTGCAGGGTTCCTCTCACCCATCGGCTATTCTGAATTATGGTAACATGCTGGGCTCAACCTAATTTATGCTTTTGTATGTGTTCTCCGACTTTCTGAGCTCTGGATCTTCTATGTCTACTCATTCGTGTATTTTTGGTTAATTCACCTTATACATATATGTACCAACCCATATCACATCAGACAAATTGAGTTATAAAAAAATTGTGGATAATTTTCAGTCGAAAATGTATTTTTCAGTAATTGGTACTCGTTTTTGCTATTTGATAGCATTTAAAAACTTTTTTTTCATCAAGTAACAGTGGAGTAAATTATCAAACATTGTTCTAGCCAAAAGAACAGCGAAGAATGAGTTTTTCTTCCTCACGTGTGAATTTTTTTCCATGAGTTTTATCCCAGACAGAGTACCGTGTATGTAACGACATAAATATGCATTACAACAGAATTGTCAATCTGTTAGCAGATTGACCAATTGATTCCAAATTCATATACTTATTCAGTATCTTCTTACAATTAAATTCTCTTGAAATTGAATAGGGAAAATTTTTCGACAATAACTCCAATAACAAGGTGTTAATTTGGAAACTCCTAAGTGTCGAATTCAAATCGAATCGAAAGAAGTTCTGATCATACTATAGAATCATTTATTATCTATCACGTATTAACTTATCAGGTTGTTTAATTTGGTGTATATCACTCAAACATGTCTTCAAATTTTTTATCCAGAAAACATAACAGAGAAAAAAATAGCATAAAGTCAATCTTCTCAAAGAAAGAGAATCCTATTGAAACATATATCCTAGCGATTTATTCCAAATCAATAACTGATTTTCCTTTTCAATGCCTTTTTCCAAAGTAAATATTTAAAACACCTGATCGAACATCATAGATTTAGCTTTTTTCTTCACATTGAGAAGCACATCTTTCAATATGTAACTCTTTCATCCCTTTGTGCCTCACTATATGATGTTCTTCTTCTTGATGTTCTCTACTCTATGTATCAAATAGTTTTTCGTGAATCTGTTTTTGTTTCATTAGCTTCCATGAATCTGAACCACATAATATGTTAAATAAAATTTATGATACAAATATAGTAACGTTAGTTTTCAACGTTCTTCATTTCTTTTGATAAGATATCCAATAAAGAATTCGATAGACTTTTCGTTCATTTATCGAATGAATAAAAAATGTTTTACTGATTTGAGTTATCTATAATAAGCATATATTTCAATTACAGGAAAATACATAATGAATAAATTACTTAAGGTTACTTAAAATATTAATAACATAGATATGAAACATTATGAAATAATTATAATAATAAAGAACATTATCAAATATAATTATCTAAATCTAAAATGTCAATATCTAAATGTTCAATTATATAATAATAAAGAAAACAAATCACTTAGAACACCATTGGGAAGAAATCAAGATACTTCACTGTTAAGATTTAAGTACATAATCATTTACGATACAAACAAAGTGAGTCCCAGTGCAAATCACAGCAGCTAGATATCTGGTTTGCAGTAGAACATACAGAGCTAAGTGGCGATTGCGAGAGAAGATTGGTTCTGTGGGTTTTTGAGTAAAATGTCTGGTTTATTCTAGTACACCTAGGAGGAACGAAGAAATTAAGTTTACCCAGAAGCTCAGGACAGTCGAGATTATCATTGAGCAAATTGAATACAAATTTCAATGCACTCAAACTTCTCCTGGTGTGGAGGCTCCTAGTGTCAAACCTCGATACCAAACAAGCGTGATCATAACCCCTAGGTGGATATAAACCATCATCTCGAAATGCGAGCCATTTCAAGAACTTCCTCTGCAGTGCCTCCAGGCGGTTTATGTGACAATTATATATTCGTCGCCAAACAAGACAGCCATATTCAAGTATGCTTCTCACTAGGGCGCATTAAATAAATGGACCAGTACAATGACGAACACGAAAACAATCTAGCATTACGGACGATGAAAACATAAACTTTGGTACATGATAAAATTAATTTGTTGATATGAGGTATGAATGAGTATTTTTGATCAAATAGGGTAAAACACCCATTAGTCAGCCCTGCACCAGTACTCAGCCTTTACAGACATTATTTCCCTATAAATAGTGTTGAAATTTGTGTACACCGCTAAAATAATGTTTGAAAGAATCCTTTGTCTCTCTATTGTCTAATATGCACACATACGAACCAATATCATTTTAATCAGACAAGCTACTGTCGTTCATTTGCATCGCCGACACAGACACGACTATACTCTCTACTGTTACTGATACTTTTCAATCATTATAAATAAAATTTTTTTATCTTCAGGAACCGCTTAAAGTTTTCGGTAAATTTTTTTGTGTCTCTATATTGTATATAGCCCTGTTATATGCGGTGGATAATTTTACTGTGTTATAATATAATGTTTATTCTGCAATAAAATCAACTTTTACATGCATTTTATTTGTTGAATATATTGTAATTAGGGTGGCTGACTACTGGGTTTCGAATTTGAATTGTAAATCCAGTGCTCAGCCATAAGCGGCTGACTACTAGTTTTTAACACGGAAGTGTATTTTACCAGTAGTCAGCCGTGTACGAATGTAATTGGATGTTAGTGGCCGACCAATGGATCTACGAATCTAGTAACCAGCCGTCAGTCCTATTGCACTAAATTGCTCCTTAAAGCCTTTTTAAAAATCACTTTTTTTAATTTTTCATCAAGAAAATATATATAATAAGAAATTTCTAGGCCAAATATGCAAAATAAGTGAGAGGCTGACTTCAGGGTAAGCCATGGCTGACTTCTGGAGAAATGAGGCTGAGCACTGGGAAAAAGTGCCATTATATGATTATCGTTAATTTTTTCCATAAGTCTAACAAAAGTTTAATATTTTGTTCATTTTTTTAGTTAACATAGTAAATAACCTTTCACAAAAAAGTGGTTGTTTTTATCTATAGTGTTTAATATTTGAAATATAAATGAACAAAATTCAATTACTCACTAAAAGGCTGACTACTGGGTGTATTACCCTACTAGGCCGAGATCCTTAACCTCCTGAAGTCGAGTCAGATTCACACCTTCAATGCTGTAATCGAAAGATAACATGTTTCTCTTCCTTTCATGACATTCAAATGTAAACAATTATTGTTACACCACCGACTGATATCATTCAGGTCACTTTGTAGCCTCATTATCTGTCATATACTCCAAATAATATATAGAAACGAATCAATTATTGAAATTTGTATTTCCTAAGAAAAAACTTTAACTCAAATGAAATAACACTCCATACGTAACATGTTGTTTCCCATTCATATAAGAGCTTAAAATTCAGATGATACTCGACCGAAAGGTAAGAGAAGTTGCATAAAATCGTTTGATGTTCAAAAAGAAAAGAATGAAATTGTGATCCTTCACAAGGGACACTCGAGATGTCTAGTGAATTCAGGTCGATTTTGAATGTATGTTGAGTATTGAAACCGGGGTAACATTTGGTGTATACTTGTGAATAAATTTTTCAAGAGCCCTCCAAGGACACTTGTCGCAATCCTTTATATCGCTGTTATTCACCATACACACATACCCTTATAATTTTCTATTGTAACTTCTACATTTGGATTGACCAAGAGCCTCGAGAAACAAAAGAACTAAATAATTAAATCGATGTATTAGATTATATTTATAGTTGGCTTTGATTAAAATTGATGCTTGTTTAACATTCTGTATCAGGTCATTTAGGTAAATATAATTCATATAATTGATGAATTTATTCACTACTACGTGTTAATTTATGATGATGAAAAACAGACGATTTCATCTTAAATTTGTTTATTATCAAAAAATTAGGAAAGAATTTGAGATTGAATTTCTGTCACACGATCATTTTGGTGATTTAAGTATAGGGTGTTTTTTTTAGAGATATAGAACTTTAAATTGCAATAAAACAACGATGGATCATTCGATTGACAAGAATTTTTTTTTATTCGAAAGATAATCTGGTGGCATTACATTTTAAATATGATTTCTGGCATATGACCCCACGGCTGGCTCGGATGTAGTCCAATCTGGACGTCCAATTTTCGATGACTCTTTCCAACATTTGTGACAGTATATCGGCAATAACACGGCGAATATTGTCTTCCAAATGGTCAAGCGTTTGTGGCTTATCCGCATAGGCCCATGACTTTACATAGCCCCACAGAAAGTAGACTAGCGGTGTTAAATCACAAGATCTTGGAGGCCAATTCACAGGTCCAAAACGTGAAATTAGGCGGTCACCAAACGTGTCTTTCAATAAATCGATTGTGGCACGGGCTGTGTGACATGTTGCGCCGTCTTGTTGAAACCACAGCTCCTGGACATCATGATTGTTCAATTAAGGAGTGAAAAGTTAGTAATCATGGCTCTATACCGATCACCATTGACTGTAACGTTCTGGCCATCATCGTTTTTGAAGAAGTACGGACCAATGATTCCACCAGCCCATAAAGCGCACCAAACAGTCAGTTATTCTGGATGTAACAGTGTTTTGACATACACTTGAGGATTATCTTCACTCCAAATGCGGCAGTTTTGTTTGTTGACGTAGCCATTCAACCAGAAGTGCGCTTCATTGCTAAACAAAATTCGCTTATGAAATCGGGAACAACGGCAATCTCGTTTTGGGTCCATAAGACGAATCTACGCCTTGCTTGATGATCGTTTGGCTTTTGATGATGAATTGCCAAACCAAACTGAGAATAAATCACTTCTCAGCTGTTAAATCGGTCGCCATCTTCAACAGTAATGTCAACCTAAGGTTCTATACCCCTAAAAAAAACACCCGTTAGAATACTGAACCCCGAAATGGAAGTTCCCTTGAGTTTCAGAGTGAATACAAATATTCCAAAGTTTGAAATCCGGAGAAATAATGAAACTTCATACAATTTGTGTCCAGAATTCCTTTCCTTTTTTATGACTGAACTAGTTTTGGGGAACTTATTTCAGTTATTACTTACTAATAACTACGATTCTCTAATTTTGATCTGATATTAATTGGATAATATGGCCTTGTTGGAAGTTACCTATATCATATTTCAAAGATGATTCAGCATTCTCAATATCAGTGAATATTTGATAATATGGCCATCTAGTCGCCTCTGTGGGATATTTGAGCAAACATTTGACTATGATTAGGTGAGGTTCGTGGTCGATGCCCGATGATGACAGAGGCATTTGATTCACAGTCGTTAAATTATAAATGTAATGAAGAAAACAAAAGAGGGAAATGTTCGAAACTTGAAAAGGTTTGTGTTAAATATATACTGAAACAATTTTTAGAATTTTCTCATAATTTAATAAAAATACGCATGACGCGTTTCGAAGTAATACTTCTTCATCAAATGCTACATAACAAGATACTTTAGCATTTGATGAAGAAGTAGTACTTCGAAACACGTCATGCGTATTTTTATTAAATTATGAGAAAATTCTGAATATTGTTTCATTATGGATATTAATTTTCTCCAAGTATGTGGCCTCGTCAATCATCAATTTGTGTTGAATAACTGAATTGCAATATATTTTCATATACTGTTCATTGTTTTTGGGTTACCGCATAAATAAATTCATTAGTTTCATTCAAAACCTACCCTTTTCATAAAATTTCATTCTTTTAAGACTTCAAGCTCTCTTCGCAAAAAAAAACAGGTAGTTTCTATTTATTCTGTGTTTGATTGTTTCCTTTTAAACAAGCCTACTACTGAAGTATTCAGTTCAAATGCCAAGAGGAAGAGTATTTTGATTGAAGGTAATGAAATTTAGTGTGAGGAAAATATTGTATTTGAACATTTTCTTTGATTTTCACATGTGATTCATTATATTTAAGACATATTCAAAATTAACTAACAACAAATCCATAATTTATCCATTACTTTTAATAATGAAATTCCTATAAATATGTAAATATCAAATATTGCACCTCGATGTATACAACACATTAAACAGTTGATGTATATTGAGTTGCCTACGGTCACCGCGTATTGTTTGCGGGGCATCAAATACTAGCACAGCAAAGATGCTCAGTAGGATTTAATTGACAATCAATTCTGAAAAAAGATATGTAGGTACCTAATGTTTTGAGATTCAATAGTACAATATTTTGAATATCCGCTGGAAAATTTCATTTACATATATTATTCAATTTTCTTTATTTACCTACTCTAGATTAGTAATCACAATAAATTGATGACGATGAGGACTTCTCATTATAATTTCATATTTAATGAAATATGAAAATGTACACATTATATTTTCAGGCTTCTTCAATCCCTCTGTACTACCATTTTTGAGGTAATTTTACGTATTTATGATCATTAGCGTGAAAAAATTTGAATTAGTTTCATTTTGTCTTTGGAAATTCATTACTGAAAATATGTTTATTTACTCGTCATCTTGAATATATCTTGAAATATGGGTGTATAACAAATATCGATAGTTCAGAGAGACAAAACCCCACATAAAACAAACCAAATATAAATATCGAAATAAATTAATCAAATTTCACCTAGCTTTAAGTATCTCTTCATAATTAGGTGGAAAGAATGTTCGCTGATCTCACAAAATTATATTTAATCAATTGCTCTACAATTTTGATTGGTGTCACCCAAAACAATTATCATGCAATCAATTTGATATAATTTTTGTGAAACCAAGTGGAATGTTTTTCATTCAATGTATGTACTATTCATAATTATTATGAAAGAAGTTTATTCTAATGAAGAAATAATTAAATTACGGTTTATTGAGGAGGGAGATACGTCTTGAACTTCCATGTCAATTCGATAGATTGAAATTATAATAGATTGAAAACATTTTTAAAATTTCAACAATATTTCATATATTGTCCATAACAATATTTGTTTCGGTATACAATACCCTCATCAGGTGTATGGACACATATGAAGGCATTGCACTTATACCGAAATAATATTGTAGTGATATATGAAAAAATTTCGAAATTTTCAAAATATGTTCAATTTATTGGTAAAAAAATGAAATTATGCGTCAAATTGCCTATATTAATCATAATTATCATGCAAGAAGTACATTCTAATGTAGAAATAATAGAATAATGACTCACATTTTTATTCTAATAATAAATTGTTTTTTCATTGAAGAATCTACTGAAACAGTTGAAGATAATTCGTGTAAAATTCCGATTAATTTTCAAAAGTTTTTGTTGCATTTGTCTATATTGCCATATTTCTATAATTTCAACATTATAGACAATAACATCAGATAAAGGATGTCAGAAAATACTCGAATAGCATTGATATAATCATTGTTATAAGTATTTATTATTATAAAAATCGAAGAGGATTCTCGACAAATAAATTTTTATTTATTTCGCAGGAGCATTTTCATGAAAAATTATATACAAATTCTTTTGTCTTCACCAAAAAGCTACCTAAGTCTCACTTAATGTCCCCTAGCAACTGACACATATTGATATATATATTATAATATTATACTCTTCAAGATTATTTTACAGCCTTGCCTACTCCTACAAAGTAAATTTGTTTTTAATCAACTTGAAAAGTGTCAAGGTAGGTATTTCTCTAATGAGTATGTTATCATCAGATTTCAATCGAATTATTCGAAACAAAAAACATTTTCTTCAATGCAACATATCACTAAAAAAACTTGGTTTAGTTCAAAAATATTAATTAAAAATCCAGACATGTTTCGAACACTTTTCTATTATCAAAAGTTTTATATAACTTCATTGTATTGAATCCTCAATGATGGACACCTAAGTAACTGAAAATGTATGTTGAATGTATATTAAATGAAAACACTTGACATGGTTCCACAAAATTTATAATAATTACTATTGTTTCGGGAGTTACCCCATTTTCAAAAGTTAAACTGAACAACATTTTTCGACCAACATTCTTATTAAATGACACGGAGGTTACACTTATCTCTTGGTGAAACATTATGTTGTAAGCTATAAAATTAAAAATTAACACATTTGACTAAGTTTCACTGAATATATTATGAACTCTACATATGTTTCGGGTAGGTAACCCATTATCAAGAGAATGCAATATTACTGAATTTCTTCTGAATTATTTGGAAATTAAGTAATATTGTACACTCTTGATTATGGGTTAAACAGCCGAAACAAATGTAGAGTTTTTAATATATTCAGTGAAACTTGAGTCAAAAGTGTTAATTCTTAATTTTATAGTTTCAACATCCTTATATTTCGTTACATTCATATACATCGTTACATTCTTATATACCTATACATTTGTCTTCTCTTTTCAATCAGGTGTTTACCAATTGAATTTTGGAACATGTCCCGGTGTATATATGAGTAAAACAAGTAGAAATTTCGGTACTAGAATCCAGGAACATAAATATAGTTTCGCGCATAACAAAAGCAATTCGAATTATGTTAAGCATTTATTAACAGAAAACCAAACTTTTGATAGGAATTTCAAAATTTTATAATATACAGAAAAGTAGTCAATAAGATTTTTGGGAAATGGTGGAAATAAATTGACATAAAAATTCTGGAAATTTGTGTAATGAACAAATAGAATTAAACAATTCCCCCTTGTTAAACCTTTTCAGATAATAAAAATTAGATTTCAGAATGGAATATCTTAGGTAAAACCTCAATTCATAGAATCTCAAATTCCCTGATATTTATACCAGTTTTTCAGATTTGTTGTTATTATTTTGTAAGCATCTGAAGAAGTCGTTTGTAACGACGAAACGCGTCATGCTATGTAGTCAATAAAATGTAAATCATAAGTTCAAGTGTTTGAATTTAAGTTTATATTCAAAGATGTTGAGTGTATTAAGAATGTATTAAACAATCATCTGGAATTCAGCCAAGTGTTTTTGATAATATAGATATAGATATTACAACTCATGGTAATACATTTCAAAATGTATCACCATGAGTTGTAGGAGAAGTCAATTGGCATTATTACCATTTTTTCATTGAAACAAAACATCATGCTTCTATAGGGAGTAGGTACTGGTTTCTGCATAAATCACTGAATCGCAGAAACTATTATTATACAGCTACCATAATAAAGCCATTATACAAGTAAAATACGATATTCTGGATTAAATTGAAGCACATCCATTTCAGACACTGAATAAGTGCCCACTCCTCAATAATGAATATCTAGGAAAAATGGAGATAATGCAGTTCTGCTTCCTTTTTGGTCCACCGATCGTCATCGAATGAAGAACCGTATAAATAAACTTAAACGTATAACAATCATACAATCTCACTGATATATGGTAAACACCATTCTGAAACTCCATGCAAATCTGCAAATTAAAGACAATTTGCATCGTTTATGTTCCAGGGTAGGTTCATAACAAATTGCTGATATAAATCGAATCAGTTAAATACATGATAATGTTATATGTTGTTCACAAGATGTGTAGGCTCAAATTTATTGTTGTAGCTAAACTGAATTTGTATCAAATATTTCACCGGCATTCTTTCTGTAGCAGCCGATTTCCTTGAAGGATATCATTACTTCACAAAGAAATATATAGAATTGAACTTTGAGGATTTATAACAGTATTAAAAGTGACAGAATTTCATGAATATTCGAGTATGAGTTCGATTCATCAATATATAAAAGAATAAAACAACAAAATGACAAGGAAAACATCGTTCTTTAGTTTTAAACATTATTCTTTGACAATTAATTATGACGTAAGTTTCAACATTACGAAGGATTCTTTAGACTGGTTTTTCGTATTCTTCTTCAGTACGAAGAAGCTATCGTTATGTAAAAGTGTGTTTCTACTGTTGGATAAAAGAGTTTATATCTGGAAAACAGTATTTTCGTTACAATTCTATTGTTGAAGTATATTTAAATCAAGTTATGATCCTTAATATTCAAAGCAAACAATATAACAAACTGTGATTTTGATCGAAGTCAATATGTTATTTCAATAATACTCATTTATGTTATATAAATCTGTTCATAGGTGTCGCACCTATTAAGTAAGCACTATAGGTGGATGGCTGTGTTTGCTCTGCTTATTTTTGATCACATGGGGTTGAGGGGTATAGGTGATGATTTTGTCAGCAGTAATCATACATTTTTTTTGAAAATTTGAATATTTTTTTAAAAATATTCGGGGATTCCCACAAAAATGAATAACCTCAGGTATTCGCTTAGAATCGCATAGAGGAATTACCATGCGGTATTCACTTATCTAAATTCTTCTGTCGATATATTGTCTCATTTCGTTACGATTCAACTTATACCAAAAATTTTCTTGAAAAATCTCCTATAAATACAAAAATACAATGAAAAATTATGGATTCTAATATCTTAGACTGAAGACTGTTGATTAGAGTACATATAACCTGATAGAAGATGTTTTTTTCGTAATAATTTTTAAGATTATATTACTTTTGTTTTTCTCTGTGCTGAGAACCGTGTCAATTAACTTATAGTGTAGAATGATAATAATGATAATAATAATAATAAATAATAATAATTAAGTTTTTTCAAATGAATACTATGTGAAAAAACTCCTACAAATGCAAAAATACATTGAAAAGTTCAATAATGGGTTCAAAATCTTGGACTGAGGACTCTTGATTGGAGTTGATATTTGCTGAATACCTTGTCAATGAAGTTTGATGGAATGAAAACTATGTGCGTTGAAGTTTCTTCAACGCACGCTACAACGTTCGAACTCTCTTCATATAATTGTTTTTGTGGATTAGGTGTTCGATAGTTTTAAAACTAACTATTCGTATGGATGCCAGAGTGAATTCGAGATATCTACTTTATTATCAGAAATACCATCTATGACCAAGCAACTTTCCACGGTAAAAGCAAGAACTACATTGAAACAAACAAAATTTTAATTGGGAAAGTCGTACGATAGGGCGACACTATCTCGCCCAAGTTTTCCACTCTAGCCATAGAAAAACATGTAAACAACTAAATTGGGTTACTAAAGGACTTAATTTCGACGGAATGCCGAAATAATATCACATAATTTAGGAATTTTCTGATGTTATTCTTCTAAATAATAGTGACATGCATGAACTGAACATTATTCTTACCTACCTAACCATCTGAGCGAAGAATCCAGTAAAATTGTTTCTAATATTTGAACTTGAATGGAATAAAATTTATAAGAAATACCCAATATAACATAACAATAGATGATGATAACATCATACAAAACGTAAACAACTGTGTAGGTATCCTTGGACATAAAATCAGACTGGTAACTGAGAACGAAATCTTGGAAATAAAACGTAGAATTCACTTGGTATTGGTTACTTTTGGAAAACTGAACTACATAAGGATTGGAAACCATGGTCATAACAGGAAAAGTAGTGTAACAGGTGAAAGTTACACAGCGAGTCATGAAAAAAGACATGTTGAACATTACTTTGGGAGATACAAAACGGAATAGTCAATGATAAACGGAACTATATCTTTGAGGATCAGAGAGTTCCGTCACATCTGAAGAGAAAGCTTATGATATTTGCATACTACTCGTAATCACCTAAGGATTGGAAACAATGGTCATAACAGGAGGAGTAGCGAAACAGCTGAAAGTTACATAACGAGTCATGAAAAAAGACATTTTGGACATCACTTTGGGAGATACAAAACTACATCTTTGAGGATCAGAGAGTTCTGTCCCATTTAAGGAGAAATCCCATGATATTTGCATACTACTCGTAATAACCTGAAGACTGGAAACCATGGCCAATACAGCAAGAGTAGCGGAACAGCTAAAAGTGACACAACGAGTTATGAAAAAAAACATGTTGGGCTTCACTTTGGGATATAGAAAACGGAATAGTCAGTTATGATACAAAACCAGGATGACATATGTTACAGATAGAGTAGTGAGCTTGAAGTGTGGTTTGATCGGTCAGTTAGCAAGAGAAGATTTGGAGAGATGAACACACAGATTCATATTTTGGAGGCCCAGAGAGACACGGAGAAGTGTAAGACATCCCCGCAAAAGATGAAATGAGATGTGAAAGAAGTGATGTCAAAGCAATGGATGAGAATACCCAGATATCGAAAAGCTTGGGGAAATACATGTAAGGTGCTTTTATCCTACATTGGATGACACCAGGCTAAAGAAGAAAAAAAAAGAATTTCAAGTGCAAGTTATAGAAACTCGACATTCGACTCATGAACTATCCAGATTGGTAGGTAGTCCTTCACTCAAAAAAGATAAAACCATAAAAAGATAAAAAAAGATGAAATCATTCTACATATTTTGAATTTTATTGAAAAGTTAGTTATTGTTAGAAGTAATTGAAAAGTTAGCATTTCTATGGACCATGTAAGTTTTTAAAATGTAGGAGTAACGTTTCTGTAGAGATATCTCATTTATTCATAAGCTGAACAGAAATAAATATCAATGAAGTGGAGATCCGTTATGGCATCATCATTTTTTCGTACCGAATGTTGGATATATTCCTAGTTCAATTAAATCAACGCCTGTGGGCTTTCGGGTGAAGAGGAAACACAAAGAGATGAAAACCACGACCTCAGTCAGATTGGATGTGATGTTGACGGGCAGAGTGATGGCGAAGTAACCTGTATATATATATTTTTAATCACGATACAGTATTAAAACCATAGGCGTTCTTGTAGAAACGATGTTAATTATTCTTGGCACTGAAAAATTCAAATTGTTATTGTACAACGTCTCATTCATCTTACAAAGTAGTTTAGACTTTGAAATACGTATTATAAACACAGTAAATTCAGAGAATCGGGTTGAGGTTTAAGATTATTAAACGTGTTCGAATAAACAAAATTATATTTCAAATTTAGTAGGCCACAAAATTCGAAATTTCATTAAACGGAATGAAAAAAATTATAATAATATATATTTTGAGAATTGTTAACTTATTTTGTTTCTTGATACTAGTTTTATGATATATTTCACAAGTCAACTGATTCAGATACTGTATTGTGAAAAACTACTACTTTTCTTCATTTTTTAAATGACAAAAGGAAGAAATTTATGACTGTGAACAGATCAACACTTTTATCTAACGACGTACGTCTTAATGGCACATAACGGCTAGAGGAAACGTTGTTCATTACAAAAACACAAAGGCAACCTAATACCTCGAATAAATTTAATAGCGGTTGTTTATTTTTATCCGTTTGGTCCTTATATGACTTTTTCTGTCATTGATCTCCATAACTTTTATACTAAACTCGGTTTGATGGATAAATTCTATTCAAATTTGTACAGAATGTTTTTTCAATTAATTAAAATATTGAAAACACTATCTGTGAAATTGATGAACTTTGGTAATAATAGATAATTCTGCATGTTGTATTCATCATATAAGATACCAGTAGAGTTTCATTGAAATTAACATCTTCGTTATGAATATTGGAAAAATATTATAAACAACAAAAAAATATGACATATGAAACACTGTTAATACAAATACTACTCCACATATAAAAAAATTGATGAAAATGAGAAACACAACATACCACTATAATGTATGTATTCTATTCTTGATTGAGGAAGACAGCAATCAGAAAAAAAATTTTACCAGCGTTTCGTCAAATTTTATTGTCATCATCAAAGCTTCAATTATTTAATCTTATAGGAGAGAAACCTCCACGGACTTGAAATGAGTTAGTAGAGGTCCTACAATGATATTGAAGGACAAGAAAACGATCAGAAATATAACGAAACAACTACTGAAAACACAATTCTCCCAAAATTCGAAAATGCTGAAATTATTACTGAAAGTCAAGATAAATGACTTCATTCTATGAATGATTTATTTCGATTAATTTTGGAATCGTTTTTCTTTATTAGATTAACTTCATCAGCATGAAGAGAGCGAGAAAATTTCAAAATGTTATTCGTCCTTTGAATTTTCGTTCCGACTTTTATCTTTTTCGAAACTTCGAGAGCAATTTCACTGATGAAATAATCTGTCAATCACTGCAAATCATTCAACTCATATTTACAACAAAGCCTCAAATTGTAAGGAAACGACAACTGAAAAAAAGATTTCTCAAAATTCAAAAACCCTGTAGCTATTGCTCAAACTCACTAAAATCTTTCTCTCAGCATTGAGCAACAAAGCATTCAATTGACACCAAAAATTGAAAAAAATTATTTGTATTCAATTTTCGTTTGTCAAAAAATTTAAGCTTTTTCGAAACATTACAGTATCTCTTATTTCCCACAAAAATTGGCATTGAATTTTGAGTGCAAATACTTGTCAAACCAGAAGAAAACTTATTTTTTTTATTCTGGAAAGTATTATAACGAATTGCCAAATTATTCAGAAGTTCTCCACTATGATCGAAAAATATTGAGAGAGCAACTTACAAAAATTATATATGAACTTATCAAGCGGCAGTAAATTTTTAACAACAAAATACTTTTCTGTTTTGTCTGTTAAAATTATTAGTGAAGGGTGAAATTGGGGAGTAAAATTTTCAGAATTTCATATCAAAATTCAACAATTACAAATTTTGTTTCATGAAAAAGGATAACCTCTGTCTCCGCTGCTTTACAATACATACTGCTCTGATATTTGCCCCGAAGACAGCGAAGATCAGTATGTCCTACAATATGCAGATGAAACTTTGTTGGTGAGACATGACAAAACAATAGAAAATTGCACTAGCAAGACACAGGAAGTGATAGACAAAAGAAATATATGATTTTCTAAGTGGGGACTAAAACTAAAACCTAATAAGCGTCAATACACTACTTACAACCATAAGATCGTGCAAAATTCACCAAGAGTAACAATAAACGAAATGAATATTGCAGCATCATTATCCATGAAATATCTGGGAGTACTGTTCGACCAAAAATTAAATTCTTACTGTCACACGTAGTCAATGAAGAAGAAAACAATATCAAGAGCAAAACATTTCAGATGCCTAAGGTATGGAGACAGAGGAATAAGTATTGAGGGTGCTGTTAAAATATACAGAACCATATGTATACTAGAATATGCACAATCTATGCAAAATACAAAATGTCGTAGTTTAAGAATATAGAGGTTGCAAAGAGATCAGCTCTGCGTATCAATACAAGACTAAGACACCCTCTGAACAGACTACACAGCCCTTCTAATGATCTGGTGTATTCAAGAACAAACATAGAACCAATCAAAAATCGGTTTCAGAAACCGAAAGTTCTATACAAGAATGAACAAACTTGAGGATATTTTACAGATGTTCCTTAAACCTAAAACAGGAACTATGTACAAAGAAAATTCCTAACTGAGAAGCATCTTGATGCACTAAGCATATTATAAACTAACTAATTGAAATTGAAATAACCCCATTAGGTCAAAAGCCTTTCGTATGAAATCTTCATATAATAAAGAACTATTATTATTATTTGTTACATTTTTCTTATTTTATTTTGTTAACTTATAGGAGAAATACTAAATTTTGACTATATAATAATTGAATGCGATATTCTGCTTCTTCTTATTCCTTGATTTGCTTTGCTTTTTTAATTCATAAGATGTTCCGTTTCTTCTTCACATAAAAGTCAAGTTTCTTTATATGACTTAATTTTCGGATTCTTCTTCAATACGAAGAAGCCATCGTTATGGTAAAAGTGTGTTTCTATAGTTGGATAAAAGAGTTTATATATAGAAAACAGTATTTCCGTTGCAATTCTATTGTTGAAATGGATTTACATCCATTTATCGTCCTGAATATTCAAAGAAAACAATGTAAGAAAATGTAATTTTGATCGAAGTCAATATGTCATTTCAGTAATTAACATTTATACATAAATCTCTTCATAGGTGTCGTACCTATTAAGTAAGCACTATAGGAGGATGGATGTGTTTGCTCTGCTTATTTTTGATCACATGCAGATGAGGGGTCTAGGTGATGATTACGTCCGCAGTAAAAATACATTTTGATGATTGATGAGGCCGATAATTGGAGAAAATTAATGTCCATAATGAAACAATATGCATGACGCACGTTTCGAAATACTACTTCTTTTTCAAATGCTGAACTAGGTTGAAGGAAGGTTGTTAATTCAGCATTTGAAAAAAAACTAGTACTTATGAGAAAATTCTAAACATTGTTTCATTAATAATACTTTTTTCAAACATGTGGCCAACCACACATTGTCTATGCTTGAAAATGGAACGCATATAACCACGCGTTATTCACTGATCTAAATTTTCCTGTCAATATCTAGTGTCGTTTCGTTACGATTCAAGTTATAATAAAGAACTATTATTATTATTTGTTCCATTTTTCTTATTTTATTTTTTTAACATATAGGAGAAATACTAAATTTTGACTTTAGAATAATAATTGAATGCGATATTCTGCTTCTTCTTATTTCTTGATTTCCATTGCTTTTCTAATTCATAAGATATACCGTTTCTTCTTCACAAAAAAGATAAGTTTCATTATATGACTTGACCTAAATTTCAATTTTCTGGGAAAATATCCATAGTTATTTCGAACTAGCTGACCCAGCGAACTTTGCACGGGCATTTATTTTTCTATGAATATTTTTCAAATAGCCGAAAAGTCAAGTTCTACTATTTGTGCTACACTATATTGTTTTTAATATTTATCCCGTGTGGAGCCAGGAACTTACTCACTTACGAACGGACTGCAACACTTCCTCTTTTTAAAATAGTCGAATTATTGAAAAATTCCTATATTAACACGTCTGATGTATTGAAAGTTATTAACCTGTCCGTTCTATAGTTGAACGGCATGTTCCTAATTTCGTAGCAAGTACTTGTCCCATATATCTCATCGTTAATTATATGAGATATTTCCTGGATATAAGTCGCAAAATGTTCAGAATTTAGTTTATTCCCGCAAACCAATGAATATAGTTGCTCTTGTGGCTGTACCAATAGCGTCTATTTGAATTGACTCTTCGCGCAATATTTTGTCGCATCATTGGCAGTATGTTCTAATCAATAACAATTAAACTTTGTCTTTCAATATCGACATACAACGTTCATTGGTCCAATAGCAAATATTTTCTGTGAACTGTAATCTATTCCAACGTTATAATTGAATGCAGGTCGATAGGAGCATAAACGCAACCTCTTCATATTGTTAATTTCGATTCCATCGATTCCGTTTAACTCCACTCCGAGCTTCGTCGTTTCTTTTATATCTTCCACTTGCTGCATTGCGAGTTCTGCGACTTAAGTTTGTACATCTAATAACTATCATTTTTAAAAACGAAATTTCAACTGTAATTTGAAGAAAACTATGTATTCTTCTTTATAATCAAATATACCTCGTGCTATGTTCGTAAATTGTATGTTAGTCTATTCAAACTTACCAAAATTTTATATTAAATTAAAGTTTTAATATTAGTTGTGATAGCTATGAACTAACCGAGATGTGTGAAAAATTCAGTTTTTTCACATCCTCTTTTTAAATTTTTCAATGACGATAACAAAAACAACAAAAAACATAGTGAAATCTGTCTTGCCGTTGACTCTACATTCTATTTTTCCCGGCAATTATTCGAATTTTGCTTGCCGTAAAAACCATCCTTGGTTTTCAAAGAACATTTAAAAAATGAATTGGCAACATTGGTCCAGGCGTTGTTGAGATATGCGCTTACCAACACATTTTGCGATTCATTTTTATATTATAGATTAGAATAATTGAATAACTTTAAGAATCTATTAATTGAAGTTTACACAAAACTCAAGCTGATTTATCATTCATGCACGCCCCTGTTCCCTTATCGGATGAAATACACGAGGGCTTAGAGCTAGCGGTCGGTCACAGCTGATTATTTGATCGTTTCTCTTCACATTTGAGCCGAAGGACCAAAAAGACAGACAGGAGATGAGCTGTGGCAATCAAACAGGAGCCGGCGGCCTCCTGCTGCTTGGATGTCATTAATCTCGAAACAATGTGGATAATTACTACACACTCCTCCCGATGCTCTAATTCATTCGGTTTCGTCTTCATTTTACACATTTTGTATTATGTTGATCCGGTGATATAATTCTAGCAGAAGGTCTTCGCAGTCGGATTCTTGTTACCTACGGATGAGATGCTCCAGAACGTTCACCTAATTTCCTTTTTTAATTCCTTGTTCACCACAACCTTCAACAGTTCGAAAAGTATTGTGTATCATTTCAATTTGTTCCTTACATAAATTATTTGTTGAAATCAAAACAATTTTATCTATTAATTTTCGATGAATTTCTCACAAACACTTTGTATAACATATTCAAATGTCTAATATGATAGAGAACACTCGGATTAATTCCTTAAGCTCTTCAATAAACGCGACATATGCCTTGGGCTATCCACCCATGATCAAGAGTTCTAAACAACTCTCAGTATACTCTTCATTACAACTCAGTTGTATCAAACTCTCGATATCAGATTAGCAAACCGAAATATATGACGAATGTGTTGAAGAATTTTGTGAAATTTCGCGAAGAACTTAAATTATTTATTGAAATTACCGTTTATATTTGTTATTGCAAAGATGTTTATCGTATAATTATAAACATTATTTACTCGTGATTTGTTTTATGCTACCAACCCTTTTAAAAATTTTATACAGGAGTTGTTACTCAGTTCAACAACTAAGTTGTATCAAACTTTCGATATCAGACTAACAGACCGAATTATATGACGAATATATTGAAGAATTCAGTGAAATTTCGCGAATAACTTCAGTTAATATTGAAATTACTGTTTATATTTGTTGAATACTACAACGATGTTTGTCGTATAATTATAAAAATTATTTACTCGTGATATGTTTCATGCTAGCAACCCTCTAATTTTGATACAATAGTTGTTGCTCAGTTCAGTTGTACCAAACTGTTGATAACAGTTTAACAGACCGAAACATCAAAGGATTATGTGGATTAAGTTTCATAAAACAATTGTTTTCATATATTGTGTTTATTTTTGTTGAAAATTACTTATATACTAGGATATTTATCGTATAATTATCAAAAGTCATCACAGTTCCAAAAAATTTTAATTAACTCCATTTTGTTGCTAATGACCCATCTTCAAGGCTTTAATGAAACTGTTGTCAATCAGTGAATACAACTTAGTTGTATCTAACCCCCAACGAGGTGCATTAAATGCATTTGGTTCTTTACACATGCACATGCATTCAACTCAGAGGAGGTAGTAAGAGCTAATTTCGCGTTATATATTTTGATTCGAGTTGTATAATTTCGGGAAGAAAATGATGATTATTTCAGACAAAAGTCATGAATTTTCGTAATGTGACATAATTTAGGACATGTCACACAATTCAGGACCCCTATCAACCCCTTGTCACATAATTTCACAATTGGTCGACCCCTTTCTTTCTAGTATTTCGACATATCAGAAAAATTCGAAGAAGATATACATACCAACGAAAATATAGACGAGGATGGTTATCTATAGACGATATAGCCTGACCACACCCATTAAACTTACTGATAAAATTCTTATGATGCGGAAATAAAGAAAATGATCAAGTAAATGATCCTAAACCACCACCAAGCAGTTAAATACAGCAAAACTATCAAACAAAAAAAGATTACCAGAATATATATTTCAAGGATAATTTGATTTCTTATTCGATCGAATACATATCAAAAATTGTCGTTGATTAAGTTTTTTACGTTTCTTCGTTCCATATAACAAAAACTCCCTATAGTTTTGAAAAATTCTTGTTCCGTTGAGTTTCGTTATAAAGATTTTTCACAGTACTTGCTATGTGAGCAGAAGATAATTCAAAGTCGAAAAATATCTCGCTGTTTGAATTGAAACAATTGAAATCTAATTTAGGTCTCATAGGTCTTTAGGTCTCACTTTTGAGGATTTCTCAGCTTGAAATCTCATTTTATGAAAAAAATTTTGCATGAGTAAATACATATTCTAAGAATAATTTGATTTCTTATTCTATCGAATAGGTACATATCAAAAATTGTCGTCAACTATTTTTTCTTTCTTTCTTCACTCCATTTAACAGAAACTCGCCATAAAATTGAAAAATTCTTGGTCCCTTGATATTCGTTATAAAGATTTTACACAGTATTTGCTACGTGAGCAGAAAATAATCCAAATTCGAAAAATATCTGGCTGTTTAAATTGAAAATTTTCTCTAATTTTTGCCTTGAAGGATTCAGAACACGTCAATAGAAGTATTTTCTTCAGACAAAATTAAAGAAATCAACAGCACAACGGATTTTTTTTTCATAGAAAATCTTTCTTCACACGTGTCCAAATCTAATTTAGGTCTCATACTTGATTTTTGACGATTCCTCAACTTGATCTCATTTTATCAAATAAAATTTTGCATGAGTGAAGCTCAATGCGGAATATGTTCAACACAAATGGCGAAATTAGTGAATTATACCCCACGTATCGAAGTGAATGACATCATCGAGATCAGATCTCATCGCACGTCGTGCTCCAGGAGGGTCCATTATCAAAGGGGCGACACAATCGTGTAATTTGACATAATTCGAGATGCCACGTGCCATGATTAAAGGTAAGCAACACCCAGACACGCGGTTTCTTCCCCTCTCCGTGGCTCATTGCTATAATTAGCTTTTCAGATTATGCCTAAATACTGTTTGTTAAAGTGTATCTACATGAACGGTCATCGTCTAATTGGTGACTATTCAATTATGCTGCGACATAAACATCGACATTATTTTAATAAATGGAATTCGTAATGATATATCTTTAAAGTTCAGACGATTTTGAGACTTAGCTTTCACATTCAACTGAAAAATTTCAATAAATATTCCATTAAATTATATAACTTTTATTTATCTTTTGAATTAAATTGAACACTTGCTCAATGCTTCACGATGATATTCTTCAATATCAAATAGCTCACGCTCGAAACATTTTGACTATTTGGTATTGAAATATAATCGTGAAACATTAGGGCAAGTGTTTAATTTAATTCAATATTTAATTATGTTTCACCAAGAGTTAAGCAAGAATTCAATCTCAGTCATTTTTTTATTTATTTCTTTTTATATATATATATATATATATATATATAGTGTACGATGTGATGTCTCCATTATCCTTCAAGGGATAAATGTTAGAGAAATATTGAAATCGATGCCACACCTGATGGAAGTGCGAGACATATATGTCTCGTTCTGCAAGGAACTCGTCAGTCGCACCACGTCCATCGAAGTGAGGCAACGAATTCAACCCCCAAGCATCTTCTTGTGACTCCATGTGGAAGATCGTAGAGTTATGAATACTCTAGAATTCCATCTATGGGAATCAGTAGAAAACACCTCTCAGATTATAGAAACACCAAGCATCGAAATTTCACATATCTTCTATACCCGTAGGTATCTACTAAATTGCAATGTCTATTTGACAAATATCATCATACGATGTTTTCAAATGTCAATAGGTTGCGTTAGTAGTACGCTCGCGTTTATTCCCGTATTTCAGGGGCCTATTCGGCGATATTTTTAAGGAAATGAAATTTTTTGTGCTTATGGCACTGAATGAAATATTTAAGAAAATGAACACTAGAACATTCATTCGAAAAATTCAAATTAATCAAGAGAATGTTATAGTAGAGCTAGAGATATGTGAACGTGTACGATGTGATGTCTCCATTATCCTTCAAGGAATAAATGTTAGAGAAATATTGAAATCGATGCCACACCTGATGGAAGTGCGAGACATATATGTCTCGTTCTGCAAGGAACTCTATTTAAAAAAATGTTTAGAAACATTTATATAATTTATATTTATAAATTATAAAAATATATAAATAACATTCATGAAATTGACATGTCCTCATAATTGACCAGTGTGGTCTACTCCCCCTGAAGCCTGAAGATGCGAATAATACTTCGCGTAACCGGTAGCTAATTAAACCAAAATTAATTGATATATTAATATATATATATATATATATATATATATATATATATATATATATATATATATAGGAAATGAAATTTTTTTGTGCTTATGGCACTGAATGAAATATTTAAGAAAATTAACACTAGAACATTCATTTGAAAAATTCAAATTAATCAAGATAATGTTATAGTAGAGCTAGATATGTGAACGTGTTTTTTGAATATATATATATATATATATATATATATATATATATATATATATATTGGTATTTTATTTTGAAAGTTTTTAGCAATAACAGGCTTTTTTGATATGAAACAAAATATCTTGAACAGGCAATAAATCAATTTCAAGAAATATATTAATATATATATATCTTATATATAAAATTCTCGTGTCACAGTTTTCGTTTCCATACTCCTCCGAAACGGCTTGAGCGATTCTCATAAAATTTTGTGAGCGTATTGAGTAGGTCTGAGAATCGGCCAACATCTATTTTTCATCCCCCTAAATGTTAGGGGTAGTCCACCCCTGAATTTTGTTTTTTATTTTTTAGACAAAATTTTCAGTTTTTATTTTTTTATGATACAACATACAAAAATACATACAATACTAAATTTTCACCCTTCTACGATCAACCCTTATTTTTATAGCTGTTTATTTCTTTGGCGGCTTGATGATATTGTTGGCAGGCGATTTCAGGCAGACGTTGCCAGTAATTCCCCGTGGAACGCCTGCAGATGAATTGAATGCTTGCCTGATGGCATCACCTTTATATGTTACCGTTATTATGGAATAACGTAAAAACATTATCGCTAACCACTAATATGAGAATTCAACTTCAAAATGATCAAAGTGCTGCACAATTTTCCAAACAATTATTAGCTGTTGGAAATTGAAAAGTCCCAGTTGATGCGACATCTGGATAAATTACTCTTACCAACAACTTTTGCCGATTTGTAGACTCTCAATTAGCTTTTATTGAAGATGTTTTCCAAACATTAGTGAGAATTATCAGAATTATGCTTAGTTAAGTCAACGAACAATTCTTGCAGCAAAGAATAATGATATACACGCACTGAATTTCACCATTCAATCAAAAATTGCAGGCGATTTGGTGACATACAAATCCGTTGATTCCATAACAAATCCCGATGATGTAGTAAATTATCCAACGGAGTTTTTGAACTCTCTGGAGTTACCAGGATTTCCAGCACATAACTTGCAACTCAAAGATGGTACAGTTATTATGATATTGCGTAATTTGAATCCACCGCGACTTTGCAACGGTACTCGACTTTCGGTTAAAAGACATGCCGAATTTGATTGAGGCAACCATTATTAACGGAAAGTACGCAAGTGAAAATGTATGTATTCCTCGAATACCAATGATTCCGACTGATCTTCCGTTTGACTTCAAACGATTGCAATTTCCAGGTCGCCTTGCGTTCGCAATGACAATGAACAAGTCGCAAGGCCAATCGCTTAGTGTTTGCGGGATAAATTTAGAAAATCATTGTTTTTCACATGGGCAGTTATACGTTGCGTGTTCACGAGTTGGGAAACCATCCGCTTTGTTTGTGTTAACGTCAGACCAAAAAAAAAAAATGTGGTTACTTCAATGAAACGGATAATTTGCGGACACGGATATAATTCAGTATTTACTTTTGATTCACTTTCATTTACTTAGAGACGTTCAACTAAATAACACTTCATTTTTGTAATCGAAATGAATTCATTACTGTTGAGAAACGAAATAAAATTTTTCCTTTTCAAATATAAAACTTTTAATCACCAAACGAAATGTTACATAAAACGAAGCCATCTGGTGGCGAAACGGAGTTCGCCGGGTCTGCTAGAGTATATATATATATATATATATATATATATATATATATATATATATATATATATATATATATATATATATATATATATAGTAAGCGAGGTTAGGGTGTTTTCGACTCAATTGAGCAATTATTGTTTGTACTCTTTTTCTCAGTCAAGCTTTCGCAATATTTTATTGCATCTTCAGGACTTCTACAATTAACAAAAAGTGTCAAACAGAACATGTTCAAATGGCAAAATTATAATAACCTTACCAAATTTGAGGTTAAAATATAAACATGACACATCTACAACAGTAGCTATGATAATGATAACATGTACAAGAAGTACTTAAATTATGTAAAAGAAATTTTCAAAATAAACGATTCATTAGAATTTTCTCAACACTGTAACCAGTTTAGTATGAAATGTCAATATAACATATATTCGACACATGTCATTTGTCAATTTAGTTGATTTGTCATGGAATCAGCCTCAGTTATATCTCGAATCATCCAACTGCCATTATCTTAAATTTTATTGAGAAGGTATGAGTATATATTGCTCAGTTTGTTTATATCAGTTTTTTTATTGATTGTGGCTTCGCATTTTTTATTTGTATCATTTCGTGCATGGTTCTTTTATGATAATTTGGTTCTTTTTTCAATATCTCTACCTCATCGAAATCTATTTTATGGTCTTTGTTATGTGCATGTTCTGCAAGTGCACATCTTTCTTTATATTTAGTAATGTCACTTTTATGTATTGCTAATCTGCTTTTTAGCCATTGTGAAGTATGACCGATGTATTTTTCTTCACAATCTATGCAATTTATTTGGTAAACAACATCACTTTGTAATTTTTTAGGGACCTCATCCTTCAGTCGGGAATATAACGATGCAACTGTCTTTGGATTATACGATGATATTTTTACTATCATTACTATATCATTAAATACGACTCTGAAAACTATACTATATATATATATATATATATATATATATATATATATATATATATATATATATATATATATATATATATATATATATATATATATATATATATATATATATATATATATATATATATATATATATATATATATAATGAGGATTAAATGAAACACAATTCTCACAACTCCAATTTTTGGTTCAATTAGCTACCGGTTTCGCGAAGTATTATTCGCATCTTCAGGCTTCAGAGGGAGTAGACTATACTGGTCAACTATGAGGACATGTCAATTTCATGTATGTTATTGAAGAATAATGGACTAATACAGATATAGCTCGTCTCAAGATATAAAAATCACAAATTGAACATAAAATACAAGTCACACGAATCACAAATATGTTACAAGCGTTACGTTCTTGTGACTTGTATTTTATGTTTAATTTGTGATTTTTCTATCTTGGGACGAGCTACATTTGTACTAGTCCATTATTATTCCATAACATTAATGAAATTAATGTCCTCATAATTGACCAGTGTGGTCTACTCCCTCTGAAGCCTGAAGATGCGAATAATACTTCGCGAAACCGGTAGCTAATTAAACCAAACTTGGAGTTGTGAGAATTGTGTTTCATTTAATCCCCATTATAAAAATGATCTCACACAGGGATAATACCATTTCATATATATATATATATATATATATATATATATATATATATATATATATATATATATATATATATATATATATATATATATATATATATATATATATATATATATATATATATATATATATATATATATATATATATATATATTTGCATATCAGTGCTCACTCAACAGACAGTATTAAATTGTCTTATAAAAGAGTAGCACATATTTCAAGATGATAATTACCTATAAACTAAAGTTTTCGATATTCACGTTTTATAGAAACTTTTTATACACCTTATAGAAACATCTTATAGAAATAAGTAAAATCTTATAGAATTTTCTTGGAATTATCAGTTCAAAATGGAAGTTGATACTCCATATAACATCTTTCTATTTATTTAAAACGTTTCATCTCACAATGCAGTCATATTTTTTCAGCTAGAAATCAGAGATTTGAATCTACCTGGAAAACAAAATATACGAATTTTAAAGAGAGCAGGCAATTTTGTTATTCGCAAACTCGCCAAAAAAGAAACACACGACTCATTGACAGATTTCTTTAAAATATTGATACAAAGGTAACTTTCAGCAGAACTAAAATATTGTCAATTAATTTCAACCAATCAATCATGTTAGATTTCATATATTGAAAATTTTCATTGAAATTGATAACTCAGGCTTTATGATTTACATTTTAAAGGTAACTTCATGTTGTCCGCGGCTCCGTATCAAAGCATTTCGGTTTGTATCAGACGAATTACGCGAGTTATGTTATCCTGTAAGGCTTCAATCGTGTTCGGCTTGCCCACTAACGACTTTACATAACCCCTCAAGAAATAATCCAGAGTCGTCAAATCGCATGATCTTGGCGGCCAATTCACAGGTCCATTTCGAGAGATAAGCTGTTCACCAAATTCATCCTTCAACATGTCCATTGTTTCACGAGCTGTGCGGCATGTGGTACCGTCTTGATGAAACCACATGTCATCCAAGTTCAACTGGGCCAACTGGGGCAAAAGAAATTGGGTATCATGGCTCTATATCGTTCGCCGTTGACGGTTAACGTTTCTTCTACGGTCGTCTTTGAAAAAATGGACCGATGTTGCCACCAGCCCATAAACCACACCAAATTGTCGATTTTTCGGGATGCATCGGTAATTTTTGTATGCGATGTGGCTGTTCATCAGTCCAGATGCGACAGTTTTGTTTATTTACATATCTGTTAAACCAGAAATGAGCCTAATCGCTGAACACAATTTTCCGATAAAACAGCGGATTCTCATTGAGCTGCTCTAAGGCCCATTCACCAAAAATTAGACGTTGTTGTAGGTCATTCGTCTCCAATTCCTGCAGAAGTTGAATTTTATAGGTTTCCAAACTCAAACCAACACGTAAAATTTTCCATGTGGTTGAGTAACACATGCCCAATTGCTGAGAACGGCAACGAATTGACATTTCACGATCCTCATTAACACTGTACGCTACGGCTGCAATATTCTCTTCAGTGCGCACTGTACGCATGCGAGACAATGGTTTTATGTCCAACAAAGTTAACTTGGTGCGAAATTTGGTGATAATAGCACGAATTGTTGATTCACCAGGTCGGTTATGACGACCCTAATATGGTCGTAACAAACGATACACATTTTTCACTGAGCACGAATTTTGATAGTAAATTTCAACAATTTGCAATCGTTGCTAGTTTGTAAGTCTTTCCATGATGAAATGGCAGAGTATGCTGAAATTTTTTCAATTTGACAGAAGACGTTTGTATGCCATCACCAACCAGTGACGTCAACCTGAAAAACATAACTCTTAAAAAATCACCCGTTATATATATATATATATATATATATATATATATATATATATATATATATATATATATATATATATATATATATATATTTGCAGTATACAACCTGCAATGTCCACTCGGTAGGGTATAAATAATTCATCTTCATACCCACTTACTCTAGTGGCCTGAGAGCCCTCTGAAGGGTTTTATATCCTCAGTGAAAAATAATACCGATAAAAGTTAACGTTTCTGGTAATATATCAATCTATCCCACTGATATCAGGTGAAATAACTCTCCATCGAAGTATAAATGTACATTTTCCAACTGAGAATCCGCGGTTCCACCCCCACAATAACCTCCACTTGATTCGAGTTTGATGGCCCATTGTACATCGTATAGGTCGTTTATCCAAAACGAATCTAGTCAAGTAACCGTCATTGTATCTGTTAATATGCATCCATAAAGAGCGCTCGTCATTCAAATAGATTGATCTAAGCAAGCGGGGTACTTCATGAAGGAACCGGAAGTTTGAATTAGAACCAATCATAACTAATTTGCAGTCAGCTGATTGACTGAGATATGCGTGTGTCCTACTACTTCTTCTTTCGGCTTAGTTGTGTAGGTGGAATAATTCGTTTAATGCAGAGGAAAATCATTTTTCGTCTTGAAATACCCAACTTTAATAGCATTAAAAAATATGTTCTGGAAACAGTTGTCAAAATATATGTTTTGCATTGAACTGTACAGTAAACATTAAAAAATCGAGAATTACAGAGGCTTGGCATATATTATCCACTAAAATATGGTTTCGATAAACATAACCTTCATCCGGTGGATTACAAATTTTAGGAAATGAACACACATAATTCAGAATTTACAAATTTTGAAATATTTTCTGTTCACTTTTCAACATTTTTTTTATAGGAACCTTAAGCCTTTATACGAAAGGAAAGGATTATTCAATTTGATATTATAGTTCGGAAGTTATGTGCGTATAAATTACGGCAATTCAGTTTCTTTCATACAGATTATTTGAGTTATTTTGTTGAAGATTATAGACCTATTACTATCATAAACAATTTTAGTTATGTTTTTGAAATTGTTCTTCATAATATTTTGTATTCACACGTGAGGACCCATTTAACGAATGTGGCTTCACCTCCGGTAGATCATAAACTACTAACCTTAGATACGCGTATAGCACAATATATTGCAAATAGTTTTGGTCATTCGTCACAAGTAGACGTGATCTATACGGATTTTTCTAAAGCATTTGATAGGTTAAATCATGAAATTCTTCTCCAGAAACTCAGTAGCTTTGGACTATCAGATGAAATTGTTATTTTTTTTACCTACCTAACGTCAAGACAATTATTTGTTCAGTATAACGGTTTCAAGTCACAGAAATGTATTGCCGACTCGGGGGTTCCGCAGGGTTCTGTTTTAGGTCCGCTTCTTTCCAATATTTTTTTTAAAGACATTTCCTCCAACATGAACTGTAATTTTCTTCTTTATGCGGACGATTGTAAGATATTTAACGAAATTTCAACAGTAAGTGATTGCCACATTCTTCAAGACGATACCTCAAACTTGAATCAGTGGTGTCAAAGAAATCTACTGACACTGAATATTTCAAAATGCAACATAATGTCTTTTTCTCGTAAAATAATATAGCTCATTTCGATTACTATGTTAATAGTAATAAAATCAATAGATATACCGAATTCAGAGATTTAGGAGTCACTTTCGACACAAAATTAACTTTTGCTACTCACATTAATGATATTGTTTCAAGTTGTTACAGAACATTAGGTTTTGTAATAAGAAATTCTAAATGGCTCTCTCAATCTGAATGAACTATACAATACCCTAATACGTTCAAAACTAGAATATGCTAGTGTCGCTTGGAATCCAGGATACTTGTGTAATATAAGGAATCTTGAATCCGTGACGATTCAAAGACGATTTTTGAAATAGTTATGGTTTTGCTCCGACGGTGTGTATTCAGAACGAGGTATAAATCATTAGTTACTTACTACAAGATTTAATATGTCATCACTTGAAACACTTAGGAAATATTTGGAAATAATGTTCCTACACAAGCTAATAAGGTTTTCTGTTGATTGTTCCTTTCTTCTTTCCCTCATAAATTTCCGTGTTCCGAGAATAACTTGTAGAAATATTAACATTTTTCATCCACCTCTGCCTCGTACTAATGTTCTGGCGTTTTCACCACTTTTTTTAGCTATAAGTTTTAGCAACCGTTTTTTAGTTATAAGTTTTTTAGATATTAGTTTTTTTTCTATCTTGTGGGTGAGCTTTAATGTCAGCTTGCCCACAGAGCTTTCGTTCGGGTGTATTGTTTGTACAGTATTGATATTATTCCTAGTTTCATTTTTTTATAAATTGTAAACTATATTGTATTTTCCCACCGAATAATTGGCTCAAGCTGTTGAGTGGTGTATTTGTAAAAAAATAAATATTAAGAATGTATATGCGTAATTTGAAAATTTACAAACCATAGGTAAAAATCGTATTAATTTTTCAGAGCAAAAACATTTGTGGGTGGACGAAATATTCTAAAATCGGATCACTTATACAAGGGGTAAATAATGAATACTCCACTTTGGAAATGTGTGACCAACTGTGAAAGTAACTGCCCGCCAACTTAAGCCCTTTGTGGATATTGAAATATACAACGAATTTCTGTCCCTCTTATTGTGTTGCTGAGTTGACCGCCCTTAAATGTCAACCAAATATTGGCATGCCTTTTTGAATGTTATTTTGGCGGATGTAAACAGACAAGAGGATTAAAGGAATGTAGACATGCTGCTTATAATCTGTATGGGAAACCGGAAAATATAGGGATAAGTGCGTTGTATATAGTAGATGAATCGATGTTTATTGAATGTATTATTCTATCAAACACGATGTTTGTCAAGCTTCCAACCAACCATAATTGTTGTCATATAATACATTTTGAAATACGTTTAATATATAAATAGTTTGTGGAGGTTTCTTCCATTATAAAACATCTATTTAAATTCTCTCATATATTAAATAATACGAATGACGTGCGTTTCGAATACAACTTCTTCTCAGATAGTAAATTAACTCTGTTCAATTAACACTGTTACTGTTAGTTAAGTATCTGAAGAAGACGTTATACTTCGAAACGCACGTATTATTTTAATATGTGAAAAATTTTTAATTAATAAATTGTCCTCATCAATCATTAGTTGCTTTAAATAATTATTGGCTCTCTGAGTGTCTATCAAATTTGAATTATAATTAATTCTACAAAAAGCTTGAGAACAATGTTGATATTTCCAAAATGAAAACATTATCTCAAATTCTATTTCATAGTTTGAGAAACGTTCAAAAGCATATCAAAGATATGCTTTTGAACTTAGTTTCCATGTTCATATTTTTAATAACTACATTCTTTTCAAAACCTATGGACCGATTTGGAATTTTTGGATTTGTTGTTAAAATGAAAGAAGCCTTCATTGACATGAACTTTTAACGTGAAATGAAATATGAAATACGAAGGAATGTTCTAAAAATTAAATCGAATCCAAATGATACAATGATAAAACAAAATTTGCACCATATAGGCATTGACAAGTTAACGGAAGAAGTCGTTTCAAATTAGGATTTTTCTACAGATGTTATCTGAATGTATTTAATGAAAAGCTCTCAAATGATATTTTGAAAATGTACAGATCTTAGCTACTATGTGTCCCACCACAAATTTTAATAAGAAGAATAAATCAATGAGGGTGAAAGATAAATGTTTTCACTATTACTAACTCAAGTTTACTTTAGTAAGTTTAACTTTTGAAAATGGGGTAACACCTCAAAACAATTTTTAAGTATTAATTATAAATTTTGTGAAACCCAGCCATGTGTTTTTTATTAAATATAAATACGTCAATTTTGTTTCAAATACCTGATAAGGTTTCTAGTATTGCTTTCGAAAGTGCATTGAAAGAAGTCGTATTTATAAATTGGAAAGTTTGCAGGCTGGAACAAATATTTGATAATCAAAGCTACTTTCATCTTTTTCTTGAACCCTAATCAAAGACTTAAAAAAAGTAAAAATCATTCTCGTCGGAGAATTTTTAATTAATTACAGAGTTATATAACTTCTAACGAAGCTTCAAAGTTCAAGTTGTCCATTGTTGATGGGAAAAGCGATATTTTGAGTGAAAATAGTGAAAGATAAGGAAACTGTCTGACAGACTTTAATATAAAGTAGGAAACAAAAATTTGATATTATTAGCAAATATCAGATTGTTGAAGTGGAAGAATGTCTTTCCTATTTATATTTTTCTATGAATTGTTGCTTTGTAAAATAAGTTGAATGATTAATTCTCATTGAATGACACTAATCATATCATTACTACTGTCATTTAGTGGAAATTAAATTTTTAATGTTTAGACTAAACTGAATAAATTCATTTATTGCCTGTTGAAGATAGTTCATTTTCAATGTTTTTAGCAATAACAGGGTTATTTCAATGTTAAAAACTTTATTTTCGTAGATGAAAATAAAAAAAAACCTTTAATATTGTTGAAGTTTTGTTAATTTTCAATTTTTTGAAATTTTTCTTTTAAGTTTCAACGAAGTTGTGACATGTACAACGAGACGTCAACAAAAATAAAGCTTTCAACAATGAAAATAGCCTATTATTGCTGAAGATATTAAAAATATAACTATTTCAAACAGGCTATAAATTAATTTTGAAAAAAAATTAATATATAGGATATATATTCATACATATCCTCATGTCAAATGAAGTGATGATTTCAGTATTTATATTGATTAAAAGTGTTGCAAATAATTATTTTAAGTTTATAATATGTATATGTTTAGTAAATATCTTCTTTATTTTATAAAAATAAAAAGAACAAAAATTAGATCAAAAATTGAAAAGTTTGATAACTGATGAAATTTTTGAATGAAATTTATTTTTGTCTTTTTAGGTCTTGTGTTCATGTAAAGCTCTTTCAGGGGCACATTCAAAGTGAGTATCTTAATATATATCTAGGCCACTTATGGAGTGTATAAATGGAAAATTGTTAATTCATAAAGTATAACCGCTTAATCAAAGAGATATACAAATATCTTACTGGGAATCCAACGCAGATCTCCAGTGATGGTGTTTCATCCTCTAAATCGATTATAAAAATTTCAAATTGAAATATTTTAACACAAATATATATCTAGAACTAATAGGTTCATCTAAAGAATAACAAAAAATTGAGAAAAAATTTAAATATGAAAAACCTCAACTGGAACAATTATAAAAATTTGAAATCGAAATAGTTTACGACAATTATTATAACAACTAGTGAATTTTGCATGGAAAATATTGAAGAAAAAACGTATTGAAAATAAAAAACTTGTTTTTATATAAGTAGAACATGTTATGTTCGGCGAAATATGTTGTTGGAGTGTTTGATGACTTAATTATATAAATTATTATTTCATTTCACAAGAATTGATCGCATTCGTTCAAGCATTTGCGTGTATGTGATAGCATTTTCATTGGGAGCACTACTAGTGCTGTTTATCCATCTTGCATATAAATAAGATCATAAAATGTTTATGATAGGTGTAAAACTCCACTTTCGGTTGAATATATAGCTCTTTTTATTTGATATATTTAATTAGATGTGTGGTAGTTTTAGTTAATGAATAAACATCTGGAAACAGTAATTAGAGTTTTGTTGGAGTGCAGTGTATATTGTGTACTGCCATTTTACGATTTCGCGATGAATAAGACTTACTAGAAGCGAATAGATACTCTATATTAGAACAATAGTTTCAATAGATACTTCGTTATCGAATATAAAAGTTAAGTGTGAGATTGAAATATTCATCAAAAAGCATGCATGTGTATATTCCATTGGAAATTTTAGTATTGTAATGAATCGTTTAATATAACATGTAATAATTAAGAAAAACCAAAAATTTGATGAAATACCTGAGTGTAACGCAGGTATTTCAAATTATTACGTAATCCCCCAACAGGTTAGGTAGAGGTCTTTGCTCTACTTATTTTTGATGTCCTCTTGCTATAATTCCTAAGGCTATTTCTACATTTCTAGAATTATCACTGATGCTCTTGAGTTAATTTAAAATTATAATCCATCGAAAGATAAATACAGATAATAAATATCAATGATATTTATCGATATATATCAATAATAATAATCAATTGATAATAATATCAATAATAATATACTCAAATAATATTATTTGAGTTTGAATGTGTAAAAGTGTAATGTTGTTTTTTTCACAAGTAAAAGAGTTGAATTGACACACTGAAATGACTGTGATAATAGCGTCGGTGGTCAGGTTTTTCTCGTTCTGATAAGATGAGAGATCTTGGTGTAGTCTTCGACCAGAAGCTTTCCTTTGTCTCACACATCACCCAACTTATTTCATCTGCTGCGAAAATATATGGATTCGTTATAGCAATGGCAAATATTTTAATAATTCCTCAACATTCATATGACTATTTAATACCCTAATCCGTAGCAAGTCGGAGTATGGCAGCATGATCTGGCATCCCACTTACACTTGCCATCAACTTGAGGCTATTCAGAGGAGGTTCTTGAAATTCTTAATTTGGAGGGAGGATAAAATTTATCCTCCGAGAGAGGAGTCAATAATAACGAATTATTGAGTCGATTTAGTTTGATTTCATTGCAGATCAGGAGAGAAACTTTATCACTCAAATTTTTGTACAAATTACTGCACAGTAGTATTGGTTGTCCTACTCTCTTGTCTCTTGTCTTGCTTTGAAATTTCGTGTTCCTAGGCAAAATTCTCGTAATACAGAATTATTCCACCTAGAGACTCCGAGGACCAACTCCCTAATACAATCTCCCATTTGGTTTACGGAGTCTACATTCAATAGAGTTGCCAATAACTGTGACATTCATTTTGGCTCCATAGAATTTATCATCAGGAGTAATGTGAACAAAGGTAATTGACTGAAATGAATTAATTTAGATTGAGTTCCTTGTGATATTTCATTGAATGCTATAATTTAGTTATAATTTACAATTATTTTAGATTAGATTGAGCTCTTTGTTATATGTTTTTCATTTCAATTATTTAGTTATGTATTCAATACTGTTATTATTTTCTTATTTTCTGTAATTGGGTGTTACACCTGTTGAGAATAAAGAACTTATCATTATTATTATTGTTATTCTTATTATTATTATTATCATTATCATTATTATTATTTTTATTATTATTATTATTATTATTATTATTATTATTATTATTATTATTATTATTATTATTATGATTATTATTATTATTATTATTATTATTATTATTATTATTATTATTATTATTATTATTATTATTATTATTATTATTATTATTAATTATTATTATTATTATTATTATTATTATTATTATTATTATTATTATTATTATTATTATTATTATTATTATTATTATTATTATTATTATTATTATTATTATTATTAAAAACACTTTTTTTCAATATCTCAGGAAATATTAGAAATTTTCAAAATTACAAAAATGTTTCATGAAGATGAAGAAATTTGAAAAAAAAAAAGCTCCGAATCCGAAACTGAAGCTCTAATATTTATTATTTTTACAGAGCCTCGAAAATAGAGTCAAAGCGGGAACTCTGGCTTTGCACACGTTGCGTCACTCTGACACAACAACGAAAAAAATGATTTTAATATAAGTAAATATTAAATATTAGGAAAAAATGAAATTCATCAAGTGTAGGTATACATAAATAAACAATAATCAGCAGTCAAAAAATTTTGTCTCAATGTTAACATAAATTATGCCTCTGTTAATCAACTATTTTTTCTGAGCTGAAAGTTAAAACCAGATAATAATTAAACTGATACCTTTGATTTTTTTTTCTCAAAGTTATTCTATTAAAGTCATTGTTAATAGAATAAAAAATAGATTACTGTTAAAATAATGAAAAAATTTTGATTTCTCACTTTTTATTAACTAAAATTTATGAAATAAAAATAGTTGATAGGACATTTTTTTAAAAATCTTTATCATTTTGAAGTCTCATTTTTAAAAGCTACTCTAAAATATATTTTTTTACTGTTATTGTTCAAAAAATTGTTATCAACAAATAAAACAACACTCCATGAATTTCATTATTCCCTAATATTAATATTTAATATAATTAAATAATTTTCTTCGTTGTTGTGTCAGAGTTCACGCTTTTGGCTCTGTTTTCGAAGCTCTCTAAAAATTATAAATATTAAAGCTACAGTTTCTGGAGTCGGAGCGTCTTCTTAGCAAATTTCTTTTTTTGAATTTTTTTTTTGCAATTTTGAAAATGTTGATTATTTCCTGAGCTTATTAAAAAAAAACCGAACCCCTACTTTCGTTTTCACTTTATTGTTTATATCTTCTGTAATTTTTTTCGGCGCATTTGGACTTCTCCTAAAATTTCTAGGTAAAACACGAATCGAATGACACCATACTCCCAATTTTCGGGGACTATTGAACAATTTTACAAAAAGGGTACATGTGAACTAGATTAGAGTTATTTTTAAGAAGTACGAAATAGAATCATCTTTTTTCAACAGCAGATTCATCTAGTCGCCAAACCGGAGGTCTACACGCAGAAATGAGCTTCCGGAATAGATCCGAAACGGATGTAAATTACGACCATTAATAATTCATAATTATAACAAATACTGAGAGGTAATGACGCCATCGTCAGACTGACTGTAAGGAGAAACGGGCCTGAATTTCATATCGGGGGCAATCAAAAACCGAATTAATTAGAAATGAGGTGCCCTCATGATGCAGGTGCACCTTGACTCCCTGAATCTTGAGACGTCGTTGCCGATTGCCATAAAAATGCAATTTGCTTATTAATTACCTCGTGAGTCGAGTTAATATCCTAGTGCAACGTCCGTCCGTCTGCCTTTGAGCCGGACTGACGACTGTCCGGCTGACTATCTTCGTAACATGTCTTGATTTTGCAAAAAGTCCAAATGTAACGTTGTCTTAATTAAACCTTGTTCATATAGTTGTACTTCGTCCTCTTTTCAGATGTTAAAAATCTAGTGGATCGTTAATTTCTAACTCGAACTGATAACTCAAGTACCGTTTCGTAGGATATAACTAACTTTCAATTGGTTGTAAAATCTTTGTTACAATGTGTGCTGGTGTTGACGAACGGCGACTTGAGTCTTCCAGTTGAAGTTTTCGTAGACAGAGATTAATTTTGTACTATATATTCGCTAATGATTGCTACAATATTCGAATTTTCAATTCGAACATCTCTTCCTGAACATTATTTTTACAAGAATAATCATCTGTTATCTAACATTTTCTGTGTTAAGATATATGTTTTCATTCATCTTAATATTAATTTATATATTCATATCTATATTTCTTTCTTTATTCATTGGAATATAAAATTTTCAACGCACAGAAAATCGGATCTTCTGCTTTTCATAATAAAAATTTTGAGGAACTTCTGTGATCTACAACTCACTGAAAAACAAATCAAAGTAATCGATTGATTTGAGCGTCCGAAAGTGTAGTTGTAGTCCAAGAACTGGCACTAATTTCTGGGTAGGTATATTCAATTTCTGGCAAGCTGAAAACTTGTCACATACTTCTCCTGATGTTCTCCAATACGGAATTGCAGACCTGGCTGGTGAGTAGCGAGGCTAAATCAACCCCTTTTAAACTTTCAAAAATAATATTTTTTTTCCCAAACATATATTTGAGGTAAAATGAAATTTCTATATATTGAAGCGTATACGACAATTAATGAATACGAAAAAAAATAAGCCAGACGATTTGATCGTGGTTTTAACATTGCCAGACGCGTGCAAAAATCTTTTGCAAAAATTTTGAGAATGAGGCAGCTTGAAATTTTAATGAAGTATGATTTATAACTAAAAGAGATGATTCTCAAAAAGACAGATCATTTGGTTGGACTTTCCAGCTGCTAACCCCTGAAAATTTAGTGGTTGATTTAACCCCGCTACTCACCAGCCAGATCTGCAATTTCGTATTGGGGTATATCAGGAGAGGTACGTTAGAAGTTTTCAGTTTGCCTCAAATACCTATCCAAAAATTGGTGCTAACTTTCCTACTACTATAAACAGATTAATTATTATGTCGCAAATGAGACTGACTATCAAGTTTTTAAATTCTATTCGTTGGAAATGCCACTGTGTAAATACTAGATATGAAAGACATGAGTTTTTTTCTTCATAGTATATTTCAATTTGTTTTCGTTTCGTTTAAAGCCTTCACATTTAGATTGTATTTCAATAATCATCAACTTAATTTAATTGTATCTTAATTTTTTTATGGAGTTATGTTATATCAACTATGGTGTGTTAGATTCAATTTTGTTTCGTTTGTATTTGTACATATGAATTTTATTTCAATATTCAGTCAATTTATTCGAATGACATTAACTCTATTATCACTATTAATTACTAATTTAATTTCAACATTTCAGAATTTGTATTTAAATTCATAGACAACAAGAATTCTTAAGACAAAAAAAGTAAAAAATTTGTAAAATTAGACATATAATGAACAGAACAGAAAACTGAAACCAATACATAAAGAAATTTGATTATGTGAGCCAATAAGAACGAAGAATAACTCACAAAGCTACACTAAAATTATGAAAAATGACCAATAAGAGATATCGATTCGATATTATTGAATTATTGAATTGAATTGAAAATTGAATTGTCTATTTTATATTTAATAGTGTTGGCGTTTTAGTCGATTGAATTGAATTAATTAAATCGATTATAATTGAATATTAACTGAAATTCAAACAGTTGAACTTTTGACTTACACTTTATTGACAACATAGCATGACGCGTTTCGTCGTTACAAACGACTTCTTCATAATGCTAAATGAATACTCGGTAAGTATTCTGAGATGATAGCCCTTACATTATAATTGTTTTGTTTTCTCCTTTACCGATGTGTCGAAAGTTTATATATTTTAACTATTGTGAAAAGATCTTATAAGTTTTTCTGTTTTTGTATTTCAGAATAATCCAAGTTTTTAATTCTCTATTTTTATGTTGTAGAAGCCTTCTGAGAAAGTCTTCAAATAAGAGACGAAATATTGCGAATTAAATGAGTAAAAGGAACTGACTAATGTCATTGACCCCTAACCTGCTATATTTGAAAATTTAAATATATATATATATATATATATATATATATATATATATATATATATATATATATATATATATATATATATATATATATATATATATATATATATATATATATATATATATATATATATATATATATCCAAACGTCATCTGGCAAAGTGAAAAGTCTTCAGTATACTCTGACATTTCATCATGGAAAGACTTTTAAACGAACAACGATTGCAAATTGCAGAAATTTACTATCAAAAATGTGTATCGTTTGTTACAACCATATTCGACCTGGTGAATCAACAATTGCTGTTATCACCAAACTTCGCACCAAGTTTACTTTGTTGGACATTAAACCATTGTCTCGCCTGCGTACAGTGCGTACTGAAGAGAATATTGCAACCGTAGCGTACAGTGTTAGTGAGGATCATGAAATGTCAATTCGTCGCCTTTCTCAGCAATTGGTCATGTGTCAAATTGGACCTTCCGAATGGACCATTTGATACGGAGCCGCGGACAACATTTACATAAAGTTATCTTTAAAATATAACTTACTCTATATTTCTGTCTTCAAATCGATTAGACGGTATGTGAGGATTCAAATCTTTGGCGTAAGTACCTTGTAATACGAAACAGTGACTGTCTCACGCTTTCAATAAATGACGGCATCGATTTCAAGATTTTTCAATATTCTTCCCATGAAGGATAATAGAGAATCTAATATTCTCTAACATTGATCCCCAGAAGGACAATAGAGACATCGCATTGTTCATGTTTCACATAGCCAGCTCTGCTATAATATTCTCTAGGATAATTAGGTCAAAAATTATCGAAAGAATGTTATAGTGTACTTCGATAGCCAATAGCTATAAGTAGTATTATCTACAAGTGCGATAATATAGCACGTGAACTACACATTCTTTTTCTTGTAGTGAATTTCTGATATATATTCTTCTGGCATTATCAAAGCATTGATAATGTCAAGTGAGAGTTTGACGAAACGTCTGCCAGTTTCCGACAGGTATTCAACAAATCAACGGATGTATTCCCAGACCAACATACAATTATATTTTTCCATCCATGCATCTATACGTTCAAAATTCCATTTTGGACATACTAAGCTTTCCTGTCGAAAATAATGAGTAATTTTTACATTTTGGAAAGCAAACATTGTAATTGTGCAACAGCCGTTGACACGTGTTTCGAGCTTATTGGCTCTCCTCAGAACGGCGTAGCCAAGTTCTAGTTGTAGGAACCTGGAGGTGAAAATCCGAAAAGAACAAACGCGTAGCCTAAAATGTTGCGACTTCCTTCAGAGGTTGTCTGTTTTTCTTAGTTTTCCTTCTTGTGTTTTTCACCTTCAGGTTCCTACAACTAGAACTTGGCTACGCTTTTCTGAGGAGAGCCAATAAGCTGGAAACACGTGTCAACAGCTGCTACCAATCTGCGGTTTATGCCGATAATCTTCAATTTCATTTTATATATATATATATATATATATATATATATATATATATATATATATATATATATATATATATATATATATATAAAAGACCGCTTATCATTTCAAAACCTGTCTGAGCATTTGATCATGTAGTGGTTAACTCGAAATACATCAAACGATATATTTAATTTCGAAAGAACAGTGAGTGGTGTCAGTTTTCAATTCGAGCAAATCACAACAGCTGTTATTCCATCCAGAGGGCCGGTGAACATGTAGAACTTGTTCGACACCATTACCAGTACTTCGATACACATGATACACAATCACACTCCAGCTTTGAAGCCGGCCTGACGACGAGCCGCATAATATTTGGAATTTCGCGCAATTTTTAACGCGGCACTTCAAAGGAAAGAACGCCCGATTGAAAAAAGCGCTCCAGTTGCATATCGGACCGGAGTTGGTCCGGCAAAAAATCGGAGGATGCCACGAGTGCACGGCGAGTACGCGAGCGTACGCGTACAACTTTTTGTGAAAGTGCTACAAAACGCACTGTGATCTAGACATAAAGCTTGGTGTACAGGACAAGACTTGTCTGATGTTTAAGTCGTTTTGGGGCCTTGTTACTTTGATTGTGCCCTCATTGCACAGGTTTTACTGACCTGTGCAACTAGACAAAACAACAAGACAAAAAATGTTAAACACCAAATATAGACATCTTTCTTACGAAGATCCTCAAATCAAAAAATCAATATAACAACGCCTCTTAAGTTTTTGCCTTCAAAAATATTCTATGAATTGCCACATTTTTCAGAAGAAGATTAAGTTGAAAGTATCAGATTGAAGTGATCCAGAGTTAAATGTCTTTTTGAGTTTCTGAAAATTTACTGTGTATTCCAGTAATTTTCTGTATTGTAATGTGTATACGAATAAAGATATCATTTCATTGATATTAGTATTTTATGTCTATTTAGCAATCAGAATATAATGCCCCAATTCGAGAAATTTTTTATCTTCAAGCGTTCTTTCAAAAATTTAAATATAGAGTATAAAAGATCTAAAATACTGTAAATTTCCAATCAAATTTTCTTGTAGGATTTACCGAAATATGTATGCATTAGTCACGTTGGTCGAACATATACAAATTCAAAACAATGTCTTCTTTTTTCTATACAAATTCACAATTTAACTAAAAAAATTGATTTATAATTGATTCTCTCAACTGACAATGTGAACAATATACATGCAAAAGTTAGGACAAATTATTATTGAAACAGTGAGAAATTTTAAGTCTTTCACTATAAAAACGTTAAATTTCGATTTCTGAAATGAAAGAGTCCATTGTGTTTGGTATTTTCGAAAAAACCCAGTTTGGAATAAATATCTACGTTAAAATATGGGAGTTTTCTTGAATATTTTCGTATCTAATTTTATCTTTGTTAATATTGTCTGATATTATCAACTTCGCTTCTTCTTCTATCTTATGTGAATATATATTCACATAAAAATATTTCCTAATTCAATATTCCAAACCAATGAGTGACAATGAACAAAATTTCGAAATTATATTGAGTTACTTATTACTTTTAGAAATGTTTTTACTTTATTATTTAATTTTCATTTCATTCTCTTGATTTGACTTATATTATGTTGGTAAGAACTTTTTTTTTGCATTATTTTACTCTCCAGTCACAATATTTCATTCCACGAATTCAATTCGAAAAAATCTAGGTTTAGATTCAGTTATTTAGAAATTAGATTGAGATATCTCTCAGCTGTGTTTCAATAATATTTCCATCGTCAAGTTGGTTTTAGAATATGTATCAACTTTGTCTCCTTCTTTTCGTTCTTTCTTCTAATGAATATCATATCTATACATATATCATTTGAAGCTGCTCTAAATAAGTCCTCTAAAATTTTTAGTTATAGGGTTCTTGGTTTTCCTCAGTTTTTTCTTCCAATTATTTTGCCCTCAAAATGTCTTGTAGTAGTAGATATATGGGCCAAAACATTACAAAAATATTCAAGTTACTTCTTTTTCAGTGTAGGTATTCAGCATGTATTTCCTCTCTCAGTTCTCTTCTTTTTAGAACTTCGATATTTTTTTCATCAATTAATGCTCTGCATTCGTCTATAACAATTTAAACTTCTTTAGTTTATGAGACTTTATCCCTGATTCGGATCCTGCTTTCCTTCACTACAGTCTTTTTAGGATCATTCTTTAATACGTATTTTGTTTCTTGTTTTAACCATGCACTTATTTTTGTTCAGATTTATTCTGCGTATTCACTAAATGCTCTGTTTATTCTTTGGAGCAAATTCTGAATTTCTCTATAGATGCTGTTATAATCTACCATATCATCATCGGCATATCGAAAAGTTTTAATGAGATTGAATTCTCGCTTAACTCTTGGTGAAACATAATTGAATATTAAAATAAATTAAACTCTTGGCTTAATGTTTCACGATTTATTTAACAATATGTATAGTCAACATGTTTCGAGCGTTAGCTCATTTTCAAGACTAAACTACTATAAGAGACGTACAACAAATTTATATCTACAAAATGGATGTGAGTAGGGAGGATAGTTGAAAATCTACTTGTTCATTTACAATTTCTTCTTTTCTCTTCCAAGAACTGCTAATTTCAATTGCTTCCAGAAGGTCTAAACGTTTACCTTTATTACCTGAGTGTAGGCATTTAGTTTTATCAAAATCTATGAAGTGATTAGAGCTAATACAATGTTCTGAGAATCCAGTTTTATTAACATTGTACAAAATCGACCTTTTATGTTCATCAACCCGAGTTTTTATTTTTTGGCCGATATAAAATGCTGGACATTCATTACAAAAAATCTTATAAATACCGCTTTTGTCTTCAACATTTGTCTTTTCTTTATTATTTACTAAAAGTGACTCAATATTCCTTTTGTTTGTACAAATGAATTTAATTTCTCTCTTCTTTAATCTTTCGCAAATTTTTTCACTCAGATGAGGTATGAAATTAATAAAATGATGAAAACGAAAAGTTTCGATCCTTTATTGTTCTTTCCACTGAAAATTATTAATATAGACCTTACCAAATAAGTAATTTAGGTTCGAATTCTAAATGATACTTGGATTTTGTGTATGCATCTTATGAGTTTAATGGTTGTAGGTAATAACATTGATTATGAGTAATGAACTTTGATTACAAGAGTAATGGACCAAATCTGCGTTAGTTTGTGAGTTGACTAATTAATATATTGCTACAATACAATGTTTCTAGATTCAAGCTGCTATGTATACTGGATCTTTTATAGAGCCTCCCGAAACCCATTTTTATTTATTACACATTTACATTCGATAATATATTTGTTATGATGATTATTAATTGTGCACGGTCTGTAGCAATTTTTCCAACATAAAAGCATCCTTCATTAGAATTCCGAACTATTTCAAAATTTCAGAAGATGTTTCAACCAGTACACCAAGAAAAATTTCATTTTTAATTCAGATTTGAAGCAATAGTAGATATCTGTAAAAATCAATTTTCAAATGGTTTCAAACTGTACCAGTATAACGAAATGATTTCTTCAGGGTTAATATGACGAATTTCAATGAGTAGCTCTCCTTACTGAAGAATTATTTGTATTAGTACCTGATAGAATTTTCGCAACATTATGTATAAATTATAAATGTTTTACTTATAAAGATTGATTAAGAGTATTAATTATTATTTTATATTATTTCCTTCATTTTCTATATATTTCTCTTTGTTTTATATTTCTGTAGAGGTTCAGTAGCCGATCGTTATAGTGACCCTATACGCTTTCAACTTATTGGTGCTGGTATGTTCAATTCCCTTCGTGTTCTTTGACCGTTCGTAAGTCGGTCTGGACCTCTAAGTCCAACTTTCATACAAGGGCAGAGTGCTTATGAAAGAGTAACTAGCATCCAATAGAAAAAAATTAATCCACAATATAATATGTAATACAATGATATTATCATTAAGATTGGTATGAGATCATTCATAAAGATTAGGTATATTCGAAGATATCATGGGAAGTCGATAGGCATTAGAGATGAACGAGTGGGTTGGCTTTTAAAAATAATATTGAACAATCAATTCAATCTTTTGTGTGTCAAAAAAAATGTGAACCTCTACCAACAATTAAATATGAATGGGTATTTTCTAGATTTTCCATCTTACATTCATTCGACAACGGTGACGAACGTTTCACCGTTGCCATGACTTCTACAGTATGAAGAATGGTCAAACGTATCTCTCAAATTATCAAATGAGAAAGTGTTCATCAAGTTAACAGTATTTTCTTTGCCACTTTATCATTGAAGTGTTTTTATTTAAAAGAAACATTCAGTTATTGCCGCAGGAAAGAATAAGTCGATCAAGTCATATGTCATGAGAATATTTCTGCTCAAATGAGTTTAAAGGCGGAAAATTCGAAGTAACAAAAAAATACTCTATATAAACATCAATCACTTAAATAGCTCAACGTGAGTAACAAAGAAGTGAGTAAAATGAATTATACAAAAAACTATCAAAATAGTTAATGAAGAAAAATTTTTCGAATTTTCAAAAACAAATACAAAATAAGATTGATAATCATTGGAAGTTTAATATGTATACAGTATTGTAGTGAAAGAGAAAGCAGCAGATTACATCCCATGCAGATAACTTTCCAATGACAATTCCGCCACTGCGAGAGAAGCCTTAATAACAACAGGAAAGTTGGATTGATGGACGTTTCTTAATGCCAGGTCTGTACAAAGTATGAGACACTAAAGAGAGGATGGCAACTATAACAGGAACTGAAGGAATACCAGGTACTGTAGGCAGGATAAAAAACAAGTACGCATACGAACCACATATGGTGGAAGTGTCCACAGTCATGGGAAACTAATGTATTGTTAGCCACATTTTGAATTCTCAAGACGGAGAATGTTTCTGTCAAATGATGAGAATCTTGGCAAATACTCGGTCTGACACATAAAAACAAAGTCGTTTACTTCGCAAACGAACAAGTCGTATTTTTCTGAAATACACGTGTTTTAGGAAGATTGTTTTGTGCATTGTTCAGAGAAAAACCTTGACGTTATCATGTGAGAAAAATGGAAAGTGGAAACCCTTCTATGTACAATTTCAAAGTTAGCTTCTTTCTGGCAGTATGTTTTTATGTGTTATCTAATTCTCTAAATTTCAGTGGAGCTATAGTTAAACGTCGGTTCCGAACGGAGAATGATCTTTTTCAACAATTGTCATCATTAAACTATTCAAATCATAGACAAACTCGAACACCCATTCCTTCAGCGGGACTTGAACCCGAATCTTACCGCGCCACAATAGGGTGTTGTCCTGACTAAGCCTCGGAGGATCTAACCTTCAACTTCCTTGCTCATACAAAAACTATTGTGAAGGAAAATTAAGTACACAAAAACTGATGATTCAACAGATAACAGTTTATAGGTCAATGTTCAAAATTTTATAGTTTCAGGTACAAATAAAACTCTGAAGGCACACACAAACACAGAAAGGGCTAAAGTTGTTAAATATTTGTGCATTATTTATGTAAGATGAGAAATTGAGTTTCAACGATTACGTGTCATCATATCGTCTAAAATATCCAGAATTATCAACTTTCTGGAAATAATTCCTAAAAAATCATACGATATAGATGGAGTTATTGCTGTTTGAAAAAATAATAATACCGTACTGAGAAAACAGTTCCATTCTGTTATTCGATTTGAGCAAAGAAAAAATCAACAGTCGTGACCAAATTTTAAATGTAACAGACTGCAATCGAAAGAATGTTGAATTGCTTAGAACTTTTATCAGTTGAACAGAAAATACTTCATAATTCAATTATATTCACATTTAAAATTAAAAATTTACTATGTAAAGAAATAGAAAACATAAGCCAGGATTTGCACGCTTATAACACTAGAAATGTAAATAGTTTTTCATTTATAATCTAAAAACTGTATTTTTTATATATGATACAGGAAAAAATGAACTATTCAAAAATTGCCTGCTCTATAAAACTATTCAATGCTTACAATTTGAATTGCCTGGCTCTATAAAGACTTTAGAAAAAGAGTGGTCTGCAATAATTGATGCACTGGTATTTATTGCCGAAAGCAGAGACGAGAAAATCCGGAGTTCACGATTATTATCGTTATGATACTCGTCGCAAAAAAACCAGAAAAATTCAGCCAGATGAGTCACGGGTAAATGAAAGAACACCTGTTTCTGGACAAGAAAATTTCCGGACTAATGTTTATAACCGTATTCTAGACACTCTGAGTGTGCAATTGGCCAGGCGTAAAAGTGCATATGAAAAGCTCTACACAAATTTCAATTTTTTTGATAATTTATTTGGAATAGATACAAATGAATTAAAAAACCTAGCTGATAAATTAGTCAGCAAGTATCCTGAAGATTTGGAAGAAACATTAGGCAATGAATGTATTCATTTACATTATCAACTCGAAGATTCCTTAGCAAATACAGAAGATGTGCGCCCTGCACAAAAAATATGCAATGTATTGTATTCAAGGAGTCTTCGAGACGTTTATCCTAATGTAGACATTGCTCTACGTATTTTTTTGAGTATTCCGGCTACGAATTGTTCCGGAGAAAGATCTTTTTCCACTCTCAAAAGGGTTAAAACCTATTTACGTGCAAGCATAGGCCAAGAGAGACTTAATGCTCTTGCATTACTGTCCACTGAAGCTCAACTAGTCCAAGAAATCAGTTATGACGATATAATCGACGTTTTTGCGCGGACCAAAGCCAGGAAAAAGAAACTTCAAAATTGATTAATATTAAAAAAAATATTTATTATTTATCGGTCTTAAGTTTATAACTTATTTATTATAATAATGTTTATTAGTTATATTAAAAATTTTTATTTCAATAATTAAAGTTATTTTTAAATAAAAATATTGGATCAAAATTAATGAAGTTCATTCTTCAAAAAGGGCGGTACATCGAACGGGGCCTAGGGCGGCAGTAAGCCTAAATCCGCCACTGAACATCAATGTATTTGAGAGTAAATTTGAGGTCATTTCAGACAATAATAAATAATTAATAATTAATTAGTATTGAACTTAAATATTGACTTTTCGTATCTATGAGTACTTCAATAGCTAATGCAGAATGAACATTATCTTATTGTTATTAATAATAATAATAACACTTTGTATTTGAAAAGCTTTCACAGAATTAATATATACATTTACGTTCAAAATTTATTATCAACTCTTATTTTTTTTATACGAACCTAGTTAATTTACGCATTTAATGAATTTAGCAATTCACTAAATGTATCCAATCCTTTATAAAATATACTATTTCTAGATTCAGTAAGCTCACAAACTTGCATCTAGAAACTATCGGTATTTCTTGTTAAACGAGTATACTATAAGCGTGCAAATCACACTTGTTTACATTTTATATTACTCGACATGATAAAAATTTGTTCTCAATTTTGAATATAAATATATACGTATACATAAAATATGCTTTTATATATATATATATATATATATATATATATATATATATATATATATATATACATTTAAATCACTTTCATTTTCACTGTAGTTTGGAAATCGATCTCATCTTATCAATAATCAATAATATGATTATTAACAATAATCATATTGTTAATAACTCGAAATATCTGTCGTTTGTTCTGAAGAATATTTTAACAGTTAAACCTTATTTTCAATTTTTGAGGGAGTTTGTAAATTGGTGTCGAATGAACAATCTGATGGTGAACGTTGACAAAACTGTATGTGTTCATTAAAATTCAAAGTTATATACCGAGACAACACTATATCATCATCCCTATCAACTGATTTTCTTGTAATATATATAGACAAAAGTTTGAGATGAACATCACACACTAATGTTTTGTGTAAAAAATTTAGTAATTATTTTTTTGCAATCACTAGAATTAAGAATATGGTACTTAAAAACTGTATTATGAATGTGTATTACAGTCTTGTATATAGTCATCTAGTCTATAATATTTTAAATGAGAGGTAATAATAAAAACTTGTCTAAAAATCACTGATTGAACAATTCTTTATTCGACTAGTTTCGCCTTTTACAGCATTATGATGAAGAATTTTCTTGATAATGCTGTAAAAGGCGAAACTAGTCGAATGAAGAATTGTTCAATCAGTGATTTTTAGACAAGTTTTTATTATTACCTCTCATTTAAATATGAACTATCACAGAGTAGATTCATCGCCCATTGAATTTATCTATAATATTTTGTTGTGGGGCTGCTCTACAGAAATAAATAGGATGTTTATTCCACAGAAGCGAATACTTCGATTAATATTTAATATTCATCAACAAACATCTTGTAAACCTAACTTCATTAAGAATTACATACTCACTCTACCTTGTTCATATATACCAATATATAATATATATTGTTCATATATTAATAGATGTTTACTATATGTTATAAAAACTGAAGAGATAGGTTTATTAAATTGAATAGTAATCATTAGTATTCAACAAGGAACAGTGATGTGCTTATTCCTTGTGCTACTTATTCCTAAGTATAAAACAACAAAATTTGTGCATTCTCTCTTGTATCAGAGTATTAAAATCTTCAACCATTTACGTCAAATTTGAAATTACTGAATGCTCATTTGTTTAAAAAGAGATTTAAGTCGTTGCAGTTAAAAAAGACATTATATAGTATGGCAAAGTACTTTAATGATTCGAATGTAGACAATAATGTATGAATAAATTTTCTGTATCATATGTTTGTTTATTTTTTTACCACGAATATCCCTCACCAAGTGAAATTGCCTCAAATATTTAATATTTCTAAGGTAATTGTTTCTTAAATATAGTTTTATATTGTTGTGAATATAAACGTAAACTTGAACCTTTTTATTTGAGGGCTGAATGGAAGATCATACTCAAAACTGAATTCAGTACTTTTGTGAGCATTTTTTTTAGTTGTAATTATTGCATCAATTGAATAAATGTAATTTTACAATTTGAGGAATGTTTCTCATTAAATGTTATATTCTTCTTCTTTCTTATTATTCAATCATTCGATACTCTGGAATCTAACATGAAATGCTATTTCTATTAAAAAAGCTATCGTGTAGAAATAATCAGTGATCCAATTTCCTTTTTTGTCTAGAATATCTCGTCGTGCTTTTGTGGCTTCCTCAAACTAGAATCCCAAGATGTATAGTTGCTGGTGTAAAATAACGATAGTCTTTATTATATACATTAACAAAATGCAATGAAACATTAATAATAAAACGACAGCCACATCTGACAGAAGTACCCGCGATTTATCTCAAATTGTCGAAACTCATGATATATTAGCTTGAAGATTAAGTTACCTCGACTACAATGGCACAAAAGACTTCGATGGCGAGGTCTGATTGTACAGTTATTTTGCAATGAAAGGGTCAGGAGATGGTCAACGAGTCCTTGGCTTTTGTGTTCCCTTACTTGTTTCACATAATATCAAAATTCAATATTTATAATACAGAATTCACACGATGAATATTCTGATGAAGCAATCGATAAAATATATTCATTATTATCTTTGTATAACACAACGAGTTATGATTAATTCATATAAAAACTAGAGGTAACAAATTTTCACCCTTAGATTTTAATTATAATTAATTAAAATGAATGAACTCATTGGTATTATATAATAATTTTTGCAGCAATAGCACCCTTTTGATTGAAAAACTCTTCATTTTGTGAACGTTTCCTTGCGAGTTATTCAGAATGTTTTGACGTTTTGACTGCAACTTTGAAGTTGCAGTTTACAAAGAACTCCAAGGAAAAAGAAGATTTTTCAGTCAAAGAGCCGACAAAAAGTCTTCATTTTGTTTACGTTTCGTTGCGAATTGACAATTATCTTGAATGTTCTGACAAAGATGCAATGGAGATTACCGTATTTGGTCTCACCAGTTGGCGCCACTAGTGCCCGAGATCCAGGAGTGTAGCTGTCAATTATTATTGTTATTTAGTTTGGAATCGCTTTGAGTGTGTGCTCTTCTTCAACAGTTGGCGCCGTGGCTTAGTTGGTTAAAGCGCCTGTCTAGTAAACAGGAGATCGAGGGTTCGAATCCCTCCGGAGCCTGGTTAGTGACCTAATTAAATAACTTTTGACTCCGAGAACCAACTCATAATCCATTATAGAGTTGCCAATAGTTGTGACATTCACTTTGACTCAGTAGAATTTATCAGGAGTTATGTGAACAAAGAAAATTGACTAAAATGTATTGATTTAGATTGAGTTCTATGTAATATTTCATTGAGTGCTATAATGTAGTTATAAGTTACTTTTTTTATATTGCTAATTTTACGAATAATCCTATTATTTAATTATTTGACTTTGAATGTGTCAAAGTGTAATATTGTTTCTTTCACAAGAAAAAGAGACCGAACTGACTGCGATTATAGAGTCGATGGTCAGGTTCTTTCCCGATCTGATAAGGTGAGAGATCTTGGTGTAGTCTTCGACCAGAATCTTTACTTTGTCCCACACATCACATATATATATATATATATATATATATATATATATATATATATATATATATATATATATATATATATATATATATATATATATATATATATATATATATATATATATATATATATATATTTGTCATACGTAATGGCAAATATTTTAATAATTCCTCAGCATTCATAGGACTATTTAATACCCTAATCCGTAGCAAGTTGGAGTATGGCAGCATGATCTGGAATCCTATTTACAATTGCCATCAACGCCATCTTGAGGCTAATCAAAGAAGGTTGTTGAAATTCTTAGTTTGAGGGAGGATAAAGTTTATCCACAGCGAGGAGTTAATCATAACGAATTATTGAGTCGATTTAGTTAATCTTATTGCAGAGTCGGAGAGAAACTTTATCACTCAAATTTTTTCACAAATTACTGCACAATAGTATTGATTGTCCTTCTCTCTTGTCCGCTTTGAAATTTCGTGTCCCTAGACAAAATTCTCGTAATACAGAATTATCCCACCTAGAGACTCCGAGGACCAACTCGCTAATACAATCCCCCATTTGGTTTATGGAGTCTATATTCAATAGACTTGCAAATAATTGTGACATTCACTGTGACTCCATAGAAGTTATTATATGGAGTCATGTGAACAAAGAAAATTAATTAAAATCAATTGATTAAGATTGAGTTCTTCGTAATGTTCCATTAAATGTTATTATTCAGTTATTAGTTACAATTTTAGTTGTTTTAGATTAGATTGATGTATTTGTTGTATCTCTTTCATTTTATTTATTTAGTTCTTATTCAACATCATGTTATTATTTTCTGTAATTGAATACCTGTTAATATAGAAAATAAGGATCTTATTATCATTTGACATAACGTATCTTCGAAACTTCTGGTTTTAAATTTGTTTGAAACTTATAAGTGATAATTACATGCTTTTCGTGTTTAATTTTTATATTTTATTTATTACCGCCACTGAATAATGAAAAAAATATTCAGATGTTGATACCTATATTTGTATTCAGTTCAATCAATTCCTTAATTTTCAGACCTACAAGCAGCTTACCGTGACCCCCTCTCACCCTTACATGAACTCGATCCATATGCAGGGTGTCCGGAAGGAGCTTGGCACACCCACTCTAGTCATAAAAGGGATTTAAAAAAATTGCGTATTCACCACTTTGTCATCTGATACTCCTACCATTGACAGAGATCCAAACCATCATCCCGATTCATACAAAACGGCTTTTTTGTACACAGAAAACCGTTATTTTATTCTCGAAGACCTTTCACTTTGTTCCTACCAACGCGGCCCCTTTTTTGACGTCTGCGAACGTATAATTTTTTTGTATGATTACTATAATTTCGCGAATTCGTTCTAAGATATTTTAATTTTTGACGCGTGCTACCAGGTATACATTTGTCGGGTTGTCAAATGTCATTTTTTCGCGTTCGAACGTGGGGGGTCGGTTAAAGATGGAAGTGAATCATTATTCGAATATTGTATTCATATTTTAATTTTTAAGCAGTTTACATTTAGATAAACATATTACTCTTTTCGTAGAAATGATGAAAAAATGATTTCTGAATTTGATTGAATGTTCGCTGATCTTTTGATAAAACGTTGTTTCATATGTTGAAAGAATAACACTTGGCTTTGGTCCACGGAATAATATTGATGCTTGATAATTGTTTCAGTATATCACCTCATTTACAACAGTTGAACTCAATATTTATTTTCCAGATTAACATTTATATTACTTTTCATATTCACTTGAAAGATATTTCTTTAGACCCTTGGTGTGAAATAAATTCGAAATCCTTGCTTGACAAAATGATAACGAAGAAGCGTCAAGGATTATTGATTAAATACAAATTAAAATGGATCATTAGTTGAACAGTTGATTGATTAATAAAAAATTGTTGAAAAATTATCAAATTAAATTAAATTTTCCAATTTGTCGTACCAAAAATGTAGACCAAAATTATGAATAATTGAAATTCGTTAATTGAATTCGAAATGACTATTTCAAAAATTCAAGCTCGATGAATAGAAATTTTAGAATCTTAAGGAACAACTGGAAATTTTCGATTTGCTTCGACGACAGAAATCGATAATTAATAAACAATTTACCTTCTTTTTATCGCCATTATTACTTTCTTAATCCTCGCCATCTTAGGTGTACTCTCCTTTGTTCGACATTCTTCGTTTTTAAGAATTAATTATCTGCTTTTTCCTAATGAATTAACTTCTTCCTTTCTTCCCAGAGAGATCCATTCTCATAACCGTAATACTCTTTATCCCTATTTTGTCAACATACCTATAAATAAATGAGAGGTTTCGCTTATCTCTTGGTGAAACATGTTAAAAACTACAAAATTAAAAATTAACACACTTGATTTAAATTTCACTGAATATATTAAAAACTCCAAAAGTAATGTTGTATACTCTTGATAATGGGTTAACCACCCGAAACATATGTAGAGTTTTTAATATATTCAGTGAAACTTAAGTCAAGTGTGTTAATTTATAATTTTACAGTTTTTATACATATAAAGATTTTAAATACCAGAATATTATTCTTAAGAACAAGAAAACACTCACAAATATAATGCAACAACATAATTTTGTGAAAATATGCCTAGTCTATATGTTTCTTATACGATATATTAATGCCCTGTTTTTCGTTTTGATTCGTGAAAATATATTTAACTTCTGTAGTTACTGATTCATTTTGTGTTTTTCCTATGTCACTTGAAATGATACGCAGTATTTTGTCAATTTTTTGAGTCTATCTTCATTGTTGTGTTTTCTCATACAGTTTTTGTGATCATTTCCATTTGATGTTTTACAAAACTTGTGGATGAAAAGAATTAATAACACATGCTCCGTATTATTTGAAGTCAACGATCAATGTGGATCTTCTGTATTTAAGAGTGACGATCAGAAATGTATTAAAAAGGCATCCGAAATATAGACTAAATTGATAAATTGGTTCTTACTCTTACATAAAAGTGGCTTCACTTATTTTTCTGAGAACCTATAAAATTCTTCAGTTTCTTTAAAAATCATGTAATAAAGGTTTGAAAACAGATAATACAAATTGTGATTGGATGGAAACATTCATAGTGAATGCCTGCTTGTCACGTGGTAACAAACGTTAAAAAAGGAAACGGAGGCGTTAATAAAGAATATCGAATTTTATGAATTCGCTAACTTAATACGGAAATAAGGAAATTTTCTGTCGGAATGCAGCAAATTGTCGTAAATTTTTATACCGACATATAAAAGAGACTTTTATTATTTTAAATTAGTTATGATTTTTCTGAATTTGAAAATTAATTATTCTGAGCAAATGACTAACTGATCCAATTTCCAAAGTAAGAGTATCTAATAAATAATTCAAAACCAACGTGTAGTTGTCCAATTTTAGATAGTTCAAAATAACAGAGAATGAAGCGAAAACTAAGAATAAAATGAAACTGCGAAAACATTTCATGCGTAGTTTATTGAACTGAAGAACATTTAAGTTTCCTAGTTCTACTAACTTCATTCGAGAAGAATTGACAATATTTTATGAAGAATTAAAAATAAATAGAATGAACCAAAAATAAAATAGAAATAGAATGAATATCTTGGAAACTATCTATAAAATGTCCCTTGAATTTGAAAGGGCTATAAAACGATCGAGAAAAAATCTGTCATATATCATTTTATGTAACAAATATTAAACATAATGTGGCTAAATTGTTATCTTCGTAACTTTGTTATGTTCAACATTTCGATTTCTAGAATCCGACAAATCTTTCTGTTTTTTTTTTCTTGTTTTTTTTCTGTGTATGTAAATATATATATATATATATATATATATATATATATATATATATATATATATATATATATATATATATCGTATTTTATCGGATAAATTGTTCACATATTTAAGTATTTCTGAATAGAGTTTTGTTGTTTGTTTTTATTTCTTTTTCACTTCTTTTGTTCGACATTTTTATGTATATATATACCTATTGTATTTTCTCAGCTGAATGATTTGAATATTCAAATATTTGTCCTGTTTCTTTGTATATATTTATCATTTATATCAACATTTTTACCATATACATTTGTCACTTATATACACTTGTATTTACTTAACCTTTTAATTGAGTTTATGTAACCTGTGAGGTTTATGAATAAAAATAAATAGAATGAATATTGGGAAACCTTATATAAAATGGACGCAACTACATTCCAGTTCATATGAAATGAATGTATTTTATATGCTGGGGGAAATTTCTCCCGTGAAAGCACATGATTCTCAAAAGCTCTTTCACCGTATAGCTCGGAACGTAATGGAAAATTATAGGAGACAAAAATTAGCGCAGACTCAGGGAAAGGCAGTGCTCTTTTTGCTTCCGCTGATTCATTCTAGTAGAAGAGCAGTCGGATGCGACTTGAATTCAATATCATTAAAGGTGGAGAAAACAGAGGGAATATTTTGTTGAATTCTGTATCTTTCATTTTGTTGGGGCTTTAAGATTTTTATAAACGCATTTTTTCCAGTCTTTGAACGTTTATTGAGAATATTCAGTAGAATAAAGACGAAATTTCTTAATATATTTCGAAATATTTCTGTTGAATAAAATTTAGATTTGCTCTTCATTTTTACTTATGAGATGAAACAATCTGAACGATCTGAAAAATATTTTTCAATCCGTTGAAAAAAATAATATTGTATTGATAACAAATGAAGTGGGAGATAAATATAAACAATGTGCGATTAATTGTATTCAATTATATTCAGAAATCTTAGTGAATCATTCAATTATCGAAAAGTTATATAAATTCATTGACTTTAGTACGTCGAAATTATTATGGAAGTGAGGAACGAAGAATGAAGAGAACACCGTCACATCATGGGGGTTATCTTGTACTCTTTTATTTTCATTTACTTGTGTTTTCATTCGTCACAAATGTTTTGGATTACTTATTCAGTTCGTAAGAAGTTTAAGCGTTTCAGGTTTTTAGCATTCAAATGAAGGATTACTTTCTTCGTTTTTTATAGTATGCAATTGATTTACATGGTAGGCTGTAACGCCCTTGCTGGATATAAATATTTCTATTTATTCATTATTTTCAAGGACTGTATGTCATGAGATTGTGGTATCTTCCAATTCTGAACGTTTTCTGGATATCATGACCTTATTAATAAGAATAAGTAGCAAAATTAATCGAAACACTCAAAAAATCTTAAACTCTAGATTATGCAATAATATAAGAAAGAGAGAAAAATTGGAAAATTTTATATGGCAATCATTCTATTAAATTTCGCTGATAAATTTGAAAACTTGGTATTCAATCACAACAAGGCTTTCTCTTCTCAAAATGAGGCAAACATTCATCAGTGAAATACTAACGAGTGCTCCCTCTATCGTTGAAACGAGATAACGTATGTCGAGTATATCAGTGCGCTTTATCGTGACAAAATGAGTGCATACTTTCATAAAATAAAAGTATTGACGGAATATGAATGATTCGTAAATCTAGAAATTACATATATTTATATATAATTAATTCGTGATATGATTGGATATTTTAGGTTTAGTGAAATTTAGAGAGAAGTACTTTCTTCCTCACTCATACTGCTCTAAAAGAGAAAAATAAATAGTGAAATAAACAACATCAACTACAAGAGTATTACACGTTTGAAACTCTTCCTTGTTCTTAAAAAAATAAAGTAAAGTATCTTGATTTGATAAACAATGTCGTTAAAAATCCTGAATATAATATTATGAAGATGGAGATTCTTTTAAATATAGAGTTCCTGATTGAAACTGTAGATTGATCCAACGTTAAAGTTTTGATAGCAGTTGCAATTTCTTCAATCCTCTGAAGGAAATTCTTTTCATTTATCGGCATTGACAAATAGTTTATCACCAGTTTAGAACAGCTAATGGACTTGTGATATATGTACATTACCGAACTATTAATTATTTATAACTTAACAACTAATGTCATAGATAAACACAAGCACCCATGCCTTCACCGGTACTCGAACCCTAATGCTACCGCACAATAGTCGGGTGTTTCCCCGACAAAGCAATGGAGGAGACTTTGACATTTTTTGTAGTGTGTATTGTCAGAAACAAAAGAATAAATAATATGAATTTGGGTCCCTGGCCTTTTTGATCTATCAGAGAAACATAACTCTTTTCTATATTAAAAAAAAAATCACTTGTCTTGGTTTCACAAAATTTATAATGAATACCTGACTATTGTTTCGGGGTGTTACCCCATTTTCAACCCGAAACAATTGTTATTTAATATATTGAACAATGTTTCACCAAGAGATCACAGAACATTCATTCAACTTTATTAATAACTCTTTTCTATGTCGAAAAAGTTATACACGTTTATTCGCTGATATTACTATGCTCTATATTTGGCAAAGATATAATGAATGTGACAGAGGCGATCAATAGAGAGCTTTCTGCAATTAATGAATGGTTATGTGACAATATCTTATCCCAAAATGTGCAGAAATCTAGCTTCATACTTTCAAGTACAAGTAAACCTTAAACTTAATAAAAATGAGGATATAACTATACAGATTAATGAACAAAAAATTGGAAGAATAGAAACACTAAAATATTTAGGTATAACGTTCGACGAAAAATGGAGTTTCAATGATCATTTTGATTTCATATCATCTGAAATCTCTGAAGAAATCAATTGTTTGAACAGAATAGGAAAAAATCTGTCGACATATGTAAAATTATTGTTGTTGACATCAATAACAATGCCACATTTTGATTATTGCTCCACTTTGTTATTCGGTTTAACCAAAGAAAAAGTTCACCAATTACAAAAGTTACAGAATAGAGCCATGCGAATAATTTTTAAGTGCAATAGGTATACCCCTGTTAAAATTATGCTGAACTCTTTGAAACTAATGTCTGTTGAACAAAGAATACTCTTTGCTTCATATATACTCATATTTAAAATAAAAAATCAGTTGCTTCAATGTAATAAAATAAAAAATGTAACATATGGCCGTGATGTGCATGGGTATAATACTAGAAATACTGATAGTTTTTATATCCAAAGTTGTAAGCTTTCTAAATCTAAAAATAGCATATACTATGAAGGATTTCAGGCTTCCAATAATTTACCAAGTATATTGAAAACTAGTACTACTATTAATTGAATATAAACTCAAATTCAAACACTCGAACTTTTGATTTACACTTTATTGACTACATAGCATGAAGCGTTTCGTCGTTACAAACGACTTCTTCAGATGTTAACAGAATAATAACATTTTGAAAAATGTTAGTTTTAAATATCAGGGTATTTGGGATTTTATGACTTTGGTTTTACCTAAGATATTCCATTCTGAAATATAATCTCTATTACATGAAAAGGTTTAACAAGGATGAATTGTTTAATTCTATCTGTTCATTGAGCAAATTTCCTGAATTTTTAAACCCATTTATTTCCACTATTTCCCAATAATCTAATTGACTATTGTATCAAAAGTATGGTTTTCTGTTAATAAATGGTTAGCATAATTCGAAATACTTTTATTATGCGAGAAGCTATATTTATGTTCCTGTATTCTAGTACCGAAATTTCTACTATTTTTACCTATATATATATATATATATATATATATATATATATATATATATATATATATATATATATATATATATATATATATATATATATACCGGGATATGTTCCACATTTCAATTGGTAAACACCTGATTTCTCTTCTCTTTTAAATTTGTTTTTATTGTTCTTAATGTGTCTCGATAAATTATTGTTCGTTTTAAATGAAATATTGAAATTAAGTTTACTTAAAAAGGTTTTGACTTTTTGACTGATGGTTTCGAAGTATGTTAAACTGTTAAATTTACGATTTCTATCCGACTGATAAGGAAATACTAATCGTAGTGCTTTCCGATAGAGTTTTTTGTCAAGAATTTTTGACACTAGTTCGCTTTCATAATTATTATTAACTGCAATCTGTTGTTTAACGATATTCAATTTTTTATTGAAATTTTATTCTGATAAAGGTATATTAGTTAATCTGTGTATCATACTTTGAAACGCTGCCATTTTATGTGGATATGGGTGGCGTGAGGAGTTATGTATTATGGTATCCGTATGGGAAGGCTTATGGAAAATAGAAAAATCAAATTTATTATTTAATATTGTGATCGTCAAGTCTGAAAAATGAATGGATTTATCAGATTCTATTTCGGTTGTAAATTTTATATTAGGATGAACCGCATTAATGAAATTCTCAAAATTTTTTAATGAACGATCGGTACCAGTAAAACAAGTGATATGTAGATGATATACTACATATCTATACCAGAATACAAAGTGTTTGAAATTCGGGTTTTTTTGAATACTATTTCTCAACTCATCCATAAATATCTCAGCTACACGAGGACTTAACGGATTTCCCATAATAAGACCACTCTTACTACTATAAATCTTATCATTGAACATAAAGTAATTTACATCAAGTAAACGCCAACACTACTAAATACTAGTATTAAGATATATAAGCGTGATCTAAGAAAGTATATTTTAAATAATGAGATAGGTATGTCATTCAAAATTGACAGTTCAAAATAGGTAATTTTTTTTGTAAAGCTTCAGCTAAATAAATATTATTATTAGATTATTTTTATTATTATATATAAATCTCCGTTGATTTATAATTTATATATATTTCTGAAGAGAATTTTCAGAATTCATTCACACAGTTTCCTTATCCCTATTTAATTTTTTTTCAGATTGAATAAGTATCCTGAATGAATGTTACACAATCTCAATCTAGGATTAATCAACGGATATCATTCATATTATGACAACAAAAGCATTGCTACAAACAATAACTTGAACACAGTCAGCACAATGTCTGTATTCCAACCTGGAAGAAATGTAGTAAGCTATCGTAGTAGTTCTGCTACTGGATCACAAAGTCCATAACTAATTTCTTTATTAGTTTACTTGGTGTGAATAGAGTGCCCCGTCGAGATATTGCGGTTCAGAACTCATCGCGTTCATTATTATTTCAAAGGCCTTTCTCTTTCCTTGCATCCAGCGGTGTATCTTCGCATACACTTTGGTCATGGTTGGTATCGAGACAAGGTGTAGTGGTGCTCGCAGCACGAAGGGCATTGTAAGGAACTGATATTTAGAATTTTACTAAATTTATGATTTTCATCTATTAAATGGTTGGCATAATGAGAATCTGTTTTCTTTTTCTCAAAACTACGTTTATGTTCCGATAATTGTGGTAGTTGTGAAAAATTTTATATAGGAAGAACTTTCAGAAATTTCCAAATTAGATTATCGGAACATAAACGTAGTTTTGAGAAAAAGAAAACAGATTCTCATTATGCCAACCATTTAATAGATGAAAATCATAAATTTAGTTCAGAGTTTGAAATATTATATAGAGAGAATAAAGGTTCCAAACTAAATCTTTTAGAATCATTACAGATTAATAAATTCAAAAATTCGGGACTTTTACTTAATAGCCAGTTAGATGTTAACACTAGCCCTTTACTTAATATGTTCAATAAGAATGTTAGCAGATCAGATTGATTACGTAGGTTCAGTTAATTATTTGCAAAAAAATTTTCGGTTTCATGTTCAAAAAAGTTTTAACTTTCCTTTATTGGTTTCTTAGAAATCTTTACCGAATTGCATCTAGAACTGATATTTGATTAATTGTTTCTTTGAAAATTTGGTTATTGTTCATGATACATCAAGGAATGATTATTCTAAGGGACCATCTGAAATCTAATAGAATCTAATTCGATTCACTGAAGATGCATGGTACATTTCGATTAATTTAGAAACGGTATGTGGAAATCATTCGCTTTTATTGCCTGAAATCACTACAATAGTCTTCTTAAAAGAAAATTAACATCTTTCATTCGACTTCAACGTGTTTCGATATAACATATGTGCAGTATTCTTCAATGGATAATAGAAATATTAAATTTTTCTCATCAAAATGAGTAATATTAATAGATTCCTGGCAAAATATGTTGTAGGTGAAACATTTTTGAATAATAATCATCACAACTTCTATTCTCAAAATCATTGATAAACACAATGAGGAAAAAAAGTCAAAAACAAACTGATATCTTAAAAAAGTTGATTAAACGTTCACGGATCTCTTGGTGAAACACTGTTTAATATTTTAATAAGAACACTTGGCTTGGTTTCACAAAATTTATAAAAAAAACTTGACAACTGTTTCGGGGTGTTACCCCATTTTCAAAAGTTACACTTTTAGTTAACAACACCCCGAAACAATTGACAAGTATTTATTATAAATTTTGTGAAAGCAAGTCAAGTGGTTTTATTTAATATATTAAACTGGTATCTTCTAAATATTACTGTTCAAAAATATTAAAGTTCAATATAAATAAGCATTTCGTAGACTTCAAGTTTAAATATTTTAGAATCTGAAAATTAACAAAAATCTTGGCTAGAGGATGATAAATTTATCATGCACATATATTTAGTATTTTTTTCGGTTTTGCCAGGCATGCCTCGGAAAATGGAGAGGAATAGCTTTGTTCGCGGTAAGGATTCTGAACGGATTCAGAACTATTCGCATGCGCAGTTTGAATTTTGGCGTTCGCGGATCACCCAGTTCCGAAATTTTAGTTACAATTCTGTGTTCGCGGATAAACTGGGACTGGTTCGGAATTCGTTCTACCGGTTCGAAGGATCAATCTAGAACTGTCAGTTCAGGATTTGCGCATTCACGATAGTTTGGCAACTTTTGACTTTTTTTGACTTGCGCATTCACGATAGTTTTGGTATACGGCATATTACTCGATGAGAACAACCCTGATTTGAAAATTCCCTAAACTAGTTCGGAAATCGTTCGCGGGTCGAAATAATTCCGAACCAGTTCATAACCGAGCATGCGTATTAAATCAATCCCGAATCAGTTATGAATTAGTTCTGAATCGGTTCAGAATTCTTACCGCGAACAAAGCTAATATTACATCTTGTCGTATATTTGTTTAGAGTGTCATTAATAATGAGTATTTTCAGATACTTAACACTCTTAAATATTTGTATATATATATATATATATATATATATATATATATATATATATATATATATATATATATATATATATATATATATATATATATATATTTATTTATTGCCTGTTAAAGATAGTTTATTCTGAATGTTTTTAGCAATAACAGGCTTCTTTCAATATGAAGAACGTCAATAAAGTTTTTCATATTAAAAGAAGCCTGTTATTTCTAAAAACATCTCAAATTGTCAGTAAATTAACGTGCGATCGAAATTGAAATCAAATCGAATATTATGATAAATGTAGAAAATATCTGATCGTTTGTTTCCCGTCATCATATATTATTAAATTTTGAATTATCTCTATCTCTCTTTACCGTATACCTAGTTTAAATATTACCAGCTTTCGTTACTAAGTATGAAAGGAAGATGTTCATAGTTATTTTGATTTCTGACAAAGAATTTTGCAGTATAATTCGATAAAAATGTTGAATTTGAAAACAGTGACATCTATTGCATGTAAGACGAATTAGTGGACTACATCCTGTTGATTTTTTCGAAAGAATTGAGGAAAACTCAGTTAACCTTTTCATCTCCGCATTGTTATAATCATGTTGAAGGTTACTCAGGTGCTCGTGGCACAGGAAACAAGACAAGGTATGCGGTGCATTTCCCCTCGGTCCGATGCCGATAATAGAGAGTAGTTTGTACATACACAGCCTCCTACTAAATTAGGATGTCCCAGCGTCCTTCTACGCAATTCTGCGAGGAGATAAAGACGTGCATGCACTTACAAACGGACAAGCTAACAAGGAACACTGTCTTAACCAAAGATTAAACATTAACAACATCAAATGATATGACCTCTGCAACAATTAGACTGACCCGCTAAAGCACTTTGGGCGACCACCAGTTTTTATTAGGCACAATTACCTCCGCGCTATCTATATCCGTTTTGTCTCCGCGTTTCGTGTCTTCACAGCGGAATATTTGGATTAATTTCGTATATCGAAGACAAATTTATCAGTAAATTAGGGGAATCAAATTTAGAAGATAATTCATAAGGTATTCAATCAATATGGAGAGTCGATAAATTGAAATCAAAATTAACACCTTGCCTCAAATTCGACTAAAATATTAAAAACTCTACATATGTTTCGGGTGTTTAACCCATTATCAAGAGTATACAATGTTACTGAAAAAATTATCAAAAATGTTCAGAATCAATTGTACTAAGTCACTATCATTCATTTATTCATTTTTAAGCTGTGTCTCAAAGGTTATGTAAACTCAATTATAAGGTATTAAATGAAAAACACTTGACTTGGGGTCATAAAATCTATAATGAATGCTTGACAATTCTTTCGGGGTGTTGCCCCATTTTCAAAAGTTAAAACGAACAACATTTTTCGACCAACATCTTAAGTCTCTTAAGTCTATTGCAGGTAACGATGTATAGGTATATAAGAATGTTGGTCGAAAAATGTTAAGTTTTGAAAATGGAGTAACACTCCGAAACAATTGTCTATTATTCATTACAAATTTTGTGAAATCAAGCCAAAAGTTTTTTATTTAATATATTAAACAAAGTTTCACCAAGAGATCAACGTTCATTCAATAAACTCAATTATAAGGTATAATTAAATATGAATATAATAGGTTTAAGTGATATAACATCATGATAAATAGGAATGGAAATATGACAGAGGGGATCAATAGAGACCTCTCTCAATTAATGAATGGTTATGTGACAATAGCTTATCGTTAAATGTGCAAAAATCTAACTACATAGTTTCAGGTACAAGTACAAATAAGTATTTAAATACAATGATTAATGAACAAAAAATTAGAAGAGTAGAAGCAGTAAAATATTTAGGCATTATATAATAAAAAAAATTGCGTTTCAATATCATGTTAATTTTATATCATCTAAAATCTCTAAAATAATTAATTTTCTAAAAAGAATAGAAAAAGATCTATAGACATATGTGAAATAATTGTAGTTCAATTCGATAATAATGCCACATTTCGAATATTACAAAACTTAGTTATTTATTTAGAATAAAGAAAAAATTCAGTAAAATAGAGCCATGTGAACAATTTTAAAGTGCAATAGGTATACTACTGTTGAAATTATGCTGAATTCTTTGGAACTAATGTCTGTTAAGCAAACAATCTCACTCTTTGCAACATTATATATTCATATTTGGAATCAAAAGTCAGTTGCTTCCATGTAATGTAATAAGAAATGTAACATTTTAGTGTTGATTTAACGTTTTAGTCAGTGATGTGCATAGGTATAATACTAGAAATACTGTTAGTTTTTATATCCAAAGTTGTAGGCTCTCTAAATCTAAAAATAGCATATACTATGACGGATTTGAAATTTTCGTTATTTTATCAAGTATATTGAAAACTAATGAGATAGACATGTAGTTTAAAATTGATAGTTCAAAATATGTAAATTTTTTGTATTGCTTCAGCTTAATAAATATTATTATTATGATTATTAATATTTGAACAATTTAGTTGACAAAATTTGATATGAAACATTCATATAAAGGGAGAAGAAACAAAAAATTTTAAAAGCGAATGAATTGAAACAAACAACACAAGTTAATTTAGAAGCAATGATATATTTCAAAAAATAAAAATATTTGGTAATAAACACAGAGTCATAAGACATCAAATTGCGTCGGAATCTGAGAATCGAATTGTAGAACAGATCGATATCTACTTTACAGATCACACAGATTATGTAAAACATAAGAGTGCCAGTTTTTAGAGCAGAAGTTAACACATTACCTTTCTATTCTTTTCGGTAATTTATGGCGGGGTTTGCGAAAAACTTTATCAGGTTTCAAATGAAACTTTGCAGGATTCAGTCTCAATTCTCAGTTCAAATTCAGCAAAATGCTTTTTGTAATAGGTATTACAATATATGAGATTTGTACTTTTTTAATGTGAAAAATCTTTCAACAAAGAAATATGCCCACTTGCAAGTTTGTATCAACTTCTAGTTACCTAGGTACTTACATGAACCTCAATATGTGAATATGTTATATATACAGGTTGGTCTACTGAAAAAGAAACAAGGAATATTTTTGGAACTGAGTTCACAAGAAAAGCTGATATTCTTAATTTTCATTTTTTATTCAAGAGAATATGGAATCTCATTTTTATTCATTACAATTCAAATGAAAATTTGCTATTTCTAATCTTAGTTGTCTTTTTTTTATTGAGCAAGTAAAAAAATAATATGCCTTCTCAATGTAAAAAACTGTGTACCGAAAGCTGCAGAGCCCCCGGTATAAAATTCAAATTTCTAATTTTAGTCAATCATTGTAGGAATTTTGGTGTTAGTATGTTTCAAAATTAACATATATGTGAGTACTTAAAGAATTATTTTGCCATTAAAATTTTTATTCCTTTACAAATGTCTTCGAAATATTTTTCAAATTTCGTCCAATCTTTCAGGATTTATATTTCAAATTTGAAAATTATGTGTGAACAATCGATGATATTGTAACTCTTTCGAGCTGAGTACGCAAATATCCGTTGAAATATATTCTTAAGTGTCTAAGAAAGAGATGAAAAATAAAGATATAAATCTCGAAAATAAAAAATTATGTTGTTAATAATATTTGTGAAGTTGCAATTTTGGGATATGTCCATCTTGACGTTAAATTGTAGGCAGGTGGTATATTTGCCTGGGATCAATGAAATTAGCGGCCAACATTTCGAAAAGTACCTAATGAATTCGTTTATTTTCAACATAAAGTCCAGAACATCAATTAGGATAATTATAATCGTCGTTTAGAATTTTGAAAAATAATGAATGAGTAAGCAGAAAACGATTCACAGTCTCTTTTTAATAATAATTTTTCCAATGCATACTTTAATTGAGAAAGAAAGCAAATTATCCCAATTTTTTGCCAAGGAATCAATTCAAAAGTACAGTTATTTCACTGAGTGCAAACAAAGAAATCAAAGGATCTATTTGTATAGACTGAAATCTTTGCTGACTGTACTGTTTTCCACTTGCTAATCTGACTAAGAAAATGTATATCGGTAAAATGCCGCTGCCATGTTTGTTCTATGAAGATAGTGGTTCTCGCATTAGATATATAATATATAGATTATAACATGTATAAGTCATTCAGATTTATAGCATCGAACTCGTTGGAAATACCATACAGAGCGCTGTTTGCATGTAAGTACCTTCAAATTCTTGTCAGAAAAGCACTCTTCCATAGTGGAGAGATTTAAGTCAAGTCTGTCAGTGAATATACACCTCCTTTTGAGATTTGAAGAAGGGTCTTTTTTTGCTTGGAAACAACATAGAAACTTGACATTTCGATGAATGCCACTGATGATTCCCATAATAGTATGAAACAGTACTGTATAGTATCTTCAATGAGTTCGATATTTTGAGACTTCATCTAAAAATGAAATCTCATCCAAAATTTGTACATCTATTTATTACCGACTATATCCTTTCAAACATGATTTGAAAAAATTTGAGATGTTTGAAATAACGAGTATTGTAAAATGTATTATCTATTAATCTAAGTATAACTGAATGTTGTTTCTTTCACAAGGAAAAGAGACCGAATTTACTGTGATTACAGCGTCGGTGGTCAGGTTCTTTCCCGTTCTGATAAGGTGAGAGATCTTGGTGTAGTCTTCGACCAGAAAGAAGCTTTCCTTTGTCCAACACATCACCCAACTTATTTCATCTGCCGCGAAAATATATGGATTCGTTATACATAATGGCCAATATTAAAATAATTCCTCAACATTCATAGGACAATTTGATACCCTAATCCATAGCAAGTAGGAGTATGGCAGCATAATCTAGCATCCTATTTACACTTGCCATCAACGCCATCTTGAGGCTATTCAGAGAAGGTTCTTGAAATTCTTAGTGTGGAGGAGGATAAAGTTTATCCACAGAGAAGTCAATCATAACGAATTATTGAGTCGATTTAGTTTAATCTCATTTCAGAGCAGGAGAAAAACTCAATCAGTCAAATTTTTGTACAAATTACTGCAAATAGTATTGATTGTCCTCCTATCTTGTCCGGTTTGAAATTTCGTGTTCCTTGGCAAAATTCTCGTAATACAGAATTATTCCACCTAGAGACTCCGAGGACCAATGTCCTAATACAATCCCCCATTTGGTTTATGGAGTCTACATTCAATAGAGTTGCCAATAATTGTGACATTCACTTTGACTCCATAGAAGTTATTATCAGGAGTTATGTGAACAAAGAAAACTTATTAAAATGAATTGATTAAGATTGAGTTCTTTGTAATATTTCATTGAATGCTATAATGTAGTTATAAGTTACTAGTTTAGGTTTTTTTAGATTAGCTTCAGCTCTTTGTCAAAACTTGTTTTCAATTATTTAGTTATGTATTCAACACTGTTGTTATTTTCTGTAATTGGGTGTTATACCTGTTGAGAATGAAGACCTTATTATTATTATTAATCGTTATTATTTCGAAATTATTCACTCGTCACTCTTCATAGAAATCCTTTTCAGTTTTCAATGTCAATGAGCATTCTAGATATTCATGCTAAATGATACTGTAGGAAAGTGTTGTACAGTTATGTGTTTTACATGACATATTTGAAGTGAACAACAGAAAGAAGAGAATAACAGAAAAGATAGAAACTTTTGGGGCTCCTAAAGTTTGATGGCTTTTACTGTATACGCGATAAGTATTGCTCCTTCTGCTGCAAAGAGTTCATTCACAACAAAAAAAAATGGATTGCCTATGGAGTTGAATTCACAACAAAAAAAAAGGATTACTTTGAATGTATCGTTAAACTCAATCTGAAAAATTTTCCTCACTAAAACTATTACATTTTCAATCTCTCCAGAAAGTTTGTGTGTACAATGCGGTTTCTTCTTCGTGAGGATTAACAACGGAGTTTTTAAGCGTAGTTTTTTTATAAATGGAATAAAACACTCAATTTGCATCACATATTCAAAATTTTTCTTCAAATTGATAACTGGCCTTTTCCATTCACATTTTAGAGATAACTTCATGTAAATGTTGTTCGCGGCTCTGTATCAAATGGTCCATTCGGAAGGTTCAATTTTGCTTCACTTTTTCTAGCATTTCGGTCTGTATCCCACGAATTACGCGCGTTATATTATCCTGTAAGGCTTCAATCGTGTTCTGCTTATCCACATACACTAATGACTTTACATAACCTCACAAGAAATAATACAGAGGCGTCAAATCACATGATCTTGGCGGTCAATTCACAGGGCCATTTCGAGAGATAAGCTGCTCACCAAATTCATTCTTCAACATGTCCATTGTTTCACGAGCTGTGTACCGTCTTGATGAAACCACATTTCAAACAAGTTAAACTCGGCCAACTGGGGCAAAAAAAATGCGGATCATGGCTCGATATCGTTCGCCGTTGACGGTAACGTTTCTTCCACGGTCGTTTTTGAATAAAAATGGATCCATGATGCCATCAGCCCATAAACCACACGAAACTGTTGTTTTTTCGGGATGCATCGTAATTCTTTTATGGCATATGGCCGTTGATCACTCCAGATGCGACAGTTTTGTTTATTTACATATCCGTTAAGCCAGAAATGCTGAACACAATTTTTCGATAAAACAGGATTTTCATTAAGCTGCTCTAAGGCCCATTTACCAAAAATTTGACGTTGTGGTAGGTACGAGTTCCTTTCAATCAGTGATATAGTTAAGAATATCGTAAATTCTGAAGCAAATTCTCTCCATAATTTCAAATTGTTATAACTGTCCAATTGAGATTTATAGGCATTATCCTAAAGATCTACTAACCTAAATATGAGTGAACACATAACGTACAACTTGTTTCATGATGACATTGCACTTATCAGAATATTGCAAAGTCAGAGTTAAGTCATTAATAATACTTAACTGAGAGGACTTACCTTAAGGAAGAACTACTGCCTTATTTTGGTATGAAAAAGTAAATACGTAAGGTGGGTGCTCAAATGTCAATTAACAGGGGTGGGTTAGGAATGACTTGTGGATATTTGAATGATGAACTTTCAATTGGCATCAGTTTTTGAAGTGGAAATAGTGGAATAGAAAAATCTTATCAGAATATTTCAACTCAACAAAATCAATACCGAATTGTATTTCTTCGAAGGAAAGGTACTATGAATCCAAAAATTGACATCATCATTGGCTGCCCTTTCAAGATAAACTGAAAATATCATAAAATTTGGGATAAATTCAAACAATTGAACTTTCGATGTACTTTTCTATTGACTAGTAGTATTACTGGCAAAATTTGAGCTTATCGCACAAATTTGACTGAATATGCCTTCAAATGAGCAGGGGATGTAGACTAAAACGTTATTCTCAAAGGCCTTCCATACTGAGCAATACCTGAAAGTTTCAACAAATGACTATTTCCACTTTTCTCCAGAGATATTGTTGTCTAATTTCTCTAAATTGGGCCAAATTTTAAACTTCATTCGAAAGGATAATTTTCTAATAAACAAATGATTTAAATACTTCGAATAACTTGTATCATTTGTGAAACATTGTTTGTGTTTTTTATTCACTACCTGAATTTCTGAAGGAAGATAGGCTATTGTATCTCAGATTCCTCTCAGAAGGATTATGAAAAACTGATATTTAGGATTTCTGATTGAGTTTTTATTGGATTTTCCATTCTTCAGATAAAAATAAAAATTACATGAAGTTATGTAATTGATGTTGATTCAAATGATGGAATTATCAAATTAATTGAAAATATTTAATAGTGTTGGCGTTCACTTGATTCAAATCCATTATAATTGAATATAAACTTAAATTCGAACAATAGATTTATACTTATGATTTATATTTTATTCACTACATAGCATGGCGCGTTTAGTCGTAACGAACGACTTCTTCAGATGCTAACAGAATAAGATTATTCTGTTTGCATCTGAAAAAGTCGTTTATAACGACGAAACGCGTCATGCTATGTAGCCAATAAAGTGTAAATCATAAGTTCAAGTGTTTGAATCTGAGTTTATATTCAATTAATTGAAAATATTGAAATTTTGGGAATACTTTTGTTGAATAAAAACACTTGTCTTGGTTCAACAAAAATTATATTAAATTATTGCTTGGCAATTATTTCAAGGTGTTTTTTCTGTTAGTGCTTTCATTTTCAATAAGAAGGGACAACAAAATAAAAAAGTGGAGTATGATGCTAGAACACCGAAACTAGAATAAGAGAACATAAATTTTCCATACTACATAAAAGAATTCTACTGAACTATCAATCCATTGTATTCATGATAACCATTCCAGAAATTCAAACTCAGAGAAAATGCTGTACCCAGAGATGAAAAGAAGAACTCTGGATCTTCTAGAACAATTGAGAATTTCTGATTCAAACCAAAGGAAGAAGACTTAATGAATCATCAACTAACCTTCAGTTGTTCTCCATTATTCCTTCCATTATTATTTTTTGTCCTCAATTTCTTCATTTAAACTTAATTCTTCTTATCTCTCACCAGATGGCTTAGCAGGTATAGATATGAAATTAAATAAATATGTTAGTCGAAATAACAAGTGTTCAATCTAGCTTTCCAAAATTCAATATAATTTCTGAGAAACCAAGTCAGAGGTTTCAAATTCCATTTATTTAACAATGTTCCTCCACGAGGTCAGCGAACATTCAATCAAATGCATACATTGGTTCATACATGCTTTTATAGTCATGACTAGAGACCAAACATCATACGAAAACGCCGACAAGATATTTCTTTCGGTGCAGCAAGTAAAACGATTCAAACTAATGCTAAATATACAGGCTGGAGCATCAGTTTCAGCAGTTACATACATTTTAAACATTTTATCTTGCCTCTTAATTTATATCATGTCATAAAATTACGAAACATCACATCAGAAACACATTTTTATATTTTAGCCATAAAATCATGGTATATTGTTGATGTTTATAGCCTCATTACTGTGCCTATCCAGTTAGATGATAAACTGTACCTTTAGTCGCCCAATACAGAAGCTAGGTACCAAACGCAAATGTATTCAATGTATAAAAAGTTTTTCAAGGTCTTAACGTTTCAACAACCAGCCTCTCTCATTTATTCATCAATCTCCGTGCTCGATTTGAGCTGCAATAATTATATAAAATATTTTCATTACGTAATTGTTAGAGAGAGAAGGATGTAATATTATTGAAGTGGATAGTCAAGACTAAAATTTCGTTGCTTCATCTTTATGTGAGAGCCAGTCTAGACCTTCTAGTAAATGTTCAGAGATTTGGTGTAAAAGTAAGTATCTATTCAATTGTGACGAATGCAATTAGAAAATAAATAATTTTGACCGAGTTTTTCCATAAAACAGTGTAATGTCATATATTATATGTCTCACTGTTATCATATGTATATTATCGATAATTTCCATAAGTATTCAAATCATTGAAATTGAGCTATACTAAAAATCTGTTAATCAAATGACCACCCAAAATCACCATTCATAAGGACCTTACAATCGAAGTAAGGTCCAAAGTTTATACACAAACCTATATTTTGAAAATCAAATTTTTTATTCAATATTGTCAACTCATTTCTCGTGAAATGGAATGAAAGAAAAAATAATTCATATAATTTATATAAAATAACAAGAAACGAAATCAATATCGATGTCGAAGTCGAAATATAATTGTATTGAATTCGTATACCTATTTCAAATAACATAATATTTCAAATACTCATCATTATCTACGAAAAATACCAAAACCTGGAACGAAAATTTCAAATATTCATTATATTTTCACTAATTTCAAGTTCTTCAAGTTTCAAACTTGAAAAATATTCACTACTCGGTCCATATTTTCATTTTTTTACAAGATATTACCTGAAATAGAAAATATCTGTTAGTTGAGTTCTGAATTTGGGTTCATTTTTCTCAGAGTAATATAAAACAAATCTCTTAAAAAAGAAACGAAGGTCTTTCCTCTATTCGTAGTCTTCAAGAATCAATTTTTTTGTACTGCAAGAAAAGCTTTCACTACATTTGAATTTGTTAGTTCATCTATTTAATATCCATTCAAGAAATTTTTTTCGTGGATTCTGTTGATTTTGTTGAACAAGCACTACTGTAATGAGTAGTTCTTTGAGTTCAATCTCAATTGAATTCGATTTCCGCTCAAGTTTATCAAGTTTTTGTTTAAAAACAAGTTTACCTCAACGTTATTTTGAGGTGGAGAAAGTGAAGGAGATTCCTTTGGTTGTGAAGAAAGGAGAAAATGTTCAGTTGAGATTTTGAAGAAATCTGATGTTAAAAAGTTTCTCATCATCTAATAAATATTTTTCTTTGCTTTTACTGATTCGAATATTGGTTTTCAAAAATGAAAAATTCCGTTCAAAAAGTGGTTCATGCAAACCGACTTTGAAAGAGGATTCTAGACTTACTGGTACAACAGAACTCATCTGTCTTCTATTATACATATCAAGCGTTTAATATATGTATCTATTCACGTAAGCCTCAAGAACTTGTACTTTCAAAAGAGAAAATAAAGACCAAATATCTTCTGATCGTTTCAGCTGCAAACTCATACTGAAAACAGTTGCATTCAAAGTAAAACTAGTATCAACTGTTAGACAAAGATACATAAAATAAATTCAAACAATTATTCGAAATCATGCAGTCATTAACTGAAGAGCAAAAGACCAGAAATTTATAAACCAGAGAAGATGAAGATAATGATGTTACAAAATGGGTGCAAATCGCCTTCTTCAGAGAAATGTGCAGGAACAAATAGGAAATCATATCTAGACATGGATCACTTGATACAAATAAAAATGAATTGGTTGTTATCGATCGTTTTGTTTTATAGACTAAAAAAAATATTTTTTCTGGTTACCAGTCAGTGGACAATATACGAGGTCTGTTCAAACGAAAAGGTGAATTTTGAATATCCTGAGGCTGTGCACATTCGATTCCATTTTTTTCGTTATGTTGGTACACATACGTTTCTCATCAGCCTATTGGAGTAGAGTTTGTTTTTGATAACTGTAGAGGTCACGTTTCTTTATGTTCCTGGATTTCTCACTTTTGAAAAAATGGATCAAAGAATCTGTATTAAATTTTGCGTTGAAAATAGAATGAAGTGCTCCAACGCTCATAAAATCTTGACATTGGCATTGAGTTCCACTATGAGTTCTTGCCAAAAGGTCGCTTGATTAATAAGGAACATTACAAGGAAATTATGGAATGTTTGCGTGACGCAAAACGGCTCAAACCTTCGGAATTATGGAAAAACAAATCATGGATTTGGATGATTTTTGGCCAAAAAAACAACACCGTTACCATGCTTCAACCATCTTATTCAACACCATATTTGGATTCTGCGACTTTTTCCTATTCCCAAAACTGAAGAGACGAATGAAAGGTGAACGTTTTGCCACAATTGACGAGATAAAGTCGGAATGGAAGAACGAGCTGATGTCTAAACCAAAAAGTACATTTCAGAAGAACTTCGAGGATTGGAAGGAGCGCTGGCCTAAGTGCATCATATCTGATGGGATTACTTTGAAGAGACTAATTAGATATGATGAATAAATAAATCAAAAAAACTCAAAATTAACTTTTTCTCTTGAACAAACCTCGTATACTCACTTGATATCCCCTTGATCCATCTTATGAAAATGTCTGTTGAATCTAAAGGAAAAACATCTATTGTTGAGTGCATAAAATTCAATTATGTTCATAGAGCGGCCACCAAAGTTTCGAATTCCGGTCGGAGTACGAGACCATATTTTTGTATGAAATTGATCATACTGCCAACAGAGACCGTTTTTATTTCTTCAAAATTTCCTATACTTTCAGCGCTAGTTGTAATCATAAAGATATAAGCAAGTGTGACTAGATTATACGTTCGTCTTCGAAATTTTTTATGATACCAATAAATTAGGAAACGCTAACACTAATATTAACAGTTATTTTACTGAAGGTGCGCCTTCATACCGGTGCTTAAGAGGAATATATCAACGGAACGTCATAGGATTATTCGATAGTACAGAATATAATGAGAAACACTGAGTTTCAATTAGTTTGTCAAAACTTAGGTTGTATCATGACCACCTTTACTACAGGCCATGAAATGAATATCTGACATATGTCATAAGGTTGCCTAATATTGCCGCCATTTCTTGTAGTGGTATACTAAAGCAAACAGGACGCTTCCCAAAACTTTCGCAGTTTGAAGTTAACTAATTTGAGCTTTTGGTATAAATTCTATATTTTGAATATTGTACAGTGTATTACGAGTGTTGATGTTGATAATTTGTTGAAATCTCAACATCAAACACTAAAAAAAGAAGTGTTTAGTTTGTTTAGAAATTTCAGTGAAACGAAATCAGTTTTGTGTTGTTCAAAACTTTCGTAGTTTGAAGTTGAATATTTTACGATTTCAGTTCTAATCCTCTATTCATCAATTTTCTATAGTGTTATTTACGTGCTAGTGCTGATAGTTTGTGGATAACGTAACATCAAATTATAAAAACGAAGTGTTTTGTGTGTACGAAATCGAATTTGTGTTGTGTTTTGAGTACGGATTACTTACAAATGATTTGTTTCTGAAATATAATGTAGAGGATAGGTATTCCGTAGATGATTCAGTAAGTTTCAAGCTTGGGATAGGTGAGTTTATTTATAAAAATAAGTATATTTTCTAACCTATTTATTACCGATAACCATCGAATAAACAGATCGCTATTCACAAATCTAACTAACAATAACACATTCTTTCAAAATCCAAACTTTCCTTAAAACAGAACTCTTGAAAGCTATGATTTTATTGAGCTATTATTATTATTGATAATATTTCAATTATTTGCAACGGGGAGGACTGAATATACCTACAGATTTAATTAAAAATGTCTTATTTCACATGTGTTCCATATTTGAAAAAATTATTAATGGTATTTCCCTTGAACGTGCCTTTTTGTATTATATACACCAGAAAGCAATTTTGTGAAATCTCACTATTTTGAGAGTGTCATTGGATGCGTCCTTAAAGATTTTTGTTATTGCTGTTTATGTGATGAAGACAATAAAAATATTCTGAACATGCTGTGCTCCATTTTTTCGAATATCTTATTGAATGATTAGACAAAAAAAAATAATGAGGCCGGACACGAGAAAACTGAATCAAAAAAAAAGCTCAATACTTTCATAAAGTAGTTTGTTGGTTGCGCAGAAATATAATATTTATTTATACTTAGGTAAGTAATTCAATTTGAGTAATTCCTACAGCGTTTCTTTCAAGGTTCCTATTCTCTCAAATAATTCAATAAATTTGGTTAGGCAACTTTTCATGTAAATAAATCCCACTGACTAATAGAGGTATTTTTTACGCAGTGGGGCTTTATCGAAAACATCGTTGTTTTCTTGCAATAATAAATGTTTTACAGTTTTCTGTTACAGAAATATGTGCTCACAATACCCAATATAATATTCTATATATTATAAATACTAATGATATTCATTGTTTGTTCACAATATACAAAAATAATTGAAAAAATGCTTGAAAGCTTGGAACATACGACTAGGATAGTATATAACTAAACACAATGTGGCAACACCGAGGGACTACGCTCTTCATGGCCTGTAGTAAAGGTGGTCGTGGTTGTATATTCAACATCAACTGTGAGTGAGCTTTCAAAGCTTTACACCAAAATGTTTGCGGTTTAATGTATTCTAGTATTTTAATAATTGAACTTAGTAATAACACTGCCGAATAATAAAATTTTTTCGGTCTCAAAAGCAGTCCTATCCTATCTCTTCCCGTTCACTGAATGCAAAAAAACATTTACAAAACCGATTAGCTTCAGCACGGCCGACTTTAAACAAGCCATGAAGAGCGTAGTACGGCGATGTTGCCAAAATGGAGGCGGTGGTCTACTCTACTAGTCGGTTTTCCCAAAGTTTAAAGCATTATTTCAACTCTTTTTGTATATTCCGAACGGATGAAAAAATTATTGGCATTTATAATATACTAAATGTTATTCCTGAGCACATATTCGTTTTATCTTCTTTATATGTTAAAGATTGATCCAGACATCTTAATTCACTGTAACTTATTGTTATAATTTCTTCATTTAAATTAAGAAGGTAAAAATGAATTTTGTTTTTAACTGTTTTTTGTTTTTTATTTTAACATTCCAACAATCAGGAATATTCATTTGCTTTAATGCTGAATAATTGAACCTTGAAAACTGAGAATTAAATCTGACTGATCAAAAATGTTATTTAAATGATCATTGCGAGGAAAATAATTTCTGTATAATAAATGTAAGGGTACATATGTACTTGCACCGTTGTGCAACCCTGAACTTTTCAAGTGCAGGGTTTCACTTGAAAATGTTCTGAAATGAATTTTTATACGATTTTCCGTTTTTTTCAATTGATATTATATGATTAGATGAATCAGTATCGTTTCTGAAAATTATTTACCAATCGATAACGGATGAAGATTTCCAATGTTTTTATCTTGACTCTCTGATTAAATTCTAAACGACCGGTCTGTAGCTTAGTCGTAAGAACTCCCGACTATGATACGGTAGACCTCGGGTTCGAGCCCCGCTGAAGGCAAGGGTGTTTGTGTTTCTCTATGATTTAAGTAGTTTAAAAAATGAAAAATGCTGGGTAACATACATCGATTACAAACCCAATGGCCGTTAGGAACTGTCGTTAAACTGTAGATCCACTGAATTGAAAAAAACTGTAAACGGCCAACATCTGGCGAGGAGTATCGAAACGAATTCTTTTTTTGCGACGAAATTGGTATATTATAATCCAGTGTTATTCTGAACTAGTGAATTTTCAGTTACTCTGCATATTAGACGGGTCAACGTGAAGCGAACTCACCGAATTATATACCATCTGGAATTTCCATGTAAAAGTCTTCATCCACATCATTATTTAAAATTGTTCTGAATGCTTTTGAAATTATATCACTTGTATAATGCACACTTTCCCCCATATCGGGGGCTCAGTATTTGAATCAGATTAAAATTCTCCGTATAAAATGTAAGATAAACACTGCGACACCTAACAACACCTGCAACCGATATCGAACAACTGAAGGCTAATATGATTTGCTAAGGGAACTAGATTAGGTGAATCATATTTTAGAGAATTATGACAGATCTATTCAGGTTGAGATTAAATTTCAAAAATGTTCAATGTATACATCGGAAATCTCTGTAGTTTTCTTTCCATAATCAATCTGATTTTTCATTTGATTCAATGAAAAATATGATGTATGAATCATTTCAATGAAAAATATGATGTTTGTACTTTTTTTATTACATAAATAATTAATGTCTCTGTTTGTTGGTTTATGAAATATTTGAATATTCTCAACGAGTTTTGGGATGGGACAGGTATTTCAAAACATAAAAATCAAATGTCGTTATTCATATATATTTTACACATTTAGAAATTTTTTATGTAGTAATAATATTTCGAACTAAATAAAGACAAGTTTTTGAAATAACACTACTTCTTTACATCATAAGGTACATCTTCTTTCTTACTTTACACTCACCACAATCGTCAACAACTATTATTTTATATTATACTATACAGGAATCACTAAAATTCTTCATCATATACTAACTGCTCATTCCCAGTAGCCAAAAATATTCAACAAAAATTGGCATAAACTGTTTACAGGATTGAAATAAAATTTTACATCCCGTAATATAAAAATATAGGTAGTTACTTGTACCGATTGAACTCATCACAAGTTATTGATTTTTCGGTTTACTGGATTAAGCAGCCTGTATATAAATAATTCTCAACTTCTTGGTTGAGGTGGACATATTTTACATTACTCCGCAACCTATCTAATCGTTCTCAACAAAACTCGATATGAAAATAACATTATTATAAAATTGAAGAAGTAAATTCTCTGTAACACTGTTTTTAAGAGTACATATCATTTTTCTCTAATTTTTTCTTAACTATTTCACAATATTATGAGTGGAGTAGTGCTCAAAGAATAAAACTGATCGGGTTCGAATCCCAAATAAGAAATTGGCTGTTTTTGTATCTCTCAAAGATTCCATGGTTGAACTCAAATGAAAATTTAAAATGGTTGTTATCTCATTATCTCACTAGAGTGGGGGCAACGTTTGGGGATGACAGCAAAAATAGGAGAAAAATAAGTATAATAAAACACTTTAAATTAAGAAACAAATGATTCACTGAATGTATATAACTCATATAAATACATCACATATATTCTAATAAATAATTCATTGAAAAGGTATTTTCAATCAAAATTCAGCTTTCAAAAAGACACATGTATAATGAATGGAAGTTTTTTTCATATCGAGTACTAATTAACTAATTTGAAAATAAACTCTGATCACACTATTTCAGGAATGTTTAATGTTTTATCAGAACAATAGTGGAGTGTTGAAAAATCAAGACATTGTATTTCGAAAAATATTTTTAATCATCACTACTTTGAAATTTTATATTGCACCAAATCTAAAATAATACTACCCAAAACGAACAAATATCCCAATTGACAAGTAAAAATACATTTCGAAAATATTTCGAGATCGCTATTATGTAAGAAAATCTGTCGATTTAGTCTATTTCATTTCTTTTTTCTCCAGGAGATAATATAACATATTGGATATTTATACAACTTAGTAACAACAAAAATAGACAAATGTAACATATTTTACACTCACTGGTCACTTTAAAGTCCACAGTTTGTCGATTTGTTTGTATCAAAAAATTGATTTAGTCATACCTAATTTAGAAACGGATCACTGCTTTCTGGTTCACTAAACAGCTGGCCATACCCTGAAAAAAAAATTACTGATTAGATTTCATTCACAAAATAAGAAATACTGATAAACTGTTCTTGAGCTACATGAAAACTTTTGAAATTGATGTTTTTATTAGTATTTCAACATCCTCAGACTCTTTATCTTGTAGTCTTGAAGAAATTTGAAGTGATGATATATTTTGTATTATCACTGAAGAACGTTTTTCGTATATATTACATTAATACAAAATATTAGCATTGTTTGAAATCTCAATAAATCATATTGAATATTGAAATGCAGAAAAAATATTCGACAATCATCAGTAACCATCGGTTCTTGATTGATAGATTAAATATGGACTGAAGATTTGAAAACCAATTTGATTTTTTTTAAAGAATATGCTTGACTTTTTGATATCTAAAGTAATTCATGAAATTCAATTATTCATTAGTTTTGACAAAGCTGTGATGTACAACGAAACGTCAACTAAAATGAAGTTTTTAACAATTAAATAAGCCTGTTATTGCTGAAAACATTGAAAAAAAAAAAAAAAAAAAAAAATATATATATATATATATATATATATATATATATATATATATATATATATATATATATATATATATATATATATATATATATATATATATATATATATATATTTCCAGCAATAACAGGCTATTTGTAATTCAAAAATAATTATTTGTGTTGACGTATGTCACAACTTTGTTATACTTGAGGAATAATTGAACTTCATGAATTACTATGGATTTCGAAATTCCAAACTCATTTTTTGAAAAAATACGTACGTAAAAAATATAAAAAATAAATATATATATATATATATATATATATATATATATATATATATATATATATATATATATATTCATAAAAATATTGAAAATATAAATATATTAATTCGTAAATAATACATAAACATCGACGTATCGGCGTTTACTTGATGTAAATCCTCTATAATTGATTATAAACTAAAATTTAAACACTTGAACTTTTGGTTTACACTTTTATCGACAACATAGTATGACGCGATTCGTCGTTACAAACGACTTTTACAGATGCTACTAAAATACTGACTAAAAGTCAGTAAATTATAAAATAGTAACAGTAGATAACATAAACAAATATGAAAAATAGGAAATAATATACATAGTAAATAATTTATAAATAGTAAATAATACAAAAACAATAGTAAATAATATAACTAATAATAGTATAAAATAGTAATAAAATTGTAAGTATTCTGGTAGCATCTGAAGAAGTCGTTTGTAACGACGAAACGCGTCATGCTATGTTGTCAATAAAAGTTTAAATCTAAAGTTCAAGTGTTTGAATTTGATCATATATTCAACGACAAAAATAAAAATGTTTGCTTCACAAATAGCCTGTTATCGCTAAAAACATCATAAACATAACTATTCCAAACAGGCAATGAAACCAATTATGAAATATATATATATATATATATATATATATATATATATATATATATATATATATATATATATATATATATAATGGGCTCATTTTGGGATCATCAACGCATGTAACGCCTCTCCATTTCGGGCCAAAGTAGTTACTCATCTCATCAAAGAACTGACAAAACTGCACCTCAACCCTCTTTCATTAACAACGATCATCAAAGATGCCTTATAACCTGATGAGAGCGATATTACACTGTATATTTACTAAAATGTTCCTCTCGTCATCAATGTAGGTAGGTACACCCATATATTTCTACACACATCAAAACAAAACAAATGAATAAATGAACACAGAACCGGTAATTACCTTTCGAATACGTCACGATTTCTACAGAATATGTTCTCGGCTCTTTTTTCTCCTTTTTTTGGACTTCTCGCTCGCTCGTGCTTTTTACATGAATATTATTGCGTAATAAACATCGTTTCTTTCGAAGTGCATCAATCAGTCGAATGAGAAGTCAGGTGAGTTTATTAGAATGAAAGTGTTATATTAATGAAAATTCTAGTTAAGCATCTGATCAATCTATTGGGATATTATTCAGAAATCGAATTATCTGGGTTTGAAATTCTTCTCATAATTATGTGGTGATATGTATTAACTTGAAAATAATCTATTTGATATACAGGTGAATTGAAGCATCAATTGACGCTGAAGGACATGTTAAGAGTTCAATATAATATAAGAGTTAAAATAACATCCACACTTCCAACCGAGAAAGATGTAGGTAGTTATATGTGTGCCCACTTATTTATTTCACAATTAGTGATGTTATATTGAAAAATTTAAGGAATTATCATCATTAGTATTATTACCATTTCTAGCAGAACAGTTGGTGGAATATTTGGATTTGTATCGAATGAATTGAAATATTTCCTTAATTCAATACGTCCTAAGTATTTTTCGGGCTACTAAACTTATCAAGACGTCAATAGAACTGAAGATAGTTTACTGTAAAAATAGTCTTTATTTGTTTTATTAAATCAGTCTTTATATTTTCATTAATTTTGTATTTCTTATGTTTCTTATTTTACTTATGTATGCTTATTTCTTATTATATGTATGTATGTATTTCTTGTGAATCTTATTCGATCTGTATTTCATCTGCCTCGAAAATAAATGGATTCGTTATACGCAATGTCAACTATTTCCTCGACATTCAATATTATCGAATGATCAATACCCTAATCCGTAGCAAGTTGGAGTATGGCAGCATGATCTGGCATGACTGACCATTAACGCCATCTTGAGGCCATTCAGAGAAGGTTCTTGAAATTCTTAGTTTGGAGGGAAGATAAAGTTTATCCACAGAGAGGAATCAATCAAAACGAATTATTGAGTCGATTCAGTTTAAGCTCATTGCAGAGCAGGGAACAAACTTCATCACTCAAAGTTTTGTACAAAAATACTAAACAACAATAATGATTGTCCTCCTCTCTTGTCCGTTTCGAAATTTCGTGGTCCTAGGCAAAATTCTCGTAATACAGAATTATTCCACCTAGAGACCCCAAGGACCAACTCGCTAATACAATCCCCCATTTGGTTTATAGAGTCTACATTCAATAGAGTTGCCAATAATTGTGATATTCACTTTGATTCCATAGAGGTTATTATTAAGAGTTTAAAGGAAATTGACTAAAATGAATTGATTTAGATTGAGTTCTTTGTTATATTTCATTAATTGCTATTATTTAGTTACTATTTACTATTTTAGTTTTTTTAGGTTAGATTGTGCTCTTTGTTATATCTATTTCGTTTCAATTATTAAGTTATTATTCAACATAATGTTATTATGTATGCTGAGAACAGCCCGAAATATTGTCAAGTGCATTAAACAATTTTATGATATTCAACAGGCCGTTTTAATTATACGATAAATTGTTATCATTTCGGATACCAATAATTTTTTTCGGAAACAAGTTAACCTGAAATTGCTAATACATTGAAATAGTGAATAATTCAACTGAAATAAGAGATATTATAGTCGATCATATTTTTCATCGAGCTATTGGCAAATTTAGGACAAGATTCGAACAGTAACTCTGTAATGTCACATGACAACAATGTCATATAATTTTTCAGTCATATTTGATGAATGCTATATTTTATTGAACCATGATGATGATAATAATAATGATAATATTCATTATTACCAGGCGTTACAAAATTCATTTATTTTAAAAAGTCGAAATTTCCGTTTAATACTATTTGGTTTTTTGGCTTAAACAGCGGTAATTGTAAAATTTTTTTCAATTTCAAGTTAAGTTTTTTGATGCTTTCAGACGATATGAAATTAAAGTAACCACCGAAACTTAATTTTTCATTTAGCACAATTCCGAAATATTTCACAACCGTCGCCCTCTCCAAATTATTGTTTTCAATCTATTTTAATGATTATAAGTCATTTCGTTGATATACAAATGTATAATTAAACTTACTGGAAGTTTTATTCTATCAGTATGTCTCTTAATCTAATTAAGTACCAAAGAATTAAAAACCTTTGCATCCATATTTTTTATACTCTTTTCTTTTAATTTCTTATAATATTTTCTTTCAGCGCTTTTTTACTTGAGAATAGTTTTTTAATATTCAAATCTCGAATGAAACCAGTCGGAAAAATCAAAAATTTTTATGGAAATTCAAGAAGCAATGTTGGTCCTGGTACCAACAGAAATTGTTGGGACAATTCAGAAGTATCGAATACAATTGAAAATATTTTGTGAAATTCTCTTGAAATATCCAAGAATTTACATGAATTTAGACAAGTTCTATAAACTCTAAAATATTTTGTATTTCTCCCATTTTTGAATAATAGAATTTCATCCGAATGAATATGGTTTTAATTGCTTACTAATAATACATCCGGTTTACGAAATAGTCAAGTTAGTTTAACCGCGAATTGTCTTTCGCAATAAAATTCTGAATGAAAATAAGAACATAATTTTAATTTTTTTTGAATCTGTTTGATTAAAAATTTAACTCAACTTATGTTTCAGTCTTCTGACCAATTGTTAGTTTTGTCAACTTCTAACAATAAGCTAACAGCCCGAAACATATTCCAGGTATATTAAACAATTTTGTATCATTTGTGAATATTTGTAGTGAATATTGATGTAAAATTACTATACAGTGACAGATTAGCGGTTAAAAAATTCGACGATGTTTTTCCAACTATATTTTCTTGATATTCCCTACTCTTTGAAAATTAAGATAACACACCGTCTCAATTCAATAATAAAATAATATATTGAGCCAAAAATTGACCGAAATATGTTCAAACAGTGAAACTTCCATTTTTTCCTGAGATTCTTTATTTAGTGTCTGAAATTTCTAATTCATCACCCACGAAATATATCTAATGAATAACTACGTGTCTTCCTAGACAGTTAGAATTCCGCTTCTTGCTTATTCTTCTATTTCTAGAAAGACAATGCGGTAGATCAAAGAATTGAAGAAATTTACCGCGAGAAAGTTCACATAAAGCTGTCAATTTTCACAAGAAAAACAATCGGTTGTGTTTCACGATTGTAAAAGATTAATACTCCCGGTTTTTTTCGCAGAAGAGAAACGTAGTGATACATCAAGATCATTCTACTAGTTGTCTCGTAATTTTCTTCCAGGGGATGAGAGTTCTGGGTATTTCAAAATGCTTGCACATCCCACAAGAATTTGAAATTGTTCTCATTTAACAATACGTAATGCTTAGCCGATGGATGGTACTTACGTGCTTTATGATGCGTGAAATTACCAGAAAGAAGCAACTCGAATATCTTTACATCACTGAACAAGCATGAATGTTACTGATTATAGTATAGACAAAGTATGATAATATTGAACCATAAATTTGTACAAAGCGAAATCTTTGTTTATTTATTCATTAAAAAATACACCAGTCAGCAATTTAAAATGAATACTGAGTGAAAAGTACGATAAAATTTACAATTATGCGAAACTAAAGTAGAAACTGTAGAAATTTGGGAAATTTCTTAGTCATCCACTAAAGGAGACTATCACATTTCATATTACAGAAAATTTCGTTAAAAAAGATATTGAAAAATAACGGACCTAAAACAGAACCTTGTGGAACTTTCTACTCCGCAATAAATTACTCTGTGAAACCATTGTATTGAACAAATAATGGTCCTTGTTGCGTTTAATAGGTTGAAAAAAGCTCACCAGTTCTATTCTTGGAATGAAAGAAAAATGTTTTGAAAATGTGTTTTGGAGACGAATACCATGATTCAACCTATTAAATGCTTTAGAAAAGGTTTATAAATGAGAAATCAAGAATATAGATGAATACGAGAATAATACGAGTAGGTATAGTATATTTTAATATCGCGCTTTTGAAAAAATTTTTGTCAGTTTCAGTTACAGTTTCACATTTTCTAGTCAGACACTCTCAGGACACTTTTTGTACCAAGATAGTAATTTAATTACTTCTAATTGGACAATAAATTGATTAAAATCTGGACCACGAAATGGATACTAATTGCTGGTTAACCGATGGTAACAAGTTAATGATTGGTCGCAAAATATCGCATGAAAAATGAGACATTCATTTTACGACCGATGCAAATGATTATAGTTAATGAGTTTTAGAAATTAATTAATCTTGAAAACTCTTACTGTTACGTTGCATTTTTTCAGAAGTAATTCCCTTTTCTACGCCCAGTTTATACTTTCTAATTTTACAGTATGCGAAGCAAATCGAAATTTCATTCGGATTGAATAAAATTAGATATAGACATAAAACAAGACCGAAGTTAATATATATATATATATATATATATATATATATATATATATATATATATATATATATATATATATATCGTGGCATTCATCTGAGAAATCAAAATTAATCGAAGCAATATCGTTGAGCATTTGAATTTGTAAAATAAACCTACATCATCCTTCAAGTAATAATGTTAGAGAAAATTGTAATTGATCCCACTTCTGATACAAGTACAGGACTAAAATACTGCTCTGGGGCGTTTTATCAAAATGTTGTATTTTCAAAATCGGACTATGTGTTTCTAATGCAAGAAATACAACCCTAAAATCACAATTGAATTTATCAATTTAATTAAAGAACATGCAATGTTGTTTGAGTAAATTGATAAGAATATTCATATAACACTACAAGAATGAAACTCACTCACGTTAAAAGGCCTGGATTATCCGTAGGGTACCACGAATATTGTGGGAGGTAGTGTTGGGGACCGGCATGGGGATGAGGTGCCGCTGGATGCGGATGATGTGGGGGGTGAATTGGTTGTTGGGGTTTTACATCGCCCCAACCCGTCGAGCCGGGACTAGGTGCACCACCTCCCTGATGTCCGGACATGTCGGAGCCGGGGGTAGAACTGGGTGCAGGGGATGAACCATGTTGCATGTAGCCTGCTGTTGCTGGGGAACCGCTTGACGAACCCCCTCCTGAAAATAATACAAGTAAAATAATTGCCTCAATAAAGGATGATTCGAAAATCTTTATTTGTATCAATGAAATTCCTTTCATATTACATACCTGATTTTTAATTTTCAAAATATTGTCGAATAAATTCTAGAATTTTTATCATTTAAACTATAAATGTTCCTCTTATATTTTTTGTTATATTCTCAAATAATTGAATCAATGATTTAGGTATTTATTTTTTCGACATTGAATATAAACTTTTGAGCAAGAATAATATTAAATTGAAATTATTAAAATTGAAACATTTGGCTTGAGTTTCACTGAATATATAAACATATGTTTCGGGTGGTGAGGACATTATCAAGAGCATACAAGAATATTACTCTTGGTAATGTTAAGTATTGTACACTTCCAGTTGTAATAATTACTCTCAGTAATTTTGTTGTATACTCCTGATAATGGCCTAACCACCCGAAACATATGTAAAGTTGTTGATATATTCAGAGAAACTTGAGCCAAATGTTTTAATTTCAATATGATATTATTTAAAATAATGTTTCACCAAGTGAAAAGCGAAATCACCGTGTCATTTATTTTGAACAAGAAGTGCGAAGAATTTAATGAATATCAACAAATGAAAGACAAAAAATTACAACGAAATAAATGAAAATCGATGAGTAGCATCTCAAAATTTGAGAGAATATGTAATCTGCTATGATACGTGAATACTTCTGTCTTCAATCTTCAAAATGAGATATTCCAATTCTATTATTTTAATGTTAACTAAGTAATATATACACTATAACGACAGAAAGTTGTGGGTAAACACTAGTAGATACATAAGAGTCAACTTGAATTTTTGTGCAAAATAATTAACCATTCAAGAAATACGCAGGAAGTACTCTTAGAGTATGACATTGTAATATATGAATTTTTCAAATATTGTTGACCTTGGGAATAATTACATAAGAACATTTGCCGTTACTAAAAGAATGGATGTTTCACATCATTTTGTGATAAAGGCAGTACGTCGAATTGCTTATGTCTACATTTCTGAATTGAACAGTTAGACTGAAACAAAACTCGAAAATAAAATGAGTAAAAATTGTATTTGAGGCAATTCAGACATTTGACTAACTCATGACGCCTCCGTTAATGATGTACGTATCTTTAATCGTCAAATGATCTAGTTATTACTCATAGTAGCACTCGTAAATTTCTACGAACAGTTGTTCACTTTTTATAGAAACAATTCTTCAGAAAAGAAGAGTGTATATGGAGTTTTCATTATGTACTTATTACGTATATTATACATACTCTTGTATAATATGACTTTTCAACTTTTCGATTTAACAGCTTTAATTGGGGGACAATACTCTTTACTAGGGGGGCAATTGCCCACCCAGTTATTCTTTTAAAAATGCTCTGCCATGTGCTCATTTGAAAAATATCAGATGGTCCTCTACTACCTAATGTAGGTACATACCTTGCATCATACCTGGACCTTGGGGCCCCGGGCTAGACGACGGCAGGTTAGCACTAGAGCCGAGAAGACCAGCGTGACCTCCTGGAGTACCATTGTTGTTAGTGCCCCCGGGTACTTGTGCCGCTTTCATCATTTTCTTGTATTTACTCCGCCGGTTTTGGAACCATATTTTAACCTGAAATGATGAGAAATTGGTAATAATTGTAAAGGTATGAAGAAATGGGATTACTATACAACTTCTTCGATCAAAAACAAAACTTACAATACTAAAAATTGCTGTCCCAAATATAAATAATAAACCATACACATACTATAACAATTCAAAGTCCCATGGTGTAAATAAATAGCTCCAAAAATTATTGTGAGAATTTTTTAATTATTTCAGAATAAGCATATTAAAATACGATTTACTGAAACACAGTTCTGAAAAATTTGATCTATCTGTCTATTAGTTCAAGGGACTTTTACTGGAAGTTGGTCGATCTCATACGATGAAGCCTAGCCCAAGTTTTTTCTCAGAAAACCAATCTCTAATTCTTCAAATAGGTAGAAAAACCTCAAAACGTTTCTAGTTTCAAAAATGAATTTGAAATGAATATTGAGACCAATATTTAGTTATATTAATATTCATTCTTATGTATTTCGTATGTATAAATTAGCTATTTGATTGATGAAGGGCTGAATAAAAAAGACTCATCTTAATTTCACAAAATTAAAAAATTATTTCAGAGTGTTACCCTAATTTCAGTTTAATTAATTCAGTTAAAGTTTAATTGACTGAAAAACTTGAACAGCTTCATTTAACTTTTGGTTGAAATGAAGCGTTTAACTTCGGGTTTGAAAACGAGGTAAAAACAATGGTCAAGCAATAAATATAATTTCGTGAAAGTAAGTAAAATATATTTTCTTCAATATGTTTTTTCGATTTTCGAAATTTTTGTAAAGATATTATTGATCAAAGATATTTCAGATAAATTATAAGAAAAAACACAATTGAATTTTACCTAGTAGATTATTCGTGATTCTTCAAATTTTTCAGTTATAATATCGTAGAAATGAAATGTGACATTGACTTTGACCCCATAGAAGTTATTATTAGGAGTTATGTGAACAAGGGAAATTAACTAAAATGAATTGAAAAAGATTAAGATTTCTGTAATTTTTCATTTAATTTTATTATTCCGTTATTAGTTACCTTTTTAGTTTGTTCAGATTAGATTGAGGCATTTGTCATATTGCTTTTCGTTTTATTTATTGAGTTGTTGAGTAATTATTCAAAATTATGTTATCTTTTCTGTAATTGGGTATTATACCTGTTCAGTATAAAGAACTTATCATAAATTTGAATAAAACTAAGTAGCTTTCTGATTTTTACTATATTTAATTCAAAACTTTGCTATAAAGTTTATCATCAACATCTGATGAAGCGACTGTGTTCGCGAAACAATATTGTCATGTTTTGAATTAATTATAGTAAAAATCAGAAAACGACTCAGCTTTATTTAAATTTTGTATATAGATTTTCATCAAGTATCGGCCCAATCGATTTATGAACTTATCATTATCATTATTATCTATAACTCCACGAGAATAAGACACATATGTCATCGTAGTAACAGAGTACGGAGAGTGGAGGTTCATCACAGGCACATTTGGGTTCCAATCCCGAGTAAGACATGAAAGTTTGTGTATTTGAAAATCAGTTTCAGCAGTTATAAAATTGAAAAATATCAAATCGGTAATGTACCAAGATTACTAACCAAAAAGAATTGGTACTAAAAAAAGATAGATCTGACATAATGCATGATTCCAACTCGTGTATATTTACCAACAGAATTGTTTGAAAACTTCTATGTTCACTTACAAATTCAAACGCTCCAAATGAAGCCGAAGCTCTTTCTTAGAAATACGAATGATGCATCATTTCTGAGTTTGAACAAGAAAAACAAGAAACGACCTTGGACTGCGGCATCGCCAAGTAATAAATTCAAATTCAATAGTGACTAAATTTATACGTTTTCCAATAAAGTACCTTGCAGCTACGTATTTCATATATTAAATCTCAAGCGTAATACAACATATTATTCAATATTTTTTAACGAGAATTAAGACGGTTTTCTACTAGAATTGTGACTTACTGTTCAGTTATCCGATACGTGTATTAATTGATAACTAATTTGACACGCTTCGAATTAAACATTAATTTGATGACTTCTTCTATCAGTTCATTTCTCATTTACACGCATATTTGTGGTTTTTCTTTGCGCTCTATAGACTGGAATGACATGGCCGCTCACGACTTTCATTGAATATGGATGATGGAATAATTCAATGATATTAGAGCCACTTCACTCGGACTGATATTTCATTGAAAAACTTGGTATTTGAAGAAAAAAGAGGTAGTTTTAAGTGACGAATAAGTCATGAAAGATTAATAAAATACACTTGGATTTAATGTTTCACTATTTCTTTCAACTTCAACTGGTTACTTCGCATATATTCGTACTTTCAAAATATTTTGCGTTATCGGCAAAGGTGGGCAGAACTAATTTAAACGACTAATCGTCACCAATTCAATATTTCGAACGAATTTCGTTCTTCTTCAGGAATACTAAAAATATAGACAGGTGTTAATCAATCAGTTACAACTTGTAGAACAAGGAAAACCTATATGTGACACAAGTCAATATACCAACAAAAACGATACAAAAGGCATCCTCTAGTTATTATAATAATATTAAAAGTAAATGCAACAGTGCTAACGAAGTACGATATACAAATGACATGTACATAAACTCCTAAATCGAGGTTCAAACATAGAACATATAGTAAGACACATCAACGAACAAAACTGTATTGACACAGAAAACAATCAACAACACCGATGATCCTCACCATTGGAAATTTGGCCAGGCTCATCCAACTATAACAGGTAGTTGTATCACAACTAAGACTCTCAATATCTGTTCTTTTGTTAATGTTGTTAGGAGTATTCTTGATGTACGATGGACTATTGAGTTTTGATTCTGATCTTCCATTCAGTCTTCGAACAAAAATAATGGTGCAATACATGTAATTACATGGGATACAAAATGGTAATCAACGGCATTTGAGAAAAAAAATCATCCTAAAAACTCTTAGTACAATTTCATCTTGTGAAAAATAGTCGTAGTGAAAAAATAAACAAACATATGATACAAAACTAATTCATACGTCACTGCCAACATTGGAATCGGCAGAGTACTCTGCCATACTATATTATGTCTTTGTTAACGCTTGAATATCTAACACCTAGCATATTTATACTATTAAAGCCATTGCACTCGGCTAAAACTACATATAAGAAACTGATTTTATATTCAAAATTCAAATATATAATAAATTAAAATTGAAACACTTGATGTCATTACTATTCAACATAATGGTCCACGTTATACCCAAATCACATCCCTAAAAAACACAAATTAACTGTAAAACAAGATTTTAATTACAATGGCACAAATATTTTAGCAACTGAGTAAGACATAAAATGTAGAGAAATTTTAGAAATTTTACACGTTCGTCAAAATTCTAAAAATGCTCTAAATGTAAGAACAGATATCAAGCATCTCAATTCGATATATAACGATTTACTAAACCTTTTAAATACCAATTGATAGAATCAACAGACAACATATCTCAAATCTTCAATCTCAAATCTCAAACCATCAATTTCACCCACATAAATACAAAATGAATATTAAAATTAAAATTTTCTGGATTGGTATATTGAAACTCAACTATGTGAAATTCAATTCTAAAAATAATATTACTCTCATTTAAATCACTTGGCTTACCATGAGTTTTTCAGAGTTTTCCCAATGGTGAAGGAGAATAATAAACTTCCGAAGCGAATGTTGCGACAGAAATATTCCTCTGAATACTAAATAATACTGAAGAAACAAAAAAGCCAATTTGATTTTTTTCTGAAAAAAAAATAAGTTTGACGTTCTGATAATTCATAAAATTAAAATATTCATTCGGTTTGACAACGTTGTGATATACAACGAAACGTCAACGAAAATAAAGCTTTTAACATTTAAAATAGCCTGTTACTGCTAAAAATATCCAATATAACTATCTCAAACAGGCAATAAATAAATTTGGAAATATGTATATATATAAAATGATTTTTTCAAAAGCTAAGGCACTGGTTATAAGTAATTTCATAGTAGTCCATAAAAATAATCAATTTCTATGACACCTCGTATGTGTCAAATTTGACAGCACTCCAAGGATTTAGGTTAATGATTGTTGAACTAATTTGACCTATATATGTATGTCCACGTTCCGACCTTCGATCATTGATGCACACAGATCGTAATCGATCGTCGGAATGCCAATGACGTTATTAAAACACACCATAATCGAACGTAGCAGCAACGAAGAGTCGAGTTATCATCGGGTATGCGAAAGAGTCAGAATCGCTCCTTATGCGAACGCTTCGCTATGACAGATGAATTATTCGAGTTGATTTGTAGAATCTGGCGTTCGCGAAAGGATCGCGGCGAAGAAATAAATACGTTATTAAAACAGTAGTTTAAATAATTCCCACATTACCGGCAACACAGAACAAGCCGGGAGCAAAGAGCACCGCCGATCTGATTATCTGGACTCGTTTCGAACCTGTCGCGATCTTCGTGCTAATACGCTGCTGATGCATCATCCGCTCTGACTGATGCGGATGTCGCGATAGCGAAGATTGCGACGGTGTTGCCAAATCAGACATTTCTGTTAGATTTACAAATATACCAATAAAAAAACCGTAATCCTATCATAAACACGATTCACAATGAAACTATTTAACTTCTATCAACTTGTAAAAATCTCTGAATAATAATCACTGAAAGGACTGCTTCACCAAGACATGAGAGCAGTAGAGGATCGTTCGACCAGCAAGCAGGAATCTCGGTGATTATTTCCACAGAAAGTCAGCTGAGTCACAGTTGCACAGAGTGATTTGCCAAATTGATCACTCCACTCCTCTGAAATTGAGCAAAGGTCAAGTTACAAGTTATCATCGATCCAACAATGAACAGCTTTAAGAAGAGCCTTTGCATGGGAGGACATTAATGACACCGAGAAGGAAAATGTCGACAAAGAAGTGTCGAACTACTGGTTGGTGAAAACATTCTGGAAGAATGTTTTCCGAAATTGAGGGCACACTTCATGATATTCAAGACCAGGAAAAACCATACGAAAAACCAGTGATTACATGAAGTACATCGCTGAAGACCAAACAGTGAGGAACGACTGTGTCGATACAGATGCCAAACAACAGACAATCCAACACATCACAGAGGGATGTCAAATATTTACACCAATGGAATACAAAAGGAATTTGACGCTGTAGCAAAGATTTTGCATCAAGAACTAGCATACTATAACTATTTACAACTATATTCCGAAGAGAATTTTGTAGATTGAAAAGTTTAGACTCCACTGGCAGCGCACTCCTTTGACCAAACAATTCCCACAACAGGCAAAACTTTGTCCTGGTTGATAAAATAAGAGAAACTACTTTTTGAAAGTTTCCATTGCAAATGCCTTGAAAAACATTCAACCTAGTTTACAGAAATATCGATAAAATCTCTGAAAGTGCGAGTGCAGAAGAATGGCCAAGAAACGTCATCAAGACAATTCCAATAATCTAAGGGTCCACTGGTATAAAATCTCTATCAAACAGCAGAGAACTAGCACTCGGCAAACATCTCTGTAAGTACAGATTACAGAAATCAGAGCTACTTGTCACAGCAAGGACTGTCAGGAAGTTTGTGGGAAATAATGGAAGTCCATCAGTTGACTTCATGGATAATTGTAACATTTGTATACATTGACTTCACATGATCATTTGAAAAGGTCCTTACCCCAGCACTGAAGCCTCTGGATGTATAATATCTGGAATAGGGAGTCTAAAAGCCGTAAGTCTTGAACTTTGAAAATTATGAATACCAGAGGAAAATTGCAAAATATGCAAACCTACCGTTGAAGATTGAACAGATATGGCAAATTAACAAGGTGGAGGTCGTGCTGGTAACACTTTAAAGCACAGGTCTAATACCAAAATGCTCAATTCAGAGTCTACCGAAAATAAGTATATACATATATGAAACTGCAATGATCTATAATACCAAATACTTAAAAAAAATTGAAGGCAATTAAAATCTACGACAATATGCTTAATACTTTCCGCTTAACAGTCTTCTTGAAGGAACATGCATAGTCGGAAATGGAGAAACGTCTGGTTCACCAGAAATGCTTCGAGATACGAAAACTACACTTAGATTTAGACGTACAAAGCCATGTTATAGTAAATCTGTTGTATATTACTAATATGGATAACCGAAGTCATGACAATCTTACTATGAAAATATTCAGGACTCTCAATAGCAAAAACTTTCGAAAATGTTCGGAAACTCATGAAATACAGAGCTTCAGTAATAGCTGTGTGATATAAGACTACCAACCAATTTAAGTTTTACATCATAAGAAAAATGTATTCACACTTAGTATAAAACTTGATCGTAAGTCATTAACCCAGATTATATTGCGATTATCGAACAATTTTCGAAGCATTAACCGAAGTATCTTGAGTTTTATTCACTCAATAAGCTAGAATGATTTCTGTTGTTCAGAATAACACACTGGCTCACTTGAAATATATCAAAATGGTAGCAGAATTCAATTGCAACTGAAAAACGCAGAAATCGCACAATTGCGTCAGTAACGACTAGTCAGCTAAATAAAGAAAAGTAAGTTTATTGTAATCACTTATTCAAGTCCGAAAAAACATAAATATATGTAATTATATATACATTATAGTATCATGTATTGATGCTACTGTTTTTACTGAAATTCTCAAATTACTGCGATATGACAAAAACTCCAACACCATGTTTAAATACACCTATATACACACATGTAGGTACCTACAATGTACGTACCTCCAAACAGTCGCGACAAAAAATTTAGTAATGCCTAGTTCAGATAATTATTACATATTATTGTTTCTTGAAGATTCAGACAAGTCATATATCAACTTCCTTCATTCTTTCAATAGATTATTAGGGTTTTGTTATGTGTTGATTGTAATGTGTTGTCTGTTGTCCGCTTTGAAATTTCGTGTTCGTAGGCAAAATTCTCGTAATACATAATTACTCCACCTAGAGACTCCAAGGACCAACTCGCTAATACAATCCCCCATTTGGTTTATGGAGTCATTCAATAGAGTTGCCAATAATTGTGACATTCACTATGACTCCATTGAAGTTATTATTAGGAGTTATGTGAACAAAGGAAATTGACTAAAATGAATTGATTTAGTTTGAGTTCTTTGTAATATGTCATTAAATGTTAGTTATTATATTTTCGATAGAAATTATAATTTAGGTTTCTTTAGATTAGATTGAGCTCTTTGTTATATCTCTTTCAGTTTAATTATTTAGTTAGTAATGAGCATTATGTTATCATTTTATGTAATTGGGTATTATACCTATTGATAGTAACAACAACAAAATACGTTTATTGAGTACTTTGATCAATTACATTTCATTTTTTCATTGCTAATACAAATCGGGAAGTTATAAGGTCTTGCGACCTTCTTCAACCCTGTGCAACTTAATTATCTTTGTACAAAAAAAATATATATAAAATAATTTAAATTTTGTTATAGGATATAGGCCTAAAAGTGTGGCTGTGGCCGACTTCTTTATTACGTGCCATTCGGTCGAATGTCAGACTTTCAATTCATCTGACATTTGATGGTAAAGCAAACCACAGATAATTGATAGTAAATAACTTATTATTTTATTATTATGTGTTGTTTCAATTAGTATCTTCCCATAAATTCATAAAATAATTATAAATTTTTCCGGGATTTTTGTAGTATTCTCCTTCATTGAAAGTAGGTATCATCTGAATTTTTGCATATATAAATTATTTCTTAAATTCCTGAGATTTTTTCATCTCAGTCATCATAATTAAATGTATACTTTTCAAGAACGCCCCCTCATCTTCCATTATTTTTTTCCTTCAAGAAGAAATAACTGAGGCTTTGACTCTGGACATCAGTCTAAATGATACAATACCAATTTTTTTAATACATTCAATAAGTATTGAGTCAACCATTGATTTAACCTTATAAATATCTTTATTATCAATCGATTGGGCCGATACTTCTAAATACATAATTGGAATAAAACTAAGTCGTTTATCGATTTTCACTCTAATTAATTCAAAAATATGACAATATCGTTTCGCCAACATAGTGGCTTCATCAGATGTTGATGATAAACCCAGTTTATCATCAACATTTGAAACGATATTGTCGTGTTTTTGAATCAATTATAGTGAAAATTGAAAAACTACTTAGTTTTATTCAAATTAAATATCTTCATTAGGTACTGATGTTTCCACCTACTTGGCAACACTGCCCTCACCAGTCACAATACGGTTTTTTTCAAGAGAGCTGGGAAGACATGCGTACTTTGGCATTCCAGACATCCTTTCATTCCATTAATTGAACATCTAATTGAATGCCATTTGCAGAACCAAAATTGACATGCATTATGCATAATACAGTCAATCATTATTGTGGGTAATTGACATTATCTTTCGGAATATTTCTGCGGTAGAAATAATTCATAAATTGGTTCGGTGTGAGGAGAACCGACGTCTTAGACGATCAGACCGAACTAGATCGATTGGCAATTCAGAAGATGACATTCAACCGACTAATCCAATTTCAAATTATGGCTTAGTTTTGATCATTTTTGCGGTGGTGATCGAAATGATGTCAATAGTTCTCAGGGACGAGAATATTTACCGATAATTCATCATATCTTATTTTGGTTCAACATCGAGTAACACTTCTTGGATATTCAATAAAAATGGATATGTTTGCATAGGTTAAACACCGACTAAAATTGAGCTTCTGCATGATGAAAATCTATTCAAGCTTTTTCAAATCTATTCATAACTTTGTTGAAATGAGAGAAAAATCATTAATTCAGGTAAAGCACAAAAAATAATATTAAAAGACCGGATGTTATGCAATTGGAAACTCAAAACTTATTGCATACATAACTCCGTTTATCAGTTATTGCATATTTATATATTTATTCGATAAGTGTGAACTTTCCTCTTCTTTTTGAAACAATTACGTTAATGGATGAACGTGAAATTAGACACGTGCATTTTCATACGAAATGCATTGAAATTTACATGATTCATTAATTAGTTAGTTGAAAAAGAGTTGAATACACCATTGATCGAACGATACACAAAAAACCTATACTTATTCTATGGATAAACTGTAGTTAATTTTTGTCTATAGGCTTTTTATATCATTTTTGTTTTACTGAATGTCAGGAATAATCGAAATGAACCATCAAAATTGTTCTCATTTGTATAAGTGTTTATAAATTGAGAAATACATCTTGCTCAAAAGCTTGAAAGAAATCGAAGGAAAGATGATATAGAGGTTTAATATTTGACGAAAGGCTCTTTTCACCCAAAAAAAAAATTATTTCTGAGTGTAGAAATTTGGTCTTTATTCATATTTATTTATATAAATATTTGGAGAAACTCGAATACTGAATTTGAATAACTGCAATATAAATATGTAATTTTGATGTTTCTATTTCCCAGAATGGAATTGAAGCCATGAATAATTACTCAAAACAAATTAGTAGTTATATTCAGCTTGAAGTTGACCGAATCAATCCAATCAATGAATGAAATTTGACTCATGAATTCTTGATACTCATTTCAACTTCTCACTACAGTGTGAGGTGAAATTAAAAAAAAACCTTCAATCTTCAACATCTACAAGCATACAATATGACCAATAATTTTTAATTCATTATCCTTATACCACTTTTCTCTATTTATTATCGATATTGCAACAATTTTATATTATTTCTACAAGGAAATGATCTGAATACTAGGGCCCCTTTTTCATTTATGTTTTTTAAGTTAAGAGTTTACTGAAAACCCCAATTCTTTCATTTGTTATTCAAGGTAGTTTCTTTACATTTTGTATATTACTTCACCTATTCAACTTACTCTTAAGCCTATTATCAATTAATTCTATGATAAATTCAATGTGTTTATTCCATGTAACAAACTTAAATATCGAATTTATAATCTCATATCACTTATTTTGTAAAAGAATCATATTTTCGTGAATATTTCTAATCTTATAGATCGATTTTTATAGGAGTGTCTAGATCAAAAACTTTTGCCTTGCTTAAATCACCTACAGATAAATCGCTTTCTAGGAAGTGAGTGTTACACGTGAATTTAGTTGAGATCTACTAAGAAGGTGGTCTCAAGATACGATCAAAGAATTTATGACTATATATTCTTATATTCTACCAACAGTTATATTTATATTATTTATTACTATAATAAATATGAACCATTAAAATCATATTTATTAGGGCTGTAATTAATTATTAATTTTACTATTTCATTAAACATGTGCTTTTAGAGCCATTCTGTCAAATACTGTTGTAATCAACGTTAAAGTAGGAAGGAGCTAAAAATTACAGTAGCGATTTTTATGGACCTTAATCACTACAGGATGTTGATGTTTAACTGCCTAGTTATATTTTCTGGATAAGGAAATTATTATCAATATGTGTGGTGAATATTTTAAGTAGGTATATAAAAATTTTCTATTTTTACAATACTTCGAAAAGTGTGAAGTTCATTCTGATGTAGTGGTTTTCCATAAATGGCTCTAACTGCCATTAATTTGAACTTATTATTTCAATAAGATCATCTGATAGTCATACTTATGTGGCGAGACGTCACAAAATGAAAAATACTTGGTGATGATCTACTTGCCTAGGCATGTAGATCTCCAAAATTATAATTATACAAATGAGAGAGTTAAAAGTTTATGAGTATAAATGAAAAAATAATATGTATAATATACTATTATTCATAATAAACAATGTTGTTCTAACACCAGCTATTACAAAAGTCATATACGTTAAAAACGCAACATTTTCGTTCAATATTTTCAAAAAGAAGTCAGTTAACTCACGATCTCATGTGTTAAGATTTGTTCTAGTCTATATAGAGCTGAGCAATTCATATACTTATTCTAGATGAAGAAAGCCTAAAACCTTGCATATAAGAACTGTCCGCATGCCTAGTTTTATGAACGTGCACATCATCAAATGTTATATTTTTCATTTATAGTTTCTGAACTTTGACGGATGTGCAACATTTCTGAAATTTTTCTCTCTCATTTTTTGTCCTTATCAGTTGCTAAATTTCAGTGCAACATTTCTGAAATTTTTCTCGCATTTTTTGTCCTTATCAGTTGCTAAATTTCAGTGTTCTGCTTTTTTCTCCGTTTTAGCAAATGAGAAAGACAAAAAAATGTAGAGAAATTTTTAAAATAATGCACATTAGTCATAATTTCAAGAATACCTAACTGAAAGAACAGATATAAGACAACTCAATTCGATCTATAATGATGAAATAAACCTTACGAATAAAACTTACAACCTCGAGATACTACAATCATCAAAAATTTATTCAAAACCCATTTTTTTCTGATCTACCATGAATTTAAAACACATAGGTCAACATAAAATATAAATTTTCTAGATAAGTATATCAAAATTTGACTAGGCAAAATTCAATTTCAAAAATATTAAAACATTCATTTGCATCACATGGCTTAGGTACCATATTTTCAGAGGTTTCTTCATAAAGACTAATAAACATCCGACTCGAAGGCTGAGTCAGAAACATACCTTTGAATACTAAAGAGCGAAATTGATTATAATAATGATTATCGTCCTTAAGGACAGCGTTTGAAATTGAACTGGCAATTTTTAGGGCTTTTGCATTAGTTTTTCTGGGTACCAAAAACGCTTCATCCTGTCAGAAGGCCATTTGTCCATTTTATTCCAGGTTGATGCGATAATTTTTTTAGCTAATTTTAAAGCGACACTTTGTGCGATCTCTGGACCTCTTTTATCGACTTTGTGTCACATTTACTTCTTGTTATTACATCGACTAGTATTCTGAAATGTTTCATCGGGTAGACATATGCATAAAACTTTGTAAGTCGTTTTCTGATTTCTTTCGTTGTTCTATTTGTCTTTTGATAAAGTACTGAAACTTTTCATCCAAATGCCGTAATTAGACCGTAAATCTTTCTGAGAATTTTCCGTTTTTGTTTTTCCATTTCTCTAATTCTTGAATGACCGTCAATAACCATTGTTTCTGGAGAGTAGATTGCCTCTGGAATAGTATATATATATATATATATATTTCTCAAAATTGATTTATTGCCTGTTTAAGATATTTTGTCTTGAATGTTTTTAGCAATAACAGGCTTCTTTTGATATGAAAAAGTTTATTTTTGTTAACGTTTCGTTGCTATATCACAACTTTGTCAAAACTAATGAATGATTGAATTTATGAGTTACTATAGATATCAAAATGTCAAACTTATTTTTTAGGAAAATCAAATTAGTTTTTTTGTATCTTCACTCATTGATTTTCATTACCAATGAAAATATAATGAAAATCAATGAGTGAAGATACAAAAAAACTAATTTGATTTTCCTAAAAAACAAGTTTGACATTTTGATATCTATAGTGACTCATAAATTCAATTATTCATTAGTTTCGACAAAGTTGTAATATAACAACGAAACGTTAACAAAAATGAACTTTTTCATATCAAAAGAAGCCTGTTATATATATATATATGTTATATATATATATATATATATATATATATATATATATATATATATATATATATATATATATATATATACATATATTTATTGTGACACATCAGATTGAAATGAGACTAATAATTCATAATTGCCTAAAAACCAATTCCTGTCGAGAAAATCGCTGTTATTACTTCTACCTTCTCATATAATATTCATTCCTTTCAATTATAGTGGGCTTGATTTTCACACGAAATGAAAACGAAATAACTCTTACTCTTCACTAATAAGTAATAGATAATCACGTCCATTTCAAAAAATCAACGACAGTTGAGTTCGATCTTCTAGCTTGGTCTATCGTTGAAGTCTCCTCGGCATACAATCGTCATAAATTAATAACCTGTCATCAGTATTCTGGCCGATGCCAATCAAGGTCGTATTCCCATAATATTTTTCCGTTCGTTATTTCGCATCTGTGAAACGATTTTTTCGTAACCTTCCTGTGTAACGAACCGCGAATTACTTCTGTTTCTCTCAAATTACACGTTTGAACAGACTTATTTTAATATTAAAACGTTAATGTTGCACTAATTAATAATAATAAATAATTTATCGTCATAACACTTTTGTTGGTAATAAGACATGTGGGATTGATGTTTTTATTCTTTGTGTAGAAGTAATTACTAGTTTCGAGTAATTTTATGTGGCCTTTTTTATGTGTATAGGTTAGGTATTCACAGGCTGAATGCCCTTTGTGATAATGCTGAATGAATTAATGTTGATAAGTTTTATTCATTCGATTTCATGAGGACACATAAAAATTAAACGTTACCACGGGCTATAGGTAACTTAGTCAAAGAGGGATTGAAAAAAAAAATTTCTAATTATTCCATATTTACAACAAACGGCATTTAAAGTCTATTGGAATGATTTATTCAATGTCTCAATAGTTAAATTTCACTTTTTGAGACTATCAACTAATTTATATAAAATATTGTTCTAAAAATATTGTTTAAAATATCTTCCACCACCCCTCGGTGAGTGGACATCAGTTTTTCCATTCTCATTTCAATTTACAGCTAAGTCTTCAACTCTTTCAGGGTGGATAAACCTTTGACACAAGAATATTTGTCGAAATCTCGACAACTTTTAATGAGGGAAAAAATCGGTCCATCACAATGTCCGATAGTGTCTAATACTGAACTGGTTTTGATCTAGTGCAGACCAAAGTTTATGGCAGAGCTCATATTAATTGACAATTAATATGAATTCTGAGAAATGACTTAATTTTCAGAGGCATTTCATTTGTTTTCTCTCGATGTTCTCTTATATTTCTATTGCTATTGTTTATACGAGTATCATTACTAATAAAAAGTGTAATTTTTTGTTACCTATTACTATTTATTACTGATAATTCAACTTGGAAAATCTTTGTTCAACAATACTACCACTTGGAACGAAACTGAAGACTATACGTAGATTTACTTATCCTGTAAATTTCAATTCATTGTCTCACAAAAAAAATATTTCAAAGAAAACCAGCTCCAGTTTTAAAGCCAAATCTGCGTTTGTGTTTTGGGAATTCATTTCAATAATACGAAACTGTTTACTTTATTTCATAAAAAGTAAAAATTAAATACCCAGAGAAATTTGCAAGAAGATGATTAGGAGAATTAGTATCACCCTCGATGAAACTGTAAGTTTTCTGGTATTAATGAAATGGTATTCGAAACAGGAAAATATTTGTTCGAGAGCGATATAGACTGGGGCAAAGCGGAAGCTTGGGTTGAATACTTCGTGAGAAAACACAATTTAAACTCAAGCTACTCTCACTCAGTGAAACAGTAAGGAAACTATTTTTAATGGAGATTGCCTCAACCAGAAATAAACGTAAGTTGGCAAAAATTTCTGAGAAAAAAATGTTGCAAGTGTTTAAAACCGTGAAATCAATTTTTATTTATATCTGTGCATTACAGATAGCAAAGAGAGGGGGTTGGAACCCTGTGCCCAACACATTTCACAAATTTTTGTTGAGAAAATATTATCGACAAATGTTTCATACATTTAACTCATCGTCAAGAGTTCAATAATGCCAGTTTTGAGTCACCACTGAAAGTGTGACGATATATTTATCATATTAACTCAAATTCTGAATATTTTATCCCTTAGCAAGCTAATTTGAATGAAAAGAGTACTTCTATTAGTGTACTACTCCATCAAAAACTTGATAATGAGTAAGGTGCCCGAAAAAGATTAGGATTCTTCAACATGTGCTCAATTTTTTTCATGGAATTGAGGTACTCGTACTAGATCTAATTCAGTAAATAACCATTTATAAAGGGATGTATATACAGAGAAAATGTATGCTTTAAAATATAATCATTATTTCAAATCAATAAACTATGTAAATTGAAGTTTCAGAAGTAAAAACCTGTGATAATTACAACAATGCATTAATTTTCAAAATGTTATAAGGCTAATCAAATTAAATTAAAATTATAAATGAAGAACTGACTTGATGTATTCAATGTAGATATGAATTGTAACTCTCATTTCTAAATTTTAGATTATATATGAGATAACAAAACTATATTTTTTCCCTTCTTTCTGCATACTGCATAAATTTGAATAAACAACAGTCTCGGTGCTCTGAAGTCATGAAATATAACGAAAACTGTCATAAATGAAGAAAATGATTGATAGAAGTCGATAAGAAATGTTGAATGTGTTGAAATATCACCATAATTGTACAAGGTTCCGACTAAATGATGATGGTGAGAGTCTCACACTTAATTATCTATACTTTTTACATATATAAACTTCAGTTTTAATGATCTGACGGAGAATTGAGCAATTCTAGACCTACGTGATGACAAAATATATACAGCACATTGATCTCAACTTGAAGGAAAAGATAAATTGCATAAACTCATTAACTATAACACGATCAGAAGTGTGATGCAAGATAATAAATACATATAGGTTATAAGTAAGTTATGAACCTATCAGCATTTTAGATAGTTTTTCAGGATATCACATTTATTCTATGATATATTTTCGTAATTGAAATCTTGAAAATGAAAAATATTCGTATCTTAAATATATTTTTCGATACAAATGAAAAAATCTGGAATGAAAAACTTCTTTTGTGTCAACTTATTCAAGAAAAGTTTCAATACATTTCACACGAAAATTGGAAACTTTTGAGCAGTTACACTCTATAAATCATTTATTCGTATAAGATGAAATGAATATTTCTTGACATTTATTAAGACAATTCAATCCATGTGAAGAAACTTCATATGCGGTAGTTCAATTGTTACTTTGATAGCGACAAATGAACTACTTTTTCCAATTATCCCTATTTTTGTGATGTGGCAACAAAGTTTCATATTCGTCGAAAATTCATTGTATCTATTTATAACAATAGATCGCTTTAGTGAATCAAAAACTTATTTTGAGTAAAAATAATGAAGAAGACATATATTTAGAACATAATTTCATCGACAAATTGAATAATATATTGAAAAATGTAACGATGAACTTACTGCTATCTAGCAAAGACAAGTACGAAGAATTTTCAGTTGAAACAATTTGAAACATCACTTCTGGTATTCGACTGGAAATAATTTATCTACGTTTCGAACAGTAGGTACACTTTGTATTCATTTGATTTCATATTTCATTTTCATTTTGAATTGTTTTTTCTTTCTTGCCAAGATTTGTATTTTAAGGAGTGAATTTGTGTCATTTAATCTGTTTTCTTTAGCAATTTCAATATCACTACGAACTATGAATTTGAAAACACCCCACCTTTGCTGTAGTGTATTTATTAGTTCTTTTCATCTAAAAACAAAATTATCCATTAAATTTTCATTAAATTTTGGATTGAAACGAAATTGAAAGTGAATTTTGTTTCACAGATATGAAGAATGTAAATTATTTTGAGTTGATTAATTGCTATGGGTTCAAAATCGATAATCAGTATATTCATTCATTCATATCGTAGACCTGATAAACATATAAGCTTCACGATACCATTTTAGAAATAAATGAAAACATATAAAATATTTGGTATAATGTTCTTTCATATAGTTAGATATTAATTAAAGTTTTCCTTGAATACAAAATTGGAAGAAAAACGTGAATATTTTGGACTAATTTTCAATATCTCGTATTATTGTTTCAACTGGGAGACAATGTCATTTGTTTTTAATATCCGCAAGAAATTTAGCTATTATATTTATGTATTTTAATGAACCCCCCGTAGCGAGATTATGAAAATACAGATATTAACACTTCCTGTGGCTCAATATGACGGAAGCTCAGTCAATAATTATCGAAAAAATCCGTACGAAACGTCGGCTATGTGCTTCTCAAAGCGTATTAAAAGATTTTTTCTCATGCATGGTGAAACGATGAAAACGAACATTCTAAGGTCACCAACGATAGCAGAAAAATTGAATACGTCAACTCATAAAAAGATGATTGATCGCGATAGAAAGGAATTAAGCTGGTTGCAACATTCATTCAACTATTTGGGCAATATTTCGTCAGAAAAATCATAGTCGTAGTACACTTCGTCGTGAACGTGAGCGGAGCTCTTGGCCCTCGGCGTTTATGAACCAGAAGAAGGTTGTGAAGCAGCGCAAGGAAATGTTACAAGGTCTTCAAGATTATCACGCTCGTTTCAAACTGTACAGAGCGATGTTCTATGAAAGAAACACAAGGATTCTTCTCTGATATTAAAAGTGATATTTTAAGGGGAATTGTCTATTTATAATATTGGTACTGCTGAAATTTCAATATAAATAAGTAGTTAACCTAACCTAACGTAACCTAACCTAACTTTATTCAGAACATCTAACTTTACAACAGAAAAATTATATATAAAAAGAGCACAGTACATATTGAATAAAATTTTTCACAAAAAGACACAGTATCTTTTCAAAATCATCATAATTCCCACACAATTCGAGTTGCGGATCTAGACTATTAAATAAAATCATACCTTTTCAACATAAATTACTTAGGCATTTAGATATACTACACTTATCAATATCAAAATTAATTTTTCTCTAGCTATTGTTTGATAACTATGTACATCTTCAACGAATCTTACTCAATTTCATTTTATAAACGAAGTCTGAAGTGTTATATACTCTGTGCTGCCTAATATTCAAACAATTTAATGTTTCTAACATAAATGATTCAGGTTTTTACTATTGCAACTTTTGAATATCATTTTGAAGCAAGGTGTATAATAAAGTTGAGCAAAAACTCATACGTGGTAATATAATCGAATCAGCAATGAAGATTTCGTGAATACACTGACATAATTAGTTATTCTAAATAGATATCTCATAATATAACTAGAATGATTTTTAAAAGTTGAATTTTTTCATCGATAATAACATTAGTAATAATTCATTAGTAGATATTAACTTATTCTCACTAACTTGTTCTAATGTGACATCATTTACTTAGATCTGTATATTACATTCTAATCTGAATAATTTTGTTTTATTTTCGACAATATTTTCCGACATTTGGATTTATCGATTTTTGATGAAAGATTTTTATCACACAACTATGTATGCAAATATAATAATAAGTAATAAATCGAGATCGAATCATATTTTGAAATAAATTTTACTGGATAAAACAGTTAAGAATATCAAGAAACCACTCTATATAATAACAAACAGTATATTCTGAACAGATCAGCTGAAAGACAATCGAAAGAAAATACAAAAGATCAATACAAGAAATCTCGAATATATAGATATATGAGTTATGTTCAAAAAAAAGGTAAATTTTGAATTTTTTCGAATAGTTATTATTTGTTCATCAATATCCATTTTGTCCCCATCAAAGTTATCCTCCTCAGATAAAATGCACATACGACAGCGCTTCCTTCAAAACAAGAAAAGAATATTTTTGGAAATGTGCCATATTAATGATAATGCAATAGCATTAATAAAAAAACAGACATTGCTAGGCTCAGTTGCATCTATAGTTATCTACTCTCGAAGAAAATTCGATAAGACCTGCTACAATTCCTGAGCTCTGTTAGACGTTTGTGTTTTTCCACTTGTGATGACAATTGACAGAGAGTTTTGCACTTGACACTCTGTGATCCTTAGTGACGTTTGTCTGTGTTTTCTGCCAGTTCGGTATCTTTGACATATGATTATTGTGACACCTGATTTTATATATCTTTATATTGCGTTTTTAATGAGATTATCTAGTTCTGTAAGTTCCAAAATTTGTTTTACCATCTATTTTCACTGCTGCGTACAGTCTGGCTACATCTTCAGCCTAGTTAACCGTAAGATGTAATTTTTTGGTTAAAACACTTTGTTTTACACTTACTTATTTTTCAGAGTCCCGATGAAGAATATAAACATTATCGAAATATAGACAAGGTTAATATATTGGTTGTGTATCAATTATAGTGGCCCTATTTCTTGCCGAGAACTCATCTTTTACTCATTAATATAATTCGGCAATATTCCTTATTTATCGTGCATATATATATATATATATATATATATATATATATATATATATATATATATATATATATATATATATATATATATATATATATATATATATATATATATATATATATATATATATATATATATATATATATATATATATATATATATATATATATATATATATATATATATAACCACGCAGTTGGTGAAAAGCAAGCAAGCAAGCCCAGAAGTTCATTCTTTATGAGTTATCTACTGCGAACCGAGGCGAATAATTCATTTATTAGTCAGGTTTTGAATATGCATTACTTCCTTTATATGCACGTAGTTTAGTTTTTATGAATATTAATGAATGGTTTAGTTGAAGAAAAGAGGAGAACAAGTGTAAGAATTACAGTTAACTCATTGTAAACGTGGTCGAGATACAAGACGAATTTGTTACACTCCAAGATTGATTGAGATTCAGAACAGTTCCGTCGCAGTCTTTGACGACCTTGATTTTGAGAAATAAAACATAGAAGCGTGAATACGTTCATTAAGGAACATGTTCTATGATGATAATATCTATAATATTAAGTGAGGTTTTTTATCTTACTTAGGCACATTGTTTTGCGAATTTAGATTTCTCTATTCCGGTTTGATTACGTTAGTATTTCGAGAAATGTATATTCTTATTATGTAATGAAACAATTTCAAATGAATTTGGCGTTTACATGTATGAAATTTTTATATAGGTATAATAAAGTAATTATTTACTACCATTACTTTATGTAAATCCATTTCAAAATTGAAAAAGACTCCATTTATTAGATTTTCAAACTTTTATATATTGAGCTACGTTTCAATATTGAGATGCTTCTTCATTATTTGGAAGAAGTCATTTCAATGATGAAATGTACGCCACAATTAAGTTAAATATAACTTTGTACCTCAATCAGAAAACGCTGTTTTTTAATATTTTCATTTTGAAACGCAATCGTTTAATTTCAATTAATATTGACTTTTCAAATATCTATCATGTTTCACTAACACTATAACTTTGTGAAGGATGAATACAAAGTGAGTTTTCATTAGCACTCCAGTTTATACTCTATTTTGTGAGGTCCCTAATACAAAAAGGACAAAAATATACAGTATTATACCGAAATGCGTTGAGAATTTGAAACGTAAATGGAATGATAAAAATAAGGAAATAATAATGAACATCTCTATAAGAAATTACAGAAATTGATACTACTCGCCACAGCAACAACTGTCAGGAAGTTTTTCGAACATAATGGAAATCGCCATGAGGACCGCCGCCACGGGCCTGATAAAATATCTGGGAGAACTGAAATCCTCCCTGTGACATAATGTGAAAGTCGTATGGCTTGAAATCGTGAATGCTAAGTCTTTATTTTCCACTAGTAGAGAACCCAGTAGAGGAAATACTTCAAAATGACCATTAAAAGTTCTACAATTCAAAATTCAATATATAAATAGAGAAAAAGATTGAAATCATAAAAACCAATCTGGATGAAGAAAAAAGAATACAACAAAAAATAATAAAATAAGTATTATTCTCTAATAAATAACACTATAGATATCTGAAATTAAAAATATTTTGAAAGAAAAAATGCGAATGATGTGTTAAAATTATATATAATTCATTCAAATAGCTTGAATATGATCTTGAATGTAAGATAGACAAAAGTCTATATATTTGTAATATAATATAATTGTCATCAAATAATGTGATGGTGATAGTAATCTGAATAGTTCCAAAGTACTGATTTTATACCTGAAAATGAAAAAACCTGTCTTAATCAATCGATTAAAAGAGGGTTTTTCGATTTTTAACCTACTCAATCGAAGGGTTTTTTCATTGTTGGTTTTTAGAACAACTAATAAATTCATGTCTTCACTTTCTTTCTACAAAGAACTCATCAATTATTACGCGTCAAACTTCAAAGAAATTATCTAATTCTCTAATATTATCTTCCAAACGCTGATTAGTATAAATACGTAAAATTTACCTGATGTTTAATATAATGTTAAATTGAAGAAAATAAGTAAGTCATTCGATAATTTTCTGTGATAATCGGCTGTCATAAATAAAATGTCTTTCACATATAAATATTCAATAGTATAATTCAATCACATTATTAGATTCAACAAGAAATTATTAATTTTTGATATACTTCACACAAAACTTAGTCTAAGTCTTAGACTAAGTAATAATTCCTTGTCGTAGTTTTTTTTGGGGTTTAATGTTGTCGGTATTTAACGGAGACCAAAAGAAATTTTGACTCAATAGTTATTTTGTAGTAGAATGTAACCAATTGACCGAATCATTATGATAATACTTTTATACTTTCAAACAATCCCGTATAAACGGTTATGAAGTTTTAGAGAGTTGTAGTTCATTAAATGAATATTTAATATTCTTGCCTCATTTAAAGCATTAGTCCTTAATGCGGTCCTGTCGAAATAATAAGGTTGAGTGACCGCAAAGTGGTCTAAAGGTCCGGGCTGTCCCATCCACCCCTACATCGTACATCCCCCTATGGCTACAAGCAACAACTTGCAACATATTTTTACTACACATGGGCTTATAAAATACAATTAATATAAACAAAGAATAATCCTATAACGTCCTAATGTTTTCACTAGCACTATCCCTTTTTGAAAGTATGTATACAAACCTATACCTTATAAAATGATTAATTTCACACACAAAAATTATAACAAAAATTTATAAATTAATGAGAAAATCTCAAATATTTGAATACCTTAGATGTTGTGTTCGTGAATTTTAAGTTCTAACATATCAATCAGTTGATTTAGCGGAATAAGTCTTTATAAATCTTTATATATAGTCAAATAGCAACTTATTACGCAAAGTTCAAACTATGTTGATTTACTAACAGTAGATGAATGATTTTCCATTATTCATTTCAACCTAACTAAATAAGAAGTGTTACTATCTGGAATATTATCTTGGATTAACCTAATTCAATGGGCTTTTCTTCAAAATATTTTCTTTAAAAATGAAGAGGTTTCCAAAACGAAAAATTCATAGTTTGGCATATAGTTATGGGAAGTTTATTACTATTACCATTGTAATGAAAGACAATCGTCAAACTTTCGCTTATATTCCCAAAGTAAAATCTTCAGGCGTTTCAAACAGCCAGCCAGTAACAAATTTTATATATCATGAGCATATATTCAAATATAACAATAAAAAAATTAACAAACAACAGAATGATACACACAAATTAGTGCCTCCGGCCTTGAAACAGTTAATTCTTAATTGAGAATTAAAAAATTGCCTAAAGTGGTGTGCCTATCCTATACGCTCTGATGAAAAGCTAAAGTGTAAAGTGTAAAGTATAAATTAGACTAATAATGATATTTTATACATTTTATTCTGGATTAGTACATTAAAACACAATCAAATGATCAAAAATCTTCATATATTTCAGAAATATTATTTTAAGTTATAAGTTTTCCAGAGATTTTCCAGAGGTTATACTTCCAAATCGATTGATAAGCCATTATTTTCTGCTGATATGAAAAGCTAGATAGCCACGTTTTCAGTTAATAGTTTCATTGTCCATTTTTACTCTAGTTTTCTATCAACAAGTGAAAATTATCTACTTAAAACGATTGACAAATCACAAATTGGTAGAACCTCAACAAGATATAATTTTTTCTTCCTCTGTAAAGTGGTTTAAGTGCTGCCTCTATCCTATAAGCATTTTTACAAGGCTAAAGTTAGCAGAACTGGTTAGATTTTACAAGGTAAATATGAGTGAAAATTTGACGATGTCTTTATTACCACTTATGAAAATTCTAATTCTTATCGTTTGAATATCGACTAAAATGATCATTGATCGATTGGGCCGATACTTGATGAAAATCTAAATACATAATTTAGATAAAACTAAGTAGATTTTGATTTTCAGTAAAATTCAGTTAAACATAACAATATTGTTTCGCCAACACAGTGCAACACTTCATCAAATGCAGATGATTAACTGAGCTGAAATCTAAATATATCTAAATATGAGAAATCAGTTTATCATGTACATCGGATGAAGCCACCGTGTTGGCGATGTTTAACTGAATTATAGTGACAATCAAAAAACTGCTAGTTTTATTCAAATTATGATTGAAATTATATTCATATACTTTTCAAGTTTTCACTTGAAATAAAAATGTTCATCCTAGAGAACATTTTCCGAGTCACCCTGTATATAACAAATATCGGCCAATGTACCCACACGTAGCAATGCTATAGGTCAGATCGTTACATCGGTCGAATTGTTCCTAAGAAACGGCTTCATTCCTCATCGACATTTCCACCTGCCCAGCTATTTGAAAAAGTGCGCTCCTCATCCTTTCAAAAAGGCCGACTTATTCGACTAACAGGCTACTGGCGAAATATTTTCTGCATTTTATTGTACTCTACCGACTGTACCGCATCGCTGGGACTCGCGAAGACGGTCTTTTTTCCGGAGGATGGGGATTTTTTATCCGGTCGCTTTTCCAATAAAGTCGAAGAATTTTTACAAACCAACTTCAAGGAGATAACTAGATTGTAATCAGAAAAATTATTTCTGATAGTTTCGTATTTATTTCAAAATTTTACTCACTTGCACATACTTAAATATACAGTGTGTCGCATCTATGAAACACTCGTGCGTATATTTTGGGCATTTAAAGGAAAACAGATGTGAATTTTCGCACATGCTTGAATAGTGATGAGACATATTCTTCAAAATAATTAAAAGCATTTTGAACTTCAAACTCTGTCCACTACAAATTGGCAAATCAGGCCGAATGTCAATATTTCGTTTCGTGTTTAGAGAGAATTTGAATAAAGTTATAGCAAGAACTTTATTTATCATAATTTACTTGTTTCATTTAAATCATAAAACACGAATAATAATGAAATGAGAGGTAATAATAAATACTTGTCTGAAAATTACTGAGTGAATAATTCTTTATTCGACTAGTTTCGCCTTTTACGGCATCATCAAGAATGTCGAATATAGAATTGTTCAGTCAGTGATTATTACCTCTCATTCAAATAAGAACTATAACAGAGTTGATTCATCGTCCATTGAATTTACAAATAATAATATTTCATTTTATTATTTATGTTTTATTATTTTCATTATCAGAAACACTGTGTCCGTTTCATTGTATTAAGTGACCAATAGTTAAATTCATTCAAACTTTCGATAAAGTTATAATTTGTAGCGCAGCCTTAACATATAATGAATTTTTCAATATTTTACAGTATGTTACGAAGTAACAAACTGTATGTTTTTATGTATTTTACATGTATATCTACGAAGAACTATTTTCAGTTCATTTTAAGTATCGAAATGTATATTTCTAATCGATAAATTGAATGAATTATTCAATGGCATTCATTACGAGAAAATACATTCTTAATTTTATGTCATTTCATTTTAAATTTTCATTTAGTTTTAATGTATATGTGGGAATCGTATTACTATGCTCTCCACATCTCTGGCATTTTCTGTAGCTTTTATGCTAGCAAAGAAACTTCGTATTTCTTTCGATATATAGCATCAATATTGGTTTAGGTACTTTTGACTTTTCAATTTTATTTTTTAGCGCTTGAAGATGAAACAGAAAGTTTGAAAAGCACGAGATTCCAAAGAAAGATTTCTATAATACATTCACTTTCATAGTGCACTTTGACCCTAAACTAATTTGAAATTGTTGATATTCTTCAATTACCTATAACCTAATTCTATATAACGATATGATATATATTTCATAATATTTAAGTTTAAGAATAAATATATTAATTAGGAATAAATTACCTCTTTGCGTTTATACAATTTGATCGTTGGGTTTACAGATAATACAAATAACTGATTTAACAGATGACACAAATTGTATAAAAATATATATATATATATATATATATATATATATATATATATATATATATATATATATATATATATATATATATATATATATTTATGTATATATATTTGGGTTTTTCGGTTCTCAAAATTATTTATTAAAAATCTTCTAGTTAGATCTTCTAATTAGTTTTTATCGAATGTGAACGACATCGCATCGAGTGAAAGTTAACATAATTCTTTATTAAACGTGTAATAATTATTGGAAACCTTTCTTCATTTGAATATTGTTTTATATTATAGTATTGTTTTTGTTTGCGTGTTGATGACAATATATTGATAAAACTTAATTTGAAAAATGCCCAAAAAAATGGACCGAAAAGTAATGTGCTGAAGATTTTTAATACATAATTTTGAGAACCAAAAAACCCAATAATTTCTTTCTGAATATATATATATATATATATATATATATATATAACAAAAATTATTATGCATCCATACCAAATAAAAACAACTTAACAAAAAAAAATAAAAAATATAATAAAAAATATATTCAAAGACGAAAATGTAAAGATTACAACATACAATCAGAAAACAGTAAAAGGATTATATAGTACACTCAAAGATCAAGTTCCAAAACCATTAAAAAGTGAAATAATATATAAAATAAATTGCAAAGACTGTGATGGAGTATATATAGGACAGACATCACAATGGTTAAAAAATAGGATAGCTCACCATAAATCAGATATAAAAAATGGAAAAGATAGATGTGCCCTAGTAACACATACAACAAAGTTAGACCATAGAGCCAACTATGACGATATACAAATCATAAAAACTGAACGCAATTATCATAAAAGACTTATACATGAGATGATAGAAATAAGAAAAGATGAAAATTCTATAAATAGAAAAAATGACACACAAAACTTGAGTAACATATATAGCCACTTACTGGATATGGAGAAAGAAAAGAAAAATGATAAAAAGAAGAAGAACGGAAACAACTGGGATCAGATGATACGTGATAAGAATATGCATTTAACCTAAAAGAATATATTGAAATTGAATATTGAGACTGAATTATAAATTTTAGATAGTTTGAAAATTGCGCTTATTTTATTGCTGTTAAATAGTTTAATGATTGTAACCTCAACTCTCATGTAAGCAAACATTGTATTTTGTGTTTGTAGATATTAATTAAGGTTTTTTATAAATTTCCCTGAAGAAGCAATAAAGTAAATTGCGAAAGCTTGGTAAAGAGAAAAGAGTACCACTGAAAATATTGAGTCAATAAACCCTTAAAAATTATTATAAATTATAATATATATATATATATATATATATATATATATATATATATATATAATATATTTATATAAATACATGAAAATTAAAATTTGTAATAAATTAAACTAATTAAACCAATTAAAAAAAATTAAGAGGTTGAGTAAGAATAGCTATGCTAAACTTCGGCTCTCACTGTTGTAACACAATTTGTGTATAAAAGTGAATAAAGTCTTTATTATTATTAAACTCTTGGCTTAATATTATACAAATGTTTTTTATGAAACATTTAGTGCAGAGTTTGCTTTAAATTTTTGTTCAATCATGTATCACCAAGAGGTAACCGAGAATACATATAAAATAGTTGCCCTTAATTATGCGTAGAATAGGATATATGCAAAAATCAATTTTTTCCAACATATTTCAATGTCACCTTTTTTCTCGGTATTGGACGAGGTTGCCCAGTACTTAGCCTACTTAAGTGTTCAATGATAGATCCTACTGCAGTTCGAATGCATGATTGTAAATAAAGGAACTCTAGCAAACATTGGAAACTCCACTTTTGGCATTCTTATGTCACTTGGGTACACAAAAGTAGCTTATACAAATATTTAATCATTGAACACGAACAAATACTTTGCAGAAAAAATACCTATTTGCCTATTTGACATAACTCTTGCGAATTACGTACCTTCTTTATTTCTCGTGCTGGAAATATAATCTGAAATAACCTCGATAGACTTCCAACGCAAGAAATCTCTATGATGTGTACAAATATTTGCGGGATCGATAATCCTAATTCAAACTAGATCGAATCTAAATTATGAATTCACATAAAATTCATTGATTGTATTATAATAATAATAATAATAATAATAATAATAATAATAAAGGTCTTCATTTTCAAAATCCTCAGAGAAGCATTGCTGATCTACCTATACGAGTTCTAAATTCAATCACATAAATTCCATATCAAAATATATTCGAATAACTAGGAGTACACACCAATAAAATCGAAAATCAATAAAGTTAAAACAGAAAATTTGATTTAAAGACAAAAAATGACCGAAGGAAAAACCAATATTAAATGATCAACTTACCTTCAATTTATCACCTTTGTTTCTTTCCTGAATTTCTTAATTTAAGACCTTCTTTGTTATTCGATAATTCTTAGATTTAATTTAATGCTTCTACCTGTTTATTGACTTATCCCTCTACTTTGGAGACATCGATATCAGCCTAAGTCTATTGCAGGTAACGATGCCCGAAACAATTGTCAAGTATTTATTATTAATTTTGTGAAACCAAGTCGAGTGTTTTTATTTAATATATCAAACAATTGAATATAAACTTAAATTCAAACACTTGAACTTATGATTTACACTTTATTGACTACATAATATGACGCGTTTCGTCGTTACAAACGACTTCTTCGGATGCTTACAGAATAAATCGTTTAGAAGTCGTTTGTAACGTCGAAACGCGTCATATTATGTTGTCAATAAAGTGTAAATCATAAGTTCAAGTGTTTGAATTTAAGTTATATCCAATTATAATGGATTCACTTTAAGTAAACGCCAACACTATTAAATATTTAAAAGAAGCTGATAAAAGCTTTTTGGCACGATGGTACATTAAGCTGTTACTTGAAAGTGCTATCAACGCGGAGAATATATGGTTTTTAACAACATGTCTGAACAAAGAAGTGTTCCCCAAATACATCAAACTAAGAACAGATAGCACCAGCAGTTCTGCAAGTAGAGGGGCCATACAAGGAATGAAAGCGTGAATCAAAAAGACTGCAAAATACAGTACAAAGAAGTCGTTTGTAACGACGAAACGAGTCATGCTATGTAGTCAATAAAGTGTAAATCATAAGTTCAAGTGTTTGAATTTAAGTTTATATCCAATTATAATGGATTCACATCAAGTAAACGCCAACACTATTAAATATTTAAAAGAAGCTGATAAAAGCTTTTTGGCACGATGGTACATTAAGCTGTTACTTGAAAGTGCTATCAACGCGGAGAATATATGGTTTTTAACAACATGTCTGAACAAAGAAGTGTTCCCCAAATACATCAAACTAAGAACAGATAACACCAGCAGTTCTGCAAGTAGAGGGGCCATACAAGGAATGAAAGCGTGGATCAAAAAGACTGCAAAATACAGTACAAAGAAGTCGTTTGTAACGACGAAACGAGTCATGCTATGTAGTCAATAAAGAGTAAATCAAAAGTTCAAGTGTTTGAATTTAAGTTTCACCAAGAGATCAGCGAACATTCAATCAACTTAATCGAGTGTTATTTATTTAATATATGATAAATTCTCCATTGAAACACGTGTTCAATCAACTTTTACTCTTCAAATTCTTGTAACAGCAACATGTGGGGTTCTAGTGATCTTAGTCACAAAATTCTAACAAATTCAATAGAATATTCAAATCAAAATCTCCTATTATATACTCGTTGACGTTTCTACGTATTAAGTGCTCATTCTGTTCAGATAGAATAAGATTCTTCTCTGAAAATGAATCATTCTAGACAGCCTGTAGATTATGACAAAGCCTATGAAACAATAGAAATCACACGTCCGTCAGAATGCTCGAAACGATTTCCCTTTCAAATAAACAAACCATTATATAAATGAATCATGTCATCATTTGTAAAACAATTGAATTAATTTTCGACATGGCTAACCCCGTACAAACGTCATATCCAGCGAATGTTTATTACTAACGTCGACAAATATTCTGTGACCCTTTAGGCATTTGAGAACCGTGCCTAGCTTCGTTCCAGTTGAAAAACCACCAAATTTATGGCCTACTTCGATAAATTATTTTGGATAAAACGGGCACCGTCGATGTTCAGTTTTATCGGCTACAAATGGTTCCCAGTGTTTAATTTTATTGTTTTATAATACAGCAGTTGCATGTTGTTGAGAATAGTGTGGGAGGTGAGCGGCACATTATAGGCCATTACAAAAAAAAATAAAAATTTCGATGTTCAATTTATTTATTTGTACGAGAGAAGCTTAACGAATTTCTGTAGAGTTTAGTTATCAATGCAATTTCGAAATCTTCAGAATAATTGTGATATATTCACATATAATCACTTTAAACTATAATATAATTCATATAAATATATTCATTTATATAATTCCTTGACCATATTTTTCTTTCTTTTCCTTCTATGTCCTCATATCTATCAAACAATCTTTGTTTCAACTGTACATAATTGATAATGCGAAAATATGCAAAACCACTTGTATATACAATAAATTCGGTGTTTTTTGAGAATGGTGCCCTTTTAAAGTTCAATTAAATGGGTATTATCTTTTGAATATAAATTTTTCATTCTTTCTACAGTACGAAAGATCATATTTTGTGAGTTATTCATTAGTTCATCAAATGAAAATCGATATGCCTTATGAAACGGTAGTCGGAACGATATCTATTTGGCGATTTCGGCAGTGCGAGTCATTAGAAAGACATATTTTTAAGTGGATTCGAGTTCCGCACCGTGTGAATCTGACATGGAGTAACATTTGTAACCTGTGTGCTTTCATGTGTAAAGCGGAAACGGAATAAGCCCTTAGGCAAAGTCGTACACTCAGTAATGAAAATTCATTTGTGAGTTCGTCGGTTTTTACATTTTTGTACCTAGATAAACAGGTACGCCCAGCGATATCGTAAACGGTATTTCGTTTCTGTGTGTGTGTGTGTTTGTGTGTATTGTCCCAAGCAGTGATTTCCAAATCTGGGACATACGTACGTGGTACTTGCGTACATGCGTTTTCCTTCGAGAACCAGAGATAGATTCTGCATGAAGCTACGCATTTAACATTTGAATTATTCGCTTTCTACATGGATGCATATATATATATATATATATATATATATATATATATATATATATATATATATATATATATAATATGTTTATTTAGTTAAATCATAATATAACCTCAAATATGAAGTTCGGACGTTCGGAGGCAGAAGCACACCATAGATAATATCAGTTTAAAATAGATGAGAATCACAGAAATTAACGTTAGGAACGAAATTTGAAAATAGGACATCAGAGATTGCTTTGAAATATATCAGACTAAGAATCAAGAGGAATTAGAGAACAATCGATAGAGGGACGCCAAGAAGAATTTTGAGAAGTGGAGTTGAAAAATTGAAAAATAAAATTTGTAAGAATAAATAGAAAAATGAAAAATAATTTGAAAAATATAAGTATAACAAATTTATAAGAAGTATAGAAAAGTTTCGAAGAGAAGTTGAAAAGAAATCGGAGCGGAAATAAAATATTAGAAAATAATTGGAGCTGAAATATAAAAATTCATGAAAATTAGTATAATGAAGAGAGCTCGAAGAAACAAGGTACCTCCATTAACTATAAAATTAATTATCGATTAAAATAAAAAAAGGCCATTTCACATCATATCTTATATATATATATATATATATATATATATATATATATATATATATATATATATATATATATATATATATAAATATATACTATAATTATAACGACTATGCTCCATTATGAAAGCGAATCAACTTCAATTCGCAATTTATTGGGCTTTAGCTTCAGCTTTTTTGCCTCAAAAAATGCTTCAATCTCGAAGAATGCTTTCTTCTGTTCATCTGTCCATTTTATGCCAGAGTGGTGCGATGATTTTTGCTCAAACTTCACATATGCGATTTTATAGCGAAACTCAGTGTTTATATTGATCTGTTGTAGGTCATTTTGGATCTCTTTTAGCCACTTGTGTCGCATTTACTGTTTGTTATTATATCGAGTAGTTTCTTCGGTTTCTGGATTGTTTCATTCTGTAGACATGTGCGTAGAACTTTACTTCTCTTTTTCTGGTTTCTTCCGTTATTGTACTGTTTTTGATAAAGTTCGTTCTAAGGTCTTCTCATCCAAATGCCGTTTCTATTGATAGTCCTGTAAATCTTTCTGAGAATTTTTTGTTCTTGTTTTTCCATTTCTCTAATTCTTGAATGACCATAAATATTTATTGAACACAATTTAAGTTTTAATAATATAATAACCTTCTTATGAATGAAATATTCTAATATGTTTGGTTATTACCCATTTCATTTTAATCTGTATGCTCATTTTGTATGACATTTAGGGTAAAGAGAGGGTATCCTGTACTTTGAAAACTTGAAGCCATAGAGAAAAATTGAGAACATTTTTGAATTCAGAGACCAAAATTTAGTCAAAAAAAAAACACAGATCTAACAAAATTGTTGTTTCTCAGCGTAAAAATTGTTTCAGTTACGTAGATTGCTTCTGGAAGAATCGTTGTGTTATAATGCCTTAATTTTGCGTCTTTCGAAATGCACTTTTCATTTCAGTACGCACTGTAAGCCCTTTGAAGCTTGGTAATTCTTTGTTCGTTAACGGTTCGGTTTCAACCTGATGATTCCGAGGTATTTAAAATCGGTGACTTGTAGAATTTCACCATGTTTTGTTATTACAGAAGATTTATATTTCAGTTATTTTTCCCTGTATTTGGTTTTATCATAGCAAATTTGTAATTTTCATGTAATTTGTAAATTTTCTTGATACTCTCTATACCCTCTATATGAGGTTTCCATTTCATAATGATATTTCCTAAAACAATATATATATATATATATATATATATATATATATATATATATATATATATATATATATATATATATATATATATATATATATATATATATTAATGAGATTATATATATATAATTATATATATATATATATATATATATATATATATAATATCCTAGTTGAGAAACAGTTTTAATCAATTACTTCATGGACACTCTTTCCATAAATTTTTCATACTTTTACACGAATGAGCAATTGTTTCAAAATCAAAAAATATCAATAGCAATACAGAGCAACTGGAACAAAAGCATTATCCACACTTCCCTCCACCAATAAATTCTTTCAAAGTTATTAAAATATACTCCATGAAATGGTATATCATAACACTACTAAATAATTTTGTGTACAAAATTTATGGAAGATATAGGTAGTAGATAATTCTACTGTTTACGACCTCTAAAAGTTACATGATAAGTATCACAAAATTTTCATAAAACAACTATGAACCTCGAAAACAGATAGATATCAATCAATATGAAATATTTCTCTGAAATAAACTTCAACCGACATTAAAATCCAGGAAAAAATTGAAGGCTTTTCAATTCGGCTGAAAGCTCACAGTTTTGTTATAATAATACATTTCCTTCAAGATTCATTTATTATCCGCTACTAATATCAATTAATATTTATGCGATAAGCAGACGTTTAAATCAGCAATAAACAAACACCCACTTAAGTCTACTCCTTCGGTGTTTATTTCTTAATTAATTTACTAGTTATTGTCAATATTCAAGTGTTACTGTATTTTATACACATGTTAATTTTTTGTCACATAATAATGACTATTAATTAAAACGAATTCTTACTTATCAATCTTTGAATTTTAACGTCAACAGAAATATTAAAACAATTTCATAGAAAATACGAGAAAAGTTTCGGTGATCAGTACTGACTGTCAAAAATATCAGCTGCATTACTCTGTGTTCTCAGTTAGAATGTCCACCATCTTTTGATGTCGTTCCAAAGATTGCTTCCTCACAAAGGTATAAAATATCTGGCAATAAATTCACCTTTGGACGCGTATAACGTAAAAAATGCTCCCATTGTTTTGTCTTTACGTCTACGAAACAAATTACAATATACAAATTGTTTCGTTTGTGGGCGGACGACGACCACAGAAATAATTATTCAGATGTCAAGTTGACAGTTCGCGGGACAGATGAGCATCGCAGAGGAAAAGAAGTTAGGGAGAATCGTATCCGTTTTTTGTTTTAGAGCCTATTTCTTTTTCGATTTTTCACGGAGGAGACGCGTTTGTGATATAATTTCCGCCGTTGAGTTGGTACCCATCACGCGAGGCTACTTGATCGTTGCGCAACCGTGAGAAGAGCCTTGATGATGTTTTTACAGGATTTCTATAACAACGCATTATGTAATTTGTATTATACGAATGGAAATTTTGCAATAATTGAAAATTTCGATTTAGATATTTTGAAAAATGTTTTTACTTTAATGATTCCAACAAAATTGTTAAAGTTATGGTATATTACTGAAGATGGAAGATCTAAATAATTCAACACCTAGAGTAGGAATCAACTTATAAAGTACGTGGTAATAGTTGATTTGAATGGATGAATGAATTTCGTAAAAATTCTTTTGGTGACGTTAGGAAACATAGACCGACTGGATATAAAAAGTTTTAATATTATCAACTGAATTATGCCATGAAAAACTGGTGTTCTTCCTTTTTTTACTGTCTTTCTATCCTTTCATTAACACTCCATAAAAATTCTGGCAATGAAGTTATCAATGTAAAGTCACATAAACAATAAATTATACCAATAATTTTTCATTATATATATATATATATATATATATATATATATATATATATATATATATATATATATATATATATATATATATATATATATATATATATATATATATATATATATATATATATATATATATATATATATATATATATATATATATATATATATATATATATATATATACGAATAAATATATATATTTTTTATGGAATAGAAAACATTTTTGACTGTATGCAAATCAGTCAGATATAGCAGTATATAATGAAAAAAATTATATATAATAATAAAACCAAAGTGAAGTTTCTATCTTCTGATTTTTACAAGAACAAGAAATCAAAAATGTCAATAAACAAACTCTTAAAAATGGAAAGCGAAGAATGTAAATAAAACACTAACAATTAATTTTGAAGCCAGATAATGGTATAGTAGAGATTCTGTCAATAATTATAACAAAACAAATTACTCAAAGATATAATCACATCGACATTCAACCGTTAATCACATTAAATTAACGAAATTACTGTTCGCGGATGCTTTTGTTAATAAAATGATTTGTTAAAGTTGAGCTCTTCTTGAATAAATATTTTTATTTATATGTTATCGAGATTTTTGATGTTATGTCACCAATTCGTAACGTCAAACAACAAAATGATGGAGTAAAAAAACTATAAATTCCGATTGTTTGAGGAAACGTTTCATAATTGTCTTTCAATACTTCGAAAATTATTTTCTCAAAAGTTTATATTACAACTCTTTAAGTCCATACCCCCAGGTCTTTTCCTTCCTTTCGAATTCCACATTCCACTTTCTTTTTTTATTTAGTATCATCAATAACCATTATTTCATTTGTAACAAATTTTTTCTTCATATTTTTCATATTATTATTGATGGGAATCAATTTACTAATAATAATAGTGTAGCTAGACTGAGAAGAACACAATTTGATTAAGTATTGAAACACTCATAAAAAATTTTCATAGAGAGACTCAATAAGCATAACCTCAAACTATTATTTGCCTTTTCTCAATCTTTCTTACGAAACTGTGCTTGAAAACGATGAGTTTCCATAAAAACAAAATAATCATTTCACTGTAAATTCGTTGAATTATCATTCTCCTGTTGTGGTTATCAATGGAATGTAAACAACAATGTCATTTCTTTCTGCTTAGTTGAATACACTGAAAAGCGTATTTTTTCTACAAGAAAAACGATGGAAGAATATTTATCGAAGAACTGTTGAAAATATTAGTATCTGTTAGATTTATGATATTATCACACTGAATCGAGAAATAAGCCGAACTTTTAAAAATCAAAGCAAATCAAATTCTTCCTAAAAATGATAGTATTTTAGTATTATAATTTCAAGAATTGTCTCAAATACGTTGAAAAATTATTTCTTTACTCTCTATTTATTTAAGGCAGTTAAACATTGTTGACAGATTTCGAGAATAAAAACAATTCGAACGAATGAATTATTTTGTAATAAATTAAGCCAAAATTTCACAAAATATTCTCACAAACTTACCACATTTTTTAAAAAAATTTCCATCAAATATCAACAACAAATTGAAATTTTTTTTTCAATCTAATGAATCAATTGAAGAGACAACCCATATTTCTCAACTCAAACCTACAAAACTTCAAATAAAAATTCATGGAAATTCATTTTGCGGCTTTTGTTATTAGGAAACTTAACTGGATTAATAAATAAGTCAGAATTGCGAGTAGGTATTGATACTTTCATGGAATATTCAACGGTATGAGTTAACCACAAAACCACCACAGATATTTTCGCTTCAGGGTTCCTTCAAAAAACTCGTGATAAAACGACATTCATTCTACATATGTACTTATATTCAAGGGGGTTCAATTGAGTGGTAGCACGTGTTCGATTGAGGTTAAGGCGAATCAAGTGTTCTATTCTCTCTAAATGGTCCCTTGCCCTTTTTCGTTACATGCAGTTAGTGACTGTGGTTTACTCGTAGAAGGAAAAAAGTCAGTTTGTATGAATTACAACTACTACCCCTAATGAATTTTGCAACCCCACTGTGGTTCTTTATATTGCCACTATTATTTGAAATTCAATTATGACATTAACAGAAGTTCAGTATTAATTGTAGTAGCTTTATTTATAAGCTACACACTATTTTTACAGGGGAAGATTTCCGAAAAATATTTCGAAATTCAATAGAAAATTTTAACATTATTATCGAGCTTGAAATCTTGGAATCTTGTCTGTTAGTTTTCCTTAATTTTTTTAACGATATTCAAAATTGACTAGAGTGTCCAATGAAGATGACGCATTATGGTCTCTTGATTAGATAGAATCGTATTTTGTTATGCTTCAAGGGTTGTTCTCTTCACATCTAGATCCAACTAGGATAGACTATTTCCAGAAAACATGCAAAATTTTCTGAGAAACTGAAAATGTAGTTCTTTATTATTTTTAATTCGAAATTTATCAACCCATAATTTTTCCTTTTTACCTAATGATTAAAAATATATCTCTGGATTCACGTACATTCCAGAAAACAGGATAGTTCCCTCCAGATTTGACTTTCCTAAGATTTCTCATATTCTCAAAGAAAACCCTCAAGTATAAAATATATTTCTATTTTTGCTACATTTTTATTTTCAGAAATTTCAAGAGCACCTACTTCATTGAATTCAATTTGAGTCAGAAAATGTGAAATGAATTGGAACAACGATGTTTGTGTATGGATTTGAGAGAAAATTTTAAGATATATACAACAAAATGAAAGGGGTGTAGTTTTATATTACAAAAACATTAAACACATATTATTTATTTTTTATTCTTATTCAATAAAAATGATGATAATAATAAGTTCTTTATTTCAACAGGTATAATACCCAATTACTGAAAATAATAACATAATTTAAATTATGTAAATAAAAAGACTAAATAAGTAAATAAGTGAAAAAATAATAAGTAAAAAAGAATAATAAGTAAATAAAAAGACATATAACAAAGAGCTCAATCTTATCACAAAAATCTGGAAAAGTAACCAATAACTAAATAATGAAATTAAATGAAATTTCAAAGAACTCAATCTAAATTACTTCATTTCAGTCAATTTCCCTCTCTCAAATAACTCCAAATAATTTCTATGGAGTCAAAGTCATTTATCAGTACCTAAACCTTTTGAATGTATACTCCATAAATCAAATGGGAGATTGTATTAGCAAGTTGGTCCTTGGGGTCTCTTTTTGGAATGATTCTGTGTACCAGAATTTTGCTTAAGAACACGAAATTTCAAATCCGGCAAGAGAGGAGGATAATCAATAATGTTGTGATATAATTTGTACAAAAATTTGTGTGATTAAGTTTCTCTTCTGCCCTGAAATGAGATTAAACTGAATCGACTCAATAATTTGTCATGATTGACTTCTCTCTGTGGATAAACTGCTTTGGAGATGAATTATTATCGAACAATCTACTCAAATTTATTTTCTGAGGGTTCAAAATAATAAAAATCAACTACATAACTGTAGTTTTTATATCTCCGGTTCTATAATTTGAAATTTGTTCAGATCTCACCGCAATTCAATGAATTTTATACACTAGCTTATCGAACATTTTCTATTTCAACACATGATATTATTTAAGTCATTTTACTCGAGGCAATCATTTTATATACATAGAAGTCCCCTTCACATCGTCCCAGGATGTGATAGGAACGTCATAAGTTAATAAATAAATGATGCTTATAAGGAATGCATAAAGCATTTTACATTCCCCACCAAATCGAATGGAAGATTTCACCTCACTATCGTGGAACGATTCGTAGCTGTTCTAGTGTTTTTCTCGAATATTATTTATGCACGCTATCAATTATTTACCCCACTCGAACGGACATTGATCAATAGCTGTATTAATGAGGCTTCTATGTCACATTTCAATTGCAATCGTACGTCAATCGAAAATATAAGAAGTGTAACAACTGGTATTCTTTGTGCATTTCAAATTCCAATTATTTTTGAGTTTTCTTATTTCCAATTGAAAACACAAAGAAAAAAAGCATTGAAGTAACAAATACCAGAATTTAAGAGTACAAAAATATACTTTAATATAATGAAATCATTTCAACATAAGTTAAATTCAAAAAATATAATATCTATATATAAAAACCAAAATCCAATAATGTTAGTTTATATACACTGAATCTTTTTTTCTGTGTCCCCTCCGTTTCAAATTTATAATCCCCACAGATAGTGATTGAAAGAAAATATTGAGAAATATAACACGTTATAGCCTTCTACTTTCTATTCCTTTATTTTTGAAATTCTGCAATCTGTTACTCTTGATTGTTCGATTGTTTAACGCCTTGAAGATTCTTGTTCAGTATTATGTTGTAATCATGATTAATATTTTTAAAAACTCTCGATTGTTTCAGTAGTATCGAAAACCTTCAGTTGTTGTTTTATTCTTGGTAACCTTCTTGGATTCTTTTCCGTTATTCAGAACAAGCATCGACTATATTTTTTATAAAAGGTATCGATATCGCTGAACGTCTTTGTCAAAAATAACAAAATTTTACTATATTTACTGTTGAAAGGCAATATTTAAGATTTTTTCTCTCCAAATTGAGTAACATTACCTATTCGAAATCAAAGGAATCTCCATTTTCATACTATTCGTCTGGAGTTGATTTTTAAGTTTGAAGTGAAAAATTATTTTATGCAGTGCTACGTGTTTTCAATGTTTGAATATTATAAATGGATATTCTTACAGTAGTCGTATTACTACTCCCTCATCAATTATATAGAATTAATAAGTTTTAATTCACTTTATATTCATATACCTGATAATTTAATATTTGTACTGAAATATAAATCATCAAATAGAAGACAAAAGAATTAAAAATCAAAAATAAATTTTTTAGTGTAAAATATTGAAATACATTTTTTGTCAGTTGAAACAGTGAAGGGTTCCCTTTGTTATACTCATTAAAATTAAAACTAGGAACAATAGAATATAATATGATTCGAATTAAAATAACCAAATGATGTGACTATATATTTTTTGTATCTTATGATCGAAAAGGAGACCAAATTTTCGATTTTATCACCTAAAACTTCCCAAAATGCATAAAATACAGAGAAAAACACATGAATCATTAATATTTCAAGGAATATTGGATAGATTAATCCATTATTTTATGATAAGTCGGAGTATTATGTATATATAAAATATACTTTGTTTTTTATCACTGTATGTATTTACCATTATGCGACTGCCCATTTTTTTTAGTATTACTACATTTTCAAACAATGGCTTCTATTGCTTGAAAACTTAGCATTACCTACTATGGAACATCAGTCAAAAAATAATAAATATAGCGATGAAAATCAATACCTATCTTCTCTATAACTCAAGAAATATTTTGGCTTTTGATTTCTGTAAAATCAATTCATGAATTATTTCAAATGAAACACACTCAATTTTCGTTTTCAATTTTCTCAACGAAACAAAATGAAATGAAAAATGGATGATCAATTCAATTGTCCAATTTGAATAATCACCAATATTACCAACAGAAGAATTTGAACAGAACTGAGAAAATATTGGATACTGATATTGAATGGTAGTTCGATTTATAAACACGACAACATATGTTTCGGTATACTAAGAAATTATCAGGAATGTAATAAAACATATACATTATTTCATAAGTATATTTCGTGAAAAATTATTTTGAATTCTGTTTTTGAAACACGTATACCCATTTTAGAATATTGTACGATTGTATCAATGATTTATCGATATTTTTCAGTGTTATTCAAATGCGATTGATATTTCATCTAGTCGATATTAGTTTTTTCTGTTTGTGTACATCAATTATGAAATAACATCTTTTTCTGTTACAATAACACCGTCATTTGACGAAGGTGAAATCCTTAAAGTCAGGGACGTCAATTAAAAAACAATTTAACGCTGTACAATCTTCAGAATCATGAGTGGCCTAGCCAGGCATAGATCGTTACGAAATGACATACGGCAGCGGAACTTTTATTGAACACGTTGCACCCAGTTTGGAAAATGTTATACGCTCAATAAAATCTTTTATGGTACTACTACCTTATGTTGCGTAACTTCACAATCAAAAGGTTTCGAATAAAGTGTAGCGTGTTAGAAGTAGAAAAAATGGTATTTTTTCCATGGAATACGAACGTTTTTTAAGTCGACAGAACAAAATGGATGCCTTAACCGTCAATAAATATATTGTTTTATATACATCCTTCCTGTTGGGAATTTTCAATATGAAATGTTAAAAAAAGGACAGTTGACATTTAACATTTGTAATGAAACAATATTTAGAATTTTCTCATAATTCAATACAAATACGCATGACGACGTTTCGAAGTACTTACTTCTTCTTCATCAAATTCTGAATTAATGATGAAAGCTAAAACTAATTGTTTGGCTTTGTGGTATTTTAAATTACTACTAAGTTGTGCAATTACAAATCAAAACTTGTACTTTTCAACAATGTGCCGGAAGAATAATGTTTTTCCGAAGTATATGTACCTGAAGACCGATAATCGAAGAGTTCCTGCAGTAGTAAGTGCCATCGCTTTTGGACAACTTAGATGGTTGAAAGAAGAACAGAAGTTCTTTTCTTTTTCTTTGCTTATTTGTATTAAATTATAAGAAAATTCTAAATATTGTTCCATTATAGATATCAATTTTCTCCAAGTATCGGCTTCATCAATCAACTTTACATTTGTATTCAATGTTTGGGGTCATAAAAATGAATGGAAACTTCAAGGGAAATTATTTATAAATATTTCCTGAATTTCATATGAAACAATATTTCTAAGAAAGAATTTTTCCAAAAATAGTTCGTCATTTTGTGATACTCAAAATTCAATATATATTGTAGAAATTCAATATGGTGGTCCATCCTTAATACATTTAAAATCTTCTCGAATCTTTCAGGAGTTTTCTCTCTGTCTATATTTAAACTAAAAGTTATTAGTCTCAACAAATAACTGCCTAAAATGAAGAAATTCATTTTTGGTTAACGTTTTGATACGAATTGTAGGTTTGTCAAATCTCGCGAAAGAATGATTTTTACTAATTGATATTGTCATTTATTGCAAATTGCTGAATTTTTCCGTTTCACAGCCTCTTTAAATACCAAAAAAAAATTTTCTTCTTCAAGTTTCTTACAGAATTGGAACTTTCTCGAATCTTTGACATTATTTTTATTTCGAAATATTGACAAATGTATAATTTGTAGCTAGCTCGTAAACAAGAAACAAATTTTTTCACTTTTACAGGCAATTATTTGCTTTCGATATCAATTTCCAGTTTGAATATAGACGGATATAATTTATGATAGAATTTATAATTTAGGTAACTGGAATAATCGTCCTGGTGAAGTATTTAAAAACTCATTTATTCATAACAATTCTCGAAACTTCGACACTTTTTGTGTCTTCTTCAGGAGAACAGGAATTATAGTTTATGCAATGAGAATAACACAAATAACATTATTCAACAAACGTTTCTTATTTTATTTTGTTCTGCAATATGTAGGGTACAACTCAAAAAATACTAAGGAACGTTTGTTGAATAATGTTAGTTCTGTCATTATCATTGCATAAACTCTCCTAGTTCTTGAGTTTTTAAACACTTCATTAGACCGATTACCCCCGTAACCTAAATTCTATATAAGTATCGCAGGGTTATTATATTATACATATATATATATATATATATATATATATATATATATATATATATATATATATATATATATATATATATTAATATATATAAGAAAATGAACACTAGAACATCCATTTGAAAAATTTGAATTAATCAGAATGTTGTTAGTAGTAGAGCTAGATATGTGAACGTGTACGATGTGATGCCTCCATTATCCTTCAAGGGATAAATGTTAGAGAAATATTGAAATCGATGCCACACCTGATGGAAGTGCGAGACATATATGTTTCGTTCTGCAAGGAACTCGTCAGTCGCACCACGTCCATCGAAGTTAAAAAACATTTTAACTTTTAAATTTTTGAACATTTTAGTGTTCATTTTCTTAAATATTTCATTCAGTGCCATAAGCACAAAAAAATTTCATTATATATATATATATATATATATATATATATATATATATATATATATATATATATATATATATATATTCGAAAAAGTATGTTAGACGAACTGATGAATCAACACAATTCCAGAATTTATTAAAAGCTTTTAATAGGAATTAACTTAAATGTCAAAGTTTTATTTGTGATAGCTAATCTCTCGCAAATATTACCGTATTGAATTTCGAATTGAAATAAACATGCCTCATTCTTGAAATCGAAATTCATTTTCAATATTAATAATAATGAGTTTATCAACAAATTCTTCGACAAAAAGGTCCACATACTCGACAAAACAAAGATGAAATTCAACCTTTTGAGTAATATATATTTTATAGAAAAGTTTGACAATTTAAAATAAAATTAGTTTTGCATTTAAAGAACACGTTTATATTAGTTTTCAGTGTTCGTTGGAGCTCTACTGCGATGACTAATCCGCAGCACCTTGTTGCATAATCTACTGTCTTTTTAATAAAAGCATTCATGCATTTTTTCATATCTCTTGATCTCTCTAATGACCTTCAAGAGTTCCAACCGGAGTTTACGTTGTAGAAGGTACCCACAATAGTCCTCTAAATGTTCCACACTCTAGCGCATATGCAGCCTCATATAAATCTTCCAGACACACACACATATACACACACACACACACACACATATATATATATATATATATATATATATATATATATATATATATATATATATATATATATATTTATATTCGGTACGAATATATTTTTCATCAACTAAAATTTCTTTCGTATTTTTATCTTATACTTATGATTTATAGTCACATCAAATTTAAATGTAATGTGAAATTGAATACAAAATTTCAAGTTAAAAATGTTCAGAAATGGATGTTATTTTGTAATTTTTTTTTCAGTGCATGAATATTCTTAAAAGTGTTTTGGTTTTTAAATTCATTTGGTTTGTACCTGGAAAACTAGTCTGTGCTTTTTTGTAATTCTGATTCAACTTCGTAGAGACTCTATTCTTCAGTTTAATCGTTCTTTTTTGTTATGAATTTGTGAGTTCGGGACACTCCAACAAAGCTAAAAGGTAAGACGAAAAGGTAAAAGACGGCTGTTCGTTCCTTCTTTAATACTCTAAAAATCCACACAATTTGGACATAATTGAAAAATAAATAGATTATAGAATTATCAACACAAAAAAAATGGCAAGTGGTAATTCGAAAAATGAAACATTGTTGTCACATTTTCCAATTTATAGAATTTTTAAAGAAATTGATAACTTTTTTCAAATTGATAAATTATTGAAATCGTACAAACATTTGTCATCATTCACATATTATTACCAATTTGAATTATTATACGTTCAATAATAAGTAATAATTTTAGCAGAATCTGAAAATTATTCGATAATATTTACTGTTCTTCGAAAATATAGTGAAGCCAAGAAAAATTACATTAAATTACGTTAATTAAAAATTGTTTCTTTAAATTACAATAGTAACTTTCATTCATTTCGTATGTGAATATCTAATACGTATAACAAATTAAAGTAAATTGAATCAATTGTTTTTTCGTGCAGAAAATGATGCTTCCATCTTAACTTTCGTTACAAAGCATTCTCATAAAATACAAAATCAATAATAAACGATGATAATACATTTCGTAATCTTTAACTGAGCAGAAATAGTGTCATTTATGACCTTCTTTAACGCAATATATTCATACTCAATTCAATGCTGTGTGATCCAAGTCGGCTTGTGAAGTTGTATGCTATTGTTTTTCGACTTTATAAAAGCTGAATAATTTAAGCAATCCACAGTGTTGTGAGCATTTGCAACAAAACAATGGTAAAATTCTAGGCCATTGTTGCGGACTAATAAGAACTGTTTTTTTTATGAGATGTAATCTTTTTATCCATCTTTCATTGCTATTATAGTTCCGTTTAAAACGACAAGACATTTTAATTTTTTATATTATATTTTTGCATTATTGAATAGTTGCAATTACTTAATTAATACAGCTTGTTGCAGGCGTGGCAGAATTACTTGAAACTGAGGATATAGTTTAATAACTACAAAGAGCCGCAATTGATATTGCACCTGGGGCAACCAAGACAGCATCACCGTGAACTATGACGAATATAATGACTTATCAATCAATGTCTCAGGAGTGTCTCTTTAGATTTTCATTCAGATACTTCGTATTATTCCACAAAACGTTTTATTTGAATTAGTATGTATACAGTGTTCTCATTGGCACAATTTTAATAATAACCATTTATTGCTTACTAATGAGTTTAGGAGTGTGAGAATAATTTGCTGAAAAATTGTGAAAAACCTTGCTTCCTAAGATATTACGTGTCACCTATTTGCAAATGAGATTGAATCTTTTACCGTTGTTTACTACCCATATTAGCTGACCAATTTATTGATTCGAAATATCTAACTCAAATCATTATTTCGTGTATATCTGCAAAATTTCGAAGCGTTTGGATTGATTTATAGCAGAATGATCTACAGAAACACAAGAATCATAAATTTATGGAATATTAATTTTCTCTTAACGTTCTGTTGAAAACTTAAAATTTTTTCGTGAAAGAATTACTTTTCATGATTATCGTTCATTTAAATACTCAATGACTCAACAAAATGATAAGGTACTGAAGTCTTCAACGAATAGTTGTTTTACAGACAATTGCGCATGTTATCCTACCCATATTTATATGTTTTTTTTATTTTTTTTTAAATTTTTTTTTATTTTCTTTTTCAATTTTTAAATACAAGGCTTGCTCACTCAACAGACAGTTTGAAACTGTCTTATAATAGAGGGGCACATATTACAAATGTCAATTAACTATGAACTAAGTTATATCTAATATGTAATATCTTATAACTAGAAATTTTTCACACATCTCCTCAAAATAAAGTTTTCGATGCATTGAGTCAAATCTTTTCATCTAAAAACATAATTCCTTATTCTACTGAAAAATATTAGATAAATACATCATGAAGAGTAACACTATAGAAACTGATAATAATTATTCTATTATCGACCTTTAAATAATCTCTTTTTCAAATGTCTCTTAAAATTAATGAAGTTTTTGTTTATTTTACGCTTACGAAACAAGGAGCTCTAGATTTATGGATGATAGTAATCATCGCAATGATAGCAGACTCAATAATAGTCATTGTTAATTCAACATTTGATAAAGAAGTAGTACTTCGAAACGCGTCATGTGTATTTATTAAATTATGGGAAAATTCTAAATATTGTTTCATTGTGGATATTAATTTTTTCAAGAATCGGTCTCATCAATCAGCAGAGAAAACTTGATAACATTTTTAATTCAGAGATCAAAATTCAGTGAAAAAAGTCACAGATCTGAGAACAAAATTGCTGTTTCCCCGTATAGTCCATTCTGCAAACTCTCTTCGCTTTGCATAGTCATTAGGGTTCAGTTGTTGGATCAATTTTTGTAAGCATGGACACACAGATCTTTAGTGAGTATACGCTGTAGAGAGCCTCTTGAAGTTTGCAATTCTTATCCACGACGCCGAATAGACGTTCCTGGATTGTCACTGAAACTCCGACCCTCTACTTCGATATGAACATTTGAACGCCTTTTTTTGGACGACCAGTGTGTTTGGAGTCTCCAACGGATCCTGTCTCCCGGAATTTTTCAATTCATTTTATAGTTGACGAAGTTAAAACATTATTCCGATCATATTTCGTATGGAATTTTCGAACTCTGGCCGCCATGCTTTCATCACTTTTGAAATATTGTTCAATAATGAAGACACGTTGTTGTTCCGTGTACAAGTTTTAATAACCCTAAACTGTCAGCTGTCGATTTGTTTTTTCAAGGTTGCCAACACTTCTGCATAAATGACGTCAAATTCAAATATTACGATAATTTTATTACAATGCTGTTCGAATTAATTGAGACAAACATTTTTTTTCTTCGTTTGAGTTACTGTAGTAAGTATGTGAGTACCACTGGACGAATAGCTCCTATAACAGGTATGATGAATTCAGTGAAATATATGGAAATATTGCGCACCAGGATTGTCGCATTCATGGAAACGTTTGATGGAACATTTCGGCGCGACCTGGCTCCCTGCCACAATTCCAAACAAGTGCAGGCCTTTATGCGTGAGAATGAAATAAAAGTAGGTACTCGATTGGCCGGGAAATTCACCTGATCTCAATCCCATTGAGAATTTCTGGAATATTTCAAAGAAACGACTGGCAAAAATGGATTGCACTACAAAAGAAGAAATGATAAGTGTAATTCAGGTTTCATGATGACGAACTGAAGAAAATCTGCGCTATGCTAGTGGAATCGATGCCTAGACGAGTTCAAGAAGTTGTTTCTGCGAAAGGAGGACATACTTCATATCAATATGAAGAATTTATGCTATTTTGTATGTATTCATTTCATTAAAAGGTAAGATTTTACGAAAACATATTTTTTTTAATATTTGTCCCAATTAAAGCGAACAGCATAGTATATTCTGTTCATTGGTCAATATAATAATATCTTAGTTGAATGAAATTAGGAATTAGAAATTTGATACTTACATAGAAAAAAATTTCTTCGAAATTTATTACGTAACCTATATTAAAATTCAAAAGAGATCGACCTGGATGAGATTATGATACCTACGGGTGCTTCTGGTGAATTAGCATTGTTGTCGGCATGTCTGAATGTAAGAAACACCGAAATTTGGTTTTTATATCGGGCTCTTCTGGCGTTATTCACGCTCTGCGAGTAACCCGAGACCGATATAACATGATATGTCGATCAAATTTAGAGATACCGACACGCGGAAACGGTTCTAAAACCAGTTTTTAGAACGGTCATGAGAATCTTAATTCGGATATTTTGTATCACTACAACTATTCAAATTAAATCTAATCATTTACAGCAAGAAAGAAGTGGTTCCTAAGATTGAACGCATAAATATTCTATGAGAACTGAATGTCAACAAATAATAATGTCCGTTTACATCTCGCCCTACAATTGGTGAAATATTTTGAGTGCTATAATCAAAAACACTCTGCATATTTCAACAAAAATTTTTAAAAACACTCGATTAATGTTTCGGGCAACTTACCAATTGTCAAGTGTTTTATAACCTTATGAGTTCAGTTGTATGATACTCTTGATGAATGTTTAGTAACCCGAAATTTACTTCGGATAAAATGGACAGTTTTGTGAAATTTGGCAGTGTACCACCTGAATTCTAATATATATGTCAATTGTAACTGAAGATACAACACTTGGTGAAACATTCTGAAACGAATTACTTGGCTAAATTCCGCCAAAATTCTTCAAGACACTCGACTAAGTTTCTAACTACTCATCATTGTTGAGAAATTGATACAACTGTATCACTCGAGTTGTATAAAAATCTTGATGAATCTTCATTAGCCCGAAAGATACAATAATAAAGACATTAGGATTTTTGGAAGTACTACCTTTTTTGTATTTATATCCACACATATTACTGACTGAGGGCCCTTTGTAAAGCTCTCCTCTCTGTATAGATAAGTATATATTATTTTTATCACCTATATTGTTTGAATAATTAAGTGTTTCCAGATGAATCTTTGTCGTTTGTGTTTATTTTCCCTTTCATTTTTCTCTTTGTTTCTCCTCTCTTTATAATTAGGTATATATTGTATTTTGTCAGCTGAATTTTTCGAATATTTGAATATTTTGTGTTTTATTTACATGTATCATTTTTGTCAACTCTTGTACCTTTTACAGTTATATTTAATTTTACTTTATAATGGGCTTTGTCTAACTTGTAGGGTATATTTTGTTAATAAATGAATGTATATCTAGTGATAAAAGCAAAGAGCATTTCCCTTTAATACTATGCATTATCAGAAAGTGACGGACGAATCCATCAAGTATTTAAAAACGAAGATATCCCCTAAATCATCGTGAACTGCACCTGTCTCTATGAGAAGAAGAATACACCATGTACTTAGAATATACTTAGAAAAAAAAGAATGCAATTCTGGTCAACTCTGTACTTATATTCAAACAATCCTAAATTTGTCATAAATGTACTTGATATGAAGTAATACTAGGAAACTGTATTAACAAAATAATAAATATAGTGATAAATAGCAAGGTGTATTTCCTCTATAATACTATGCATTATCAGAAAGTTTCGAACGATTCCAATCAATGAGGGTTTTCACGTATGAGAAATCCACTAGATGGCAAGACGTAGATATGAGGTCTAACTGCAACGTGATTGGTGAATTTTGACATATCTGTCAATGTCATGTCAAAAATAACCAATCATGCAGCAGTCGGACCTCACGCCTACATATTGCCATCTAGCGGATTTTTCATACGAGAGAACCCTCATCCTCTTCAATTATCGTCACCAATCGAGTACTGAATAAAAAACATCGATTAAATAAGTGAATTTATGTGAATTATAACGAAGTGTCAATCACTGCGTCAGGAAGGGTAATCAACTATCCAATACATCTACTATTAGAAACTTATACGTTACATTCAACTTCATTATTATTTTGTATCAATTATGATAAAAGGTAAATAGAGTAGTAATTGGCCTCTAACGAGTTACAGGATCGATGGAAGTAATAGGCCTCGTTTGTAACATAGCCGGCTGCGACAATATAAAAATTCAATGAATTTTATCGCCCGATATTATATAAACGAGAACCTATTAGCTCGTTATTGTGCTCGAACTCAACAGGTCGACCGAAGGAAAGACGTCGAATTCGTAATAAATTAAATAGTAGAATCCGTCCGGGCAAATTAAAACACTCAATCGATTGTTACGGACAAACGATGGCATTATTGACAGATTTTTACGGTTATTCCGGCAGATAGCGCTGGAGGAAGCCGGACGTCGGATCTGGCTGATGAAGTACCTGGTGGAAGACATTAACATAATGTCTTGTCATTTCAGGTTGTAGATGTTATCGATTGAACGCGGTCGAATGCACCAGAAAGTTTTACTGCTTGATTTCCGCGTTCAACTCGCTATCGAAATAACTCATCATCGTGAAATCATGAGGAGGAAGAGTCTTGCAAAGTTTCGTCAACTATTGAGTAATATTTCTGAAAATTTTATCTTCTGATTCACGTTATACAAACCCACATTACACAAAATTCCTCAATACTGTGGACATAAATTTCGGAATACCTACCCATTATCAAGAATTTCATACACATTTGAAAAAATAACAATTTTTACTATTAAATATAAATATTCCTTGGTTGAAAAAGTACTGTAGTTATTTATTCTCCAAATCTGTGGAAAATCCTTGATTATATCATCCCATTTAGTAGCTATATTGAAAGTTCTAAGTTAGTAATTTCGTTGATATTCTAAAAACCTTTCTTGATGAAGATTTATTTCAATTTACTCAATTACAACAATTGTTTAACAATTATTGCTCAATTCCTGAGATATATTTTCAAATGTATTTTTTCACATGTACCCCAAATTATTCTTGTTATAGATTCCAAGATACATGTTTATAATCAACCATTTGGTAAGGGGTTAATTCTAAAACAGAAGAATTGAATATATATAATATAATATATATAAATATATATATATATATATATATATATATTTTTTCATATCCTGTTTAAAGCCTGTTATATATAAACGTTTCATTATTATATTGAGTTTTGACAAATAATATATATATATATATATATATATATATATATATATATATATATATATATATATATATATATATATATATATGTTTATATAGATAAAAAGATCATTTCTACTGTTCGATACTTATGTAGAATTTAGTTAAAGGGAATAATCGGTCTTGTGAAGTGTTTGAAAACTCATAATTTAAATAAAACTAAGTTGTTTTTTTATTTTCACTATAATTAATTCAAAAACATGGCAATATCGTTTTAATATTGTTGATGATAAACAGTTTATAATCAACATCTGATGAAGCCACCTGTGTTGGCGAAACGATATTGTCATGTTTTTGATCGGCCCAATCGATTAATGTTCGGAAACTAATTCATTCATTACAATTCTCGATATTTCGACACTTTTTGTATCTTCATCAGAAGAAGAAACAAGCCTCAAAATAATGACTACAATGATAAATTTCAATATGTAAAATATAAAATTTAATTTTCAATCAAGAAGACACAAAAAAGTGTCGAAATATCGTGAATTGTAATGAATAAATGAGTTTTCAAACACTTCACAAGAACGATTATTTCAGTTACCTAAATTCTACAAATATATATATATATATATATATATATATATATATATATATATATATATATATATATATATATATATACGAATATATAAAATATTATATCTTATAATATAGTCTATAATGATACCTCTACGAAATATATCAATATGAACAATAAATGCGTCATTTTAATGCATTTTCCTTCGAACATTGGGCTGAGGTGTATCTCAGTTGAAGTTGAAGATATTGAATGGTTAAATCTATATTCAAATTCCAGATAAACCGTAAATGACCTAATTAACTTAGTTGAGTCACTTCCACTACATTCCAATAAATTATACAAAAAATAAACTTTTCGAATTCATGAATGAATTACCTGAAGAGTTACAGAAATATCAACACTTTCTGCTACCCCACAATAAATCTTTGATTTGCATACCAGTTAACATTCGTGGCAACAAACAGCTCGAGTACCGACCCATCGAATGTAAATATACCTTTTTGGGCGCGGGTTGCAATCTGTCTCTGCATTTTCCGCATTATTAAACAGGATATAGGCGGCAGCACCGGTCTTCCGGTCTATCTAGGAGAACAGATAGAGGGCCCCATCTATTTTCTACACGCAACGACTCCTCAGGCACCGTTACGCCACACCGATAGACGGACAGATGGATGCAATGAAACTGTTTTTCTTCCATGTTTTAGTAAGTACAAAAAAGCTGAGACGTGCACGAAGGAATAAGGCGTACCGCAAATCTGTTACGAGGAAGATCAGATGGTCGATGGTATTATGCTAACACTCACCCTTCATTGGTGTCTATGTTATATGATACTTGCAGAATGGACATCTTACCTGCAACAAAGAAAACATTATGAATTTGAATCATTAAATATTCATATAAACACATTATTCATATATAACACTCAAAAGAAAACACACGGTCATATGTATTTCTCAAGAATATTTAGGATTATTTAAAAAGAAGTTTAGAGTTGACCAGACGTAGATTGTAAATTTTCTTCTTCTTCTGAGTATGTCCTACGTCCAGTGTAATCTCCTCTTTTCATAGAATGGTGGAATCCTTTTCTAGATTTCTGGATTATAAATATCTTGTTTGCTGTACTTTGAAGGTGTATGTCGTATCTTTGAATTTTCTTTATCTGGAGAAGTATGCCCTGAGTCTATGAAGTTTTTAGAAATATTCGAGTTCTCTTTGTTCAGTCTGAAGGAGTATTGATAAAAAATTATCGTCCCCAGTGGGAACCTTGGGGGGACCCCAGAAATGCAGGCAAAAGTGTATTGCACTCTTTTACCTTGCTTGGTTGGTATAAAAAATACATTCAAGTCAGCAACGAACCCTTATTGAAAACAACAACTGCTTATGGAAAATTGAGTTTAAAAATACAAGCGACACGTATCGTCCAATTCGAAGTTAAAATGGAGACATATCAATTAGCTACAGTGATAAAATCAAATAGAAAATAACTAAATGCATATGTTAAAAAGTGGTCGATATTTTTTCAATTTTGTGTACAAAGCAGGCACAAAGAGATCGACACCAGTATATCCTGAGGCGAACCATAGGTGGTACTTTGGCACTGGCAGAAGTAGTACCCGCATGCCTGCGCGTTCTGTCTAATTGATTCGATAATGAAAGCGTATTACAGATATAGCTCGCTTTGTTTCTGTTTGTGTACATAGTTTATAATAAAAATGCAGAAGAAAACGAACGATAGAGTATTTGTAAAAGGAAGCGCCTACGTGTGGAACAGAATTGAAGGCAGCAGGATTGGACTCGATAAAATTCAATTGATTCGGACGATAAAAACAAATGTATAATCAAAAAATAATGATTTATTATGTGCAACATATATTACTAAACAGGAACCATAGAGTTAGGGTGATTGGTTGGATTTCCCAATGGTTGATTCAGAAACAGAAGAAATTCATGGCTTTTGTATGGATATGGCATGAGTATACTCAATGAAAATTCTTGATGGCAGCTATAGTATAAGACCATTGTCTTATAGAAACAACAAAGCTATAATGTTAGCAAATCAATTTCCACTGTTTTGAATAAGACGGTCATCTTAAAGAACGACAAAACTACAGTGTTAGCAAATCAATGCTCACTGTAATAAATAAGACAATCGTCTGATACAATGATACAAACTACAAAGCAAATCAATTTAGCTATATAAAACAATTGTCTTATACAGTTATAAGTATTTGCAGAACAATTGTCTTATTCTATACTAACGAGAAAGCTACAGTGTTAGCAGATCAATTGTAACAATTATAATATGAGAGAATCGTCTAATACAATCGACAAAGCTACAGTGTTAGCAAATCAATTGTAACAGTTACTAATATGGGATCAATCGTGCCTTATACATTCGACAAAACAACAAAGTTAGCAAAACAATTGTCACTGTTATAAATAAGACAATCGTCTTATACAAACGAGAAAGCAACAGTGTTATCAAAACAATTGTCACAGGGTTTTAATATAAGACAATTGTCTTATCTGATCTACAAAGCTACTGTGTTAGCAAATCAATTGTCACATTTACAATATAGGACAATCGTCTTATACAAAGCTACAGTGTTAGCAAATCAATTGTCACAGCTATATAAAACAATCGTCTTATACAAATGACTAAGCTACAGTATTTGCAGAACAATTGTCTTATTATGATATAAGACAACCGTGTTATACAATCGACAAAGCAACAGTGTTAGCAAATCAATTGTCACAGCGATAATTAGGACAATCGTCTCACTACACAAAAATGCCGTGCTAGAAAAACAATAGTCAGGGTTATAATATAAACAATTGTCTCATCTGATCGACAAAGCTACAGGGTTAGCAGAATAATGGTCACAATTTAAATTAAGACAATCGACTAATTTGACAAAGCTACAATGTTAGTAGATCAATTGTGACAGTTATAATATGGGAAAATCGTCTTATATAAACTATTAAATTTCAGTGTTATCAGAACAATTGTCGTTATTATGATATAAAACAACCGTGTTATACCATCGACAAAGCAACAGTGTTGGCAAAACAATTGTCATACCGATAATTAGAACAACCGTCTAACTCGAAGAAAATGCAGTGCTAGCAGAACAATAGTCAGGGTTATAATATAAGACAATTGTCTTATCTGATCTACAAAGCTACTGTGTTAGCAAAAGAATATCACAATTTAAATTAAGACAATCGACTAATTTGACAAAGCTACAGTGTTAGTAGATCAATTGTAACAGTTATAATATGGGAAAATCGTCTTATATAAACTATTAAACTTCAGTGTTAGCAGAACAATTGTCGTTAGTATGATATAAGACAACCGTGTTATACAATCGATAAAGAAACAGTGTTAGCAAATCAATTGTCACAGCGATAATTAAGACAATCGTCTAACTCGACAAAGATACAGTGTTAGCAGAACAATAGTCAGAGTTATAATATAAGACAATTGTCTTATATGATCGACAAAGTTACAGTGTTAGCAAAAGAATGGTTCCAGTTGAAATTAAGACAATCGACTAATTTGACAAAGCTACAATGTTAGCAAAATAATTTTCAAAGTTATAGTAAGTCAGTCTTCTAACTCGACTAAGGATGTATACAAACTGAATAGAACAATCAAAGAATCTCATCACATTATTGGGCATCAAATACAGATCTAATTCTCTTTCTCAACAAATACTCAGAACTGACATTTTCTTCTTCTTCTGAACATCGGCAATACACACATATATGAGCTCACTAGTTGAAAAAACTTTCAACGGCCTTTAATTGAATAATTCAGTTCGATCATTTAAAATTTTGACTGAATTTTTCTGACGATTCATGTCATGATATTCTTATGAATTTTCTACTTTTTCATGTGGAATATTTTGAAATGGGTGTCCTGGGCACGATCAAACCAAAATCAATTCATTACCTCATCAATTCTCATGAATTTTCATAGTTGTACTTCCAACGAACAGTTGTGTGTTTCGCTTAATCTTAAAGTTTCGCTTTCAATTTTGAAGATGAGGTAACCGTTGAAACATACCGATAAAATGGTCGAATATAATAAAGCATTTTAGCCCTGTCATTGCCACTGGTCGATGATCAGTGACCAGTGGTCACTAAGCACTGTCAATGGTCAGGTTCTGAAGAATTCGACACCGCAAATTTTCGAATACGGATCTGCACCAGGTTGGTGGATATTTTACGTGGGATACCTTTGCATCGAGGCAGCTAACAACGATGTCGAGCAGCACACACGGTGCCGGGAGTTTTGCCTTTTCCGTTAAAATGTGGAAGTCATATACCGTGAATTGACGTTTTATGACAGTAACAGGAAATTTCAAACCCAGCACTTGCAACCAGCATTTTTCTTTACTTTGTATAACGCATAGAAAGGTAGGACAAGGTGATGCTTCGAAGTTGGGAACGACACATCGCATGAGTGAGTGTACCAGAGTACAACTACGAATGAGTTGCCTGCCGTCTTCACTTTGAACAGGATAGACGAGTTGGTAGAATGTTGATAAAATTTTGATTTATCTAGCTTGGAAAATAATTGCGGCAGATGATAGGAAATGTTAAATACACAGCTGGTTAACAAGAACAAGAACGCGGATTGAAATTTTATAAATAATGGCTGTATGGTTGGCTGAGAGCAACCTGACAGTTTGATATCACATTATATATATATATATATATATATATATATATATATATATATATATATATATATATATATATATATATACATTCACATTTTTATGGAAAAATATTCTATTTTGAAGTGCATTTTATGATTGAAAACCCGAATAAACCAATGTTTTCAACATACACAGCCTTGTATCAAACAATTGTGAGGTAAGTTTGACCATTTCGATGGCCTCCTTAGACTAACGTACAACGTATGACCGAAGAAGCCATGGTAATAGTGAAACGTACGTTACAATTTTTTAATACAGAAAACTTTATGAAAGCTTTCCATGTAGTTAAAATTCGGTATAATAATGAAATTTTCGAATATAGTTGAAATTCAACTACAACGAATTCAAAATTTGCAATGAGTTTCCTTCGAAAAACCTTGGAAAAAAACACCAAATAAGTAAATTCAAACTACAAAGCAATTTTTCCGATGAGGATATCTTTGTTTCCCCAATAAATCCTAAAGAACTCCTCAGACATTTTTTGTACTATAACTTCACTTTTCCATATAGTTTGAGTTTTTCATGTAGAATTCAATCATAAATTCTGAACGTTTACGTTGTAGTTGAAGTTTATAATATTTAGCTGTTGGTAGTTTTCAGTGTTTAAAATTGAAGTGGTAGCGGAAAGACTGTTTTGTAGAGTTCAAAACTTCAAACTATTGAAGAATTGTGATATATATTTCACCATTACGATTTCTTCTTAGTCTTTGATCTTAGTCTTCTTATCTTTGAACTATGTGCTATCTTAATGGTAAAATTCAGATTAAAATTGTTCAATGAAAAAGTTTAAATCTAGAGAACAGAGTTTATGTTACCATTCTAATCATCAAATTGATTCAAGAAGTTTATACTTCTTGCATCCCAAATTGGTACATATATAGATGACTGACTATATATATTAATCAATTTATTCTGTTATAATCCTTGTCAAAGTGATTAATTATAAAAAGCATAACATACAATTACAATTTTACAAATACAAAGAAAATTATAGCTATATATCAAAGAAATTTTTTTCTACACCGAACATTTTTTGGAGAGGGTGTTGAAATGGAAAAGTACTTCCAACTGATGACAAAACAGTTCCTCAAGTTGAAAACAAACAAAATGTGTCATTCTATTCAATCTGGATGCTTTTCACTTGTAATTTTCACTTTCAATTCGCAAAAATTTCAGGAAAGTTAATAATTTTATTAGCTAATCCATTCGAATGATTTAAATTACAAGATTCATAAAACTGGCACAAATATGTTTTAAAAAAAACATATCTAATTGTTTTCATTCAATGTAATGCGAAATTATATAAGCTTCGAAATTAATCAACAATTTATTCTTCCGCGAATGAAAGTTTGCCGCTTGTTAGATACGAATAATATGTATAGTTTATTTTTACTGTAGTCATTCTCGTATTATTGATAATAAAACTCCCGGACTTTTCATTGCCGCGCCAACTAGGTACATTTTTTCTATAGAACACGCAAGCGGCGTATTTGATTCAGCAACAAATACCAGTTATGATAATAAGTAAAAAACGTTTCAAACCGACGGCAAAGAAAACATCAATCACACTCACATCTTGGGAAACACCGCATTGAATTGAGTCACAGAATCGTTGTATTTATCATTTATTCCTACAAAGATGAAATAACAATCAAATTACTTTCTGCACAACATAATCAGTTGTTAATTATCCAGTATTTACTACAACGTTGCATACATATGCATAATAAATATAAAATATATATATATATATATATATATATATATATATATATATATATATATTATTCAATTGATTTATTGCCTGTTTAAGATATTTCATTTTAGATGTTTTTAGCAATAACAGGCTTCTTTTAATATGAAAAACTTTATTTTTGTTGACGTTTCGTTGTATATCACAACTTTGTCAAAACTAATGAATAATTGAATTTATGAATTACTATAGACATCAAAATGTCAAACTTATTTTTTAGAGAACTCAAATTCATTTTTTCATATTTTCACTTATTGATTTTCATTATCAGAGGAATATTTCTAGCTCAGCATTCGCTTCGGAAGTTTTAGTCTTCTTCACCATTAGGAAACCTCTGAAAAACTCATGGTAAGCCAGGTGATTCTAATAAGTGTGATTTATATATACATATATATATATATATATATATATATATATATATATATATATATATATATATATATAATTACATATAGTTTTTTATACTCATCCAGAATATGTATATTATTGGTTTATAAGTGTGAAATTGAAGGCAGATCTGGAAAAAATGAGTTTTGAGATGTGATGTTTGGTGATTGTTGTGTAGGTATTAATTTTTTAGTGTTATTTGTAAGGTTTATTGAATCGTTGTAAATAGAATTAAGATGTTTAATGTCTCTTCTTTCATTTACTTTGTTTTCTAAATTTTTACGAATGTGTAACACTTCTAAAAGTCCTTTACATTTTTTTTCTTTTTCAATTGCTAAAATCTTCGTATTTTTGTAATCAAAATCGTGTTTTTCTGTTATTTTCTGTTTATGTAAGACCGTTATTTGAGTTTTTGCGTAATTATGCGCTTTGATTCTCTCTTCAATTATTTATTTCTTTGATTATTTGAAATCTTTCCAATCACCAAACATCACATCTCAAAACTCATTTTTTCCAGATCTACCTTCAATTTCACACACATAAACCAATAATATACATATTCTGGATAACTATAAAAATCTATATGTAATTATATATATATACATATATGTATATATAAATCACTTATTAGAATCACCTGGCTTACCATGAGTTTTTCAGAGGTTTCCTCATGGTGAAGAAGACTAAAACTTCAGAAGCGAATGCTGAGCCAGAAATATTCCTCTGATGATGAAAATCAATAAGTGAAAATACAAAAAAACTAATTTGATTTTTCTAAAAAATAAGTTTGACATTTTGATATCTATAGTAATTCATAAATTCAATTATTCATTAGTTTTGACAAAGTTGTGATATACAACGAAACGTCAACAAAAATAAAATTTTTCATATTAAAAGAAGCCTGTTATTGCTAAAAACATTCAAAAAATATATATATATATATATATATATATATATATATATATATATATATATATATATATATATATATGTATATATATAAAACATTATATATAAAATATATATATATATTTAGTATATATACTATCTATATATATATTTATTTATATATTTATTTATTTTATTTTTATTATAACCATAATATATATTTAATAGTTTTAGCCTTTACTTGATGAAAATCCATTATAATTGAATGTAAACTAAAATCCAAACACTTGAACTTTTGATTTACACTTTATTGACAATAACATACGATGACGCGTTTTGTCGTTACAAACGACTTTTCAGATGCTAACAGAATACTGACTCTTGAAGAAGCTTTCAGAACTTCCAGAAACTTGTTTTCCAGAAGTTCCAGAAGAACTTCCAGATCTTGGCCTAATTAAAAGAGTTTGAGTAACACCACTTTCGGGTCGAATAACATTTTCGCATTCGAGATTCTTAACGCTTAATAAAAAATTTCGAGATATTTTGAATCTTGCATCAGATATATTAAGTATTAAGTATTCATTATAATAAAATGATATTAAATAGATATATAAATGACACGGAGGTTTCGCTTATCTCTTGGTGAAACATTATGTTAAAAACAATAAATTAAAATTAACACACTTGTCTCACAGAATATAATTATATTTGGTGAAACTTAAACCAAGTTTTTAAATTTTAATTTATTGTTTTTAAATAGGTGTATGTAATATTGAAAAGAAATATCATCTGTGAACTTCAATAAATAACAAACCTATACATATTTAAAACTCTCAATAAATAAACATAAACAGAATATAACTGAAGTATTTTTTATTGTTCAAGACATTTTACTCACATGCTAGTTCACTATAAATGAATATTTATTCAAATATATTAAACAGCGTGTTCATTAGATAAATCATAATTGTACTTACGTCAATATTCTTTCTGAAATCGAAGTGATCGATATGAAATTGAAATTCTGTCATCACTGCTTGATGATTATACAAACAACTTAAGTATTATATACCTTCAATTTTGAATTGAGATTCAATTTGGAAATTTGATGGAATAATTGAAGATGAAAGTTATTATACTCATAGGTAACTGTCTTATTTCTAAAATGTTTCCTAAGTCATATTCTCATTAATAATAATTGATTCTTCCACAAACAAATATCTCATTCCTCATAAATAGCCATTCCATTGACAATGAGAGCTTAATTCAGTAACTAAATCATTTCCGAAACGTAATAATTGTATTCATTTGTAATTTAATGTGTATTAATAATGAAATAGTGTAAATATACACTAATTGGATCGATTTTGAGCTTCGTTTTATCGTCATTTGATCATTTAAAAGTGCTGTATAGTGTGAATTGTTCAATAGGTTGTTTTTTGAAGTTCTATTTCAAATTCAGAATTCCAACAAACTCTTGAGAAACTGGAGCAGTGAAAACAGAGTTGAATAAAAATTGAAGTTAATTTGAGCTGAGAGAATTCGAAAATATATCATGAATGACAGAATCTAAAACACAAAATTCATAGACATTAGGGAAAAATAAAGAAAAATACAACAAAATGTTGAAATTTCGAAACTGGAAAAAATCAACAGAAAATAATTCAAGAATATAAGCAACAAATTATCACTTTTGACCACAACAAACAAAACAAAACTTTGATGACTTGTTTTATTTTCAATAGTATCATTTTAGTGTTTTGTAGTTTTGTTTGATAAGTTTTTGTTTTGTTTATGATTTCCCAATTCAGAATACATATTCAAAAACCCTTAATTCATTCAAACTACCCTCTTCATTCAACTTACATCTATTTTCTTTTCAATTGATTCCTAATTCAGAATTTCAGGCAATAGATTTTCAGTCATTCTGTACGCCAGTTTTAAAATATACTTGTTATATCATTATAATCAGTTTAAACGTCATACAAACCCGGATTATACTCGAAGTTTGAAGAGTCAGTTTAAAAGAATTTCTTGAAATGAGAAAGAAAAGAAAGGCAATCGATAAAACGATTTCAACAATTTCATGCAAAAATTGAATTAATAATATTCGTGGTAAGTCAATTTCCATTTGTCAACTACGTTTTTATTAGTGAAAACAATTTCATTCGCTTTTTCCCTCAAAACTCAATATATTATTATCCCTTCTTCAGCTCATTTTCAAGCTACTGATTTCTTATTAACTTTGCTACGCATATTGCTTCTGTACTAATTGTACAATTATCTAGAAATCATATAATCAATTTCTTATGCATCGATCTAGTCCACTCCTGTCTTTTTCCTCCTTTGAACCCGCAAAAAGAAACGGGTTGGCAAAAACAACCGGATTAAGTATACTACGGAGTGAATTAATACACTGTTGATATTTTTCCTTTATGAAATTAATTTATAATGGTCTAAACACCTGGTACAGAATGTTCTATACTGTAATCAATCAAGCACAAGTGTCCTTCTCCGAAGCAGCGGTTATTCTAAAGAAGTGAGAAAGATATTTTATTCATTGATTGAACAGTTGCGACTCAAACACGCACGTCTTTGTATAATTTCACCATTTGTACTTTCAGTCGAATGATTTCATCGAAAATTCTCTTCTCTAGTAATTTTCATTTGAGTGAGGATATTGTTCGGTTTCACACAATCCCAACACACGTTTACACCTGAGTTTTACTTTTCTACTTTCTACTTTTTCAATTTTTTGTTTTTCATTTTACACCTTTTCCTTTTTTACTTTTCACCTCGTAACTTTTCACTTTTTTGATTTTTACTTTCTCTTTTTCTCAGTTTTTAAGTTACGTTTTGCTCACAACTTTTTCATTTTCTATTCTTTCACTTTTTACACTTCAATTTTCATTTAATTTCACTATAATTTTTTTTACACTTAAAGTCTTTTAGGTCAACGTAAGATTTGAACAGTTATTTACACGAATTCTCATCAGTTAAAGTAGGCTTTTCTATTTGAACTATCATCGAAATTATGGTTTTTAAACCCACGTATATAACTGAAGTAGTACATGTTGTTAGTTTTCACTAATTTGTGTTGTAGCAAATCTGTTACCTCATCAATAATCTTAGTCGACCGCTCCACATAGTTTAGTAGGCTTCTCCAGTTTGTTCTATTTCCTGCTTTTAGCGCTTTGGCTCAAGTTCTTTATAATTTTTATATTTTTTTCTTTCCAGTTCAGGGTTGGTGGTGTTTCTATGTTTCTTCTATGAGGTCTGAATTTTATGATGTCTCCATTTTAGTGATCCTTTTATCCACTTTTTAGTGATCCATTTGGGTTTTATCCACTTGCTATAATAAATGTCAGAAGGAGATTTAACAGTTTTTCAGTGAATTTGTTCAAAAATTTCTTTTTCGAGGGGGAATCTTTTGAAGATGTCTCTAAAATTGCTATAGGCTACCTAACAGAGCATAATTCTTTTGCTTTTCTCACATGTTTACTTGGCTTTGGATATGTTCATCTAAGGGCATATAATATGTATTCATATACTAGTTATTCCTCGATGTTTTCAATAATTGAGTTAATTGTTGCTTGCGTCGAGGTTTGCTCTAAATTTTGTTATTATGTGAAAAAGTATATATACCAAGAAATAGTTCGATTGTGTAGTATTTGTAGTAATTTATTTCAATGTACTCTTGTAGTGAGCAGACTCTAATGGCTAACTTAGACAGCCTGCTGTCCTGTCGTGAATATTTCCTAGACACTTCCAGAGCAACTGAAAGTTTTATTTCCATTTTTAATTTGACATAATTATACTGTGACCTTCAGTTCAGTTCCGAATGGGCACTACCTTGTACATTAGTTGTTACTTTAACCATTATATAACGTCACTTCGACATTAATTACAGAAGCAGTTAAGAGAGAATCTTGATCAAGTGAAAATACTCGTGAAAATTTCATGATGAAATATAACAAAATTCATATTATGATATTTAATATATGTATCTAGTGAAGATTTTAATATCGAATTGTTTATAACAGTACCTACTGCAACAAGTACAAATAATATATTGTGTATTGTTCTGTAAAATTAATCAATTTTGGTATTTGAGGTACTCAATTTTCCACGTAGTTCATCACGTAGTAAATGTTCTGGTTTGAAATCAACTTAAAAAAAGCGTACGATTTCCTCGTTGAAAACGCGGCAACGAGATAGTAACAGGACAATATCCAAGGCAAATGAAACAAGTTTTATGACCCCTGTTTAAAGTTGTAATTGAAAGTAGGTACTGGAAGTGAGTTCTCCAACTGCTTTGTGCGCATACATTCGGTGGCAGATCTGTTTTGCGCTTATTAATTAGTACTAATGGGTTTTATTCGGTGTAATGAGATTCGACTTAGGGATCAGAGTTGGCTATGTATCACGTAGTTCTAATCGCAGGTGGCAGGTGCTACTATATGACGTACATACGTAACATTTCTTTCATAGCAAACATTCTAACAAAATGATTCACTTGCTACTACGATTAATGAAACTACTTGTCGTATCTTTAATTTCAGCATTATAATAACAAAGAAACTCAATAACAATAAAAAGTTGACAACTTACAACGCGATTGCATGTGCAATGTCCTAGATAGAATTAAACATTTTTTTCAGTACTTCATGTAGTTTTGATTTTGAAATTGAACGAATTATTCCCAACTATATACTTTAAATTATGTATTTAAAAAACTTTCATACATGAATCAATTTTTTCTATAGAAGATTAATACCTGCAAATTAATTGCAAGTCGTATTCTATTTAGATTTATATAGATAAAATTGTCATGATGGAATATTATGAAATGAAAATTGAGATTTTCAATCGGAATATTCAAAATATTTCAAATAAAACTCTCAGCTGTCTACACAAATGTTGTCAACGAAAACACAAGAGATCTCTTTCTAGAATTAATATTTAGATTATGTTTTAGAGTTTGTTGAAAATACGCAATAGCGTTGTTTTATTCTATTATGGAAATCATCAGTGGTATGCATCGAAACAATCAAGTTGCGGTATTCATTCAAAACGCACCAAGGCCATAGCTGTTCAAATTGAAGGAGAAATGTACTAGTAAACTACTGACGTCAGCTCCATCTATCGAAGAAATAAGAGAAACCCTTTCGAGCATGATAGAGCTGTGTTTGTGACAAAATCATTTAGGGTTTTATTTAAAATATTTCGATTAAGAATTGCAGTATTGACTAATTAACATAATTTTTGATAATTCAAATTAGTCGTTCTTGATTTTCAAGCGCAATATACAGACACTTTCTAGTTGTTCTGAGTGTAGTGGAGTACTGTGGATTATTTCTTTTAAGGATCTCTAATCTCTCGCTATTCTATAGAAAAATTCCATCAAATTACGATAAATTGATTAATTCCAGGGTATAATTCAATAAGGATCAATATTTCGTGTTTGAAACGGTTCGGCAAACTTCTATCCAGACTACAGGAAGTCATTTCGGGTGTTTTTTAGAGGTATAGAACTTTAAATTGCAATAAAACAGCGAGCGATCGAAAGATTATCTTGTGGCATTACATTTTAAATATGATTTCTGGCATATGACCGCCACTATTTGGACGTAGATTGGACGTAGTCCAATCTGGACGTCCAATTTATGATGACTTTTTCCAACATTTGTGGCCGTATATCGGCAATAACACGGCGAATATTGTCTTCCAAATGGTCAAGCGTTTGTGGCTTATCCGCATAAACCAATAACTTTACATAGCCCCACAGAAAGTAGTCTAGCGGTGTTAAATCACAAGATCTTGGAGGCCAATTCACAGGTCCAAAACGTGAAATTAGGCGGAGACCAAACGTGTCTTTCAATAAATTGTCAATTCAATTGTCTTTCAGATTGTGGCACGAGCGCCGTTGCGCCACGTGACATGTTGCGCCGTCTTGTTGAAACCACAACTCCTGGACATTATAGTTGTTCAATTCAGGAATGAAAAAGTTAGTAATCATGGCTCTATACCGATCAACTTTGACTGTAACGTTCTGGCCATCATCGTTTTTGAAGAAGTACGGACCAATGATTCGACCAGCCCATAAAGCGCCCCAAACAGTCAGTTTCTCTGGATGTAACGGTGTTTTGACATACACTTGAGGATTATCTTCACTCTAAATGCGGCAGTTTTGTTTGTTGACGTAGCCATTCAACCAGAAGTGCGCTTTATCGCTCAACAAAATTCACGCGATACGTATTCCGCACAGAAAATTATTTTCGAAATAAGATTGCACTATTTGCAAGCGTTGTTCATGCGTGAGTCTATTCATGATGAATTGTCAAACCAAACTGAGAATAAATCACTTCTCAGCTGTTAAATCGGTCGCCATCTTCAACAGTAATGGCAACTTAAAGTTCTATACCTCTGAAAAAACTCCCGTTATATTGTAGATTACGCAACTTAGCATTCAGTTTCACATAACAAAATGTTATGTCATAAATTTTGGTCACCTAGTACCTATGTTCGAAATAAATGGTTTCTTCCAAAAGCTCTTTGAAATATCATTAGAATAGATCCATCGAATTTTCATCAATTCTTTACCGAACACCCTGTATATTTCAAGTCATTTCGAGACAACGCTTATAATTTTCATTTCGTATCTACTCATCATGCTTTTTTTGATGATTATTTTCATATAAATGATGTGATGATTCTTGATGTTCTAAGTGTCATTTTCTTCTGTGTTCAACTAATACGAAGTGTTTTTAATTCGAGTGCAGATTACACCAAAAAACTGTATCGAAAACTCCAAATTACACAGTGCAACCTTAATGACTTTTTTTATACCGTTCCTGACTTTGAAGTTGAGGTTAACGAATGATGACAACGTTTAAGAAATCAAGCACTCAAGGCTGCACGGCGGAAGCGTATATCTTCTAGGCATCTTTTGAGTTGTCATGCGTGTGAAGAACTATAAAAACATAATAAAAATATTTTACGTCATGTTTAACCGGTAATTATTTTGAAGAAACTTCACGTTACGTAACTATCTATGTGACTCCAACGTAGCGTGGTAAACTAACATCATTTTCGTATTTTTATTTCCATTTTCTCATTGTAATCAGCGGATGAGGGGATTTGTTGGTCAAGTGCAGGTACTTATTTAATGACAACAATACAATGATGCGATATAAACAGGAATAGAGGAATAAACACGAACGTGTTTCGTTATTTTTGTACTTTGAGTCACGTATGATTGAAATCAACGAGAATTTGTCAAATATTTTCAATTTATATTCTATGAAAAACACTTATTTGCATAGAGATAACATAGAGAGAGGATATTGCAATAATGGGTCTCTAAATTATGTCTATGACCTCTATGTCTAGGAGATCATAGACGATTCATCAACAGAAAGAATTTCAGAAAAGCGGTTTCCGAAATTCACCCATTTATTAAACCAAAGACAAAATATATTGTGTTAATATAATCGTTACGCCTAGTGAAAATTAAAATTATTCATATAATGGTACTTTTACAGAATATTTCTTTTCGCACTGCTAATAATATTGGTGAGGTTGCCAAGAATAATAAATCAAGAATTCACGAGAATATAATGTGTAGTATCTATTACACATTTTTGTCTTGTACGAATATACGAATATAAACGAAGTTCAGAGTTGTTCATAGTTCAAAATACGAAATAGAGAGAACAAAGATCTCAAACAGAATTTTCTAGAATTGTTGAAAATGTCACAATCGCAGTAGATATATTAATGCTAAACAAAGTAAAACGCGTAAAATATTCAATAAACATAGAAATTCCTTTGAATAAAACTAAGTACTTCGTAATTATCACTTTAATTCAGTCAAAAATTACAAATTACTTAGTTTTATTCGAATTATGTATCATCAACAAAAGTTTTTTGAATTATTCATCAACTATCGACCCAATCGATTAATAAATACAGAAATGATTACAATAAAATTGTGCAAATTACCTTAACCCAGAATGAAATAGATTCGAATATAATAAAAGTGGACACTTTTATGTAAACGTTATTATGTAAATATATATATATATATATATATATATATATATATATATATATTTGCTCGTCGTTTTGTAATTTTTTCCGTTACTGTATTTGTATATATATATATATATATATATATATATATATATATATATATATATATATATATATATATATATATATATATATATATATATATATATATATATATATATATATATATATATATATATATATATATATATATATATATATATATAATTTTTCGAAACGCTCTTAATATTCACTCTCGAAAGTGATGGGTTCGTTCTCGTTGACAACATTTGTGTAGACAGCTCCCTGAGAGTTTTATTTGAAATATTTCGATATTTATTTTCTCAGTATTTAATATATATATATATATATATATATATATATATATATATATATATATATATATATATATAAATATCAAAACTAATTAATTATTAGTTTTCACAAACTTGTAATATAAAGTTAACAAAAATAAACTTTTCCATATCAAAAAAGCCTGTTATTGCTAAAAACTTTCAAAATAAAATATCTTAAACAGGCAATAAATCAATTTCAAGAAATATATATATATATATATATATATATATATATATATATATATATATATATATATATATATATATATGTACGTATATGGAGTCCATTTCATTACCTATTTGAGACCGCAGAAGCGACCGCAAATATCTCAGTCGGTCCAGCGCCTACTACTTCGTGGATATTTTTAAGAGTATTTCGCCCGTTATAAATCGAAAGAAAGAGCAGAGACGAGGTACAGGACGGGACAACGGTGTACATGTCCAATGGGCGTTCCTGAATTATTCTTTTCAGTTCCAGCTCGTGAGTCTATGCAAGCAATATGGGCGGCGAAGGTACATTCAAAGGAAGAATCGCCTCGCCGAAGCCGTGTGTACATGTGGTTTCGTGGTTATGTCTGTTTTCTATATGCTATTTCGAATTGGTAGAACTTCTTCTGATGACGTTGTTTTATACGTGCTGCGGTTTCATAGAATCATAACATTATCTCGATGAAAAAAGAAACCTTTTTATCAATGTATTCCGTGATCAACTCTGTGACCGCATTCTCGAATATAGACACCTAGAAAGGATGGTACGTTAGGCCTACGAGTGTACCTGCCTACGATATGATTTATTGCAAACCAAATTTTATTGAATTCCACTTTTTTTTATTCAAATCTTCAAGAAACACAAGCATTGAGAACTTCGCTCACGACTTCAACTAACACAAGAAATATTTTCACAATATTAATTATAAAGATGATATCAATTTCCATAGTCAAAATTATTAGAGTTATAAAGTGTTTTTTTCATTTTGAACTATCCAATTTGGGAAGCATTCTAGAAATTATTTCAGATTAACTCATATACGAATTGAACCATCTCGAACAAAGAGGGGAAGTTGAATACCTATAGTTCGTTATTAAGTACCAGTGCAGAAAGAGTTGCCTTCTAGGTACTTATTCATGAGAAAATACGTTTCAATTCCTATTAATGAACAACTGAAGTTGTGTCTCACTATTGATAATCAATGAATAGCCTGACAAATATGTCGAGAATATAGAAAAATTTTTCTAAATTATCAAGTGTTTTCATTTATACGCTATATCAAAATAGCCATTCTGTTAGACATTGAAGAAGTAGAAGCTTGTACAATACTTGGCTATGTTTTGATCATAGCTCAACTTGAATTGACTGTGAAAAAGTTGCCAATCATGAAATTGCGCCACAATATGTGATATGTCAAAGTTAGTGTGACACACATTCGAGTCTATAATTACTAATTATCCTATCTCAATTAAATAGGCATCTATAATTATATTAGATCAAAGGATCAAAGGTAAAGGTGCCAGTTTCAATGCGATATTGCTGCAATATCATGCCTTTTCCAATAATATCTATGTGATGAAAAATATGATCATGATTAACGATAAAAATTCACAGGTGTCAAAACATTATTTTATGATTTTGCAGACCACAGAAATATCTAATACTAGGGGTAACCGAATCAATTCATCGATTATTAAGTGTATCGGTTTTCAAAGATTGAAATTCCATTTGAAAGATCTGTTTTTAGGTTATCTGCTCTTCTAAAGTAGAGGTTAGATTCAGAAGTGGGCCCTTAATATGTGCCATCTCCAATAATTCGAAGAACGAAGCTGACGTTGTATAGAATACTTCGTTGTATAGAATCCAATCGTTCTCGTTCTAACTCAATTGAAATGTCACTTAGCAGTCACAGAAATGTCGACGTCAATAATTTCATACATACTTTTCTACGAAGGATGATTTCTCTTCATTCTTATAGATGAAGATGTGCTGCTTTGAACACGTATATAGCTGAAGCCACTGCTTTAATTCACAGATGGATACTGTTCCGCTGAAGAGCTCCAGCAAATACTAACAGTGTCTCCACTTTCATTCAGGTCAGTACGAGTTGCGACGGTTTCAAACTCAACTTCTTAAGATGAATGCTAACATCAAGTTGTATTTACTTACATAGCCAGCTTCTCTATAAATTTCAAAAACCACCTGATTTGTTCATGACATGACAATATTTTCGATGCTTTCGCAAGACAAATTACAAAATCAAAAAAATCCTTAGTGGTAAATAATCAATTCCAAACTTATTCTTTATATTCAATTGAATAGCAACTCTTCCATTCCTTATAGTTTACGTGGAAGCCAGAAATTGGTGATTATCCTTCGTAGAAGATTCAGTTCTTTGTTCTATATCCTAGTTGAAGTTTCTATAACTTCAATTTTTCTGTGCCGTTATGATGAGAGTCATCAAGCTCGAAACTTGCATAACGACTGCTTACTATTGCATTTATTGGTTATAATCACGAACAATCGTTTTTATCTTCCGATGTTGGTTTAAGGCAAAATGAAATAGTGTTATATTTTCGACAGGAAATATTCTCAATTGTAGTGAAATGAAAAGTGGATAGACAGGTAAAAAAAGGAATCAGTCTGGATGTTAAAAAAGATACGCAATTGAAAGGCCCCAGAAAATATTTTGTTTTGAATAATTAAACTATGAGAAGTGGAAGCAAATATTGTTTTCCTTTAGAATAAAACGTATTACTTGTTACCGTTAATTTAATTCTGGATGGAAGTTAATGTTAGGTTATATCCAGGTAGACTTATGCAATTTTTGATTTACTTATTTGTACTCAAATACCTAAAAAGTGCGTAAATACCTGAGGGTCTTATCAAAATAGCCCTAAATCAAAGTTGGCCATATACCAGAATATGTGTCACGTTGTCATAATCATAGCCACCTACTTCGGAATAGGGCCAATTATATTCCGCTGGTACATTTAGGTATCGCAAGGTCAGGCAAGCATTCAATCTTGAAAAAATATGATTTTTTTCAGCTTCACAACACACAGTGGGTTTCCATAATAACTCGACTGTGTTCACATACGATGAACAATATAATTACAAGTCAGCTACGTTCCCCAGAACGATTTCATATTTTTCGCATGAAAAAATCAGCCTGTTATTATAAAATCTAAAACTAGAACCACGTGATAAGCGACAATCGAATGATTTTTCAATCGCATCTCCCCATGGCGAGGATGTGACGAAATCCCCGATTCAAATTCCTATTATGCGAGATATTCAAGGATACTTCTCATTATATTTTATGAATCGGCGTGTTCGTACAACGTGCTCACGTAAGTAGAACGAAAAACAAGATATGTACAATGCAATTTTTTATTGAATTTAAGGTCTCTCAATTCATTTGTTCGTTGAATTTCTATGGAAGGGAAATTACTCGATTTTTTATGTAACTCTGTACGACATTTAATGGCTTTACACTGACCCATTCAAACTATTTAGTGCGAAAAAGGGAAAAGCAATGGGCGTAGCTGAGGGGGCAAGGGTGGGCCCGACTCTACATAAAAATCTTGATACAATTTCAATACGAATATTTATGTCAAATTTTCCAAAATGAATATAACCATTATAAGAAACAAGCAAACCGCAGAAAAGTATTGCTGCGAACAGAGTGCACCACGATTAGCTTCTATATTATTCAGTAAAAAAGTTTTAGTTTATTTAAGTGTCTCAAAACGCAATAATATTGAAATTTTATGCTATATATTCCATAATGTTTCCTTGAAAATTTGAAAATGGTACGTGTGTACATAATGTTTTCTTATTTTTATGGATGTTCAAATTGATTGAAAATAAATTTAATAAAACAATTTTTAAAAAAGATTTACACATATATTAAAAAGAATACTGCATGACGTACGTTTCGATGAGATTCACCTTTTTCAAATGCTACGTGCAGACTAATGACATTTCTCGAATACATACAATAGGTAAACTTAAATTATGAATACAGAGAAAACAGGTAGAAGGGATCAATTCATACTGAACTACTATATAGTAAACTAAGTAATTTTGAGAAGATTGAGAAGGGGGCTTGAGGTATGATCGATTTGACTGTTCAAAAGGTTGCCAGAATATTTGTATTTATTAATTTGAAGTGATTCTAACAAATTAATAAATACAAATATTCTGCCAACCTTTTGAACAGTCAAATCGATCATACCTCAAGCCCCCTTCTCAATCTTTTCAAAATTACTTAGTTTACTATATAGTAGTTCAGTATGAATTGATCACTTCTACCTGTTATCTACCTGTTTTCGCTGTATTCATAATTTAAGTTTATATATTGTATGTATTCGAGAAATGTCATTAGTCTGCACGTAGCATTTGAAAAAGGTGAATCTCATCTAAACGTACGTCATGCAGTATTCTTTTTAATATATGTGTAAATCTTTGTTTAACAATTGTTTTATTATGTTTATCGATATACATCAAGTATCGGACTCATCAATTATTAATTTAAAAATAAATTATAAGATTTGCTTCATAATAAACATTTTAAAGTAGTTGAAAGTTATTGCTTAGGCAAACTACTGTTTTATAATACAACTTCATTGAATGGAAACTCATTACAGTGGTCCTTAAATATTTCAGTCCTTAAACATTAACAAACAAGTAGAAACACATAGGCAAAGAAAAACCATTTCAAAAGGGGGCCCATATTGGCTTTCGCTAATTAAACACATAGAACCCCTTTTTGCTTCCCCTTTATGTAACAATAACTTTTTCCTTGTGTTTTAAATTCAATAATTCCATCATTTTTATTCGTTACTCAGTTGTTTTGAATATTCAGAGACCAAGTACGAAAATAATGTATTTTACGGTCTTATGTTTCGGAAACATTTCTGGAAACAATTTTACCGGCTAGATACTTGGGGCAAGATGTTGATAAAATTTTATACATAAGACATAAAATTGTGAGTGAAACCTTAAGTTCATTTCTAGAATTTCATTGGAATTATATATAAGACTTACACTATTGCATTTTGTTACCAAACTATATCTTAAGCTATTTAAACATGAAAAAAAAATATTTACTAGAATTTTTATAGAAGAGATACTTTTACGTAAGGACAAGCTAATTTGCAAAAGATTATGCATCGAGAAGTGTTAAGAAGTGATATTTCAAATCATTACAATATTCAGAACTCTTGCGTTAAAGTTGCCCATTCGACTTCGTTCTTTCAAGATTGCGAGTCGTGTGAAATTTTGGTGGGATTTTTTTGTAGTTCCTTAGAAACTTCGTTTCAGTTTTAAACTTTCACAAACTCTATTTCTACTTGTACATATTGAAATTTTAAAATTTTTATTGTTTTATTTCATTATTTCATATGTTCAGTATTTCATCTGTTACAACCGTCTTCACGGGATCGAAAAAATATAGCCAAGCTTCGCCCTGTAAAAAATTCTGTTTGCGATTTGGTAGTTTTCAGGTTATACATTCGAATGAATATAAAAATTATGTTATGGGGAAAAGTTTCACACAATCGAAGTTGATTTTCATCGAAATACCTTTCGTCTATCCATAAACTCATGTAAGACAATCCCCCTGATAGTATGTTGTTCGGAATGTAGATAATCGCTGTCATGTTCAAATATCGAGAGACACGAAGAGTCACCTGGTATACTTTCCTTTTTATCGTCCTGACAAATGTAGTTATAATGTCTCTCTTAACATTGTCGGGCAATTAACTCTAGGATGGCTAATAATTACAACTCATGCGAAACACATTACGCACAGTGTGCTATTTTCTGTGGGAATATTTTGTTATTTTTCTGGAACGTGAAAATCTGTTGTTTGAGCCAAATTCATCAACAGTAAGCCTGAAAAAACTATGTAACCGAATAAAATGTTTACTTCATTTTAAACGCAATTCCTACATCATAAAACTGAATTTCCTCTTGTTTTTGAGAGGTAATTTTTTTAAAGAAGGTTTGACTAAAATTTCGGTCAATCGTTCTCGACCTTATTTCATTTTCAGCAATGCTTCGAACTTTAGACCAGTCCAATCTCTCGATTTCTTCAGTCAAGAACACTTGCTCCTGCAAGGTCCCTTTTGCCTTCCATTAGCAGTCTCAGAAACTCATATTTTCTGCCTATATGTGTATTGACAAAATAGCTCGTTTTTCGCCTTTTGACTTTTCTCAAAACAGTTTCATTGAATACTTGTGTTGTCCATGGAATTTTGAGTTTTTATGCATTATGCACACTGAATGTTAGCCCTCTAAGGCTCTTATACCTATAGTGCCCTCCTAAATTCCAGGAATCAGCTCGATGTAAAACAATTGAATACATGAATTTTCACAAACCTCTATCTGGAGTTTAAGTACAAAATTGTGTTCTTGATTTAATCTGAATTTGGTTCGTTAAATATCTGATTGAATATACCTACTGTTCAGTATTTAACTATTATCAATATGCATTTTTTTTGCTGAAATCATTTTCGTTTGATAAATAATCAGTAATTTTCAGATCCACTAAATAATTCACTTCTTCAATAATTTACACAACTTGCTAGAATGAATTTCGAGTTAACATACGCAGTTTTGCATAAATATTGTTTTTTAGAATGTTATTTTATAACCAAAAATCTTCATAAATTCATTTTCACATCGAAAATTATTAGTTTTGTTTTAGAAGTTTCGACTTTTCAATCAATCAGGGTTCAATTTGTTCCGAATTTTTCAAATAAAGACATTCATTTAAAGTCATTCATAATTTTTAAACCTCAAAATACATCGTCTAATAAACAATTCTATATAGTTGTTAACTACTTATGGAACCCATAAATCAATTGAAAATTTGATAAGCATATTGAAAATATCTGGAAAATATGAACAAAAATGGAAATATCAAGAGGAAAGAAATAAATGACAAGAGAAAGCATTAAATGACGATTTTTTGATTGTTTAAGATAGTTCATTTTCAATGTTTTTAGCAATAACAAGCTTATTTTAATGTAAAAAACTTTATTTTCGTTGATGTTTTGTTGTATATCACAATTTTGTCAAAACTAATGAATAAATTTTATGAATTACTATAGATATCAAAACGTCAAACTTCGATTCGATATACAACGAAAATAAAGGTTTTGACATTGAAATAAGCCTCTTATTGCTAAAAACATTGAATAATAATAATAATAATATAATTTTATTGAGAAACATTCCTTACATAGTACAATTACATTCATTTCAATTGATAAATAATTACAACTAGGAGAAATGCTCTCAAAAGGACCGAATTCAGTTTGGAGTCTGATCTCCCATTCAGCCCTCGAGCAGAAATATTGGTTCAAACAAAAATCTTGCTTCAATTCATATTTACAATAATATACAATTTTGATTGAAAAGAAAAGAAAATAAAAATTTCCTCAGAGATATTAAACATTTGAGACAATTTCACATGGTGAAGAACATTTGTGTTAAAAAAATATACAAATATATCATACAAAAAATTAATTCATACATTATTGCCTACATCCGAATCATCGAAGTACTCTGACACACTATAGTATGCCTTTGTTAAGAGCAGAGGTTTAACTCTCCTCTTAAACAAATGAACTTTCAGTACTTTCAAATTCATTTCACATGGTGAAGAACATTTGTGTTAAAAAATATACAAATATATGATACAAAAAATTGATTCATTCATTATTGCCTACATCTGAATCATCGAAGTACTCTGACACACTAAAGTATGCCTTTGTTAAGAGCAGAGATTTAACTCTCCTCTTAAACAAATGATAAGAAACATCTATAAATATATAAACACGGTAAGGTGAGTATGTAATTATTAATGAAGATAGAGAATATGAATATATATATATATATATATATATATATATATATATATATATATATATATATATATATATATATATATATATGTATTCTTTATTATGTTTATCTATATCGTAATAGATACAGAAAAGCACTAATCAGATGTCATAAATATAAATTGTAATTCAATAGAAACAGTAATTCATTAATGAATTGAAGAAGTTTATTGAGTATCCAGCTATTATCGATAAATTTATGGATGATAATATATAATGATATGGTTATTGATGATTAAAGAGTTGAACTTAAGAAATGTACTTAAAAGTTTATTCTCTTATTTTCTTCATTTTGCTTGACAACTAGTTTAACACCATTGAACAATAAACTCAAGAAGTTCAAGAAGTGAGTAATATTGTATACTTTTGATAATGGGTTAACCACCCCGAAAATATGTAGAGTTTTTAATATATTCAGTGAAACTTAAGTTAAGTGTGTTAATTTTAATTTATTGTTTTTAACATAATGTTTCACCAAGAGATAAGCGAAACCTGAGAGTCATTTATCAAGTTGTTCATTATTCGAAAAATTTGTCAACAATTTTATGACAAATCTTTTGGCCATTTGAGCGTTTTCGAAAGTTCTACATGTGAAGAATTTTCAACTGCTGATAAAATTTTCTGTCAAAATATTTTTTTAGTATCAAAGAAGCCTGATCGTTGATGTCCCCAAATTTATCACAAAATTAAGAGCAGGTAGTTATTTAATGCAATAAACTGTTATATTTGAAATTCAATGTTTCATTTCATTTCTCCGAAAAGTGAGAATCATAAAATATATAATATGTAATTAAACAAAACAATGTAGTTGAAAAGTAAGTCCAATAGTGTGTACCTCCTTTATTGTTGATTGTTATAGATATAAACCTCGTATGAAGACTTCACAAATTCATGAGTTGAAAGTTTGCGATATTATGATAAATTGTTTCATTCCAAGCAAAATATCAGAACAAAAACGCGTTGGTTGGATGATAAACGCAAAACTAACATATGTGTAAAAACTGTAATGAGTCAGGCTCATTAGTTCAAGAAAGAAGCTGAAATAATCAGAGTAAAAGTAGTGAATGGTAACTAAAAGCTAGATGATATATTAAATATGAATTCACTACAACGTGTAGTTTCACAATTACTCTGGCTGATATAACAAATCGTCAATCGTGAGAAGGACTTTTAAACTGAAATTAATACTATGTTTACTCCGATTTTAATTTTCCATTATTTTGCAGAGTTTAAAGATTCATTCGTTTCTCTCAAGAGAATAATTGAGATATTATTCTTTATCTTTTACAGAATCCGCAAAAACAATTCATCAAGATGAATGCGATGACAATCTATAACTTCGTGCGGTTTCCTGGAATGTACAAACAAACACAATTTTCAATTTCCCACTGAATACCGTGAGCTATGGAGAGCAGAAAATTGAGAAATTTCATCCCACAAACAAATCATTTTACGAGAAATGGAGGACGCGTAAATTACTTACGGTAAAAACAATTTGGCGCAGTGATAAATATCATTCAAAAAATTGAATACTAAACACATTTGATTTGTACAAAATGATCACTTTAAATGTGCACGATTTCATAGACAATAATAATAATAAGATTTATTGTTTCCATATTTTATCACACATATAGTTGTAACAAAATTAGAGTAAACGTCAGTAAATAGATACCTTAAATAGGAACATTTAGATTATCTGTAAAGAATCATAAATCGAACCGAAAATTCTTCTCTCTTTTACAATTGTTCTGATACTCCTTCAAGTTATAAGGTTCAACTGTTACTGGAAAGGAGTATATTCTCTTCTGAAATTGGTAGTCGTCATCGAGAGCACACTGGAAATTCCCGGGTAAAGTATTGAAAATTTTGATATTTGATTATTCTGTGATAATGCTAGTCCATATAAGGGGTTAAAGTATTGATTGACCCTTCTTGTTTTATTAAGATTTCGATGACTTTCAAAGAGTTGTTTGTGATCTTTCATTAACTTCAGAATATGAATACAGATCACTCAGAGTTAGAAAATTGTTTGAGCGAAAAACTCCTCTGCAAGATTATGTATACTCCATTCCAAACATGGATCTAATTATCATTTTCTGCTTTTTAAATATGCGTGTAACATGTGAGCTTGTACCCCAGAATATTATAGCATATGAGATAACAGATTGAAAACTTGAAAAGTATATTACTTTCTGTGTATCCAAATTCACAGACTTTTTGAGCACTCTAATTGTGTATATTGCTGTATTTAGTTTTCGATCAATAAAGTCAATATGACTCTTCCATTTTAGGTTAGAATCAATAAATACACCAAGGAATTTAGTAGCCTCTGAAACCATTACATCACTATGATGTTGACTTTATGTGGTAATATCCATGTTCTATTTGTGTAGAACAACACACATTCAGTTTTTGTTACATTCAGAGTCAAATTGTTCTCTATATACCAATTTTTTAATTCATTATATGCAGTATTCAAGTCTTGTGCGATATTATTGCTATTATTTGATGGCATAATTCCATTGGTATCGTCTGCATATAGTGCTAATTGCCGTGGTTGCTCTATAGTAGCAAGTAAGTCATTGATATAGACAATGCATAACATAGGGCCCAGTATGCTACCCTGCTGCACACCTTTTTGTGTTTTTGTGCCGCAGGGTAGCATACACCAATATCTTCAAAATACCACCAATATCTTCAATTTAGACTCGGGGTCAAATTGAGTATACTCGGTGATCTTTCTCTTTATTTATTAGTTATTTGCGGGCAAGGTAGGTACGTATAGAAGAGAATCTTGAAAAATGGAACAGAAAATATGAAAATCTCTAAATTCGGGAAATGAGAGTGAAATATCAATATACATATATAACGACAATAATTTGTTATCACGAGAATCTTCAATTGCACCTTCGATAACTAGCAAAAATTTTGAATTGTTACTCTCAATATATTCATTGTCAAAAAACGCCAACACCTAATTTCAGTCATAAAAATCTACTTTATGAAACCAATGAAAGTTTCTCAAATAAAATTCAGGTTCTGATTTCATTATTTCGTTAAAAGTAGCCAAGTCCTTTATAACGTTATCTTTATTCATTCTCCAATTAAACTTGAATTAAAACTACATAGGAAATAGACAAATTCGTATCCTTAATTCATGGTTTCACATCAATTAATGCAATATTAATAACGCAATTATCCAAGAGTTCGAATAAACATAGAACTCCACTCTACTGGAACGAACTTTTCATATCTTGCGGAGTTTCTATGAACTTCGATCATTTCTCTTTTCGAAAAATAAAATAATAAAGAAATAAGATTTATTACTTTGATCGATCTGAACAGGTGGCACACATATTTATTATTCCTTTTGTACCCATTTAATTAGGTATTATAAATTTCTGCTGAGAAGGTTTATTGACCATGTTACAAAATGACAAAGAAAACAAACTATAGGTTACTAGATGGCGCAAAATACTATTAGTACTGAACACTCGGAAAAGAAGAGATAAAATTGCCTTTCACGTTTAATTTATGAAATTAGGTTACGTGAAAACTTATTTATGGGAAAGTGCTAGTGATCAAACGTACACTTATAAAATTTTTAATTTTTAAAGTAAATTCAAGAAGATTTGTATTGATGATGAAGTTCATCAGTGATTCTGTTCCTACTCAGATGGACGATACCAAAAAGTGAAACATGGCAATAATAATTCATCCCAAACTTAACATTATAAGGAGTATCACAGGAACCTCTGTTAGGGCCCCTCTGTTCACCGCCAATTGTTCTCGTTATAAAAAACATATTTTATTTATTATTAAAATCAATCCTTCATATGGCCAAATAAAAGAGGAAGAACAAAATGTAGAAAAAGAAATCAACGATTTCTTCCTTCTTTTTCGTTGTTCTTCGTTGAGATGTCAATAGTGTCATAGGAAAAACTAGTTATAAAGTACAAATTTCTGTGGTTTAAGACTTATTTTACTCAATTCAAGATTCATCATTTCTTGATTTTTTCTGCGTTTATTGTGACCAACCAGTTAACACGTATACAAGTACATACCCATACGATGTTCTGTGGTTGTGGTAATAAAGACATCGCTTTCGGAATAATTTATATTGACAAATGAGGTGTCACCGTTGCCACCACAAATGTCGAATACAAATGTTTATCGATGGGCTCATTTGCTATGCGGAGCGGACAGGGCCAGAACGGCTTAGTCGGAGCCGACTAGTTTTTGCAAAGGTCGCTCACTGCAAGATTCAAAGAGGAACGAGCGGTGACAATTGGTGATATATTCTGCGAAAGCGTGCGGATTCAGGAACATATGGCGCAGTTTTTAGATGCACGAAAGTATAACCAAAAATAAAATTGACTTATTTTACGAAAGAGTTTTCAGTAACACGTTTCATGCAAGAAAAGACTCATCAGTTTGACTTGCATACGAAATATTGCAATTGACAGGTGTTTCGAGCTTCTTGGTTCTCATCAAAGATTGTACTTAGGTCAACTTGAACATACTTCAAGGTGAAACATACAAATGAAAACTATTGCAAAAATGGTTTTCACAATACACGATATTCGATGAAAATCAATTCGATTAATTTATTCAATAATTAACAATACTGCACTTTGATAATTTTAGAGCAGAGAAAATTTTCATTATCTGATTTAATGCGCACAATTCAGAAGTGGCTACCTCCACAAATATTGTCAACGAAAACTCAAACTATCAACTTTCGAGAGTGAAAATTTAGTGCTTTTCGAAAAGCATCGAGCTTATTGGGAAATTCTTCTGGTTGCTCTAAATCTTCAATCTTGAAAGTTGATAATTCGTGTTTTTCTCTGAAAATATTCGTGAAGACAGCTCCCTAAGATTTTCATTCGAAGTATCTCAATATTTCAGACGAAAAGATATTTCTGAATAGACAAACTATGAATTACGCATTATTTGAATGAACTTCCAAACTATTTTTGTTGAATAACCTCACAAATGAGTTACAACAATGTTGAAAGACGTCATAAAATGAATGATTTCTATAATTTAAACTGAGTAGATGAAAAATAAAATAGGTTCCTCCATAATATTTTTTTCAGTATTGATTGGTTTATTGAAAAATGAAAATATTGAGGTTTTTCACATTGCTAATTATCCACCAATAAATTTAAACTATGTACATCAAGATATTGTCCATTTCTGTGGAATCTAGATCAGAATAACTGATAAACTTGAGGGCAAAATTTTTCAGATCTGTTTGAAGGCAGGGAAACTATATTCAATAACAAAATTGAATTAAATATAAACTTAAATTCAAACACTTGAACTTATGATTTACACTTTATTGACTACATAGTATGACGCGTTTCGTCGTTACAAACGACTTCTTCAGGTGAAAACAGAATAATGTAACAATAACAGAATTTGCATCTGAAGAAGTGGTTTGTAACGAGCAACGAAACGCTGTAGTCAATAAAGTGTAAATCATAAGTTCAAGTGTTTGAATTCAAGTTTATATTCAATTATAATGGATTTACATCAAGTAAACGCCAACACTATTAAACAAAATCAAAACTCGAAGAATATTCTGTTATTAATATATTTTCTATATTTCGGAAATATATTTTCTATATTTCGGAAATAAATTTTAAAATTGATCTTTTTTCGATAATTTATCACAAAATTCAGAAATATACCTCTCCAAAATTTAATATTAGTTTGAATTAAATCTTTCAGCAAAACTTCTTAAAAAAAAAAAATGTTTTTACGGTTATTGGGGTAAAAAACTATCCAAATTTCAGACATTTTCACTTTTTTTTTGACAATTCTCATTCTACTTTTTACAAAAATCACAGTTTTTAATATGAATATATGTAAAAGTAGTAATAAATATTAATTAAACATTATAAATATTATTTCGAAAAGAAACTTGTTTCAAATACCATTATTGAAAGTTCTTAAAATGAAAGTCTATATGCTCTTCAAGAATTAGTTAGTTGTATGTTCAACACTTATTCAATAAATCAATAAGTTGGCGTGGTCCGGGCCTGAACGTTGAACGATCCTCTCTTGTTTTGCCCCAATTGCTTTTCTTTCTTTCACACACTTCAGAGATCGTAATTTTCGGAGTCAAAGGAATCCGGCAGCGGCAATATTTGTCTCTAGTCGATAAAGAAGATGGAAAAAAGTAGCAGAGTCGGTGAAATAATTGAAGACGACATTGTTTGCTACCGTTTGTTTCAAACTAGCGTGTTGTTTTATTTTTGCTTTTTTTTTAATAGAAATTCTTCGATGCCATACTCATTGTTGTGAGAGAGGAATTTCTATTTCTAGAAGAACATGAAGATACTTCACATTTTGTATATTTTTCTAACCAGTCGAAATAAACGGATATGGTCACGAGGTTCAATATAAAACAAGCGAAGAATTGGATGTTCTGGAAGTTATTTTGTGATAATTTATCATGACAAAAGCATTATACTTCATATTTATGTTTATATTCAATTCTTATATGAAAATACCATGTTTTGTCTTTTTAAAATTGTCAATCAGTGAAAATTACTTCTTTTAAAGTTATGAGAAAGCCAGAAATTGTAACAGAACATCAAGAAGAAATAAACTACGCAATTTCATCTATAAAATACTCGTACTTGGCAAACATGAGATTTTCAGAAAAAAATAGTTGATCCGCAAAAAATTTTGAGAAGTTAAAGCTTAAAATGATGGTAATATGAAGCAATTTCTAAATTTTTTATTCAAAAATACATTTATACTTATTTTGAAACGTTACAACTACTATTTGTGTTGAAGTAGATACTTGAACATAGATTCACAAAGAATATTTTAGATCATGAAAGATATTCAACCAAAATCTCTGACTCTTCAGTATGTGTAAATTTTTGCAAAATTTTTGATGAATAAATATTCTTTTCAATAACTAGAGTGATAAAAAAGAAAGTATTTTTCTCATGAATATGTGTTAATACAAAGTTATGGACGAATTCATTCCTTATTCAATTAGAAAAGTTTTTTTCCCATATAACAAAGTGCCATTGAAATAAACAATATCTCGTTGGGGATACTGAAGATATCCGATCCAGGGTAACTTGATTAATACGTCATGGCTCGCGCCGTCTACTGAGCACAGAACTCTCTCCCGTAGACGACTACCGGAAAATTGCATATTTTGCTTGTGAAAAATTACGAACAAATATAATAAAGCCCATTTTCAGCCGTTTAATAACGATAATTATCGGAATTTATTATTGTATTTTCTCCCGGGCAACGTGTAATTTCGTTCCCGGGATATATCAGATCGAAGCTAGCCGGCTGGTTATGAATAACGCGAGCTGAGGCCAGACTTGATTCTTCGACGTATCCGCCCACCACCGAGGGAACGAAGCTAACATAACCTCAATGTGGGACGGGTTGTTATACCCTTTGGTTCTTTTCGCTCGTACAGATACGGAGAAATCCGAAACTTGTTTTCTTGTGATTAAAAAAGAGTTAAAAGTTGTTTTCTTGGAGCTGATGTAGACAAAACTTGAAGGTTTTCAGTAAGGATTCTTAATGAATAACGACGATCAAGTTTTTATTCAAACGTAGGAGTAGTTTTGCAGCTTTATAAGAATTTTAATCATTTTTTCCCATATTAAAATCTTTATATAAGAAAATTATACTATTTTCTTTATTGTTCGATGGATATACTGTCATCTCGCATTCTGAATTCATACTGGGTGTGCCAGCTAACCTTACACATAAATATTCTATTCGCTAGGTATATCAAGCCCGAAAAAACTCTTAAAAAAGATCAACCCTAGTGTCAATGAAGAGATCGTTTTATAATTTCACCTTAACAATCTATTGAACCTTTCTGTTTATTTGTACTAAATACGAAATATATCCGTTGAAAAAATTGGAAATAGAACTATATTGAAGGGATTTATATTAAAATGTATCAAATTAAACCCCGTCAAATCGTTAAACTGTTCACTTTCAAAATGAACAGAAATTATATAAAAAGCCCCTATAAAAACACTTGGTTTTTTATAGGGGCTTTAATGGGTTTCTTGTAGGTATCAAAAACTACGACAGTTGTTAGTCATTCAAAGGCCTTTCAAAAATATTTATTTTGACCAAATTCCATTCACTTTAGTTTTATTTCAGTACAATCGAGTGTCTTTTTATGCCTTCTTCTGTACTCTCTGTGAGTATTTTAGTTTTTATACATTTTGAAATATTTTCGATGAAATATCTTGAATATTAATATCATTTAATTGCATGATATGATATAAATTCTCATCATTTAAACCTTTAAAAATGTCGATAAAACTTTATGGTATGAAAAAAATGCCTATTTACCTACAGTATGAATAGTTATGTATAAAATATGACATATGTATGTCGAAAACAAAACAGAAAAAATGAAAAACTTGAAAATATTTAATGTTGAAATATTTTTGCAATGTAGAAGAAACAAACTGTTCGAACTGTTAATAGGAAAAAGTTTTCCTATTAACTTCCTTTTTCGATATTCCTTCTTTCGATAAATGAGTAATAAGTAAAATATTCCAAATTATATTCTGGGAAAGCATCAGAGCTTCCTTCTTCGCTATCCTATTGCTATGACGAAGGAGGCTCGTTAGTGGATCAGGTCAAATGTCAAAAGGTTTTTGGTTCCCTGTAATTATCGGCAGAGCAAAGAAGTAAGATGCGCGCTGTTTGTATACAGGGACGGCGTCTTAAAATTCAATAGATGTCACTAGAGTTTGTCAATTTTTGTAGATGTAATCGTAATGTGCATTTACTTCTTGTCTTTCCTTCCAGGAGAAACCTACTGATAATTCTAGTACGACAAAAATGATTTTCTATTTATATTCTGATAATTTTCCTTTACCTGAGTTCCCTCAAAAACCGTTCATCAGATATAGCGTTGTAAGGATAAACTAAACATAACGTAACCCGTATCTTTTAGCGAAAAAATCACTGGCTTGAGAGGAAATAGTATTGCATTTCAAGAAAAAGAAATTACGAAATTCTCGTAATGTCCAATTCACAGCTAATTTCTAAACACTCTGTATAATTTCATCAGAAAGTTTTCAGAAATCTAAGCTGGAAAGCTCCACGTTTAATGAGGCCAAATTCAAGGAATTTTGATTTGAACTTTTTCCTGAAAAATTTTTTTTGTGAATGTATCTATTGAAATTTTCAGGAAGGGTTGAGTAATTAAAAACTGAAGAAGTTTAAACATAAGATATTTCGTATGGAGTAATATTTAAATCCCTTAGAAATTTCAAAAATGCCCTGAAAAAGGGTGTTCTATTATGTAGAAAAACAAAGTCTCACAAATACACATCGTAATATGCATAATAATATAACAATAACAGATCTTAAAATGGAGAAATTCCATTTTTTCTTGACGTTTCTGTACAAATTATAGCTTTACCAAAACTTTTCATTAGATGACAAATTTTTCTCAAAATTTCAATAAAGCCATAATTTAACATAGCTTCAATAGAGAAACGTCAAGATAAAATGAAACTTCTCCATTTTAAGATCTATTTTTGCAAAGAATATTAATTTTAAATTGAAATATAAACAGACAAGAAAACTATCAATAAAATATATCCTGAATACTGAATTTCTAGAAATTAAATGAATATTCAATTCATTTTCAGAAAAAGAATATTCTAAAAAATTGAACACTACAAACAAGTCTGCCTGAGCTCACTCATACATTTCTTGAATACAAATCATGAAATTATCACTAAATTTTCATTAAAAGATCATATCAATTCAATATCAAAATTCATTTCCTCAGAGTTAATTGATAAGACGTTCTACACAACATTAAAGTTCGTAAAAAATCTAACATCTTCATGAATCACAGCTTCATCGCTCGGTTAAATTGAAACTTTTCCATTTGATTTCATTGCAGAAACAATAAATTATTGAACGACGATTAGTTCATACGTATAATGAATCGATTTATATGATACGCAGCTCTATTTATTCTCGATTAAAAGTGGAAGTTGATAATTGATAGATCAATAACAAGTTGTAGACGTTAAGAGGAACACTCGGATCAGAACAGCGATGTGAATTGAGTTTTATGAATAAATATCGCCGGTAGGAAAGAACGGTGGTTTGCTGAACTCATTTCTACTGAAATATTCATGGGAAAATTCACTTATAATTGTAGGGGAGAGAGAGTAAAGTTTTATTATTTATAAGAAGGAAATCATTTATCAAACGTTTGTAGTCTACTGAAACTATGACAAAAAGTTATTTGTTGATTTTATGCTTGTACTAAATGTGGAGTTTATAAAATTAGGCCATATAACGGCAAAAAAAGGGTCCATTTCATTGTGAAACATCGTGAATTTCTGTAGAATCTTGAAAAAAATTTAATTCATATTGTAATCTCATATACAAATTCATCTAGCGTAAGAATAGAACCCATATTGGAGTTTTAGACCAGTGTATTCGATACGAATTCTGAACGCAGCCCCAAAATGACAGCTAACCTACAAAATTTGGTCTGCCGCTTTCACGCTGACTGGTCTTATTCCATTCAGAATTCGAATCATTTGTGATTCCAGATTGTGTACTTTCAAATGAAAGATCTTCCGCAAGTTTGGTGACAATCTACAAGAACTAGAGATACCTATATGAAATATACAGCAATACTATTAACAAAATTTTCATTAAAACGTTCGAATAGAAAACATTTTGAAAAAGTTTGGTGAATTACGCAACAACCAAAAAACTATTAACATTATTCATTAGATTCAAATTTCCGCTGATCCCATTTGGTTTTTATGTCACGAATACCGAGAATTTGTAACGGATGCTTTCTCGAAATCATTTCAATCAAGCATTTATTAAAGAAAATAATCAAAGTTTATAGTTATGGTTTCGAAGAAAATACATATTCACTGGACCGTTTTGTTGTGGTGAATTGAGATGAATTGTATGAAATGATCTGTGGCTTAAACATAAGATTCAAATCAAAATAATGGTTTTGTTACTAGAACATACTACCTAACCAAAAATTGATAAAACCATAATAATATTTCAACAATGAAATATATCATTTGCCATAAAATTTGTCTCATTTCAAGTCTTTAAAATAACAGTTCTTATTTTTCTCAACTGATATTGAATTCTAGTAGATAATGGTACTTTACTTGGTTAAACAAATGGTGCAGTTCTTACTTACATTTTCGATATGAAAAAGTTTTAATCAATAATGACCATTCGAATAGCACCGCAGTTGACTTTGACGTACCTCAGCCAACGGTCTTGAGTCCACTGCTATTCTCATTATACATTAACAATTTTCATATGATAATATGCTCTTTAAGATTTTCGCAGATGCTACAAAGCTTTATATCAATGATAGAAATAGCAAAACTATGTCGGAGTGGATCAATAAAGACCGGCAGTAATAAATTGATGGTTATGCTATAGCATTTTATCGCTGAATGTAAAAAACTCTAAGTTTATAGTATTGAGTATAAACGAAACTTTCAAGGTACATACTCACGAGGATATAAATATTGAATTTGCTAACGAGAACATTGGAAGAAGAAAATTTGAAATATTTGGACATTATGTTAAATGAAAAATTGAGTTTCAATGATCACGTTGACTTCTCATCGTTTGGAATCGTGAAAGAAACTAATTAATTAAAATTAACATACTTGCCTTAATCTTCACTAAATATAATAAAAACTCTACATATATTTCGGGTGGTTAACCCATTATCAAGAGTATACAATGTTACATCAGTAACATTCAGTAACATGATATACTTTTTATAATAATGGGTTAACCACCCGAAACATATGTAGAGTTTTTAAGATATTTAGTGAAACTTAAGCCAAGTGTGTTGATTTCAATTTATTGATTTTAACAAGATGTTTCACCAAGAGATAAGCGAAACCACAGTAACATTTGTCAAAGAAACCATTTTTCTGAAACGATTTGGTAATCTCTAGACATAGATGGAGTTATTGCAGTTTAAGTCAATAATAATGCCATACATCCAATATTCTTCAACTCTGTATTTTAAAATGTAATAGGTTTACTCCAAACGAAGAAATGTTGAATTGTTTGAAGTTTATATTAGTTAGGGAGAGAATGCTTTATGCTCAACTTATATTTATATTTGAAATTGAAAATAAATTGTTTCGATATAAAATAATAAGGAATGTAACATATATGATGTACACGTTTATAGCACTAGAAAAGCTCACAGTTTTACATGCAAGTATGTAGTCTCTCTAAATCTGGGAACAGTATATTTTATGCAGGGTTCGATGCATACAATTACTTACTTAGCTCTATAAAGACTGTGAGTAGTTTCGGGGTATTAAAATGTGAATTAGCAGAGTTCATTTCAGGCAATAGATCGTAAATGTTGACTTTTTGACATGAATGAATTTTGTGATAGCAAATGCCAAATTGATATTATTATTATTGTAATGAATGAATAGCAAATGAAGTCTATAAGAAATTTCGTTTTCGTTACAATGTATGGCCTTTTATATTCTTCAAACGAATATTCAACTAAAATAGAAATTCAACAAAAACAAATAAGCAAACAATAACTGAATTAAAATGTACGCTTTTTAATCTGATAATTATCTTTATTATAAGGATATTTGCTATTTAATATCCCCCATAATATAAGTTTTCATGACAATTTCATTTAAGATACAGCAGTGTAGATATGTTATTTTTTGTTGCACTTCAGGCAATTAATGAAATAAAGTCTTCGTGCATTATTAAAACGATTACAAATCATACGACTACAAAAGGTCTGAAAGAAGCTCTAAACAAACAAGAAAAAAAAATTTAAAAAAGGTCAGAGAAGAATAATAACGCTCCAATCGCCCATTGAAAATGTCATTTCTCACAACTACCAACCGCAAAACACTAAAGACTCAATTAGGCGCTAGCAGAGATGAAATCGGTCATTCCGATGTACTAATGAGTGAATAATTCTCCCTGCTAACAAATGCGGCAATAAAACTAACATTAGTTTACATAATTTAATTAATTTCGACGTGCTGGTTTGTTTATGGTACCGCTGAGGCCAATATTCCAGTGCCTCAGGGACGTTGTCGATAATCTTACTTCAAATAAGGAAATGACATTTGCCTGGTTAAATTTGAACTTGATGAACAATATGGATATATTAAATCATAAAAATTGCAGAAGACTGAGAATGAGTAAATGTATTGTTCGAATTGTTGATTTTTTGACGGAATTAAAAATTCCTTTGAATCTCCGTATACTAATACAATTAATATAAATGATGTTCATTTTTAGCACATAGTTCACAATACAAAAAATTGTTGGATTGAAAAATCTCACACAATACCTACCCTTACAACTAATATATATATTTCTTTACCAATAAAAATTACAACCTAATATTTGGTTTAATATAAATATTATTTAGATGAAATATTCTGATAGAAGTTTTTACTATGTTTATTCAAATAAAAATTATTTCTGGGACGAGTATTATAGGAATAAATCAAATTTCATTAAATAAATATGTTGCTAGTATTTGGTAGGTATAGGTTTCTATATAAAAATTATTGTACCTTACCACTGAAGGGTATATTCTCTATACCCCTTAACACGTAATTTTGACTTAGTGGTTCATATATTTATATTCGAATCATTGAATTCTGTGTTTGTACCTATATATACTAGTTTTTATCACCTAAATTATTTAAATATTCTAGTTTTTCTAGATTAAATTTTGTTCTTTCTTTTCATTTTTTCTTTCAGTTTATTTTTAATTCTTCTCATTTTATATGTATTTTGTCAGTTGAATTGTTTGTATATTTAAGTATTTTCTCTTCGATTTTTGTTGTTATCTATAAATCACTTGTACCATTTACATTTATAATTTATACTTTATAATTGGTTTTATGTAACCTTTAATGCATATATCGTAAAATAACTAAATGAAAAATATAATTATGTGTATTATATCATTGAATGCTAATATTTTCTTTAACAAATATCTCTTATTATCGAGAAAATCTGTGACATTGGAAAATTTGATGTACCTGTATATACGACTTTACGAGAAATATGAGTGAGCAGAAGCATAAAAAAGTTCCTTCACAATTCCTTGTGGTAAATAGTTCTCAATCACACATTATATACAACCGCAAATTCAAATGAATATGCTATATTGTAAAGGTATTTGGAACGATTGTTCAATATCACGTTGATATGAATTTCCCATATTCAGAAAACTTTTGGTGACCTAGTAACAGCTAGGTATTTTTCAATTTTCAGGTGCCGGTTTAAGCTTAGAACCTATTCTTTGCAGTTGAAAGTAATGATACGGTGAAAGTTATCAATGAAAATGTGAATTTTGACCGAAACGTCACCTCAACACAAAATAGAGAACCTGTTTTTTCAACAACTATAAGGAATACCTACAAATATTGGATATGTGCAATAAAAAAAAATAGAGTACACATACATTATTGAAAAATTATCGTTGAAGAAATTCATTTCTAGTGATCATTTATCTACAAATTGTAGCCTTGAAAAATTTTGAATTGAATATTCATTAAATGACAGTACTGAAGGCAGAAAATTCAATATAATATGATACAATACCATAAGAAAGAGAATATTTCCGCTGGTATTATACAAAATAAAATAAAATTTCAATGAACATATCACCCCGCAAAGACTATAAAAATAAAATGAATTGTATGGTCTCTCCCGAGCTCCTCTCAAGAAGCTCAAATAGTCAAAAAATTTGAATGAAAATATCATTCGAATTTTCTTCGGCGTCAAATATTATTTACATATTTTTCAACGTCTCGGCTTAGAGCATTCTTGAAGGATAAATAGTCACCTAACGTTCAAAGCAGTTTTCAAATCTCCCAACACGGAGAGAACAAACGTGGTAGACTGAAATGTTGCGACTTCCTTCAGAGGTTGTTTGTAATTCTTAGTTTTTTTTTGTGTTTCCACCTCCGAGTTCATACAACTAGAACTTGGCTACTCCGTTCTGAGGAGAGCCAATAAGCTCGAAGCAAGTGTCAACGGCTGCTACTAATCTGCGGGATATGCCGAAAATTTTCATTTTTATTTTCATTCATATATATATATATATATAATATATATATAGGGTGTTTTTTTAATAGGTATAGAACTTTAAGTTGGCATTACTGTTGAAGATGGCGACCGATTCAACAGCTGAGAAGTGATTTATTCTCAGTTTGGTTTGGCAATACATCATGAATAGACTCACGCCTGAACAACGCTTGAAAATAGTACAATTTAAAAAAAAACGAGATTGCCGTTGCTCTCGATTTTCATAAGCGAATTTTATTTAGCGATGAAGCGCACTTCTGTTTGAACGGCTACGTCAACAAACAAAACTGCCGCATTTGGAGTGAAGATAATCCTCAAGTGTATGTCAAAACACCGTTACATCCAGAGAAACTGACTGTTTGGGGCGCCGTATGGGCTGGTCGAATCATTGGTCCGTACTTCTTCAAAAACGATGACCAGAACGTTACAGTCAATGGTGATCGGTATAGAGCCATGATTACTAACTTTTTCATTCCTGAATTGAACAACCATGATGTCCAGGAGCTGTGGTTTCAACAAGACGGCGCAACATGTCACACAGCTCGTGCCACAATCGATTTATTGAAAGACACGTTTGGTGACCGCCTAATTTCACGTTTTGGACATGTGAATTGGCCTCCAAGATCTTGTGATTTAAGGCCGCTAGACTACTTTCTGTGGGGCTATGTAAAGTCATTGGTCTATGCGGATAAGCCACAAACGCTTGACTATTTGGAAGACAATATTCGCCGTGTTATTGCCGATATACGGCCACAAATGTTTGAAAAACTCATCGAAAATTGGACGTCCAGATTGGACTAAATCTGAGCCAGCCGTGGCGGTCATATGCCAGAAATCATATTTGAAATGTAATGTAATGATCCATCGTTGTTTTATTGCAATTTAAAGTTCTATACCTCTAAAAAAAATACCCTCTATATTTAATGTTTCTAGCAATAACAGGCTGTTTTCAATGTTGAAAACTTTATTTTCGTTGACGTTTCGTTGTATTTCATAACATTGTCAAAACTAATGAATGATTCAATTTTTTCCATTAGTTTTCACAATATTGTGATATACAATGAAACGTCAACGAAAATAAAGTTTTCCACATTGAAATAAACCTGTTATTGCTAAAATTATTGAAAATATATATATATATATATATATATATATATATATATATATATATATATATATATATATCAATAAATCTAAGTCGATTAGGGAGATAATAATAGAGTCTGCCGTGTCTTATACAGCATTTCATGGTGCGACACTAGATCGGCATACGATTTCAATTAGTCATGCCACACCGAAGCAGTACATCGATGCATACTTAAAACCGAAATGAAACATAAAACGAAGGCCATAATTAATAAGTAATGGCCACTCTGGGCCCCCAAGACTTGATATATTCCGATCCCTCCCCCTTTGCGCGTTTATTTCAATATTCCTATTTATTATCAGACAAAACGAAAATGTGAATTCTCCCTCTTTGGTATTCGATAAATTATGACTTAATCGATAGCTGAAGTGTCGGAAAAACATTTCGAATCACTTCTACATAGCGGAGTTGTGAAGTGGATTGTGGGATGTTAGCGATGTATATGACTTTTTCCATAATATCTGAATTCACCAGAACCTACTACTCTGACATTCCAAAACTACTTACTTGTAAATGCTCACAATATGCTAATGATTCTGAAAGAATCCAACCACGATATGATACAGACTGATATCGACAAGAATCTGCAATACTTTATCAACGAGTCAAAATTAGTTTCCTTCGTTACAAAGAAAGACCTCGGTGTCGAATTTCGAATGATCCTCTGTATCTACTCAGAAAAGTTTTTGAACAGTTATCGCTTCAGAATGTTCCTACGATTTATAAGACATATATTTCACCGTTCGTGGAATTTGGTTTCCACATTTGGTGATTACTACTGGTTCGTGACCAGAACCCTATTGAAAGTGTTCAAAGAAGAACCACTAGAATTTTTTTTGGTACCAACAGACCTAATAACGAGCAGCTCATACTCATTCTTGAGTTGATCGTCAAAATGGGCAGATTGAAGTGAAAAGGTATGATCACCTCTTATATACTCGTAGTTTTGAATGAACTCCTTTCTTTTAAATGATATATTCAAAACAACTAGACCGTCTTTTCATCTTATCACGTTTTTGGTATGTGGAACTGTCTGGACTCTTCGGTTGTTTGTGCCATATTAATCTCTCTGTTATTGCTCTGTTATTGCGTCTGAAGTTAGCTGTAGTGTTAGACGACAACTGCACCTATTGCCCCTGTTTCCATGTAGGTTGCACCTGAGTTTATATACATATATAATTATATGCCCACGGCACAAAAGCACAAGAAAAGACAAATGAGAATACAATTAAAGATAGGTAAGCACAAACAGTTCAAACAAGAAGACAGGAGTTAAGATGAAACAAAACAAGTTGAAAAGTTTCTCAGCCAAACTCTCAATGAAAACTTGGTAATTTTGCAATACATTCACAATTTTAGAAGGTATAAAAATATACTACCAAGCAAGAAACAAGTAGCTTCAATCCTTATCAATAAAACAAAACAATTTCAAGAGCTTCTCAGTCAAACTCTGACGGCCTAATGTGAATTTTGGATAGAATTCTGAATACTTGAAAGTATCAGAAGCGAATATACTACCATATTTTAGAATTTCAATTTGGTTTACCTTTGAAAACAAGAACCAATCAGTTAAAATCTATATACAACAACAAACGAGTTCAACAGCTGATTGGAAAGCAGCTGTTGCACTCTCGAAAAGTCTGTTCCTTTTTAAACTAACCTCAGTTATTCTGGAAAGTACAAAGGAAAACATACCTACTAAAAAATTCGAAATTCCAATTTTACTTCTTTATCCGAAAAAAAAGAAAAAGCATTCTAAAAAGAACAAAATCATTCAATTCATGGAGAATTTTCACTTATGAGTACTGAAATACGAGAACAAACATTTTCAAGTCAAAACAAAGTACAAGTAACTGAAGGAAATTGATTATTAGACGACTTATCTATAATTATAAAACTCAATTATATCACAAAAACGAAGGGCATAATACAAATATTTCAAAGAACGCAGCAAGTTCCTGGATGACGAGGAAAAAAAACAAGCTTGAGTTTCCAACAGAAAAATCATTTATATGAATCATTCGAAGAAATTCATAAGAACCAGTTGCGACGTAAACGTCGAGCTCCATTAATTCTTATTAATGTACCTTCCATTGCTGATCGACATTTAAACTGATTATTTATAACGTAATAATTAATAGCGTGACAATCATTATATATAATAAATTACGATAAGGGAATAAGGTGATCTAGTTGATTCTAAAGAACAGTGATGTCTTCAATGTGGACCAAAATTTCACAGCAAACAGAAGTAACACAGAAGAATTTACCGAATCAATTCAAGATTCCATGTTTTCTGCAAAAACTAATTGCAAATGAATGTAACATACATGTATGCGAAGATTCGAAGCACCAAGGTAAGTCACCAAAGTACTCTCGAGTACTCCGGCTCTTCGCTACCAATAAATCATCAGTTGTACCGAACTCTTGATAATGGACTGAAAACACGAAATATAGGTATTTCGTGCAAGAATACAGTACAGGAGTACTGAATAATTCTTATGCAATTCAGACAAGTATTCTCAATCGTGAAAAACATAAAGTGTATATATATATATATATATATATATATATGTATATATATATATATATATATATATATATATATATATATATATATATATATATATATATATATATATATATATATATATATATATATATATATATATATATATATATATATAAGTGCATTTCGAGAAGCATTATAACACAACGATTCTTCCAGAAGCAATCTATGCAGCTGAAACAATGGTTATTGACGGCCATTCAAGAATTAGATAGAGAAACAAAAATTGAAAATTATCAAAAAGATTTACGGGCCAATCAATAGAAACGGCATTTTGATAGAAAGACCTCAGAATGAACTTTATCAAAAGACAAATACAATAACTGAAGAAATCAGAAAACGCCGAGCAAATTTCTATGCACATGTCTACAGAATGAAACAGTCCAGAATACCGAAGAAACTACTCGTTATAATTATAAAGAGTAAATGAAGAACACAGTGGCTAAAAAACGTCCAAAAAGATCTACAACCGATCCATATAAAAAATCTAGAAGATCACATTGAGTGTCGCTGTACACGTGAAGTTTGCTCAAAAATCAACGAGTCAACCTGGATAAAATGGACAGACCTGGATAAGATGGAACGGAAAAAAGAGGATGAAGCGTTTTTGGGTTGCAAAAAAGATGAAGCAAAAGTCCTAAGAATTGCGAATTCAAGTTCAATAGCTCTCCACATGGAGAAAAATCGTTATAAAATATATATACATATAAATGTATATATATTGTTGTGTTCTTGAAAGAAAAGATTAAATATATTTCCTGTAAAATTATATCAGCCATGGTTTTTGCAAATATTACTGAAGTTGTTAATTATTTTAACTAAATGAACTGTATATTTCAAAAATTGATTCTGTAACGTTTCAGTTTTTTATTTATTTATCTTTATCTTAAATCTCTACAAAATTTTCAATCTTATCAATCAAAAACCTCAGGTTTGCTTGTAATTTTGCACAAATTTTGCTATGAAAGTAAATGAAGATTCCAAAGTTTTGTATGTTTTTTGTTAATTGAAAATTCATTCTATCTAACAACAAAATTCCGATTGTGGTTTAAAGTATCGCAAATATTATTTTTCGATGAAAGTTTTTCACGCCGTTGCTCTCATTCTGAGTTACTTCCCATTTAATTTCACAAAAATATTGGAGAAAAGTCATATCCTTCGAGACTTCCACCTTATTCATTGAATTTCATGGATAATTCCTCATTTCTTTTAAAATCCACTAAACGTAATTTATATTATTCACCAAATATGAAATATTTCATATCAATGTTGTAAGTGTAGTACTCATTCTGAGTTACTTTCCATTCAATTTCAAAAAATATTGGAGAAAAGTCATATCCTTCGAGACTTCCACCTTATTCATTGAATTTCATGGATAATTCCTCATTTCTTTTGAAATCCACTAAACGTAATTTATATTATTCACCAAATATGAAATATTTCATATCAATGTTGTAAGTGTAGTACTCATTCTGAGTTACTTTCCATTCAATTTCAAAAAATATTGGAGAAAAGTCATATCCTTCGAGACATCCACCTTATTCATTGAATTTCATGGATAATTCCTCATTTCTTTTAAAATCCACTAAACGTAATTTATATTATTCACCAAATATGAAATATTTCATATCAATGTTGTAAGTGTAGTACTCATTCTGAGTTACTTTCCATTCAATTTCAAAAAATATTGGAGAAAAGTCATATCCTTCGAGACTTCCACCTTATTCATTGAATTTCATGGATAATTCCTCATTTCTTTTAAAATCCACTAAACGTAATTTATATTATTCACCAAATATGAAATATTTCATATCAATGTTGTAAGTGTAGTACTCATTCTGAGTTACTTTCCATTCAATTTCAAAAAATATTGGAGAAAAGTCATATCCTTCGAGACTTCCACCTTATTCATTGAATTTCATGGATAATTCCTCATTTCTTTTAAAATCCACTAAACGTAATTTATATTATTCACCAAATATGAAATATTTCATATCAATGTTGTAAGTGTAGTACTCATTCTGAGTTACTTTCCATTCAATTTCAAAAATATTGGAGAAAAGTCATATCCTTCGAGACTTCCACCTTATTCATTGAATTTCATGGATAATTCCTCATTTCTTTTGAAATCCACTAAACGTAATTTATATTATTCACCAAATATGAAATATTTCATATCAATGTTGTAAGTGTAGTACTCATTCTGAGTTACTTTCCATTCAATTTCAAAAAATATTGGAGAAAAGTCATATCCTTCGAGACATCCACCTTATTCATTGAATTTCATGGATAATTCCTCATTTCTTTTAAAATCCACTAAACGTAATTTATATTATTCACCAAATATGAAATATTTCATATCAATGTTGTAAGTGTAGTACTCATTCTGAGTTACTTTCCATTCAATTTCAAAAATATTGGAGAAAAGTCATATCCTTCGAGACTTCCACCTTATTCATTGAATTTCATGGATAATTCCTCATTTCTTTTAAAATCCACTAAACGTAATTTATATTATTCACCAAATATGAAATATTTCATATCAATGTTGTAAGTGTAGTACTCATTCTGAGTTACTTTCCATTCAATTTCAAAAAATATTGGAGAAAAGTCATATCCTTCGAGACTTCCACCTTATTCATTGAATTTCATGGATAATTCCTCATTTCTTTTAAAATCCACTAAACGTAATTTATATTATTCACCAAATATGAAATATTTCATATCAATGTTGTAAGTGTAGTACTCATTCTGAGTTACTTTCCATTCAATTTCAAAAAATATTGGAGAAAGGTCATATCCTTCGAGACATCCACCTTATTCATTGAATTTCATGGATAATTCCTCTGGAGAAAGGTCATATCCTTCGAGACATCCACCTTATTCATTGAATTTCATGGATAATTCCTCATTTCTTTTAAAATCCACTAAACGTAATTTATATTATTCACCAAATATGAAATATTTCATATAAATATTGTAAGTGTAGTAAAGCCTAGTTTTTGTTGAATATATCGAATAGTATTGGCGTTTACTTGACGTAAATGCATTATAATTGAATATAAGCTAAAATTCAAACACTTCAAGAAGAATACTGAAGAGTCAGAAGTCGTTTGAAACGAGTCATCTATGTTGTCAACAAAAGTGTGAATCAAAAATTGAAGTGTTTGAATTTTAACTTATATTCAATTCTAGTTTTTCTTAATGATATGCAATTTATGCTACTGTATCACAAGAAAATATTCATTACTATATCTTATCAGAAGTTTTCAATGCATTTTCTGATGCGCGAATAAATCATCTTTTTTCAATGCCTTCAGTTGGAACCACGAGAAAGAATGGACACTTGAAAGGAAGAAGCTGTGTAATAATGATAGTAATAACATATATCGAATTCATAATTGTAAGCATGAAATTCAAAATTACCCTGGTAGCTAGTAGACCAAATGTATAATAAGAATGAGAAAGATAATTATTATTTTTTAACTCCATTAATAATAAAGGAAGAGTACCAAGCGCATCGAAGTAAAGAAAAAGAAGCAGCGAGTAGTCCGATTTTCTATGACCGCGGCATGTGTCAAGTGAATTAATGATCTAAGCTCAGAACAGTAGCCAACTTGATGTAACGTAATATAAAATTTGTTCTTACTTCTTGACGTATGAATGGAAGCTTGGGACTTCATTTGTTACGTCGATTTTCTTTTGTTATGGCGAGGTGTTGATGCGACTTATTGTGAATACCAATCAGAACGGTGAAGGAACAACCTCGAGAATTAGTTTTTCAACTGAATTTAGAAGGATTTCTTTCACTCCATGAGAAAAAAGTCAACCTATATATATATATATATATATATATATATATATATATATATATATATATATATATATATATGCTTAAGTCATATTTAGTATCTTCTAAAAATTTAGCAGTCTGCACAAATTTCGTCAACAAAAACACAATTTATTATTATTATTTCGAGAGTGAATATTCAGTGCATTCCGAATAACATCAAACTTGTTAGAAATACAATACAAATAAAGAGATCACGTGAGTGTTAACACCGGTTTCATTCCACCCTTTGAAGAGATGAAGCTTAAGAGATTCACTATTGAGTATTCACTATTGAGAGCTGATAGTTTCTATTTTCAAAAACTATAAAATTAAAAATTAACACACTTGACCTAAATTTCACTGAATATATTAAAAACTCTACATAATGCTCGGGTTGTTCACCCATTATCCATAGTATACTTGGTTAATTCGGGTTTTTATAATGGCAATATTCAGGTTAATCACCCGAAAAATATGCAGAAGTTTTCAATATATTCAGTGAAACTTAAGACAAGTGTATTGATTTTTAATTTTATAGTTTTCAACATAATGTTTCACCAAGACATAAGCGAAACCTCCATGTCATCTGTTTCTATTTTCGTTGACAATATTTGTTACAATTACCAGATGGTTTAATCGAATTTTTTCCATATTGCGACTGGGAATATTTTTATGGAATTTTCAAGACCAAACAAGGACACAAAATAAATATGATGGGAGATGAAACGCATAAATCTAAATTTAGAAGGCACTGGTAATAATGAACTAGACATCAAAAGTTTAAGTCAATTTTATGCAACTTCAATAACAAAAAGAAGAGATAGAGAACAAACACAAACACAAGATGACAATGACATCACCTGACAGTTGTTATGACATTAACTGACATATTGGATGAAATAATAAAAACAGAATTTCATATGAGAAAGCAATTTTTAAATTGAACCATTATATAAAACTTAAAATGCGTTTTAATTCTTTTATATTATGTTTCAATTATAGATGGGAGTTGCACACTTAATAGCTCTGTTTTGTTGTACTCATTTGTCATTATTTTTAGCAGATTTCAAATAACAAAGTTGTGTATTGATTAAGAAATCTCCACGAAACGTCTACTAAAGTTATATTATCATTATTATTATTGCTTTTCATTCTATTTTATTCATTATATTATTTTTTACTTTAGATATAAATACTTAATCAATACTTATATGTATTCATATATCATTTTTCAAAAATTGAAGGATTTACTGATATATTTTTTTCGTCGAATATACCAAAAATAATAATTCTACTGACCTGTGTTTGCGTTAATCCTAAACTCGCTGCCAGTTCTGCCCTTTCCGGTAATGCTAAGTATTGCGTCCTTTGAAACCTCCGGTTCAATTGCTGTAATTGTAAACTGGAATATATTGTGCGTGGTTTCCTCATCTTCTTGCCTTTGCCGCCTCCTGACGGCCTCTCTAACGACAAACATTTTTCTGGAAAAGAAATAAATATTTCATTTCAATCTGAATCATTAATGATTATATTTCATTAAAAAAATGCTTATAACTATTCCAATATAATTATATTGGAATATAATTATATTGGAATAATTTGTTAAAAAATTATCGAAGGAAAGTTACAGTATACTTTTGATATCGAATATTTACAATTGCGATAATATAGCACGAGAAATACAGAATTATTTTCCTTGTAGTAGATTTCTAATTATTATATATTTTCGTTTGATATAAAATTATGAGAAGTTCAATTCCTACTGACTGTCACGGAGATATAACCAAGAATGTCAGTCGCAAAAACAAAGGGCTTAACTCTATGAACCTGCCGCGTGTGAAATACTCCACAATTTACAGTTAAATGAAAACTTGTCATCTGTCAACCGACGGTGACGGCGTCCGTAATGTCTGTAGCCTCATACAATATTTAGAAGTTTATTGTGAATAAATTGGTTGCCGCGATTATAAATATGTCACTCAGGCAAAGTGTACCGGACACGACTGTAGCCATTGTAAACGTTAACACATATTTTATTAATATATGTATTAGATGTTTCATGGGACGGTATTGATCATAGATACTATCTCCATTTTTCTACCAACTATTGGAAATTGCGTTCATAACGCGACTCCCAGTAATATCTGTTATTACAGTGCTATTTATTTGGGTTATTTGAGTGACAGTTGGCTAGACTGCTTCATGAAAATTTCGTGTTTGCTGCTATTAACACGTTATTTTCCATGAAGGGGTAGCTTTTTCTTCCCTTATTATGGACCTATTATTGAGATCATTATTCTGAAGATACCATCCACTGATTACTACTGATTATTACTACTAATATAAAGATATTCAACGCCAATTAAATTACTTAATAATTATTGTAACAATTTTCTCGGCTTTTGTGTGAATATCTTTGAGATTGAAAATTCCAACAAAGGCTACTGCAAATGTCATCTGAATCAACACGTCAACTTGACAGTAAAAACATCAATAGTTTCTATGGAATATAACCTTTAGAAATCCTTCGTTTACGTTACTTTATATCAAAGGTTTGAATTTGATTAATTATCTACAAGTAATTACTTGTAGTGAAATTTGTTTATGAAGCATCCATTAATTACAAGAACTATTACTTTGGATTCCCCTCCACTTAAGGTAAGATCTATACAGATTTGTTGGTAGATGCTCCATTCTTCATGGAACTATGTTCCATCCTTCATGTGAATAAGCTATAGTATTAATAAATTGAGTTTATTTTAGTGAAGCAACAAAATATAGAAACGAAGTGGTGTAATTGATAGCAATAGTAGACAACCTCATCATGTTCCCCAATTTTCCACTTTCCCATGTGCATAACGTACACACTTTGAGCAAGAGAAAAGAACGAAAATTCAGGAAGAGGAAGCGACGTTTGCGGGCTTCAAAATGAACATCTCTATCTTGGGAAACTTGACATATTTTTTCCTCTTCAAATTTGTACATCTGAAACTAGACTATACCGTTCTGGTGAGAGCGAACAAGCTCGAAACACGAGTCAACGGCTGCTTCCAAGTGCTATACCGTGTCTATACCGTTATCCATCACTTTTGTTTCCATAATTCCTGAAAATTTGTTGTTTCGATAACTTTTAGCCTACTTAAATATATGATCTTGCTTTGTGATATATTTTTCATAACGGGTGATTTAAAAAGTCATCTGTCAAAGTAAGAAGTTTTACTTACATACGAGCAACGATTGCAAATTGTTGAAATTTACTATTAAAATTCGTGCTCTGTGAAAAATATGTATCGTTTGTTACGACCATATTATGTCGTCATAATCGACCGGTGAATCAACAAGTGCTGTTATCACCAAATTTCGCACCAAGTTTACTTTGTTGGGCATTAAACCATAGTCATTTTGCGTACTGAAGAGAATATTGCAGCCGTAGCGTACAGTATTAATGAGGATCATGAAATGTCAATTCGTCGCCGTTCTCAGCAATTGGGCATGTGTTACTCAACCACATGGAAAATTTTACGTGTTGGTTTGGGTTTGAAAATCTATAAAATTAAACTTCTGTAAGAATTCAAGCTGAATGACCTACCACAACGTCTAATTCTTGGTAAATGGGCCTTAGAACAGCTTTATGAAAATCCGCTGTTTTATTGAAAAATTGTGTTCAGCGATGAGGCTCATTTCTGGCTTAACAGATATGTAAATAAACAATACTTTTGCATATGGAGTGATGAACAGTCACATGCCATACAAGAATTACCGATGCATCCCGAAAAAACGACAGTTTGGTGTGGTTTATGGGCTGGTGGCATCATCGGTCCATTTTTCTTCAAAGACGAACGTGGAAGAAACGTTACCGTCAACGGCGAAGGTTATCATGATACGCAACTTTTTTTTACCCCAGTTGGCCGAGTTGAACTTGGTCGACATGTGGTTTCATCAAGACGGTGCCACATGCCACACAGCTTGTAAAACAATGGACATGTTGCAGGATGAATTAGGTGAGCAGCTTATCTCTCGAAATGGCCCTATGAATTGGCTGCCAAGATCATCCGATTTGACGGCTCTGGATTGTTTCTTGTGGGGTTATGTAAACTCGGTAGTGTATGTGGACAAGCCGAACACGATTGAAGCCTTACAGGATAACATAACACGCGTGAGATTCGTGAGATACAGGCCGAAATGCTCGAAAAAGTGACGCAAAATTGGACCTTTCGAATGGACCATTTGATACGGAGCCGCGAACAACGTTTACATGAAGCTATCTTCAAAATGTGAATGGAAAAGGCCAAAATCATGGATTTATTATCAATTTCAATAAAAATTTTGAGTATATGATGCAAATTGAGTGTTTTATTAGATTAAAAAAATAACGCATAAAAAATCACCCATTATATTGTAATTTAAAATATATTATTTTTGAAATATATTGTAACTTTCACTTAAAATTTCATGTATGTATGTATACCTTGTTTCTAAAAAGTGACAGCTCAGTGCTTGGAAAATTAATGGACGTTTAAGTCAACAAAGTAGAAAAAAATTTAATTCACATAAAATATTTTGTTTGCAAATATTTTAAATTCAAAGAAAAACAATTTACGGACTAAGAAGTACAAACCTCGTTATGAATGATTTGAATTCTCCGAATGAAACACATAACACAAAAGGTATACCTATTCGCCTTGACTTCGTAATTATTCAGTTATTTAAAAAAATTCACATATTCAATCGTTTATCTAAGACAAAAGAATGACACATATCCTAGAAACAGGTGCTACAATGAATTACTTTCAGAATGAAATATAAAGAATTACAGTTTTCACACAATTAATAATTGATTACAATTCAATTTTCATCAATCTGAAAAATAAATTTACAGTTTTCGTATAACATCATTTTGACATTTGTTTTTCTATGAAACGATCAATAAATAGATATCTTCCTGATTGCAGTATGAACACATGTAGGTAAAAGAAATAATAACTGTTTAATATAAAATATTAGAAAGCTCAGATACCTACTCATTTTTTGTTACACTCAAATGACATAAAACTTTTTATATCTTTAAGCGTCCTGATGAAGATATAATTACAGTAACATCGAAACCTTGATGGAATAAACAGAATAACCTATCATTCATGTTTTTAAACTTATCAATTTTTGCATCATTACCTGAAGAGTAAATAGACAATCTAAAATAAATAGCAGTATTTTGACATTTGTTTTTTTATAACTATATACTTCTACGTGAAGCTCTAGATGTCAATATCATCTAGAAATGATATTCGTTTCGAAATTTCAATTTCACCATTAAATTAAATTAGAACTCAATTAATTAATTTTCACTCTAATTATTTAATTGGAAAATTGGGCTATAAGTTACGAGAACCATATTGAAGTAATTTAATTTGAAAGTTCATTTAATTGCCCTGTTTTTTATATTCCTATTTAGAAAATGATGAACAACTTGAAGAGGGTTCACATCGGACAGTTAACTCGAGTTATAAATCGAATTTAAAGGAAGAGAGTGTTTGAAGTCATATCTTCATATCCTCAGTTCCATTTCTTAATATTATTTGGTATCAAAACCATACAGGATAATTAGGATAATTTCAAAAGAATCCTCTTAAAACTATTATTTGTAAAACGGATTGGAGACTTACTCCATTCGAATTAGTCCAAATAGTAGATATACAAGTAATGTAATGAAATTAAGAATTAAAACAGTAAAACAATTTCACAATCAGTCATAAGCTTTTATTTGACGCATTGTGTTTTTAACTAAAGTTAACGATAATATTTCGATAAGTATCTTAGGATATCTGAATGAAAATCGTTACATATTTTTTTCATTTTTAGGTATTATTTGGATTTATTTTTCAGCTATATTTTATGTCCTTTAAAAGTGTTGTCTTACACTATTACCTTGAAATAATATCAAAGTAAGTTCAATATATGTTCAATATCTTGACATATATCCAAATCGTCTTCGATTTCACTAATCAATGAATATAAGTAAAGTAATAATTACCTCTACACTTCTCCGTATCTAAAAAAGAAAATGCTGGCGATTCAAAATGAATCATCTAATGTAGAACTGAAAATATATAAGAAGATAACTAAATGTCAAAAGAATATATAGTTCAATCAAACTTTGAAGCAGGTCAGCCAAAGTAAACCTATAGAATATTTCTTTCAGAGAGAACGAAGAATTATTTGGAATTCAGTATGAAGCTGAAATAATTTTTCTTTACAGTATATCAACAAAAATATAAATACCATACTTAACAGTTAATAAATCACAAATAACTGCATTCCTTGTAAAAATTTAAAATATCTATGATAATCAAAGATATATAAATCATTACATTAAAAACTCGGTGATAACAAAATTCCATTTATCAGTTCTGTCAAATATTTCTATTTTCTCCTGAAACTTATTCGACTGATTTCAGAAATTTTCTTGATTTTTCCACATTTTCAAATAAATGAGCATACAAAAAATTGCATTCCACTTTTCCAGTAATTGCAATATCAATTCCGATAACTTGTTCGTATAAAAACAATTATCTGATTAAACATACAACAGAAAAGCGTACCTGGTCGTAATAAGTATCACAAGAGATATCCATTCGTTAAAAAGCCAACTAACTAGCAAAAAATACGGATAAGACTACGTACATGAAACTAAGTTATCGTATTATCCTTGGCTTTATCGGTAGGTACCCTAGCAGAACCTAGTCATTTATCAGTAACATTAGATGTACCTACATATATATAGAGCACGTGTTATGTACCTCCACACTCGTTGCGTTTAAATATACACAGTTACATTAATATTCAGGCATTTCAACTTAACTAAACATCTAATTTACTACTCAAATAAAAACTTCAAATAAAAGATGTTCAATATTCCGTTGTCTTCGAAATAACAAAGCATTCTCATCGTATCTTGTTCATTATTTGAATAATTGTAGTAAACGTTTTGAAACTATGAAATTTATACCTAGAGAAAGTATAGGTATAATTTCGATATGAATCTTATCTCAAAACTGGATTTTACAGTTTAAATTCGTCCCGAAATATAATTTTCGAGCTATGTTATGGAGATTCAATAACCAACCTGTCAAAATAGATTGTTTGAAAGGGAAGAACCGTCTGCGTCTTTTCGAGTTGGGAAACCAAAGAATACAAAATACGCATAAGAAGATCCAAAGCTTTGCCGTGTGTAAAAGGTTTTTACACACCGACAACAAAAGATACCCGGCTTATTTTCCGTCGCTACAAGATCCACAAGTTCTACCTGATGATAGTTCGGATTAAGACGAGTCCGCACGCACAAGAACTATCAAAGAAGAAGAATAAGTAACTTGATGATACAACAATGAAATATTACCATTTTTCAAGAGTTCAATAAATATCTTGTTTTAGTATACTCTTGATAATAAAAAAAATATATTTTGTGTGAAATTCAGTCAAGTGTTTTGAATTATACAATATACTATCTGATTAAGTTCATTTTATATAATTAAGATTCATATATTTCATATATTTGAGAGGAGATATAAATGTTGTATTGACTTATCGAATACTTATAGTGATTTCGATGCTTTTGTAGCTATTAGACAATTTAAATACATAAGTACATTATCGATAACTACCAATGTCAAACAAGATAAAACTCAATATTATACTATCACAAAATGCATTTAAACTTAAATTTAAATCAATCACCTTATATATAAAGACATTAACACGAATATGAAGAACTAAGAAGTGATATGTTGTAATAACTCCAAACTATTGACAGTGTGATCTATTACTATTAATTTCACATGTTTTAAGAGTTTTACTCAAGTAGTCTTCGAGATATTTCCAATGATCTCATAAGAAGATACATTGTCAGATATATTTTGAGTAAATCGAATGACTATGTCAATGTTTTCTATAAAAGTAGTAAAAAGCAAATCCTATTTCATCTAGAGATCATTGAATTATCAATCTAAGCAAAAGACTAACAGTGGTACTGGTATTATTTTTATGCATTCAGTAAGTATCTGTGACATCGAAATACAAAAGAAAATTGATTCAATTTGAGATATCGAAATTAGAGATAAAAAAATAAATGAAAACTATGAAAAATATCACGTTAAAGACATAAATTGAAACAAAATGATCGTTATATAGTACCTTGAATCAATTTGATCTCATAAGTATTTTAAATTACATGTATACGATTGCATCAGAATATATTGATCAAATTTATAGGTACTATAAACTCTTGAAGGAGGTTGTGTTTTGAAATTGTTGTATTGTTCCAACTATGATTATTTAGTTAGCTTTTAATTATCCAGTATAGCTGTATCTTGAAAAAAATTTATAATTTCGAAAACGACATACAAATCCGTAAAAAATACCGTTCGTCAACACCGAACCTTAAGAGGCAAAATAGTAAATCTAATCAGTTTTCAAATTAAACGGGCCGTAGAAAGATCCCCTCGGACGAGTCGGCCTTGCTTTAAAATCGTTTTAGCCAGAATGTATCTTTTACAGTTATCTAGTTCCGATCTCTGTCCACAGCGGTCTTAACATAATATTAATCTTTTTAGACCTTTTGAAAGAATACCTACTTGGATGCTGCTATTATACCCAAACAATTTGCCGTTCTCTATTAGGAGTTGTTCTGCTATTATGACCTCATTTTCTTGCAAATGTTAGTTTTTCATCGAATGAACAAATAAATAAAATACACACACATACGTGTGTATACTTTTTGTAACAGTTTATTTCATTAAAATTTCAATAAAATCAAAACATAGGTAGGTACCTTTCTATATACCAGATTTCTTCGCACTTATAATATATTTTCAAGTGAATTACGGCATTAATGAAATAAACAGAAATTTATACCTGTTTCTAAAACACCCCTGAGTATTTTGGGCTTTAGTCTCTTGAGTTTAACAATGGAATGGATAGCGGTCCAATGGTCCATCGAGTAATGAGAACTGCTTATATTTTTCGATAATAAAGGACGTTTCTTTAAGTGTTAAAATCTTACTAATAAGTTAAATAATTTTCTCAACTCTCAGTGTTTTAATGGAGAAAAAATTTTTCGATAAATATCGATGAATTTCCTCACAGATATGCAAATCATAGCGATGTTTTATTTTGGTTTCAATCTCCAGAAAATAATTGAGTACCTATTCATAATGAAGTTCTTATAAATAAGAACAATGAATTCAAACCTAAAAAACAATATCAAATAGTTCAAATTAATTTGTATAATAACACTAATTGTCCTGTCCTGGGTTAATTGATTGAAATTAACATAATTTCGATCGATTACATCGATTAGTAATTTTAATGATACAGGTTGGTATATATTCAACTTGAAGACTTTTGTTACCTCATTTGGAGATTAAAAAGTTTTTCGGGCAAATTCTTGAACTTTCAAATTTGAATCGAAAATTTCATATACCTACCTACTACAGATTGAACTATAATAGATTTAGCTATAACAAATGTTACCGAACTAAACAACTCAACTTACTTCAATCATTTCTTCGTTCATTTCAATCTACTTAAAAATTATAATATATCTCCACAAACGAATATACACGAAATTGAAGTTTTTATATTGGATGTTTCTATTATTTTATAACGTCTGGAGTATCATAAGATTTCTGTTTTCACCTACGTCTACACTTAAAGCATAAGTAAACAGCTTGAATGATTTTAAAATCTCATTATTCTTATGTATACTTGAATAACATTTTCACGATGTCATACAGAGTTGTATCTATTTCTTTATCCATCAAGGAGGTATTCTCTTTTACAGTAATATACGTACGTAGCAATATAATTCCTCAATTTTTCACAAATAGGTTCAAAATAAGCAAATATGAGAGAAGTTCTTATAAAAAATTAAATTCAAGTTTTTCATTTTATTAAATATAAAATATGTATTACCTATATTAACTTAAATTTAGTTCTTTCGTTTAACAAAGTACTTGTATATTAGTTAAATAGAACGAGAAAGAAAACATCATTTTCAAGTATTACACAGTTTTATCGACAAGTTTGAGGTAAGCATCAGCATTTTGATGGTTTCATCGAATCGTAATGGTGAAAATAACGTAAAAATTGTTGAATTGAATTGTGTTAGCCTGAAAAACACTGGTTTCTTTCCCATTTCATTGTCCAATCGGGTTTACGTCAAGTAACGTCTTCAACATTCAAAATAAGTAGTACTTTATACCGAATTCAAATATTTTTCAGTTGATTCAGTAAACAGAAATAATTTCAAAGAGTTTCATGTCCCAGTTCTCAAGCTAGAAGATCTATCTGCTTAACATAGGTACCTATATGAAAAGTACAGTTACATTTATAGATTTAGAACTTAAATTTTTATCTCCCAAAGTTAATTTATTGCGCATTTCGGATTCATGTCATAGCAGACAATAGTTACGTACTATAAGCTATGAAACTTACTATTTAAAAAGATTTCATCGCTATAAATAGCCGCAGATTTTCATCATTATAAATAGAAATTTATAGACTCGTTCGTACATACCGTCATCTTTGGGAGAAGGTGGACAATTTGAAGCGTAGGATCCCAAATGATAGCCCGTATACGAGTTCTGGTGCATAGGTGGAAAAGGATATGCACTAAGAGCACTTCTGGGACTTGGAAAACCACCGTCGTGAGGTCCTCCTGGACCTCCATGTGCGTTTGCCGCCGGTGAATTGAAATGATGTTGATAACTTGTTCTTAAAGGTCCATAGCCATGTTGTTGCAGCTCTATAAAGGCGCTCTTCGATACCGGGGTGGAATTATTGGATTCATGATCCCTCATGGGAGTTGGAGGGCCTAAGTGTCCTTCGCTTGACATTGTTGGAGTCCCAGGAGGATCGTCTTGAGGGCCCCCGAATGGGGAACCCAAATCGGTGAAGTTTAGCGTGTTGAAAGGCTTGGCGTCCACGGTGAAGACGTCGGCAGGCGTTCCGACGTTATAATCGGGAGATGACACCGGAGGATACACGGTCAGGCTGCTAGAATCTCACCACCAACTGAATATTCTCATAGGTAGTATAAAATATGGATAATTATTTGCTTGTCAGTTTAACTTCCTCAGAAATTGTCCGAATACTCGCTCGCACATAAAACTACACGAGGTGATAGTTGTTAGTTAAAATGTTAATTGTTGTCAATACACACTTGAAATAGATAAACACCAAAACTTTGTGTTTTGAGAGTTCAATTCGATGAGCACCAAGCTGTTTTTAATTTCACTTTGGTAGAAAGTAATGGAAATATTCCTTGAATGTAGTAAGGTATTTGTGCTATGGAAATCAATCGCGCACAAAATCACTGTTATTAAAAGACAAACACTGTCACAAGTCGCGGGGGTGAAAAACTCAAATCGAATCACTGTCCGAAATTATAGTCAAATTGCGATAATTTTCCCCTATTAATCGGAACAATAACGATTTAAAGAGTTAATGACATTGATTAGGGTACTTGGCGTCAAGCGCTAGCACTCTTTGGGAGCTTAATACGTGTAATTCGCGCTATAATTGAGCCTGGTCTCGAAATTACACGAAATTGTTGGTTTTTTACGTCGCCGTGCCGCGTAAATTGCCCGATACGAAGCGAACCATCTACTTCCTACGAGCGTAGGTACTATAATGAAGAATAATCATTTAATAGCGGGCTTGGGAGAGTAGTTTCGCCTCTAGACCGCGCAAGATAACGCTATCGTGCGGCGAGTTTGGCGCCCATCCCTACCAACTCGCCGTTTCATTCGTTGGCGACTAGTTCTAGGACGGGCCTAAACCCGTTTTTCCGAGCGTCGTTGCTTGCATGGGCCTGGCTGAACCCGATTCTCAGCGATAAACTCCGCCCATCGAGACAGCCAGGCGCTGAAGGTATTCTTATGAGCTACAGTAGATGGAAACGTTGCAACGTATGTGTGACATACGTAATGTCATTGTAATGTTATGCGCTATGTATGTGGTTAGTCCAATGGAGGCACCATGTTGTTTCTTGAATATTGTGCTTTTCAAGCTGTGTTATGTTAGCGCTTTCTAAGCATGTGTGCTGAAGTTTCTCGGTGTGGTTGAGGCACCATTCTGTGTCACAGGAGGTTTGCCTGTAGCAACTACTTTGTTATCAATTTCTGTTCAGCGGATAGGACGTCATATATTTGTTTCTCCTGTGTCTGTTCATATTTTATAAATACCTGAAACTGTAGGAAATGTAAGGACTGTTTTGCATTGTGATTGCAGTAGGTAAATAGATTTCAGTTTACTGCACTTTTTAATTTCAATGAGCTACTGTGCGTTTGTAAGTTTACCGACGGTACCCAGTAAACTGCTCGAAATTTCAATTATAGGTTGGTGAAATAAAAAGGATACTTAAAACATTTCGATTCGAACAAGTTTTTAATTCATATGAAAAGTAATTTAAACAAGTACGTCTCGATTTTACTTTATCATCTCAAACAAACAACATTTGATATCTACCAACTCAAGTTTTAGTTTCTTCTCGATGAAAACAGCCACAATAATACAATAAAGCGCATTGAATTGTGGTGATGAGTGATTTGTATGCTGATGATATTTAAAGTGCCAAAAGTATTGAATAAAATTACCTTCAAAAACCTTTTTTGCGTTTCAAGAGTAATGTAACATGAAATAAGATGAAAAGGATATTCTTTGCTTGAATGCTTACCTACCTAATATAATAAGAGTACTTATTCACCAATATGATTTCGTTTTCAATAGTCTGATAATAGGTACTTAGTTGATTCAATTTTATTAAGCATAACTCCAAAATGCTTCCTAAAACTGCCACAATAATCAATTCTTGACACTTTGGCTGCCAAAAACTATTTTTCTCGTACTATTTTTCTGAGGTATAATTTATCCATTTATTTCATGGTAAAATCAGTAACAAATTACGATATCTAATAAAAATATAAAAAGTTGATTTTTTAGTTAATTTCTAACCGTAAAAGGCAGAAACTGATAAAAAGTTTTGCATATACACAACGAAAGAAAAGCGTAATTATATGATAATGAAAAATTATGGGAGCTACTTTCTTCGGTTTAGAAAACTGAAGTGGGTCAAGATAAATATTGAAGTTAATATATAATGCTAATATTGAAACAAAAATAACGATTATTTTGATCATACCTACGTGATATTCTTACATATGTAGGAAAATAAAAGTTAATAGGTAGCCACAAATTTCAAAAATTTTAATTTATTCAGCAGAATTTGAATCTTAGCTGAATAATTTGAAAAGAATGATGATATGTCACCTCAATTACTGTCGTAATAATATATCCCCATGATATCGAAAATTGAGGAAAGGATGCTCAACTTTTCCCAAAAGAACCCACATAAAATGTATTTCAGTAGAACCAACATTGTTTAAAAATGAAAATATACCTAGCTGTTATATAAAAATAGATCAAAGTAGGTAGGTACTCTAGGTAAACAAAATTTGAAAGGTTCAAAACATTTCTTGCGTTTTATTTATGGTTTGAAAGAATATAATAGAATAACTCATCAATAAAAGCTGCACGTTTGCTTAATACTATGAATTGATTCAAATTTGCAGCATAGTATATTATACCTATAGCAACACTATACAGTCATCATATCTGTAGAGAAAAAATAGAGCACCACCAATAAATAGTACCATCTTGAATACCTACAGAAATAAGGGAGTCATATCACCTTCGCCCATCCTCTCTGAAAGTTCTTTCACTTATACTATCTACTTGTCACCCTGCCAAGTACTAACTACGTCTGAACTACTATGCAAAGGGAGAATTTGGAAGTACGTACTTCATCTAGGTAGGTACTTGAAAATTGAGAATATAAGTAGTTAAACGTTTTTCAGACCGAAAAAAGGCATTATTTGACTAGCTGAGTGCACTATCAGAATAAAAATTTTAACATTATCTACATACGCAGGTACTCTTTCAAATATTTATATTGAGTAGACACTCATCGATTTGTCAGAATTGCCTACACATATATTTTTAAATAGAGTTTTAAATTTATTCGTGTCTATCAGAACTGAATGACTGTTTTGAACATTAGGTAATAGGTACTGTATAAACAATATCTATCAGATTATTGTTTGTACAAATGATCAGTATCAAAACCAATACATCACTTTCCATATCAGCTTAGTCAATTTTCTAGTATAAGCTTGACAGTTGAAATGTTTTATGTTTTCATTAACACTTAATAGAACCAATCATCATTACAATTCATTGAAAATTTCACAGAGAACTTTGGTTTTGAGTGATAATTTCATATTTTATTAGCCGCTATAAGCTTTTCACGAGTTGAATAACGAAAATGGTGTTCTAATGGCTTTCGTAGTGAGTTCATTTGGTAACCATTAAAATACAATTTCGATCTGATTTGCTCATTTTGAACAAATTAAATTGATAAATAGAGATATCAGTGTTCCTTTCATTTCGGTCATGTAATGAACTCAACTTGCCGATCGCGTCAGAATTGACATTTGAAGATGAAATGTAGAAAAGATATGAAAAGTTGCAAAATATATTTGAATATTTATATTGTTTTTGGTGAAATCTGAAATCAGCTATATAATCACTAAAATTCAACATTTCTTTCAATAGTCATGAATGAGAAAAGGCATATTTACACCCAATGTAGGTATTTATATTTTTTGTCTTGTAATTCAAACACTTAAATGAAATATACAAGTAAATTATTGGTATTCGAAATTGCGTAACTTTCTGGAAATGTAAATTATAATTGGGATTTGAAATACCTTATATTGAGATATTTTGTAGTGATTATTTTAAATAGAACCTAACTATATACAAGTGAAAGTGCTCAGTATCTTTTTAGTTGAAATTTGGTGGTGGAAATATGTCAAAGTTTGCTACAATGTACCCCTACTTACTGTAGGTACCTACACCAAATTTTCAAGTTACTGTCAGTTTCATTTTCATTATTAAAAACATGGTTATTTTCATATTTAGATGTGCACTATCATTAAATTTATTACTACAAATGTCACTATATAGCAAGATGATCACTCTGCAGGTAAATCTAGTTAGAAGACAAAATCAAAGGGGTGAAACAATGCTTGACACCGGAGTGTATTCAGTAATTTTGATTTTGTATTTGAGATGAAAATGGTAAAAATACTTTTTTTGTATTTTATGTGGATATGCCCATGACTTTTGAATGTATTTCGTATTTTCTATTCGTAAACGGAAAAGAATTTTCTTCGTTTATATTTTATAAATATTCATATACTGCATAACTGAGTGCAGTACATAATTAGTAAAGCACAGTACATAGCAACAGCTTCTATTTACCCATCAGAATCCCGAGAGTAGGTAAATGAACCTTAAATTTTACCATTTACTTGATGGAAATTAATTACCACAAGGGAAAATAGACTATTTTTCTTCGTTATAACTTTGAAAATGGATCCTATTCTCGGAAAATCTCACAACAAATGTTGAAAAAGTTGAGGTGTTTGAAATATAGTCTGGAAAATGAAGTTTGGAATATATATATATATATATATTAGATAATATTGAATGAAGAACTCTTAGAATTTGGTAGAAAAGCTTCATAAAAACTCCTTGCAACTAAATGTCAATGAACAAAACTTTCAAACATATTTGAAAGTTAATGATGAAATCATCAAAAAAATAAATAATTCCTTAATATAGAGAAAATATTTATTGTTTTTTATCACTTTATCATTTTGGGAATGGAGTTTCTTGTTGTCACTACATTGTCAAGCGCTTCGATAGATGTGCTTGAAAGAAATTGAGTCTTTACTTATGTGCTTGAAAATGTAATAATACCAAGAAACTGCAATATGATAAATATAGTGATAAAAACAAAATTTATATTTCTGTATACTACTCAGTAACAGACGAATACATCCAATATTTAATAAATAAGTCAAATATTCAGCATAATTTGAATAAAACTAAGTATTTAGTTTGTAATTTTCAAATTGATAGTTGATGAGGCCGATACTTGTAGAAAATTAATATCCATAATAAAACAATATTCAAAATTTTCTCAAATTTAATATACAATACGCATGATGACGTTTCGAAGTACTACTTCTTTATCAAATGCTGGATTGATACTATGTGTAATTTCACAAAGTCAGAACTTACAGCTATTTTCACAGAACATACCAGGTATGTTCTATGACTAACTTGGAATGAGGACCATAGAATACACTGATATTTAACAAAAGGATCAAAAATCAATTTCTTAAGTCAGGTATTCCAACTAATGTAGGAAAGATACAAATATACAACTAAGATTTCTAGGACAAATAGAGGAAATTTAAAATTTTTTAACATAAAAATGGATGTAAATTACCTATGTTACCTATGTTTTAGGTAATTTACACTCAATTTTATGTTTTATGTTCAAAAATTTTAAATTTCCTTTATTTGTCGATCCTTTTGATAATATCAGTGTATTCTATTGTCCTCATGCCAAGTTAGTCATAGAACATTACCTGGTATGTTCTGTAAAAATAGCTATAAATACTGAGCTTGAAAAATTACACAGCATTAACATTAATTCAGCATTTGATAAAGAAGTAGTACTTCGAAACGTCGTCATGCGTATTGTATATTAAATTTGAGAAAATTTTGAATATTATTTTATTATGTAATTTTCACTATAATTCTGAGTTTTATTCAAATTATTTTGTCGAATTTTCACCTAGTTTCTATCCAATCGATTAGTGATCGAATATTCAGGTTGTGTTATAGATGAAAATCCAACTTTCTCTAAATATTTAAAATAAATTATGAAGAAAAAAGCATAGATAATTAATATTTCAGATAGAGTTGCAAGTAATTCAACTGATTGGAACGAATTAACAATATATGAAACACTTTCTTTATCTACCTCAAATAGGTAGATACCCTCCACAAAAAACGAAATAGAACATCTAACTAAAGAAACAACAATACAGACTGAAGGTACTACTACATCCTATCATTTTAGAATGAAGTAGATAAACACAAATATTGACAATATTATGATTATCGCCCTTAAGAGTAGTTTTCATTTATAAAATATTACACCAAATACTAGATACCAACACTTTTGTTTACACGAGAGGTAATAAGATATACTTGTCTAAAAACTTGTCGCCTTTTACGGCATTATCAAGAATGAATACATATTACAAAGACATCCATTGAATATTTGCAGATCAGTTCGGTTCACAGAATAGACCCTAAATTTGATATGTGTTGTGGTTAGGTCACTGGAGGTGGTAGAATATAGAGTAAATAAGAGTAATATAAAAGATATAAAAAGTTAATAGAGATAATAAAGAGTATATTATAAAAGTTGATTAGTTGGTCACAAATATGATAATAAACACTCCATCCAGAAATAATTTTTATTTGGACATGCCTAGCATAAACTTCTATCAAAACAATCGTTTTAGGTGAAACGAGTTTCAAAATAAAGATTTGAAATTATTCTTGGTGTATTTGAAAAAAAAACAGTTCAAAATTGAAGACACTGAATTGGGTAAAACAAATGGACATAACAAACAATTCAAAGAAGATATACAAAAAAACGAAAATATAGATTAAGATGAATTAGAGGATATAGAAATTCTTGATTTTGAGTAAAATAATAAGGAAAAACTGAATGAAGATAAAGGAAATGATCAAGTCAGTAATTCCACACCGTTACCAACTATTGAAAAAGCACTAGATGCTGCTGCGGTATAGAAAATTTTTTATTGTTCAATCAAATCGATTACACAATAAAATTAACACAATATATGTTTTAAGAATAATTTGATTGCTTATTTATCGAATACCTTATTATTGAACATTTTTGTTAGTTTGGTTCTTGTTCCTTCTTCACTCCATATAACTCCATTCACGCCATTCATTCGATATAAGTTACCGCATCCAACTTGGGGTCATTGTTATTTCTTATCTGCATAATAATAACAATAATAATATAGGTATATTTATCCCATCAGACATTAATTACATGATGTATAGGACATGTCAATTTATCATTACAGATTAACAAAAATCAGTAGAAAAATATTCACTTAAGCTATAAAAACAGTAATGTAACAACAAATTTTTTACTTCATTTTTGAATTTCCGTAGATTCAATACCTTTAATCTGTTAGGTAGGTGGTTGAATAATTTAATTCCCATATAGGTTGGCGAAAATTCAAACTTTGTTGTGGTGTGAGTCGATACACAAATAGTATCCCTATTTCTCGTATTATAATCATGGGAACTTTATCGAGGGATCCTAATTTATGATGAATAAATAAAGACAATTCAGAATGTAGATACAACACAACGGAAGAATCTTGTATTCTCTGAATGTCGGTCTACATGACTCCTGAGGCTTTAAAGAAAAGATCATACGTATACACCTCTTTTGTGCTAAAAAAATTCTACCACTCCCGATGAACAGCCCCACAGAACTATATTATAATTCATGTGAGAGAACACAAGAGCGTAGTAAACTGTAAGAAGGCTCTCTCGTGGTAAAATTGTCTTGAGGCGAGTAATAGTGTACAGACACTTATTCAACTTTTTGCTAAGTTCCTCTACTTGGTAGTGGCATCTCAAGTACTTATCGATATGAATCCTTAGAATCTCACACTATCAGCAGATTTTATTTGGCATATCAATGATCTTTCTTTGCTGCTTAATGCATGCATTTCTTTTTGCAAATGATTCAAAAATATTTGCTATTTACGATCGTCATGATTGCGTCAGATTAAAGTTTTCCCTTGATGCTGTTAATTTGTGGTGTAAGAACAATGAGCTGAAACTGAATATCCGTAAATGTAAAGTTTTATCATTCTCTAGAAAGTTGACTACAATCCACCACAACTGCACATTGGAAGGTCAAATTCTAGATAGATGTGTTAAGTTTAAGGACCTGAGGGGTTCTTTTCGACTATGAGCTATCCTTGTCTGAACACATCACTTGTATCACGGTTTCTGCTTCTAGAATTCTGGGTTATTTTTGCAGAAATTAAAGCAGCTTTGTTAATCTTTGCACAATGAAACGCTGTATTCCTCCTTTATTCGTATTAAACTGGAGCATGCGTCTACAATTTGGTCTCCTTTGTGAGTCATACTATTGTCAACTTGGAGACAGTTCAGAGAAAATGTCTGAAGAATATGTTTTACAGCAGCTATGGACAATATCCTTCGCGAGGCTTCGACCATTTCATCCTAACCGATAGTCTGGGAATTGAATTATTGAAGTTGAGAAGTGAATGTTTTGGTGTAACGTTTCTCTTCAAAATTTTGCACAATTCAATCGACTCGCCATTTCTTCTCAGCAAAATGTCTATTTGCGTACCAAGGCCTGGTCTGAGACGGAGTAATGTCAGTTACACCAGATCAAATATTACGTCACGTTCTCTTATCAACTGTATGCGTAATCCTTATAATGGGTGTTGCGGTCGATGTGATATCTATTTTGATCGGCTATCAGTGATTTTGACATGCCACTCAGAACAGCACAATGGAAAGTCGTGATAATTTATAGTCGTAATTAATTAATTAATATTATTATTGACGTATTAATTAATAGTCGTAATTTATGATATTTCAATTTCAGTTTTGTTTCATTTGGTTACTTTATATCATTATTGCAATTGATTTTAATTTTATTTTCGAGGACTTGTTGATGACTTTATAATGGATAATATTTTATTTTTAGTTGGTTCTATTTAGTCATTGTTTATTACTATCTCAATTTATTTCAATTTTATTTTCGTTGTATATATTCGCTTATACTCTTTTTTTGGTTTTTTCTTCGTTTTTTTTATTTATTATTATTTGTGTGAAACTTGTTATTTTTCCTGTAATTGTATGTATATTTGTTGGGAATAAATGTATTATTATTATTATACCGTAAACGCTCTATAACGTTAAAGAATTCTGGGTCCCTTGAGTTTCGTTATAAATAATTTACACTGTATATTAACTGAAGAGCTAGCTATGTCCTAATAAAAAGGTTATAGAAGAATAGAAGGTGTTCCATGAAAATTAAACGTCGTCGTTACGTCGCAAATAATCGTTAGTCTGTCGAAATAGACCATTTGGTCCAAACCCAGTTGTCACATCATTAGGACGTCCAGGTTATCTTGTACTCGTGTTGTGTGGCACACTGTTCGCAGATAACATCGGCGGCTCTCGTTTAGGACTCTGTGGGGCGTCACGTCCAAGCTTTACCTGTTTCCCTTTATCTTCACCGGCTTGTGCCTTACCTGTGTCAAATAAGATAGAATTGACATTCCTAATTTACATGGCTCTCGCAGAATGAGCAGTATATCATATTAATGCCATCTTTTTGTGTACGAAACTGGGGCATGCAAAATGGTTTTTCAGTTAGTGAATTTGGATTTTCTGGATGAATAGAACACCTTGAAGAATTGTAGGTATATGCTTCTTATATGAATATTGACCATATTTTTCGGTACTCAATTTCTTTTTTCATTATTTTTTATATTACTCAACAATTTTTTGATATTTTTTAGTTAGTTTTTACAAACGTTTCTCATTTTTCGAATTCTCCCTCGACCCCCATAAAAATAATTATCTGTTAATTTAAATGAATCTCTATTAAATGTTTGTGCATTCATTTTATGATTTTTAACATTTATTATAGTAATTACAATTATATGTATTATTTTTATTATAATATTGAATTATATTTATCAAAGTAATTATATTTTAAGTGTAACAATAGGTTAATGAAAATAATATTAGAGTTCACATTTAAAAGCTTAATTATTCTAATTAAAAAAGTACTAGAGATGTATTGCTTCTTAATCAATAAGATGGGTGTGCCTGGGTTTTTTGCAAAGTTTGCTGTATTGGATTGAAAAGTGGTCAATTTAAACCTTGAATCTCCTCAAAAAGCCACATTTAATTTATTGTTGTACTTTGTTAGGATTGAATTTACGTCACTGAAGCCACATAAAAACTTGAAAATGTTAGAATAAATGGCTGAGCTATTTCGTAAAGTTTCGAGAAACTGACATTGGGTCAATCAAAAAAGGATTCAAGCGATTGATTTCGATTTCGTACTTAAGATCAGGATTCAAGAAAAATTCCTCCTGTGAGACAGCACTGTTGAACATATGTGAGGAATAGTATGCAGCTACAGATAAAGGAGAGGTACTAATTGTATTATTGTTGGACTTGAAGAGCGTTCGAAATTTTATCTAGATCTTTGCTGTTGAAAAAACTAAATAAAATTGGTTTTGAATGTTTAGTAAACAAATATTTCAATGCTTATTTCCATTCACGATCTCAAAAAGTTAAATCAATGGTGTCCTTTGGGACAGCACTTGAGTTGATTTTGGCGTAACTCAGGATACGATCTTAGGTCCACTGCTATTCTCCTTATACATTAATAATATTGTTTTCCATGTGAAAAAATGCTCTAAACTATTATTGGCAGATTATACAATGATTTATGTTAGTGGTAAAAATATCCAGACTATGATAAAATGGACCAATATAGACTAAGCATCAATAAATAAATGAATGGCTGAGCGATAACAGTTTAGCGCTGAATGTAAAAAAGTCTGAATTTATAGTATTTTGTTCAAGTAAATTTCTGAAGGTAAATAGTAACGAAAATATGAAAATTGAGAACCAGAAAATTGAAAGGGCAAAAGTTGTTAAATATTTAGCCATAATGTCAGATGTAAAATTGAGTTCTTTTAACATTTGTATTGTCGAAATGCTTAGTTTTTTTGTATGCTTTGTGGATTGTGCAAAATGATTGACATCATTTCGTTCGCTGTTTTTAACCATTTTGAACACTTATGAAGAAATATTTCAGTTACCTACACTATTATTATTAACTGAGGAAGTATTCAAAATTTTCTTGACACCCCAAAAAAATTTAAAAAAAATGAATTTGACATGTATATTTGTGAAACAATATTCATTTGCTATTGAGTTAAGTATTTCTTCTACTCAAAAACATTCTCACGATGGAACAGATTAATGTTTTGGTGAATTTCAATGTCACTTCGCATACTACAATACCAACATTATTGCTAATGATCGTCGAATTAAAACTCAGAATGCCAAGGAAACAAAGATATACAGGGAAGTATTAGTAGTTATTTCAAATGTTCCTACAATGAACTGCATAAATGAGTAAGTAGATAACGCTTATATAGATCTGGCTACAAGAATTTTGTTATTAGATTACCATATAGTGCAGGGAGTGAATGCAAGCTAAATGAATCATTTTGATTACCATAATCAAACAAATTCCCTGAAAATATAATCAATGCCCTATTTAGCCCTTCCAGAGATTGCTGAATAGATCAAGCATTTCTACTAAGCATGGTGGTCATAAAGATTCTTCCCAATCATCTCATTCCATCGGTGGACACGTCATCATTACGAAGAACAATTATAAAGTACATCAATTGTACAATAAAACAATCACAACCCCTAATACATAATAAAAAAATACATCCTAAAGATAAGATCAACTATGTTGATGAAATGTTGAAGTGAAACAAAATTCTTGCAAACTGTAGGATATATTATGAAGAATAATAGAATTATTCTAAATAAGTAATAATAAAAATAAAATTGATCTAAATGTTCTTTTTACTTTTCTCAACCGACTTCATAGTTTTAGGTACAAGTGAAACCCTGAAATTCTCAAAGGAAAATAGAGCAAAAATTTAATTATCGTATTTATTTCATATCATCTAAAATATCTGAAAAAATTAATATTTGAAAACCATTTGAGAAAAATCTGTCTACATATGTGAAGTAATCGTTTTTCAAGTCAATAATATTGACAAACATTAAATATTGCTCCAATCTGTTACTCGGTTTGACCAAGGAAAATTCTCTACAGTTACAAAAATTACAGAATAGGTTTTTTACGAACAATCTCAAAGTACAATGAATTAATCCAGTTAAGAATATGTTGAACTCTCTGGAATTAAAACTGTTAAACAGAAAATACTCTCTGCTAACATTACTTGAGTATTAATCCAGCATTTCATAAAGAAGTAGTACTTCGTAAAGTCGTCATGCGTATTTCTATTAAAATTATGAGAAAATTCTAAATATTGTTTCATTACTTTATATTACTATTGCAAATTATTTGAATTTACTTTCATTGACTTCATCAACTATATTTCATCAACTTCTGTTAACTACGTGTGACTTTGTAATATTTTTTATTACTATGCCAATTTATTTTAATTTCATTTTCGTTGTATATATGTGCTTATACTCTCTTTTTTTGTTTTTGGTTGTTCAATTTTCTTTTATTCATTATTATTTGTTTACAATCTGTTATTTTTTTCCTGTAATTGGATATATAATATATACATCTGTTGGTAATAAATGTATTATTATTATTATTCCATATATTCAACAATGTTTCACAAAGAGATTAGATAACAATCAATCAACTTAATAATTTCAATGTGATGTAGATAATATTCGAATAATTCAATTGACCTAATACAGACCTGTTTCATGTACCTATCAGAAGTATTGCAACAAGTTTCGAAATAATTCACTTTGTTTTGGCTGGACTAATAAGAAGAAACACGCGAATTACACATTATTCGAAGTCTGGGAAAGCAACCTGAAATAGATATAGCATGGATGGAAATGGGATTGTGTGCCACTCTGCCATTTCTAGCTGACAAAAATCACTGTTTGCAATGAATTTAATGTCTAAATGTCACGATGCTTTTTTGCTGAATCTTACGTCATAAATTTCTAGGGTACCAACCCACAAAGTTAAATTACACACTACAAAAAACTAATTTCTACTGAATGTGCAGAATCCTACTGGAAAGGTACAAAAATAACTTTTTTTTTTTGTACTATTCCAAACAAATTATCTTCATTTTTCTTGTTCAAGAATGTTCAAACAAAAAAGTTATATTATTGCTTCTAGTTGCACTACAATCATGTCAAATCATTGTCATTTCTGTAACTTACAACAGTTTAAATTTTCATAGTGTAACAATGTTTGAAATGAATAAATACGCATGACTCTCGTTTGAAAGTACTACTACTTCTTCATACCCACATTAAAAACTCCACTAGCAGGTACTTCGAAATGCATGTCATATGTATTTACTTTGAAATATTAGAAAAAATTGGTTTATTATGAATATTAATTTTCTGTAAGTCTTATCTTAATGAAGTCCTCATGATTAAACCGAATCGCTGGAGATCAAAGAACTACCAAGCTCCAGAGAGCCTACAAGATGGCATTGGTTGTTCACTATAATGAGAAAATCATTTCAAAAGGCGCAAATTTAATGCTTTTTCAGACAACGATTCTTCCAGAAGCAATCTACGCAGCTGAAACAATGGTCATTCAAACATCAGAAAAATAAAAGAAGAAGAACGAATAATTCTCAGAAAGAAAGAATTCGGATGAAAAGACCTCAGAAAGAACTTTATCGAAAAATAAATATAATAACGGAAGAAATCAGAAAACGACGAGTAAAGTTTTATGCACTTCTTTCTGTACAGGATGGAACAGTCCAGAACATCGAAGAAACTACTCGATATAGTAGTTATAATAACAAAGAGTAAATGCGACACATTGTGGCTAAAGGAGGTCCGAAGGATCTACAAGACATCAATATAAAGAATCTCGAGGAGAGTCGCTATAAAATCGCACATGTGGAGTTTGAGCAAAACCATCGTGCCAACCTGGACTAAACTAAAAGCGTTGTTGGGGGGACAAAAAAGCTGAAGCAAAAGCCTCAAAAATTGCAAATTCAAGTTCAATCGCTCTCCTACTGCGGAATAATCGTTATTAAAATAAGAATTATTATTATTCTATTTTTAATATTATCAAATAAAAGTTCGATAAAGTACAAGTCGCTAAACCACTGAATTTACTGTTAATTCAACTAGTTTCGCCTATTACGGTATTATCATGTATGTACAGTTGAAACAAAGAGTACCTATGTTTCATAGATATGAGGAATCAGAGAGGCAAGGGAGAAAAATATAGCCATAGAAAAGGATTTCTTCTTTTTTGTGTGAACTTAGCGTGGGTGTTTGAACAACGAAAATTGTAGGTGGAAAAATTGCTTGGGTATTATATTAGTGAAATTGAGTAATGGCCAGTAGATGATGTCCAACTGGTCGTTTAGCAGAGTATGAATGTGTGATTTTTCGTGGCAGTTGACCTCCATTGCTTCCAGAAGGTCAATTTTTGACCTTTGTCGTTGATATGTAATATTCTTGGTTGGAAGGTTGGTGAAATGTACTATCCTGAACTTCTAACGTGTTCGAACAATAGACTGTCTTTGCTGTAAGTGTTCATAGAGTCTTGTTTGAAAACATCTTCCGGTCCAGCATATATAGCAAGCGTCAAATTCTTTACATTCTACCGATTTACCTCTGGTTTCTTCTTAGGGTTCGATTTGGACAGTTTGTTATTGATAATGATTTGGTCCAATCAATAATTTGGGGCAATAGAAGGCCATATTGATATTATGTTTTGAAGAAATGGGTAATTGTATTCTTAGGGATGTGAGTCTACGGTATGCTGACGAATGTTTTGTGTACTTGACAGATCTCTGATGCATTATATGATATATTACTTTGATTATATTAGATCTTAGATTTTAGATATTTTAATTTTTATATCAAATTCAGTTGACACGCAAACAAACTCTTTGTTTCAATTGTGCATAATTGATAACGAAATAGGCGAAACTAGATATATTCACAACTCGCATTAGAACTAGTAAAACCACTGTATTCATAAATTCACTGGTTTTAAGACTATAACGTACTCTCCTGTAAATTGTTGGTGATCGCAACGGCTAGTTGTAAAATTTTGGGAGGCGTATATAAATTCACCTAATTTATGTACAATATAGACAGTGAAACTAGATAATTCTATTTAAAATTTATATTCAATATCTTCCTGATTCAAGATTACTAACAAATTCAGATGAAAGATCTTCCTTAGCTCAATCCGGTTGTTCTCTGCTTGGAATCCAATTGTTAGAGAGCCACTCGAAATTTTGTGGAACCTCAACTTTTAACTCCTGGATATTTTTGAACTACCGGGAATTATAGTGAAGACTAAAATTGAAATTCTCTTTCAACTCCAGGGGATATAGCGAAGCATCAAATTGAAACTCTATTTTAACTTTAGGGGTGAAGCCCTAATTTGAAACTTCAGGGGATATAGCGCTTACACCCTCACTCAAAATTTATAAAAATGAAAGATATATTTAACAACCAAAATACCTGACTTATCAGTACTGACTTATCAATAGTAATATTCTCCATCAGAATTCAATATCGGAATGAATTAATTTATAACCGGAATATACTGCTTAATTCAATCGGTACATTTCCAACTTAGATTATTTCATGCAATACGGTCTTAACAATTATCTCTTCAACCAGTGTAAACTATTTTAAAAAGTTACAAGAATTGTACCTTATTGGAATTTTAGTCGAAATGAACTACCACAAAGTCGACATTTCATCCGATATTTTTATTTTAAATATTATCGTATGTACATGACACGGAGGTTTCGCTTATCTCTTAGTGAAACATTAAGTTGAAAACACTAAATTAAAATTAACACACTTGGCTTAAGTTTCACTAAATATGTTAAAAACTCTACATATGTTTCGGATGGTTAACCCATTATCAAGAGTATACTATGTTCCTGTTGAGTAACTAAGTTGAGTGCTAATTTTAATTTATTGTTTTTATTATCGTAAATGATATCATTCATTTGTTATTTAAGGATGATATTCAAATTATTGAATCATCGGTTCTGTGAATGATTTGGGCATGGGATCATCACCCAATTCTTCTCAATTCCGAAACGGCGCTACCGCAGCACAGGGTCAGGTCAACAATCCCAGCCTCATCAATTTTTATTTCCTCGAGTTCGCGAGGGGGACGGGACAGACAGAGCTCGTAATTCTTGTCGAGGTCCCCGAGTACGCAACGCTCACTCGGAAAGGCGTTGATGCCTTTAAGGATCCTGTTAAAAATGTATTATTTTTTGCCTTTCACGAATGCCGACTGGCGCCGTCAAAAGAACTAATTTATTAATTAACCCCGACTCCCCCTTACAAATAATAACGTTCTATTTCGCTCAGTTCTCAGGCAAAATAGTTGTGGATATTCCATTTATATTTGTTGTTTCCTCTTTCACTTGACCCTGACACAACTTTGTTTCGAGGGACTTTTAATTTGATGAAGTCTATAGAGTTAATAATTAAAAACTTTGACACCGAAATTTCTTTCTACTTGGAGTGTTATTCATTGAATTATTCTGGAATATTGAAAAAATAAGTCTTATAATAATAATAAGTTATTTATTCTCAACAGGTATAATCACAGAAAATAATAACATAATGTTGAATACTAACTAAATAATTAAAATGAAAAAGATATAACAAAGAGCTCAACCTAATCTAAAAAACTAAGTTAATAGTAACTAATAACTTAATAATAGCATTCAATGAAATATTACAAAGAACTCAATTTGAATCAATTCATTTCAGTCAATTTTCTTTGTTCACAAAACTCCCAATAACTTCTATAGAGTCAAGGTGAGTGTCACAATTATTGGCAAATCTGTTGAATGTAGACTCCCTAAACCAAATGGGGGATTGTATTAGGGAGTTGGTCCTCGGAATCTCTAGGTGGAATAATTCTGTATTACGAACATTTTGCATAGGAACACGAAATTTCAAAGCGGTCAAGAGAGGAGGGCAGTAAATACTATTGTGCAGTAATTTGTAGAAAAAGTTTAGTGAAAAAGTTTCTCTCCTGTCCTGCAATGAGATTTAACTAAATCGACTCAATAATTCGTTATGATTGACTCCTTTCTGTGGATAAACTTTATCCTCCCTCCAAACAATGAATTTTAAGAACTTTCTCTGAATAGCCTCAAGATGGCGTTCATGGCAAGTGTAAATAATATGCCAGATTATGCTGCAATACTCCAACTTGCTACGGATTATGGCATTAAATATTCCTATGAACGTTGAGCAATTTTTAAAATATTTGCCATTGCGTATAACGCACTCATATATTTTCGAGGCAGATGAAATAAGTTGGGTGATGTGTGGAACAAAGCAAAGCTTCTGATCGAAGACCTCACTAAGATGTCACGCCTTATCAGGGAATATATCATCTTATAATGACAAATGAGTAGATTCAGCTGATAAATCTGCAGCAAATAAGGTGGACGAGAATTCAAGATGTATTAATTCTGATTTATTTCTTCATTTCAAGAGATTAGTTTCGTATAAATGGAAAGCTGAATATCAATCTAATTCTATCGATTGTATGAAATTTTAATAAAGGAAACGGAGGTTTCGCTTATCTCTTGGTGAAACAATATGTTACAAATTATAAAATTAAAAACTAACACACTTGGCTTAGGTTTCATCGAGTATATTGAAAACTCTGCTTATGTTTCGGGTGTTTAACCCATAATCAAGTGTATACAATATTACTGAATTCCAAAATGTACAGATTTCACTTATATATCCTAAACCACAGAATTTAAAACTAGTTCATCCACCTGGTCGTTAGAAATAGGTAAATTCAACTTTTTGGATATCGAAATTTCCAAGACATCAAAGGTTTCTGAGGGCAAAAAATTAGATACCCTTGAAGTCTTGGAAATTTTTAATGCCCAGGTGGATTTTTCCGTGAAACCAGTGTTAAATTCTGTGGTTTGGGATATATAAGTGAAAGTTTAACATTTTGAAATTCAGTAAAATTGTATACTCTTGATGATGGGTGTACCACCCGAAAAATATGTAGAGTTTTCAATATGTTCAGTGAAACCTAAATCAAATGTGCTAATTTTCAATTTTATATAAAATTCAACTACCTGGTTTCATCATACTGACTTCAATAGAGTGTCTATCAGAATTATGTCTCGTCTAAGATCTGGTAATGTATTATTTCAGCAGGTCCTACACAAAATTGATATGAATATTATGCAACTGTGGAAAAGTGGAATCTATAAATCACATTCTGATTTCGTGTGGTAAAATCCAACAGCGATCATTTTAGCTTCAAGTGAAAATAAGTACCCACGCCAAATTAAATCGACCATTTAATTTGTCTTTCTTGTTGTCCATCAATGATATAAAGCTTTACGAATTATTATTGGAATATATTAGTTTGCTTAAACTTAAAATCTAATATCTACGTTGATTTTCATTATATATACTTCCTAATGTTAATACCTTTCGTAGCATCGCTTAGTTATTTTTTGTGTATGAAGGAAAAAAATCTCCTTGAACAGCTCCTTGACGCACATTATCTTTGTCAATTCTTTGAAAGAGGTAAATATCAGCGTTGTTGCTTATTTGAAATTTTATTTAAGAAAATCGTTTGGATTTGGAACTCATCCTTACAATAACATTTTCGGTCCATAATTTATCAATTGCCGGGTAATGATTCAAGTCGAAGCCAAAAGGGCTTTTGCCAAATAAATATATATATACACACACATTTATATATATATATATATATATATATATATATATATATATATATATATAATATATATATATATATATATATATATATATATATATATATATATATATATATATATATATATATATATATATATATATATATATATATATATATATATATATATATATATATATATATATATATATATATATATATATATATATATTATGAATACTATATCTTTATGCACGTGTCCATGGCTATCAGCCGTTGACAAGTGTTTCGCGCTTGTTGGCTCTCGTCAGAACGACGAAGCTAAGTTCAGTTTTACGAACTTCAAGATGTAAACAGAAACAAAGGGGAGAATCCTGTGAAGAAAGTTGCCACTTTTTAGGATCATTCATTTATTTTCTCCGAATTGAAAGATTTGACCAATTACTACGACCTTTTTATTCCTTGTGAAAATTCCTAACCGAGAATTTCAGCAATATATGGAAAGGGTTTCTGGACCAAAGCTTAAAAAGTGGCCACTCCTCTATTAGAAATTTTTTTTTTCGTCTCCAACTTCGAAAAACTGAGCTTGACTACGCCATTCTGATGAGCTCCGACAAGCTCGAAACACGTGTTAACGGCTACTTCCGTTATATACTCGTATCCCAACTAATTCCACGTTCGGTTTACTTTCTTCCACATAAACATATGATGCAATAAAATATTTGTTATTTCATGGCATCTTCAGAGATATATGTACATATGTATGAATATCACTGAAAAAGAAAATAAATGAAACTTTGAAATAATTTTCATGTGTACCACCTACAACATTTGATATTCTAATAGAAAAACTTCATTTCTACGGCGTCAGAGGTACTCCTCTGAAACTAATCGAATCTTATCTAACTGATAGGCACCAGGCTGTCTGGTATGAAAATTGTCTGTCTGAATTTGAGCTATTAAGACATGGAGTTTCGCAAGGATCAGTTCTGGGGCCATTGTTATTCATAAATGTAAACGACTTACCCAACTTTATGGCTCCACTGAAAACGATATTATTCGTGGATGACACCACTTTTGTTTACTATGATAGAAATCGTTCAGGCTTGGAGGAAAAAACCACGTACGTAAATACCAAGTCTCAATTATGGTTCACGGCAAACAAACTCAAATTGAACAAAACTCAAAATTTAGTATTTTCATCTAATTACTTCGATAATCCTGCGGTAAAAAATACTGCAAAGCTGCTTGGCGTAACACTAGATAGCAAACTTACTTGGAAAGACGATATTGAACAACTGAAAGGAAAACTTTCGGGTACTCTATTTTTGCTTAGACGAATGGGAACTATAACGAGCAATACCACATTAAGAGTTACATACTTCTCTCTATTTCACTCATTTTTGAGTTATGGCGTTGTTCTGTGGAGAAATTGTTCCAACGCGTTAGTAGTTTTCAGGTTGCAGAAAAAGGCAATTCGAATAATGGCAGGCGTTGGTTACTTGGATTTATGCAGACCATTAATTATAAAATATGGAATAATGCCTTTGCCTACATTGTGGATATATAACGTTCTTCTTGAAATACATAAGGATGCAGATACATTTATAAAACAGTTTGATCTACAAAATTATAATACAAGAGGCGCGAATAATATCCGAACAAATAAGTATCGTCACAATAAAATAAAAAAAAACTCGATAGATTATAATTTATACAATGTCTTACCGTCCCATTTCAAAGAGCTTTCTTTCGATAAATTCAAAATAAACATCAAGAAATATCTCCTGAGATTTTGCTTTTATTCTGTCATCGAGTATTCGCAGGACTTCAAGGCAAAGTCTTGCGAATACTCGCTGATCATCACATCCTTTTATGTGTTAATTTTTATTTTTTTGTGCATTATACAAATTTGTTTTTTTTTCAGTCTTACGGATAATTAATCACTAAGTTTACGAACTCAACACTTATTAGACTGCGATCATTAGTTTCATTCTGGTTTAATTTTGTATCTTATCTACTATTTTTGTATTATTATCTAATGTATGTTCATTGTATTTGTGGAGGAGAGGAAGAATGATTCGTCAAACTCCTACCATTTGTAAGAAATTTCTTTTCTCTACAATAAAGATATTCTTCTAATCATTTATAATTTGTAAAATACAACTTGCTTTGAAAATTAAGAAAATCACAAAGGATAGATCATGTAGAAGTAGGTATGTAGAGTATTTGACAAAAACCCAAATAAAGCTAAAATTTAAACGTTTTGTACGGATAATTGTCGAATTTCTACCACTAAGCAACCACTAGTTTCTACAACAACCACAAGTTTCTATCGGAAAGCTCTACGATTAGTATTTCCTTATCAGTCGGATAGAAATCGTAAATATAACAGTTTAACATACTATGGAAACGTCAGTAAAAAAGTCAAAACTTTTTTAAGTAAACATAATTTTAATATTTCATTTAAAACAAACAACAATTTATCGAGACACATTAAGAACAATAAAACCAAATTTAAAAGAGAAGACAAATCAGGTGTTTACCAATTGAATTGTGGAACATGTCCCGGTATATATATATATATATATATATATATATATATATATATATATATATATATATATATATATATATATATAGGTAAAACTAGTAGAAATTTCGGTACTAGAATACAGGAACATAAATATAGCTTCTCGCATAATAAAAGTAATTCGAATTATGCTAACCATTTATTAACAGAAAACCATACTTTTGATACGAATTTCAGAATTCTACACAATATAGAGAGAAGAAGTCAATTCGATTATTGGAAGTAGTGGAAATAAATCGGCTTAAAAATTCTGGAAACTTGCTCAATGAACAGATAGAATTAAATAATTCACCCTTATTAAACCTTTTCAGGTAATAGAAATTATTTCTCAGAATGGAAGATCTTAGGTAAAACCAAAAGCATAGCATATCAAAATTCCCTGATATATATACCTGTGTTTTTCAAATGTTATTATTCTGTAAGCATCTGAAGAAGTCATTTGTAACGACGAAACGCGTCATGCTATGTAGTCAATAAAATGTAAATCATAAGTTCAAGTGTTTGAATTTAAGTTTATATTCAATTATCTGAATCTGTAAAAGGGTTAATTATTGTACTTTGGTAATTAAGTCACACGTGGAGTATTTGATTGGTTTTTAAATCGAATACAAATAGACGTAAGAAAAGTCATCAATCATGAATATATATTTTACATATTTACATTCATTTGCTTTTATATAAACCATGTTCTTTTCGTAACAAAGGTTCCATTGTGTCTGTCGATTTTTTGATATTGACGTTCTGAATGATTGATGCCTGTAATTGCCATCCTATAATACATACATCAAATTTATCCAATTTAATGATGAACTCAATCACCTTGAATGCTCTTCCAATTATATGTATGTGGTGTCAAATTCTAGGAAGAGGAAGTTAATTCTGAAGGTTCTTTCATATGCACTATCCATTACATTATTTCATAAAACTGTGGAGTATTAATGAGAAAATCAGACTTGAATGTGCATTTCAATGTATTTATTTTTATAAATACCACTGCAGTTTTGGCATTTCTAAAATTCCAGCCTTTTTTGACTTAAACAAGAATCTTCATTGACTACCAAAATAAACTACAAATTTGGTTTAATTGGTAACAATAAAAGTGTTTTACAACATGACTATAATAATATAATGTTTTCAATATATGACTATAATAATAACAATAATAAAAATGATAATAACAATAATAATAATAACAATAACAGGAATTGATCAGTCAAGATAGTGTGGTCCCAGTAGAGTATAAATAGCAATACAACTTTAGTGAATGACAATACATTACTGTGTTTCCTTGGGTGATTTTTGAACGTAGTTTTTTTAAATCGAATAAAAAACTCAATTTGCATCATATATTCAAATTTTTTATTGAAATTGATAACTTGGCCTTTGCCATTTATATTTGGAAGATAACTTCATGTAAATGTAGTCTGAGGTAAAATATCAAATGGTCCATTCAGAAGGTCCAATTTTGCGTCAATTTTTCGAGCATTTCGGCCTGTATCCCACGAATTACGCGTGTTATGTTATCCTGTGAGGCTTCAATCGTGTTCGCCTTGTCCACATACACTAACGACTTTACATAACCCCACAAGAAATAATCCAGAGGAGTCAAATTGCATGGTCTTGGCGGCCAATTCACAGAGTCATTTCGAGAGATAAGCTGCTCACCAAATTCATCCTTCAACATGTCCATTGTTTCAAGAGCTGTATGGAATGTGGCACCGTCTTGATGAAACGACATGTCAACGACGTTTAACTCGGCCAACTTAGGCAACAAAATGATGGGTATCATGGCTCGATATCGTTCGCCGTTGTCGGTAACGTTTCTTCCACGGTTGTCTTGGAAGAAAAATGGACCAATGATGCCACCAGCCCATAAACTACACCAAACTGTCGGTTTTTTTGGGATGCATCGGTAATTCTTGTATGGCATGTAGCTGGTCATCACTCCAGATGCTACAGTTTTGTTTATTTAAATATCCGTTAAGCCAGAAATGAACCTCGCTGAACACAATTTTTCTATAAAACAGTGGATTTTATTAAGCTGTTCTACCAAAAATTAGACGTTGTGGTGGGTCATTCGGCTTCAATTTTTGCAGAAGTTGAATTTTATACGCTATCAAACCCAAATCAACACGTGAAATTTTCCATGTGGTTGAGTAAACACATGCCAAATTGCTGAGAACGGCGACGAATTGACATTTCACGATACTCATTAACACTGTACGCTACGGCTGCAATATTCTCTTCGGTACGCACTGTACGCATACGACACAATAGTTTAATGTCCAACAAAGTAAACTTGGTGCGAGATTTGGTGATAACAACAAGAATTGTTGATTCACCAGGTCGATTATGACGACCATAATATGGTCGTTACAAACGATACACAGTTTTCACAGAGCACGAATTTTGAAAGTAAATTTCAACAATTTTCAATCGTTGCTCGTTTGTAAGTATTTCCATGAGAAAATGGCAGAGTATACGGAAACTTTTTCTATTTAACGGATGACGTTTGGATGCCATTACCAACCAGTGTACCGCCTACCTGAAAAACTTAACTCTTAAAAAATAACTCGTTATATATATTACGAAAATGGTTAATGTCTCAGAATTTACTACTATATATATATATATATATATATATATATATATATATATATATATATATATATATATATATATATATTAAGAAAATGGTTTAATTATCTACCTGGTTCTTTATACTATCAAGATTCAGTGTGAATTTGGCTGTACCATGCTTATGAAATATAGTACTATAATAATAGTACTATATTTATATAGTACTATAACTAATCACAAAGTAGTTTACCAGACGTTTCATGAGCAGTACTCTCTTCCTCAGTATCTATAATATAAAATCAACAATATTTTCAATATATAATATATATCAATAGCAAAATAACGGCTACCATAATATCATACATTTAACGCTGACCTTAGTATAATGATCAAAAATGAAACATCTGAAGTATATAATACAATATTGTCGATAAAATTGAAATATATGTTTACAAAATTCACTTTCCTAGGTACTTGATTATATCATTGAAGTATCATTAATGTAATAGCTCCCTCTTCTTTTTCTCTTCTATTCCTTTGGTTCTCAAGAAGTGGCAAATTGACTGAGTTGCTAGATGTCCTGTCTATAATTTACTGTGTTTTCTAGATTTGTTTCAATATGTAACATTTCATGCATTTTTCTATAGTTCTTGCTTTTTTGTGTTGTCAGTGTTTTTGTTTCTTCATAATTGAATTCGTGATTTTCTTCTGTTTTGTGCTTGTTCAGTGCCGTTGTTGCTGTTTTTGTGTATTTTTAACATTTATAAGGTCTTGCAATCTCTGTGATGTCTGTCCTATGTGTTTTTTTCCGCAATCTTGTGTGTGTGTGTGTGTGTATGGCTTAGCTGCAAAATACCTAAAATTCTTGGATTGGGTATAAAATTCATAACAAAATAAAAAGTTAATATGAGCGTTTTGAAGTATTATCTAATTTTCATTTTTATACCATATTACCTACCCTTGATGTGGGTATCGTTAAAACGCAGCTTGTTCTATTCAACCGAGGAATTCTAAATGTTACACAAGAATACTCTCCTCAACAATGGTCGTCTAAAAAACGTTTCTACAAATTAAATTAGGTCTCGGCGAGGAAACATCACGGATCGGAGGGCCCGTTTAGCCTGGAGCACACAGAGCAACGAGGAGCGCTCTGGCGTCACGGGCGTGGTACACAGCCCCAGCTTCGTCGGCGGCGATGCCCTGAGTCACGCGACCCGCGGCCCCAACACGCCATCCATCGTTGCCACACGAACTGAAAATCATTCCCCGGAATAGAGGTACGGAGGTATTTCGATATTTGACACGAACTGCACGCCAGAAAGTCGATCATTGGTGTACGCATCAATCAACCCTAAGAATACAAAATGATGGAAACATTTAGGTGGCCAGCAAAGCAGATGTTTTGTGGCAAATTTTCGTGTATACATTCGTTTTGGCTGAACTCTTCTTTCACGTATAGATAGATAGATAGCAGATATATTTCTTTGAAAGTGTCGAGTACAAGTGCTACAACAGTAAAGAAACAAAGTCAACAAGGAAACAGTACATCAATACATAATTGATAGATAATAATGATATTGAAACATCTGTAATTTAGATATTCATCTGTTGTGTAGAGTTCAATTTCAATTAATTGTCGCATCAAGTCTTTTACGTTTACTCCTTCATATTCTTTACGTTTGCTGACAATTTGTTGTGAAAAAGTATAGAAGAATACAATGGACTTTTTTCGTAAAGGCTGACATGATGCTTTGGTAAGTTATAATGTAGTATCCGGGTGGTGTACCTGCTTTTGCGCTGGTATGCATTGGCAATATGCGGATTTTCGCGCAAAAATACCACCACCTCAAAAACATACAGAGCAACGACTGTAAGAATATTTAGTCCCCTAAATGTACCTCTGCATGTTTCTCTGGGGGACATGAAGAGAATTATTCTAATCGCTCTCTTTTGTAGTCTTACTATTCCATCAAGATCACTACTACTGCCCCAAGCAATGATAGCATATCTGATAAGTGACTCCATATTTGCACGATACACCATCTGGAGCAAATTTTGGTTAACGTAGGTACTTTCTAAGAACGCACAATGCATAACATACTTTGCCAAGTTTATTACTTAATTCGTCTATATGTTTTGTCCAAGTAAAGGTGTCATCTACATGAATTCCCAAAAATGTTGCATCATTTACCAGTATTAGTGTTGGTTAATTATTATAATTGTTAGTATTATCGTTAGTGTTGGTTGATTCATTAATGCAATCAATTTTAAGAGAAGGATGTTTAGTTTTGAACACTATCATATTAGTTTTTGAATGGTTTATCTTCATGCCGTTGGTAGTAAACCATTCCTCAGCTGCTTTCATGAGGATGTTTGCCTCATGAATCATCGATTGCAGGTTGCTTGATTCGATTATTATATTTGTGTCATCTGCGTAACTTACAAGTCGGCACATTCGATTAATTTCATTTACCAGATCATTGGTGTAGATAACAAATAAGAGAGGCCCAAGTATGCTTCCTTGAGAAACTCCCACATTCACTCGCATAGGATCAGACAAGTACCTGCAGCCATCTCTTATAATTTTTACAATCTGGATACAATTCGATAAATATGAAGTTAGCCATTTCAGGGGAATTCCCCTTATACCCAACCGTTCCATTTTTGTCAACATCATCTCTTTCACGTATATACTTGCAATCATTGGCATTCTAATTTTCTTATACTTAACAAGTATAATAATATAATATAAAATACTTGGCTAAATTTCATGAAAATTGTTTCTTTTACCCGACATATGTTTCGAACTGCTTAGCTATTATCAAGAGTCAACCTATAACAAAATTTGCAGTGAACAAAAGCTGTGAAGCACATGCAACACCTGGGAAAACAAGGAACACTCAGCTCTTTGATAAGAGCATAACATATTTCATTATAATTGAATATTATTTGATATTCAGTTCATTGATTCAATTCATTGATTCATCATTTATATTCATTATTTACCAAATGTGAATCTTGATTTTACCACTATTTGACTTCTCTGTTAGCACTAACTAGTGTCTCTTGAAAAATGTCTGAGATGCGTAAAGCGAAACTTTATGTTATTTTCATAGTATCTATGGATGAAATGTTTTGTGACATTTTATATCATTTTTATAGCTCTTGTAGATGGAACGTCTAGTTGAATTTAATTTATTTTCATAATCTTTGTAGATAAAATGTCCTGTGAACCTTTATTTTATTTTCATAAACTTTGAAGATCAAATGCATAGTGAAATTTTATTTTATTCAATACCACTAGTAGATAAAATGTCTAGTTGAATTTAGTTTTTTCTTTCATAATCTTCGTTGATGAAATGTTCAGTGAACTTATATTTTATTATTATAGACATACACATAGACATATTATAGACATCAAATGCATACTGAAATTTTATTTTTTTAGCTCTTGTGGATGAAATGTCTAGTTGAATTTAAAATTTTTATAACTCTTGCAGAAGAGAGGTTCAGTTAAATTCTATTTTTTCTCACTGAAGTACTTCGCAAAGGAGATCGCAACGTCCACAGAAATAAACATTGTTTCAATAAAAAATGAAAAAGGCTGTTATTGCTGAAAAATATATATATATATATATATATATATATATATATATATATATATATATATATATATATATATATATATATATATATATATATATATAAATATATATATATATATATATATATATATATATATATATATATATATATATATATATATATATATATATATATATATATATATATATATATATATATATATATATATAGAGAGAGAGAGAGAGAGAGAAGAGAAAGATTTTGTTCATTGGGATATGCACCAAACAGTAAACAAGGGCTAAATTAAATGTACTATTTTATTCTACACCAAGCTTTTGAAGACATTCACTTCTTCATTTGGGTTAGAATATTTTGGTTCAAAATGAGTGAGGAAATTCAACATTAATTTTCATTTTTTTTCGATTGTATACACGTATGAAAGTTGAGTATGAATGTTGAATTTCCTTACTAATTTGAAACCTCAATATTCTAAACCTGATGAATACGTGAACGACTGCAAAAGTTTGGTGTAGAATAAAATAGTACATCAAATTTAGAGCTTGTTTACTGTTTGCTGCATATAGATTTATGTTTATATTTCTATTATTTTTTGTGTAAATAAACTGAAAATGAATCAAACAAAAACAATTTTCTGGTATTTTCGACATTCTGTGATGTCAAATCAATTGACGTTTTGTAACTGTCTAAGGAGTGACGATTCAAGTCAAGTCCTCACATTCTATTTCCATGAAATTTATCTGTTATATAACAATTCTTCGTTCGAAGAAATCCATGCAGAACTTGGCAAGTCTCTTGATTCGCTCCGATGCTCCTGCAGCTATGTAAACTACGTAAAATTGTTCGAATAACAACAAAAAACCAAGAAAACGTTGAGACAACAATCAGAATTTTACAGTTTTGATTCTGGGAAACTAGATATAACGGAAGATAAAACTCAGGTACCCATGACAGGATATATAGAACCCTAGAAAAAATATTTCGATAATTCATCTTCAAAAGAAAACAAAAATCTTGTGATACGTCTATTAAATGAATCATCACGTAATGTTTATATTCAGGATGTGAAATAAATATGCGGAAATAGTAGAACGAGTTATTTCTTAGCCTATTCTAAACATATTTTGTCCAATTATGGTTTTAGAAAAACTGATGCGTTTCGAACATAGGGCTAAAACAAACTTAGATAGACAGAAAGACCAAAACTGGGTCAATATACCATTAATGTTCGAAATTAATTATTTTAATCATGATAGAGGCAATTAGTATTCTCGTCATTGACTGAAGAACCCTCTCAAACATTCCAGGGTTGTTTCTAATTGATTCGAATTCCACTGGAGTACCTAATTACAATACCTGGAATAACTACTACAAAGATTTACGGAAGAAGAAATCCTGGTAATTTAAGTCTGGGGATTGACGTGTCACTCACTTCGACAACCACTGCGATTTCTGTTTGTATATATAAAAAAATCACAAGGAACTAAATGGAAATGAGGTAGTTTATCTTCGTGCATAAACTACGTTGCCATTTTTAGTGAATCTCAAGCAACTTTGCTTCCTAGAAGTTGCGACAAACCTAACCAGAAAGTCTTTGTGGTAGAAATACCGATCTAAACTAAATTGCAACCCAAATATTCAACCAGAACTCATGTTCAAAACGATCCTTATATGCGTTATGCGGATTTTCATCAGGTCCATACATGATTACCACGAAAATTCCTTGTTGCATTTCTTGAGAAACCAGCTTCTTTAATTAAAAAAAGTCTGAAAAACATCGAATATATCGCATTGTTAATTTTGTTAACCCATTATCTTCGTAATTTGCATAACGAGATAAACAATTGTTGTATACGTTGCCTTATTATAGGTGCACATGTCTATTTGATTATTTTTATTGTCATTCAATAAGTTATCACTTGAAAACCTAATTTCAATTAATATATGTATATAATATTAATAATATTTATTATGAAACATACCTTACATTGTACATATTACATTCATTCAATTGTTATAGTGTTTAAAACTGATAAGAATGCTTACAAAAGGACTGAATTCAGTTCTGAGTCTGATTTTCCATTCAGTTCTCGAATAAAAATATTGCTTCAGTTTCACATGGAATTCACAATGATAATCCACGAGATTTGGGGAAAGAAAAATTACCTTAAAAATATTATCTTTCAAGACAATTTCACCTTGTGAAGGATAGTCGTAGTGAAAAAATAAATAAACAAATGATTCAAAAAAATAATTCATATATTTTCATGTTGAATAGTTTCAATCCGAAAGATAATTTGAAGTTCTTCATTGTGGGGATTTGTTTTAATGCAGGGTCTTTAAAAGTCTAATGTTGATCTCTAAACAAAATTTAAAGAAGTTTATACTGCTATACTGCAGAACTGTACTGCTTTTCACTGGTACTTGAAAATACAAACACAAGTGATTAAAAGTATAATTGGTATATGAAATAAAAGAAAAAAATAAAAGAGAAAACGCACAAAAATAACTTGAATACGATACACAAATATTTGTAGGGAAAATCGAAAAAAAAAAACTGTGTCTTACGATGGTCCAGTCGACGAGTAACTATTAACTGAATAAATCTCAGAAGCCATAACAAAGCTGACGAGAAACAAGAATTGAAAACATATTGTCAGAATAATAGAAAGATGGGTTTTGAAGTTTTCGGTTAAATTTAATGTTGAGTTCTGTTTCAATTTTCGGATTCTAGATGAGAAATATTTGTAACACTACTGAATTCTCTAATTAACTTCAAATTCCAGCAGGTAAACTTTTGGAAAACTGAACAACAAGTAAATTATATTGTATTCTCAGTTCTAGAGAAGAATTCAAATAATTCGAACACTTGGCACAAAAGGAAGAGTTTCACATCGATTCTACCAAAAAAGGGTCACTGGTACCCGTATTTCAAAGCAGAATATATATCTACATATATATATATATATATATATATATATATATATATATATATATATATATTTGTTTCATCTTTATAAGGAGTTCTCAGTAATATTTATTCGAACAATGCATAATCGACGACTCTCAGAAGGCTCCCTGGTTCTACAAACAGAATGAGAACAACATTAGTTCGTGAACAATTAACGTGAGCTCCCTCTATCGAAGAAATGACGTATAAAATCTCTCGAGCATTCTGGATTAATTCCTCCTGACAACATAAGCACATACTCGTACTTCGAAACGCATCTAATATTCACTGACGAAATACTTTTATATCAATTATTTCAACATTTCGATTAAGAGTCTCAGTATTGACGAAGTATGAAGGATTCGTCAATCTAGAAATTATATTTATATATATATATATATATATATATATATATATATATATATATATATATATATATATATATATATATATATATATGTATAATTAAATATATTATAGGTCTGTGTGTGTCCCCAAATGAAAAAATGACTGTGGGGTATCGGAAATCCAGTAGCATTATTCTACAACTTGATAAATCGATTTCTGTTAATGTTTGCACAGAAAATGATCCAAAACGAAAAGTCAACGAGGACATAAAGAGCCCGACAAGTTATTTATGAAGAACAATATAGGACCTACGCCTTCTTACCTGCACATACCACAACAAAGTTTCAGCATTAGTAGTACCTTTGTGCCCTTTAAAAATTTCATTCAGCAGTAGGAATAATAGACATCTACTGAAATATCTTTTTGAAATGAATAGTACGTAAAAGTCAACGCTGATGGCATAAAACTAGATCACGTCTAATTTCACCGCTGTCGATTGTTAAACAAAGACCATCGGGATGCCGCCATAACACCAAAGCGGCTTGTTTTTTAGTACTCTCTAAAGAGTCCGTCATAGATTCAACAAATTTGCTGCTGTCCATGGATGATTTAAGATGTTAAACTGTAGGTTTTTAAGGCCATTTTCTCAGCGTTCTTAACGACCGCTGCTAACTTTTACGAGCATGGTTGTTTTGATAGCCAATCTTTGCCAGTTTCTTTAGGTGTTGCAACAGAGATTCCCTTTACCGAGTGTTCGATGTTGTATTCATATATGTTTTTCATTGCGATATATCAAATTAATGACAATAGATAACTGCTTCTATTCAATTGCAATTTATATGAAGTTTGAGATTTCTATATTCATTTATTTATTCATTTCATATTGAATACAAAATAATCGGCTTAGTTTCACACAATTGCATTGTTGCTTTCTCAACAATTTTCAAAAGTTAAACGTTCGAAAATAATAATTAAGTTCAAATTTCGAAAATGGGGTGACACTTCCAAACAATTGTCAAACAATTAATATAATTATGTGAAACTAAACCAAGTTTTTTTCATTCAAAATATTAAACAATGTTTCACAAAAAGATCATCGAATATTCAATCAACTTTACATATTAATTTTTCATTTAGAATTACAATACTCGTCAGCTCAAATCAATAAAAGAGTGAAAAATTACAATCACATTTGCAACACATGACAAATTAAACAGGAACAGAACTAAATATAACTTTCAGACAATATATAGGAACCATTCATCTATTTTCATCATGTCTATGTCATTATGCCGATTCTCGAAGACAAATCACAAATTTTCGAAGTGGTAAAAAGTCAGAAAAATAGTAGGAGCTGCAGATAGATGAAAACTTTCATATTTCGACAAAATAATCTCGAATCATAGAAATTAATAAGTGAAAGAAGAAAAACACTTAACAAAGAACCTAATCAACTAGTACAGATTATTATTCCCGAATATAGTTTTCGTGTTTCAAGTAATAGAACATAAAATCTGGTAATAAGTAATCCACGACCATGAGATATACCTACTTCTTTCTGAATAAACATCATCAGGGCAAAACCATAAATAATTCGAAAAACGTCTTTGAAGTACACAAGATATATCTATTATACAAGACACGTACCTACCTATTCTGGATTTCAAACGCTTACATCATCTAGTTATTCTAGTTTGATAATTTCACAAAGTATCTAGAAAAATATATAATATTTCACATTGCAGCCAATCTTGTAGACGAAATTATTTGCAAAGTAGGTGGCCTAAAACAGAGTCTTAGAATTTCCGACTTCGAAATAAATTTCGGTAATTTGAAACAATTCAAATACTCAAAAAATGTTGTCTCGATGATAAGTAGCTTCAAAAAAAGATATTACAGTTTAAAAGTTCAAAGCAACTGAGTTCTCATAGGAGGATTTTTAAAGATTTATAGATCATATATTACAGCTTCAAGGTCACACAATCATTCATTAGGGACAAATATACATTATTCAATACTTGCTATATCAAAATGAATGAAATGGTAACAATATAACGAAAGTTTCAATAACAAATGAATTTGTTCATATCAACAAATTTTTATATTGATGTGAGGGATTTTATCACTAAGGATTTTTGTAATATCAGAACTAGCATTCAAAAGCAGTTTCAATTAATTTTATACTAGAAAATTTATGCTCAGAAGATATGTCAAAGGTAAGAAGATCTTCACTCGTAAACCAACCTGACCAAAATTAGATATTTTTGTTCATGAATGAAAGACCCAATATTTCCTATGCTTGAAACGAATGATTAAATTGAGGGGACACCTTAGAGGTCAGTTCCATCTCCAATAAAGCACTGTCTTCTTCAAGATATTGCACGAAATAAGAATTGAAATTATTGATTGATTTTATTCGATTGATTTTATTATGATTGATTGAATTAGATATTGATTACGAAATTTTCAATATCATATGTGCAGAAGGATATGTAACGAATTATGTTAAAACTAAAATGCTTTCTAAATCTTGATAGCAATTGTAAAAATGATGTTCCAAGTCTGAAAGAAAAGCATTTTGTTCTTTGTGTCAGAAGCAAGAAGTACCTCTTTAGAAGGTTGCAAAATTTTGCCTCTGCTTAGACAACTAACTCCTAAATAAAGCACTAGATCACCACACTGACATTGTAGCTCTCCAGTCAAATTTCTGGAAAGGAGACTCTGTAGTGCAGATGATGTCTCGATGTCTCGCTTTTTAAGTTTCTTAGATCTCATCGTTCTTAGATTGATAATATACTTCAGTTTAGCCAACTCAAGCACTGAGTCTGAAACCTCCCACTGAACTAGTGAAAATTGTTACTAGAGCTACCAAAAACTTTCCAGCAAGCTACCAAAAATTTCCCCAAGAGCTACCAAATTTGGCACGCCAGTTACCAAAAGTTTCTTCGCGAGTTACCAAGAATTGCCCCGCGAGCTACCGGAAGTTGCTTCACGAGTTACCAAAAATATCCCTGCGAGCTACCGAAAGTAGCAAGTTGTGGCTTTGGTAGCTTTTCCATCGACAGTTTGGCGATCTCTGCTCTAAAACAGTATTATCCAAACGTTCTTCACTTATCGTCACTTTACTATTCAACAATGTAAGACTATACCGTGTACCATTTCCTATGAATATATGTACTTCTAAAGTTTTTTTCTCATAACACTAATTCTAATTTTTCACCGTAATTTCTCATAAAATTTTCAAAAAATTCTCAGCGCTTCAAACTGACTAACCCTTATGTTCGTTCGTTTTCCACAAAATTCAAACATTTTTTCCAAATTTTGGTCGCTTCGAAAAGCACATATATACCTCCAACACAGACAATCGCCTTCAATACGTCAAAAAAATCTTAGCAAAATAGGGAATAATTCAGACAGTGCCTAAGGATAAGAATTATTTGTGGCGTCTAGGAAAACAAAAGACGATATATTTTCGTTTTTTCGAGATCAACAATCGCGTCCCCCATTATTATGAGAGCGATTAGAAAGGGCACATGCCTTCACGCAATCTTTTGATGAAGTGTTTGGAGCCGTTCAAATTTCTCGAACTGTTACACAAGTGTAATAATTATTTGTTGTGCTGCGGTAGATTTGCTGAACAATTATTACCTATAGACGGATCCTTTGTATTCATTGTGATGTTATTGAGGGGTAGTCAAGGCTGGTTTCTTATACAGGTAGACGAGAACACAATCAGGTACATTTCACTTAAAGACTTATTTGATACTGTTTATATAACATACAAATAATGCATTTGTGAAAATAACATTGTCAATATAAACTAATGGAACTAATTTAAATCGATATAATAGTATATTAATAAAAATAATATTTATTTAACATTTGCTATAACAAAATTCATATATACATTTAAATGTACATTAAAATATATCATTAACAATTATTTGTTCAAAACGAAGTCAACTAATTTATGCCAAAATACTTCAAGGTTACTGTTTTATGGAGTTAGGCAATTCATTAAATGTACTGAATCCTTCATAAAATATACTGTTTTTAGATTTAGAAAGCTTACAAAGTTGCATGTAGAAACTGTCGGCATTTCATGTATTATAACCGTGCACATCAATGACACATGTTACATTTTTTCACTCTATATGGGAACAATTTGTTTTTTATTTCAAATATAAATCTATATGTAGCACAAAGCATTCTCTGTTCTAAGCAATTTAACATGCTTTCGATTGGAGTATATCTAAGTATTACATTTCAAAATTCTTAGCATAGCTATGTTCTGTAATTTTTGTACCTGCTGCGTTTTTTGTTTGCTCAATCCGAATAACAGAGTGGAACGATATTCAAAAATAATTATAAATATATAACTTTAGAAATATTTATACAATGAAATATATACTGTTCATAGATTCCCAAATGACGGCCCACAAATCCTTCAATGCTGCCCAAGATATCGATATAATATGTTTAAAATTTAATAACATTTTATTGAACAATAAATGAGTTAATAGTTAAATGAATAATAAATATTACAAACTGAATACAATAAAATATTTCAATCATTTCAATATTTTCTTACAAAACTTCGAACATAAGGGTTTGTATTGATGAAATATTATTAATTTATATAAAAAACTGTATTATGTCTAGCTTACATGTTAAATGTGTTATTACACATTTTAAATAAAACTGAGTAGTTTTTAGATTTTCACTATACACACTACTTAGTTTTATTTGAATTATGTCTTTAGATTTTCATCAAATATCGGCCCAATTGATTAATGATATCACACATGTGTACAGAAATTTAATGTATTTGTCGCAAATATGAAAATTATCGTTTATAGGCAAATAACATTTGTACTATGTGCTCCTCTTCTATAGGATAGTTTTAAACTGTCCGATGTGAGCTCTTGTTTGAAAAAATGAAATAAAATAAAAACATAGAAACAGAACTGTTCATTATTTCTCGCGCATCTAATGCAAAACACAATTACAAGAAAATTGTAGCAAATTTATCGTTTTTTTCTAATGTTGTGAGCTATGACAGAAACTACAACTGTAGTATCTGTCTGTCCAATTGCCCTGAGCAATAAAAGAAATAGTTAATTATATTTAAAAAAAGAAGTTTTTGCTCCAAAAAAATGTTGATTGTATCATATTAGCTCGCCTAAAGGAACCCTTGTAGTATGTGATATAAAGTTATTATGAAAAATTATTATGAACAAGTTTAACTGAGTTACTGTTATAAGATTTTATCAAACTATACTATGCACCACTGTTTTGCAACCTTTTTTGTGCCATACCCCACTTTTTTGGAATTGGTATGTCCCCCGAAAGCGTAAAAAAGTGTAAATTAGGAGGACTACTCTGTTGTCCATTTTCAAATTGTACTCCTTTACACTCAAATTGCCCCTGTAGGACGTGGGCCCCACTTTGTGAAACACTGCTATAAACGTTATGAAAAAAACTATACTTATGGATTGGGATATATTCATTTTACTTTAATATTATACTCATAGGTTCTTAAAAATTCTGAAACTTTTTCGGAATCAGTTAATATTTTAAATTATTTTATTACTTCTAAAAAATTTTGCCTAGCCTGAACAAGAATATGATATATTCGTATATTCAATTCTTTTGAATTCGATGAAATATTTTTATTACTCCTTACAATTATATGTAAAGCTATAAATTTTGTATATTCATTAAAACAACACTATCCTATAATTTTCCTATTATGTAGTTAGATAACGTGCAAAATGGTGGAGGAACCAAATGTTTCAATCGAGTTTACTTGTGAAAACCCCCCTTTATAACTTTCCGATATGTTTGTCAATTTAAGCCAAATAACCACCCAATGAGTATATTTCATTTAAATTTCCAAATATCAAAAGAAACCCTAAATTAATCTAGAATAATAATCAAACATAAATGAGTTTTTAGTATTACATTAAATTATAAATTATTTTGAGTATACCTATGATAATTCTAGATGAAACTTGCTTATTTATAGCCAAAGTGTTCAAATCATATTTTCAAAGTTCAAATTATGCTTCTATTTTCAATAGTTTATGACTGAGACGAATCCGCTCCACCAGGGGTTTCCATATTTATGAAAGAAAACCCAAGAGCTAATAAGGATCAGGGAAGGTTGTCATTCAATTGAGAATTTCATTTATAGATGCTGACTTTGAACTGCAACTTTTCCATAGATAAATAATGGCATATTTTTGAGAGTCTTCATTTGCAATGAAGACTTTCAATTCAATTAGCAGCACAAAACGTAAGTTAAGTGCTCTAAATGATATTAGTGAAATTCGGACAAACGTTGGAGTTATACGAGGGTGGGGTGAAAACTTTCCGGAGTAACCAAGAGATGGCGCCACTAAGTCTACTTTTTTGAGTTTGAGAGCACATTGCTCAAGACGCTTCCGTTGTTTTCGTTAAAATGGAAAAATTGGAGAAACGTGCTGTCGCCAAATACTTCTATTTAAGAGGTTTTACGCCAAAACAAATAAGAGAGGAATTATTCGTCATGTAAGTAACTCTGACGAACCTCGCGCAGGACTGCCCGTTGAGGTCACTACTTCAGAAATTATTGAGAAAATCCATCAAATAGTGTTGGAAGACCGCAGATTGAAAGTGCATTAGATAGCTGAGACCTGAAGGATGTCAGCTGAACGTGAGCGAAATATTTTGCACAACCATTTGAGCATGAAAAAGCTGTGTGCAAGATGGGTCCCCGTTTACTAACGCTCGACCAGAAACTGATACGAAAAAAACATTTCTACCGAAAATTTGGCGCTGTATAGGCGTAATCCAAAAAAATTTTTGCGTCGATTCATAAGTGTTGATGAGACTTGGGTTCACCACTATACTCCTGAAAATAAAGAACAGTCAAAACAGTAGATTTGAAAAGGGGAACCAACAAAAGAGGCAAATACAATTATATCGACAAACAAGATTATCAATAAAATAATTATTCTAAGAATTATATTTAATGCAGGCAAACTAAAATTAAGTAAAAGAAGAAACTTACGTTGAAAACCTACACATTTTTTTTTTTTTTTTTTTTTTATATATATATAAAAAAAAAAAATGTGTAGGTTTTCAACGTAAGTTTCTTCTTTTACTTAAACAAGATTATGCCTACTGTTTTTTGGTGTACGAGAAAAATTATATATATTGATCATCTTGAATAGAGTAAGAATATCACTGTACAATACTACGCAGACTCATTGCAACGTTTGAAGGACGAGGTACAAATTAAACGACCCCATTTGGCGAAAAAACAATTATGTTTCATCACGATAACGCACCATAATGAGGTATTGTACCATTAGAAGAACGGAATTAATATTGAAAAAAATTATTATAAACTAGCTCACGAACTTCTAAAGCCCATATATTTTTTTGTGACTATTTTCGAAAATCATAAAAGACGTATTCTTCTATTTGGACTACACTGATTATGATTTTATTATTTAGCCAGTGTGGAGCCAATAGGACACTTATTAATTGAGTAAGAAAGTGTAGCACTTCTACTGCTTTCAAATCAGTAGGGTACCCCTAATTCCATATATTAGCCCATTTGATATATAGGATATTGATGTTTGATGTACATCAAACGTGATACATTAGGATGTTTCAAAGTTACACCCCAAAGTCCGTTATTTCGTTGAAAATATGAATATCTTTCCTTAATTGAAACTTAATTTGAATTTCGTCATAATATCATACGTAATACCTTCAATATTTCTACACATCATTTGTGGCATTCTCGTATCAATAATATCAAATGAATAACACGATGAAAAACCTCTAAATACACATCAGCACACAGGAAATGCAATTTTTCTGTAGATAAAGGAGGGGCTTGAAGATAAATAATGTCATTCTATCCATACTGTCAATATTCTTGAAGCTATCAACTGATGATAGCCAGTAAGTAAGTAACTTTATTTTACACAGCTAATAAAATTTACAAAAGAAAAATTATGTAGACAAACAGCAAACAACATATTTCACACTTAAATATTATTTTTTGCAAAAAGAATTTTTAAAATCATTACGATTCTCACATAATTTTAGTTATGGGTCTAAGCTATTAATAGAGTTAACTGTGTATGCATTAGTACGACTCATTCTTTGTAATCAAATTATAACGTTTTATCTTTCCTTACAATCAATAGTGAAGACTGAATATCTTTAAGAAGATTTGTTCATTACTACTTTGAATTTTTCTCCGATCCTGTGGTAGGCTTTTTCGTCTCACTACATAGTAAGAAGAAAAGAAATTATCTTATTAGGAGAAATGTGGAAGTTTGAATAAAAATCAATTGAAGAAAAAAAGAATTATCCAATTTGGTGTAGCCATTCGTTAATTAAGTAAATACATTTTGCCGATTCTTCTAAGTATAAAGATTTAAAATTATGAATCAATGCAGTTTATGGAAAAATATGATTCATATAGAACGTATTCAATTTATCATTGTTCACCTGCATTTCTCCACTAGGTCGGTGCATTAACATCGCCAAAGGATGCAGAGGTGTGTTCGGATGGCGCCACTCGAGACGCAGCCAGACGAAGACGGCCTGCCCGGGGCAGAAATGTGTAACAAAGATGGACACAACTGAAGTTCGGCTCTTTTGTTCTTCTGTAGTTATCGATTGTTACGCGTAGAACGGAGATTGACGTGTGCAAGTAGCAAGTAGATACGAGATGAGCTCAGACCGCAAAAATGGAACTTTAACGGGTCCTTGAGATTAAATCTCCGAGGGTGGATCTTACTGTCTGATGATTTCACTCATTTTATACTTGTCGGGTGTTCCTTAACATTTTTGGCCCAGAACTGAGATATAATTATTAATGAACTCTATCTAATAATTAATTAATTGAACTTCGAAGCGCGAATATTGGAAGCGAATTGAAAGATTCAAAAGAACTGTGAAATAAGAATTCATAAATAATAAAAAGAAGTCCCTTGAAAGTATATAAGTAGATATTATGGAATAGTTCCTCAGTGAAGAAGTCTTCCCAGAACTATATAAGTCCAGTATATTTAATATATTGCTATATACGAATAAATATTGCTTCATGTATCTATTTTTGAGAAGTCTTCATTGTACACGATATTTTTGGTACAAAATATTCACTCAATCAGTTGGTTCTCCCTTGAAGAACTTTTCACAGATCTGATAGTTGTCAGTCCTGTAAATACTGAGATATTGCGAAGAAATGTTGATCAAATTGTTCTCTTTTGCTACGTTGTTGATAAGTCTTCATTCTACACGATATTTCATTGAAACTGTAAGATGATTGGTATCAAATCTTCAATTTTACAAACAAAAAATATTCTCATAAACAATTGGTTCTTCCATCAATAAATTTTCACATATCTGATAGGTATCAGTCCTATATACTTCCGAGATATTCATCAACCATCAGATATCTCAAGAAGCAATTAAATGATCAAAGTAACGAAAATTTTATGCAAATGATCAAATATCAAATTCAGCAGCAATATTTAAATACTTGAAAGCATTTATTTTGTGGCAAGCTGAAATATCATATGAATATCATTCTTATTGTCTCATAGAACAAATCAAATTTGAAACAAAAATTAACATTCAACATATTCAATTGAAATATACTGAGTATGTGCTTCTTTTTCTGACAAAACTAATCATTTTGTCAATTTGACTACGTTTAACTGTTAACTAGAAATTAATTTTTGAAAAATCTTTCCTCATTTTCAATTTTACACTAATTTCTTATCGCTTCTTAATTACTTCAATTGAATGTTGCACCAATAGTCCTATAACGGAGAAATTTCGATATCTAACAAATGCTTTTAACCGTGTAGCAATTTGCGATTCGTGTTCTGGAATCTGTTTCATTCTGGTTCTCGAAATGAAAAAATATTGTCTAGTCATTCTCAAGCAATTTGTTACTTTTGAAAAATGAATGAAGGTGTTAGAAACAACTAGGACTCCATTATTCTTTCATGAGTTTGAACATTTGGAAGATAAATCATCTATGTAGAAATATTTATGAAATATAAGTTAGAACAGTTCAGTTTTAGTTACAAATGGCAACAAAGCATGAAGGGCATCACATAAAAGGTAAATATCGATATATTACTGGACCAACAGTTTAACGCCGGTTCCAAACGGCCATTGGGCTTGTAATCAATGTACATCACCCAGCATATGTCATTATTCAAACTACTCAAATCATGGACAAACACAAACAGCCATGTGCTCAGCGGGGCTCACGAGTTCTACCGCACTATGGTACCTAATCTCTATAACAGAGAAAAGAAATTTCTTACAAATGGTAAGAGTTTAACGAATCATTTTTCCACTCCTCCAAAAATAAAATGAACATGTATTAGAAAATAATATAAGATAGTAGATAAAGATACAAAATTAAACTAAGATGAAACTTATGATAGAAACTTCGTAAACTTAGTGATTAATTCACCATAAAACTGAAAAAAAAGACAAATGTATATAATGCACATGAATTAAGTCATAAAAAGTAACACATAAAAAGATGTGGTGAGCATGTTCATATTAAAGACTTTGCCTTGAACTACTCCGAAAACTCGCTGACAGAGTAGAAGCAAAATCTCAGAAGATATTTCTTGATGTTTATTTTGGATTTATTGAAAGAAAGCTCTTTGAAATGGGAAGGTAAGATATTGTATAAATTATAATCTATCGAGTTTTTTTTTACTTATTTAGACGATACTTTGTTGTTCGGATATTATTTGCGCCTCTTGTATTATAATTATGTAGATCAGACTGTTTTATCAATGTACCTGCATCGTTATGTATTTCTAAAAGAACGTTATATATCCATAATGTGGGCAAGGGCATTATTTCATATTTTATAAATCATGGTCTGCATGAATCCAAGTAACCAACGCCTGCGTCTATTCGAATTGCCTTTTTATGCAACCTGAAAACTACCAAGGCGTTGGCACAATTTCCCCACAGAACAACGACATAATTCAAAAATTAATGGAATAGAGAGAAGTATGTTATTCTTAATGTGGTATTGCTAGATAATATAGTTCTCTCGTCTAAGCAAAAGCAAAAATAAAGAACCAGAAAGTTTTCCTTTAAGTTGTTCAATATGGTCTTTCCAAGTCACAATTCACACTTCATAGTCGGGTCTTCTCCCGATTAAGTCACAGTGACCGGCGTAACTTGAAGATTGAATGAATTATAGTACAATTTAAACCACCAGGAGACCCCTAAAAATAATTATTCATTCATGTCTTGATCAATTTAACTGAGCTATCTTAATCGGGAAAAAAATTAATGCATACTCATTGCGTTACAGCCAATAAATCTGAAAGGAAATACTCTTCAAAAAAGAACTAAGTTGATCGTTCATTTCCTGAAGATCATCCACTGTTTTCATGAAGATAAATAGCTCGTCGATGACTTTACTGTTTTGGTGATTGAATAGCACACAGCTCTACACGAAGAACTTTGGTTTTCTCGGTCTTTTATAAAATTAACACGGTCGGACAAAAACAACCTTTTATACGGTCGATTTACCATCGTTAAATATTCATTTATCAAGAAGGCTGTCGGCAGTTCGCGCACGAGCTAAATTGGACCGATCGTACTTCTTCGCGTCAACAAAATGATCTGCCTGTATGTATAGTTCGATAAAATTTAGTTTTAAATTCCTTCCGAAAGGACAGTCTGATTTTTTTGATTAAGTATACATTTTGAACAACTCTAATAATTTTGTAGTTGAAAAATGTTAAATTACGATTGAGGGTAGAAAGAATGAAAAATTACCCCAAAAATCACTTTTTCGAAAAAATAAAAAAAAGATTATGAAAGAAAAATGGTAAGGTCTCGTTTGACTGTTGACGTATTTGCGATAGAGAGGCAGATATTTGCAATGAAGAATTTAAATGAATTTCTCTTGAATTTTTAAAATTCAAGAGAAATTCAAAGATTCATCATCAAATTGAAGAATGTTGATGTTAAATGGCTTTGGTTGATATGATTGATGAAAATTTTGAATTCTGATACATTTGAATTTATTTTCAATCGTATTTTCATTCGAAAAATATGAACATTCAAGAAAACATTTCTTAATAAAACTAACAGAAAACAGATTTTTAAAATTTTTTTTTTTCTGAATTGAAGCTAGAAGAAAATTTAGGATTAAAAATTCAAAATTTTCATATGAATTCTCCAACGAAACCTCTATTGCTATCTCAGATTATTCCTTAAACTTAGTAGTCACTATTTAAAATAACAAAATTCAAAAAATCATCATTCTCCAACTTTTCATGAATTTTTCAGTATTTCAGTACTACTATTTAGCTAGAAATTCCAGTTGTTTATTGTAAGAGCCTCAAAAATGGTTTACACTCAAAAAAGGCTTAAAAATTAAATATTGTACACTCTTCTTCATATTTACTTATATTTTCTAGATATTTCCAAAAGTTGTTTTCAGGGTAATTTTTTTCTGCCTTCAAATCAAATTCAGCATTTTTCAGTTGCATATCTAGAAATATACCTACGCTAAATTCCAAATTGTAGCTTTTAAATGAAATCCTTTGTGTAAAGTATCTCATTTAGAAGAATGAGATCATAGTCTATGGTCTATCATTCATTTCTCAAATGAATGATAGACCATAAAAAAATTACATCCGGAATCTGATAATAATTATAAGTGAAATATTTTTTTCAAAATTTTGTGCACGTGTTCCTTAATGATTTTTATAGGTCTAGCGTAGAGCGATGCTGAAGGAAAAAAGGTGTTTTAATAAAAAAACATGTATATGTAAAAAGCAATACGATTATGAAGCAGGTTTATATAATTATTCTATGAAAATGACGAACTATGAAATAGCCATTTTTATTTTGTAGCTGAATGAATTAGAATCACTATCAAGCATCCTAGATGTATATCCTAAAGTTATGACAACAGCTTTACAGCAGGTAAAAAATTTAAGTTCACTTAACAATTTCGTTATACGAAAACACTGCACACAATTGATAACCTTAAAAATTATTTTTTTTTGCTCACATATCAACTCATTCGTCATTTTTTTTTTATTTGTATTATCTAAATATATACATAAATAATATCAATAATATTCATTGAGCAGAAGTTATACAAAAACTTACATATTTTGAAAAGTCAAACCTTTTGGTTTAAAAAAAAATTTTTCGATTAAAAAGACCTATTTTAGCTAAAAATAATGAAAAAAACTTCACTTTATCTACAGGTATTAACAACATTGAGAAATAACGCAGCAAAATACAGCTGAGGTATATTATGTACACAAATATATCTTCTTCTGCTTTTTCTTTCATGGCCTTTTGCTATTTACTGAGCAACTGAGGTTGCTCTGCTGCAACTCAGTTGCTCCAGAGTCGTCGCCCAGTACACCACTACGTCGAACCACTGAAGATGTCTCTCGCAGTTAGGGACGAAACGTCTGGAAGAGGAGGAGTTCCAGTTGACCACGGCCAATCAGCCCGGAAGATCATTTCACCATGTTTCCAAGTGTTTTTATTTAAAAAACTAAACAATATCTAAGTAATGTAAGCATCAAAGTCTCAAGTTCAAACATTATTGTATGTACATGAAAATGCAAAAATACTGAACATTTAAATAAATGTACCTGAAAAATAAAACTGATATAAAACGATTCAAAAGAATCTGGTGGGGTACCTCAAAATAACATATAATTTTCATATCATATATGCACTGATAGATTGATGAAGTTGATACTTGTTAAAAAGTAATTATCAGTACCAAATCTTGTTCACGACAAATTGAAGTATAATTATTACAGTAAATAATACCAACTTGTGGTAAATATTACAATTTGAAAAAACGATAATTAGAAGAACAATTTACTGTTGGAACATCGAGAAATCACCTTGAACTTCACCTTCATTCGAATACTGTCAAAACCATGTCCGTTGTTCTACACTACGGTTCACTAATTACATACAGTGAAGTAAATTTTACATTAAAGATTTTTCTTACGACACCTGTAATTTGTAAATTATTTTCTTCTTAGTCATTTTTCCGCTTATGCAAGTCTAAACAATAGCTTCGAGTTACGCCAGAATAAAATCGTGATTTAGTAGTGATGCTCGTGAGGTGCTATTGTCATCTTTCGATCTTCGTCCTTACCTCTGACAATAGATCGTTGTGCGTTTATTCTATTGTGATGATAATGATATGCAGCATGCATGCGAGTTCGACATGCGATTATTGAAATGTATAAGTGTATAACTATAATTTATTACTTGCAATTCACATGCACACACTCATATATACATATGTATATATATATATATATATATATATATATATATATATATAACGGGTGTTATAAGTACGGAACTTTAAGTTGGCATTACTGCTGAAGATGGCGACCGATTTCACAGCTGAGAAATGATTTATTCTCAGTTTAGTTTGGCAATTCATCGTGAATAAACTCACGCCTGAACAACGCTTGCAAATAGTGCAATTTCATTTCGAAAATAATGGTTCTGTGCGGAATACGTATCGCGCACAATTTTGTTTAGCTATAAAACACACTTCTGGTTGAATGGCTACGTCAACAAACAAAACTGCCGCATTTTTAGTGGAGATAATCTTCAAGTGTGTGTCAAAACACCGTTACATCCAAAAAAAAATGACTGTTTGGTGCGCTTTATGGGCTGGTGCAATCATTGGTCCGTACTTCTTCAAAAACGATGATAGCCAGAACGTTACAGTCAATGGTGATCGGTATAGAGCCATGATTACTAACTTTTTCATTCCTGAATTGAACAACCATGATGTCCAGGAGCTGTGGTTCCAACAAGACGGCGCAACATGTCACACAGCTCGTGCTACAATCGATTTATTGAAAGACACGTTTGGTGACCGCCTAATTTCACGTTTTGGATCTGTGAATTGGCCTCCAAGATCTTGTGATTTAACACCGCTAGATTACTTTCTGTGGGGCTATGTAAAGTCATTGGTCTATGCGGATAAGCCACAAACGCTTGACCATTTGGAAGACAGTATTCGCCGTGTTATTGCCGATATACGGCCACAAATGTCGGAAAAAGTCATCTAAAATTGGACTACACCCGAGCCAGCTGTGGCGGTCATATGCCAGAAATCATATTTGAAATGTAATGCCATAAGATTATCTTTCGAATAAAAAAAAATCTTGTAAATCGAATGATCCATCGTTGTTTTATCGCAATTTAAAATTCTATACCTCAAAAAAAAACACCCTTTATATATAGAAGACTATATATCTGAGTCTCTTAATCGAAATAATTCAAATAAAACTCTCAGGAGGCTCTCTCAACGAATAATGTTAACGAGAACCAATCTATCACTATCACAGATAGTGAATTTTCACTGTTCTTCAAAAAATCATCGAACTTGCTGAATGATACTAAGAAACAATTGTTTTATCCTCATTAGAAATTGTCAGTCTCATATAATCAATCAAGAATCGATTACTTTCAAATCGACCCTGGTCCTGTATCCGAATGAGGAGGACATTAGTACGTGAACTAATCACATGAACTCCCTTTATCGAAGAAAACACGTTAAATTCTCTTCAGCATTCTAGATTCCTACTCATGACAACATTAGTAAAAGTATATAGAGGCTTCGTAGACATTTCATTCGAACACAACAGAACTTTGTCGGGAATGTGTAAGAATAGTCCCATGCCTAATCGCTCCAGATCACGCCCAGCCAGGCAAAAAGATAGCTAGTTACAAGATTCACAAATCATTCATACTAATAAATACTGAGACTTAGGCATGGGACTAATCTTACACATTGCAGACAAATTTCCGTTGTGTTCGAATAAAATGTGTACGAAGTCTCTACGTAATCTTACTAATATTGTCATGAGTAGGAATCTAGAATGCTGGAGAGAGTTTATACATTTTTTCTCCGACAGAGGGAGCTCAAGTGAATAGTTCACTAACTGATGTTCTCCTTATTTGGATATAGGACCTGGGAGTGTTTTGAAAGCCATCGATTTTTGATTGATTGATTAAATAAGGACTGATGATTCATTATAATAATGAAACAATTGTATCCCATTATCATTCAACAAGGTCGATAATTTTTCGAAGTGCACTTAATATTCACTCTAGAAAGTGAATGTATATTGTTTGTTATGGATAGTTTACTGCGATATGCAGCAAAAAGTAAACAAGGGCGAAATTTGATATACTATTTTATCCTAATAATAAGGTTCAATTATTGTGAGGAAATTTAACTTTAATTTTCAATTAACTTACATTAATATTTATTTTTTTTTAAATGCTTTGATTTTGAATTTGGTTTGAATTTTTAATAATTTGAAGATACTATCAGTAACGCTGAAGAAGAAAGAATGATTTCGAAAGCTTGGTGTACAATAAAAATAGTATATCAAATTTAGCACTTTTTTACCGTTTTCTGCATATCGCAATAACCTTTTACAGTTGAATGAATTTTTTACTGCACTTCAAAATAATTCACAACAATTTCATTTTCAAATATATCAAGAAACACTCGATTTATCTCAATACTATAAAAAACAACACAATTTTACGAATGAGATAAAAGTAACAAATTTTCAGAAAACTCTCCTTATTTTGATCTCAGGGGTACCTACTGGGGGAAGCTTTAATGAGAGTGAAACATTTTGTATTCAGTAATGTCAAGGAATCATTGGAGAAATGGGAGAAATTTAAAACATCTTATTGTAAATCTAAATCATTTCCGAATGAAAAAAAATTAAGAATCGTGTAATTCTGGTTTTAAACCTTTTCCGAATTCACTTGAAAACGCGCAAAAAATTTAATCAAAATCAGTCCAAACATTTGGGAGGAGTGTAATTACAAACACACGCTCTTGTGTTTGATAGATACATATATATATATATATATATATATATATATATATATATATATATATATATATATATATATATATATATATATATATATATAAATATTTCAATATTTCTCTAACATTTATCCTTTGAAGGATGATGGAGACATCACATCGTACACGTTCACATATCTAGCTCTACTATAACATTCTCTTGATTGATTTCAATTTTTCAAATGAATGTTCTAGTGTTCATTTTCTTATATATATATATATATATATATATATATATATATATATATATATATATATATATATATTCAGTGTTCATTTTCTTATATATATATATATATATATATATATATATATATATATATATATATATATATATATATATATATATATAAGAAAATGAACACTAGAACATTCATTTGAAAAATTGAAATCAATCAAGAGAATGTTATAGTAGAGCTAGATATGTGAACGTGTACGATGTGATGTCTCCATCATCCTTCAAAGGATAAATGTTAGATATATGTTATATAACATATATATATATAACATATAAATATATACATATATAATATATATATATATATATATATATATATATATATATATATATATATATATATATATATATATATATATATATATATATATATATATATATATATATATATATATATATATATATATATATATATATATATATATATATATATATATATATATATATATATATATATATATATATATATATATATATATATATATATATATGATGTAGGTAAATTTACAGATTGACTCCTAAGTCATAGAGTACAATGCAAGAATCATAGGGGACCATTCATTATGTTTATATCTAATTCGCTCTATAATGAGGAATTTTCGAACGTATAATTAAAATTGAGTGCTCATTTAATTTTCATGGTTATAAAGTGTATCGACTTCACTCAAATGTTTCCCATTAAAATACATTTAAAATAAATAAATTTAAATATCAATAAAAACTCGTTCATAACTTCCTCCTAGACGCTTACATCCATAAGAAACGTCTAATCGTAAGAAATCGGTACGTATATTGAATTAAAAACAATAAAAGACCTGCAATCTGATAATAATTAAAAGCGAGGATATTTACGACTGATAGTCCGGCAAAAAATGTAATCAAAATCTGTCCAAACGTTATATATATATATATATATATATATATATATATATATATATATGCAAATTCACAGATTGAATCCTAAGTCATAGAGTACAATGCAAGAGTCATAGAGGACAATAGCAAATTATTAAGAATTTTGCAAGCAATGCTTCTATATGTTTATATCTAATTCGCTCTATAATGAGGAATTTTCGAATGAGTAATTGGAATTAAGTGCTCACTTAATTTTCATAGTTATAAAGTGTATCGACTTCACTCAAATGTTTCCATTAAAATACATTTAAAAGAAATTAATTTAAATATCAATAAAAACTCGTTCATAACTTCCTCCTAGACTTTTACAACCATAAGAAACGTCTAAACGTAAGGAATCGGTACGTATATTGAATTAAAAACAATAAAAGACCTGCAATCTGATAATAATTAATTGCGATGATATTTACGACTGATAGTCCGGCTGAAAAAATCTCACGAGAATCGGAGTGTAGAGGAGCCAACAGGTCCGGCAAGTCTTTGCATGTCATCACCGCTAAAGGATGATATCCTCGTCGTAGACTCCATTCGAATGATCTTAGTCATGGTGATGTCTTAATCTTCAGTTCCCTGGCGTCAAATCTATTACATTAAATAGATAGAAGCAAAGGCAAAGTGGCTACTGGGCTTGTGGTGTCGATCCGTAAAGTCAAGTCATTCCTCGACTTCTTTTTGTGAAATCATTAAATAGGATGACTGTGTGGTTTTTGTGTGATGGAGGTGACGACGGATTGGTAAAAGAAACTGACGGAAAGGACGCGAATGAAGCAATGTTTCGGACGTAGACAACATGTCATTGCCTTTTGTTCTATTGAGAGTTTTATGTCAAATAAGCATGTGTAAAACTGACACAAGGTACATGAGAAATGTTCCTTTTTATGTCTATTCCAACTGCGTATAATGAAAATTAACTCTGAAGATGGGATAGAAATATAGGAATTGAAACCTTTTCAAATAATAAAAAATGAATAAAATTTAAAACGAATCATTGTTTCTTAAGTTTACACTCTTTGTGAAATAGCACAGTACGTTTTAACGTTACTAACGGGTGTTTTTTTAGAGGTATAAAACTTTAAGTTGGCATTACTGTTGAATATAGCGACCGATTCAACAGCTGAGAAGTGATTTATTCTCAGTTTGGTTTGGCAATTCATCACGAATAGACTCACGCCTGAACAACGTTTGCAAATAGTGCAATTTCATTTCGAAAATTATGGTTCTGTGCGGAATACGTATCGCGCACTACCTCAATTTTATCGTCGACAAAATGAAGCGCACTTCTGGTTGAATGGCTACGTCAACAAACAAAACTGACGCATTTGGAGTGAAGATAATCCTCAAGTGTATGTCAAAACACCGTTACATCCAGAAAAACTGACTGTTTGATGCGCTTTATGGGCTGGTGAAATCATTGGTCCGTACTTCCCCAAAAACGATGATGGTCAGAACGTTACAGTCAATGGTGATCGGTATAGAGCCATGAATACTAACTTTTTCATTTCTGAATTGAACAACCATAATGTCCAGGAGCTGTGGTTTCAACAAGACGGCGCAACATGTCACACAGCTCATGCCATAATCGATTTATTGAAAGACACGTTTGGTAACCGCCTAATTTCACGTTCTGGACCTGTGAATTGGCCTCCAAGATCTTGTGATTTAACATCGCTAGACTACTTTCTGTGGGGCTATGTAAAGTCATTGGTCCATGCGGATAAGCCACAAACGCTTGACCATTTGGAAGACAATGTTCGCCGTGTTATTGCCGATATACGGCCACAAATGTTGGAAAAAGTCATCGAAAATTGGACGTCCAGATTGGACTACACCGAGCCAGCCGTGGCGGTCATATGCCAGAAATCTTATTTAAAATGTAATGCCACAAGATTTTATTCCGAATAAAAAAACATTCTTGTCAATCGAATGATCCATCGTTGTTTCAATGCAATTTAAAGTTCTATACCTCATTAAAAACACCCTTTATAAGTTCTTCGGGACAGTCAGTCTGAAGAAGTCTTCTTTATAGCAAAACATACGTCACAATTGATGAAAAATAGTGTGTAAATCTAGAAAACAGTATTTTTTTACATTTCCATTTGCAAATGAATTTACAACAAGTAATGACCAACATCCAAACAGAAAAAGAAAAAACAATTTAAACTTGAAACAACATGAAAATAATAATTACGAGCAAAAAATTTCAATCAAATACCTATGAAGGTATTGGTAACCAAATGAATATGTAAATTCTGAAATATTTAAATCAGTATAAATGAGCTCAATAAATATTCTCCTCAGTTAATCTTGTCCCTAATTTTAATGACAAGAGTTGCAGTTGATTGTAAAACATAATAATAATAATGCTTATTCTCGAAATCAAATGTCATACAGAAGAAAAGAGAAAAGTCAAAAAAGACAAGAAAAAACAAAAATCCAAAATTATCCCAATTCATATCAATTATAGATTAACATAAACTATATTCCAAGAATTTTTTTTACCGAATAGGGTCCAATTTCAATAAGCATATTGAAAATTTTAGATTTAAATTTATTTATATCAGAGATTTTTACTAAAACCTTCGGTAAGTTATTAAAAATGTCTTATGTACATGTATATTGCATTTTTTTCTCTGTTAACGTCAGAGAAAAAAATGCAAAATATATGTGCATAAGACTTTTCAATAACTTACCTAAGGTTTAAGTGAATATCTATGATATATCAAAACTATAAGTAAAAATGAAAAACGTTAGGTTAATTTTTAGTGATTAATGAAGATTTTTCCGAAACCAGGGGTATTACATTTTGAAATGTGCGAATTATAATACCTACGTGTCATATTTGACCCATAAGCATTAGTACAAATACGAAACCACGCAGTTTACGATTTCCCATGAACTTGATGTAGTGATGAAAAAAGGAACACCTAAGGATATAATCAGAAATAGGAAAATAGAAGGAATATTCTTCATAACATTAGTAAAGGAATATGAATATCTAGGAATAATTCTAGATGAACATATGCAATGGAGAGCCCAGGCCAAAGCAATTGTCCAAAATGTTAAGGAAAGTTTGTGTCGAGAATGATCTTATGAGAGTGTATCGTGGTGTTGTTGAGCCTCATTTATCATATGTGGTGCTGATGTGGGGTTCTCTTCCAAAATATTGCTATCAGAAAACTGAAGTGATACAAAAATGGATACTCAAAATCATAAAAAACAAGAGTCATACTTACACATCAAACGAATTATTCCAAATACCGGACGTTTTCACAACAAGGCAACTGTATGCACGAACCTGCTCGTGAGGTTTCACAGATCTCACTTTAAGAGTGTACCATTCATCACAGATACTAGGAACCGTAGAAGCAAAAATATGTTGCCTGTACCAAAAGTGAATAAGACCATTGGACTTAGATCTTTCACTTACCTTGGACCCTTACTATTCAATAAATTACCAGACAATATCATGGAAGTATCTGTATATATCAAACAAATAAAGAATTAGATTCATCAAATTCCTAGATATGAGATGGAAAAATTCATAAACAGAAGGCATTTTATTTGAATTGTATTAATATTGTAATATCTCAAGATTAGTATTGAAAAGTTACTATTAATTTCTTTCTTTTCTTTCAGTAATTAATATCCTGTATGAATTGATTAGAACCACCACCGCTCATTGTATTTTGTTATTTTTTTCAATTTTTATTATTTTGTTACAAGTTCATATGATGATTTAGTCAATTTCATATATTTTAAGTTACTTACGTACAAGTTTTAAAACTCAGTGAGATAATTAGTTTATTTAAGGATATTTATTCTGAAAATTAATGTAATCCATATATCGTGTGGCCTAATAAACACTATTATTATTATTATTATCACTATTATTATTATCAGTATTATTATTATTATTATTATTATTATTATTGTTATTATTATTATTATTATTATTATTATTATTATTATTATTATTATTATTATTATTATTATTATTATTATTATTATTATTATTATTATTATTATTATTATTATTATTATTATTATTATTATTATTATTATTATTATTATTATTATTATTGTTATTATCATCATTATTATTATTATTTATGTTGTTGTTGTTATTCTCCAGTTATTCTCAGCTATGTGCAAAAGATATCAAATTTCCCTTGACATTAAAAAAAATTAATAGAGAAGTTTGATGGTTTCGGTTTTTCTTTCTGAATAAAAATGATAGTGTCCTGGGATGACAAGAAAATCTGTTTTGGACCAACTCACAATTAGGAAGGTATTGAGCATTCTAGTAGCACAGAACATTACGAAACTTTTCGGTCATGTGATTAGGAAAACCAGTCTTCAAAGACTCACCTTGGAATATACAATGTCCGCAAAAGATTGAGAGGAAGTTGCCAAAAGTGACACTGATCTTATAAAGCATCTAAAGGAAAAACACCTCACTCAATCATAAGCATGGCAGAAAATAGACAAGAATGAAAAGCCATCACGAACTTATATATTTACGATGCTAAAAATTGAGTAAAGACAGAATAAAAAAAAGAAGACACTCCACCTCTATCTGAGTCTCCATTTCAAAAGCTACAAAAAGCCCATGAAAAATAATCAATGAAAACGGCAGTAATCTCCAAGAATTGCCAAAAAGTCTGTATCATCAAATTCTATAATAATTCACTATTTACCAGATTATATATACAAAATTATTGCAGACCTGTTGTTATTTGGTAATAGAAAATTATACACATTTTCAACTTTCAACAATGATGCGTACCTAATATTCCACAAAATTTTGAAGAATCTTGCACATTTTCTTGACTGTATTTTCATGGAGTATCTATGCTCTTGTGAATCTTATCCCATTCTTAGAAAACATAGGCCACCGTTAGATAAATATGCGTTTAAGTTTCACCGATCATTACAATTGATATCCATGCGGTCGTTAATAAGAATTGTTATTACAGGTTGTTGGCTCTGTGGTTTTCACAGACCACAGATTGCCGTAGCTAATTTTTAAGCGAACAAGAAAAGATTTGTTCTCTTCCGTTGGAGACCACCAATCAAATTAAAATATTAAGTTCAAAAGCAAGATAAATTACTTTATAATACTCATCGATTTCATCATGTTGCGTCAATATTTTATAGGTACAAACATTTAGACATTGAATCAGTCTAAAAATAGAGTTTTAATAGATCGTACTCAAGATACTCAATTTAAACCAAAAATGATGTAGATTCCTCACGTGGAATTTTGTGTTGTTTTGTTCTGTGTCTTTTTCTTTTCAATCAACATCCAAGTTCGAACACCTAATGACTTGAACTACGACGTTCTGATGATAGCCAATTAGCTTGAAACATATGTAAACGGCTGTTACAAAAACAAGCAACATATATCTCAGGTAAAATATTCTAGCATGTCACAAAATAGAATAACAAAGAAACATTAGAATTAAAATTGAAGAAAGAAACCGAGTAACAAGGAAACATTACAAGTACATTGGAACATAGAACACCATGTAATAAAGGGTAGGTATAAAAACTGAGAATGTGATAATTCTTCTGACCTGCTACTTGTTATTCTTCTATTGAAAATATTAGGCGTAAATTTCTTCACTATATTAAAATTGATTTATTGCCTGTTTAAGATATTTTATTTTGAATGTTTTTAGCAATAACAGGCTTCTTTTGATATGGAGAAATTTATTTTTGTTAACGTTTCGTTATATATCACAACTTAGCTTAGTTAAATTTTTTAAATTAGTTTCGACAAAATTGTGATATACAACGAAACGTTAACAAAAATAAAGTTTTTCTTATGAAAAGAAGCCTGTTATTGCTAAAAACAATCAAAATATATATATATATATATATATATATATATATATATATATATATATATATATATATATATATATATATATATATATATAAGTTTATTTATTATATATTTGTTCAGCTACACTATGATTTGAATACGTATAGGTACCTACTAAGAGATATTATTTTTCAATATCGTAGATATTCTAGTACACAACAATTTTGAAAACAATAGTTTTCAAAAAATTACCGTTTTATCTTTACGAATTAATTTCGCGTTTCAATAATAGAAATTCCGACATGTGATGTCACGACGGTTTCAACTCCCACGCCTCTCGTCTCACATTGTCACGTTTCGTTAGCACCACCCCCTATCCTCCCTTAACATGTGACATAATTTATAGAAAAGCCTTTGATATTATAATAGCAGGTACCTACTGGTAATATATGAAATTAAAACTAATTTCTGCTGATAAGGGAGGAACACTTAAAAATATCATTTATCATGTATAAATTCGACAAATAAAACATTTTTGACGGTTTAAAATAACCAGCGCCTTCGCCAAAATTATGAAAAGATAGCTTCTTACTTCCCTTGACGTTTATGTAGGTATTAAGCCTAAAGGTGAAATTATTATAAGAGAGTTTCATTATAAACAAGATCTAGATTCATTTTAATCGTCAAGGGAATGCCAGTCCACATTATGTAATTTTTTTTTTATTTAAATATTATAGTGTTGGCATTTACTTGATGTAAATCCATTATAATCGAATATAAACTGAAATTCAAACACTTGAACTTATGATTTACACTTTATTGACTACATAGCATGACGCGTTTCGTCATTACAAACGACTTCAGATGCTTACAGAATAAGAAGAACATTAGCATCTTATTCGACATTTAGACATTTCGACATTATCAACATTAGAACACCTTATTACAGAATAAGAAGAAGATTATTCTGTAAGCATCTGAAGAAGTCGTTTGTAACGACGAAACGCGTCATGCTATGTAGTTAATAAAGTGTAAATCATAACTTCAAGTGTTTGAATTCAAGTTTATATTCACATTATGTAAGAAATCTAAAAATGCCATAATATAGTTTACGGAATAGTAGAATAAAGGGCTAATTTTCGTGAACTTGTAGGCGATTTATTTCGTGTCGGCGTTGAAATCGTCACTGATTCTTTTTCAAAATGAAAAAATACAAAGTAATGTTATGCTGTAAAATCAACTCTCCAAATAATTAAGATATAAAAATAAATATGTGTTATTGAAAATCACAAAACTATTATCTTGGTTGGAACTTGGATTATATATATTGACACAAGTTCAAAAAATCATGAAATATTATCGAATAAAATAACTCTTGTCTATCTATCTACAAATCTAAATTTTTGTAGAATCAAAATTGATATACGAAAAACAAAACATTGAATTTAAAACTGAACAGTGACAAGCCAATGACATTGTTTTTCTTTATTGTTTTGTTGTGTTATGTTCATAAAAAATTATATAATTATGCATATTGATTTTGTATATATTTCTAGTTGAATTCATGTTACTTCTCATTTTTTCAATAATATGAAACATTACCAAAAAAGATTTGTTGTTCAGGCACCTTTCCGAGTCTAAGATCTTTATATGTTATATACCTAGATAGTATCTGAGACAAATGAATGAAAAACACTTATCTCAATCTCCCAAAATATTCCCAGAATTTCCCAGTATATTGCTTTGGGGTATTTTCACATTTTCAAATGTTTAACGGTCCAGTTAAAGTTTTGAAAATAGGTTAAAATCTCGGTACAATTGTCAAGCAATTAATATCATTTTATGGAACAAAGTGAAGTGTTTTATTTTATTTATATCAAACCATGTGTCACCAAGAGATCAGCTTATTATATAATCAACTTAATCATATTAGATCTTTATATATTTTTCATTAATACTAATAGAGTATATAATATATATATATATATATATATATATATATATATATATATATATATATATATATATATATATATATATATATATATATATATATATATATATATATATCTTTCAACTAACTATACATTACATCTGTTATGTAATACATAGGTGCTTTCAATAAACTACATTATGTACATTACTAGTACCTACCGATGTAACAGTACCTTCATCAGTACAAATAAGATTTTATTGATCCTTTCATCAAGATAGACTATTGTTTTCAATAAAAAACAATAATCATCTCAATAATCATAATCTCAATCTCATTATGAGATGAGATTTAGGAGATAAAAACTTTTTATCTCCTAAACAATATTATTATTATTATTGATTGTCTCAAAGACATACGTCTCTGAAATCAAATATATTGAATCGAATCAAATACCTGCTTCTACATCAATTCAGATTAGAAAAAAAATTTGCGTAGAAAGAAAAGATGAGATTCAAGGACATTATTCTAAGTCACGATACACCTTAATTTTATAATTTCATCTCTTCTTTAGACATTGACTTGAAGTAAGTGAATTCAACTATATCAAAAGATAATTCCATCCGATTTCACATGTGTTGCTTTTCCTCACTGCATTATAATTCCAAACCAATGACTTTTGGATATATTCATACGGAATACTCCATGGAGTTTGAAAATGGTGCTGAAGCAGGCCCTGTAAAGCTTGTTGATCACCCTCTTTCACTCCGAATTTCATTTTCAGTAACAATTTTCTTACTGTTCTTTTTCTATATAATGACTAAATTGTAGAAATTGAAAGATAATTTATTCGTGTGAGTACCTACAGATCATAATATACCTAATAAATAAATGTCCATAAATATGTTGAACTTAAAATGTCAATACAATATACGAAATTATTTATACAACGTGAAGTTAAATTAGCTGTTTATGTAAATATATTATAATGAACCAGGGAGGAACTCGATGAATTAAAACTCTGTGTTCAGTCTACTGGCTCCATCTGTTAGATTCACCTACAACTAGTCCATGAAGGTAAAGAAGAATTCCGTAATCGAATTATATTCCCACCATGAAATAATCGATCGAAACACCTCCCCTAGAATCCCTACTTCGATGCGTTGCTATGGATACACATCGATAATTGTAGGTTTGTGATTGGCCGACAAGTTGCCATACCATAAATTTTAACATGGCAACTGTCGGGTCAGACATGGGCAGTAGAGCGATAGTTGGCTGCATTGTGGATCTACCAGCTAAATGCCCCATGGGTTGCTATAGGTGGGAGTGTTTATACGTTTATAGCAAAAAATATACCGGTACGACGTTATAGGTGTAATAATATACTGTTGCATACCTATTCATATGAAGTCAGTAGGTACCTATTAAATATGTTGGTATTCGGAAGCCAGATGTAAATTTTGAAAAGTTGGTACACATGAAAATAATATCTAATTTGAAAAACAGGGTTTATTTTATGAGAGCATGAATTGATGATGTCAATCAGTTCATCGCAGAACACATGGTGGAAGATTTTGTAATGTACTTATAGAAGTTTTATTTGATGAAATTAAGTTTGTTGATATTTTACTGTTTACTTACCTATTTACTGAGTTTTTCAAGACTGCTAGGTATAGGTACCTATACTTCCCTATCATTAGATAATAGTGACAAATATAAATATAAATGAGAGGTAACAATTTGTTAAAAGATAAACTTGTCTAAAAATCATTAACTGAACAATTCTTTATTCGACTAGTTTTGCCTTTTACGGCATTTTCAAGAATGAATACATATTACTTACAAAGACATCCTTTAAATATACGCAGATCAGTTCGGTCCACAGAATATCCCTAAATTTGGTATGTTCTGTGGTTCGGTCCCTAGAGGTAGTAGAATATAGAACATCTATATCAACTCCGTTCTATGTTCTGTATCCATAGAACATAGAATGGAGGTGGAAGAGGTGGGAATTTCCAAACTTTCAGAAATTTAACAGTGGGTAGTGATTTAGGTCTAACCGGTCATTGAGAAGATTGTAATTATCATATTTTTGGAGTTTATTTATTACTATGGCTTCCAAGTAGTTCATTTTCATACCTTTTTCACATTCTCAATGGAGAATTTTCGGTTTTAAACAAGATGAGATGTTATGTCCTGTCGTCTGTAGATCTTCCCGAAAAGCTGATTGACCGTTTTCTAAATGTTCTTTTAGGGGACGAGTCTAAAACGGATGGTCACATTTTATCGTTATTACTATTTTTATAGTATGGTCTATATGAATGTGTATTGATGAAGCGTTTCTCTTTTTTATAATCAGACTATACATCATTTTCATTGATGATTTTTAGACAATTATATCTTACTACCTCTCATTTAAATATGAACTATCACAGAGTTGACTCATCGTCCATTGAATTTATTAAATATAAGTATCTATATAACTGATAATTAATTTATTCAAATTGTTTCCAAAGAAACAATGCAATTGAATTTTTGAATTTTTTATCTATTGTTATTTATTATTTATTTCATTTTTAATTAATTATTTTATATAGACCCATTTCAATGTGGCAACGGACAAGTTCTCTTATATCCTTCCTGGAGGAATAGAGGAGAGGTGTTTACCTACACTATGCCTACCTAATTATATAAGTACCTACTCCATGTAAACAATGACCTTGAAATCCTTAGCAGATCTCTTATAGGCCACCAGCTGGAAACTAAGTAGTGCTTCAAACCAGACACTTTCAATATTTCTGATGAACTCATATTACCCGAAAAGTAGCGAATCAAAAAGATGCTGTTAATTCTATAAGTACCTGCTTATCTATAAGATTAAGAAGACTAAGATTCTTTATGCTGTTATCCTATAAAAAATCAAAGGACCCTATTGATTCTATGAATACCTACATATAAGGTCGTGATAATAATATAAATACCTGCCCAAAATAACATGTCATATTCATAAATATGCCTATAATAACCTTTTAATTTCATTAGTAACTATGAAAACTGTGGAAATATATAAATATGAGGTCCTGTTAATTCTATGAATACCCATTAGATTATGTTGAGTCTATAAATACCTATAAGGTCCTATTGATTCCATAATTAGCTTCCTATAGATTCCTGAAAGATACTACTCATTCGATTAGTCAAGTAAAGATATGAAATCTTGTTAATTCTAGGAGTAGGTTTACCTGCCTATAAGGAGGTGTTAATCAAATAAGTAGGTACTCACAGGAAGTAAAATCGAAAATCATAGCTATATGATACCTACTATCAATTCTATAAGTATATCATGAAATCCTATTGTTTCTTCAATTATTTAAAGAAACCTTTTCGTTTCAAAATTATACCTGTTAGATATTGTTGCCAAAATGTCTTGCACTCTTGGTCTTGGTATTGAATTTTTGACCATGAAGACCAAGACAAAGACCAAGACCGTCTAAATAAATGCAAGAACAAGAGTTAGCTGCAAGACTCTTACAGTCTCTATGTAGCAAGATCACCACCAAGAGTCTGTATGCAAAAACAATATGAACACCAAGACCAGGTTTGCTAACGCAAGACCAAAAGTCTCGTCTTGGTCTTTCTTTGGGCAACACTCCGATTAGATCCTATTAACCCAAAAAGCTCCTATGAATCGTATATAAATATATCAACAAAATGGTCTCAATTCTATAAGTATCTATAACATACCTACTGACAATTCTAAGAATATAAGCTGTCAACTCTATGCGAACAAATAAGATTCTGTTGATTCCAAATATAAGTTATAACATACCTACTGTTAATTCAATAACTACCTGTAAAATTATGTTAATTTCATACGTACATACATATAAAATTCAGTTTTCTGTTGCTCTGTCACTCATTATTCTGTTAGCATGAGCAGAAGTCGTTTGTAACGACGAAACATAAATTCAAGTGTTTGAATTTAAGTTTATATTCAATTATAATGGATTTACATCAAGTAAACGCCAACACTATTAAATAGGCAAATTAATAGATATTCTCATGAAATAATATATTTTTTCGCTATTTTCTTACATATATGTTCAAAATGAGCATTAAAATTCAAATTAGAGTCTATATAAAAATCACTATTAAATATATAAAATTCTATCAATTCTATAAGTTTCTAGGAAATAATTTTATTACTATAAGTACCTACCTATAATATTTTGTTAATTTTCTAACTACCTACAGGTACCTACCAATAAGCACATATGATTTTCAATTTATGATACCAGTAAGTTCAACTTGTTCTCAATTAAAAAAACGCAGTTTATGACAGAGCTTAAAACATGAAGCTGAAAAAATCAAATGATTCAGTTGAGAGCTTCAGTCAAATGGAAACTACCTGACTATTTAAAAGAAACTCTACAATTTATTTTCAATTTGTAATGATTTAAAGAGTTTAGTTTTAATCTCTGATTCTCTATATATAAAACATTTAAATCCGAAACAAATGTATAACTGTCATTGAAAAATAATTAGAATAATGAAAATTTGCTTTTTTTGTAATAAAACATATTTTATGATAAAAAATCATGTGAGGTTTATCATACAGTTATTCTAGTTATTTACTTTAGTTCTATTTACTTTATTCTAGTAAATCTTCGATCAATTTTTTTCTGATATATTTTTTAGAATTACTGAATGTCTAAAAAATATAAACTCTCATTATACGTAGGATTTCTACAGTTTTTTTACTATACAGTTAGCATCTCAAGAAGAAGTAGTAGGTACTAGGAAATACCTACATTTTTTGAATTGAAAATTCCAAAGAAAAATTTCAATTCAAGCGTTGATTCTAAGATTTTAAACTCAAGATTTGCCAGACAAACAAATAGTTGCAAACCTCTTTTAAATCTTTATATGTTTCAACTTTGTTCAATGTCAAGAGAAATTGAAGAATTGTTCAGAAAAATATTGAATTTTAAATAAATTCAATCCTTTACAAACTGCAGACTAACTTGAAAGTGTTACACTTCAAGTTGCAATTTAAATCGTCTATTTCAAATTAAGGTATTAATCAAATTTATTACTAATCGGAAAATTCTACTTAACAACTGCGATAGCTTTGTTTTTCAGATGTTTTTTTTTATGTATTGTAAAATTTTCTGTAGAAAAATAAAATAAAGGATCATTATTCAATTATTTGGTAATATTTTGTTATAATTGTGATTTTGACATGTAATGTTATTTGTGTTCTATTTTATACAGTAAAAGCTCTTTATTAGCGGCGTATACGTTCCGAAAATGTGCCGCGAATACAGAAACCATTAATATGGGATGATAATTTATAAGAGATTATAGGGGATACGTTCCTGGGTTACAAAATGAAAAAAAGTATATAAAAAAATTAATTTAAATGAAGTTTTTGATCATATTGATTAATTATTATGTTCAGGCTTAGGCAATAGTTCGAAGAATTTTGAAATTTTTTCTTTATTGGCAGTTTTTAAAGTTTCCTTCAATTCGACTTAAGCAATTTGCCCTTACAATAAGACTTAGTTCTATAGACGAATCTGTTTTCATAAATAAAAACACAATGCTCATTAGCCATTCTTACACCTTCAATAAGAATTTTCAAATTGAATGTCACGTTTCCTGTGCTCGTTGAAGCCTCTTCTTCAATAGGATGTGGATTTAACATTTCCTCCAAGTCAGTTTCAGTCAAATCTTCATCTTGCGATTCAAGCAACATTTGAATGTTGCAGTCAAAGTTTGAATGTGCAGAGATTCTTCGTCATTTTCCGCAATCAAAGTAGGCCACAGTTTTTTCCACCATAAATTCAGTGTGTACGAGTATGACTTCAGTTCTTCTAATGATTCTTTTATGTTTACTATGCATTTTACAATGTAAAATCCTTCAAAATCCTAGCCTCGATTATTCCTTCCTCCATAGACTGAAGCAAGCCGTCATGTTGGGAGGAAAAAATGTCACTTTTATATTTGGATGCATAATTTCAAGTTCGCGAGGTTGACCTGGTGTATTATCCGAAACTAGATCTTTCTTTTTCGATTCTTTTCGAAAACTAGATTTCTAAAAATGGAAACTCACATAGATGCAAATGACCTTACTTAACGCTCAGCAAAAAATGTAGAATTGATACATTGTTTTGTATAAATAGGATTAAAACATTTTCCTTCTAGTTTCACAGAATTATATTAATCAATTACAACTGTTTTGTGGTTTTGGTTCACCTCGATTTCAAAAATAGTTGGGTAACATCCTGAAACATTAACGATTTTCAAGCAAATAATTCAATTATGTGCAACTATGCCAAGTTTTTTTTCGTTCAATTTATATTATTAAACTATGTTTCATGAAGAGATCACCAAATATTCAATAAATCTCACCATATATATAATGAAACAATATTTGGAATTTTCTCATAATAAAAATACACATGACGCGTTTCGAAGTAGATACTACTCCTTTTTTTATCAAAGGGTGAAATAACAACGCGTCATGCGTATTTTTATTAAATTATGAGAAAATTCTAAATATTCATTATGGATATTAATTTTCTCCAAGTATCGGCCTCATCAATCATAAAAAAATCATCATATGTGGTTAAAAAAAAAGATTTCCTACTTACCACTGATGTAGTTTAGAATGAAACTGTGTACTTATTAAAAGTGTCAATAGGCAATTGATTTAGATCTAGTACGTTTCCACTTACAGAATATTCAGATGTTTCTACTCAATTCATAAGGTAGATATCTACTTATTATTCGTCTCACAAACTTTTCGATTTAGAATACAAATTGAAACTTGCAGCTGATTATTTTATTATGTGGGTACGCATGTTACTCAAATAATTTATATTCCGTGAATAAAATAAATGGAATACCATTTTTTTCGGTGCATATAAAAAGAGGAAGACCCTTTTACAGTTCATTCCATAGTTCAGAATTTTATCAGAATGTGGTTCTCGAATTCTCTTGCTTTAATCGCACTATTTTTATTGTGCAGTCTACGGTTTATCGAATGTCAAGATACGACATTAGATGAGTTTTTCCTCAAGGCTTCTAAAAATATTCCTAGAATAGGAAGAAGTGGCGGTAGTAAAGGCAGTTCCAATGACGATTTCGAGAATTTCTTCTTGAAAGCTTCAAAGTCTGTACCTAGAATTGGCCGCAGAAATGAGGTGAGTTCTCTAAAATAATTTTAATATTGGTTTCCTATAATTTCATATGTTAGTGTCATATACTAGCTGACAATCACATACTGTATATATCGTTCTCAAATTTAACCGTATATTAAATTAAAATCAATCTATATCAAACATAACAACATTAAAAACTATAAAAAACGATATGATGAGCATGATATAGGTAAGATGAGCTGTATTAAGTCTTGATAATGGATGTACAGCCCGATAATATGTCAAGGGTATTTCATATACTTACCTACTTCTGTAATAATAATATACTTCTGGATAATAACAACTTACTTCTTGAATAAATTCTTATATAGCGATTATTATCTTTGGAAACTCAGTAGCTGAGCGTCATAGCGACCCATGACAGGCATGGGTTCGATCCTCACCATGTTCTTAGGTCTTTCAGAATCGGCCTTAACTTGTATAACTCAAACTCGCACAAGCACAGATTAGCATTCATAGAATATCTCGAAAGTATAAAATTCAAGTTAAAAATGATGACCTTTGTAAATGCGGAGAAAGAGGAGATCTCCCTCATATTTTCTTCTCTTGTCCAAATAATACAGATAACTGCTCACAATTATATTCACGACTCGCACCAATTTCATCTAACGATGACTTGCCACTCAATTTCTATGAGATACTATTCAAACCTACCCGACAATCAGTTAAAATAGTTACTGATTTTCTCATAACTTCAAAAATTAAATTATGATAAACAAGCGTGAACATATGTGTTAAGCTATAAAGATTAATATATGAATATACAAATCGCTTCCAAACAATTTCACTAACATAATCCTCCTACTAATTTCCTCCCTTTCACCATTTAAATAAATGTTCATATTTTAAGGTCTAATGTCCAAGGGATCCCCGTACAACCTATACCTATTTTAGTACCCACCTATCGTAATTGGTTGAGGCTATATGTAATCCTCTGAATAATTCATAAACTTGACACAGAGAAAATACTCAAGTTATTAACTATTTCAACAATCCCATCCGGTATTGAAGCCCAATTCAAGATCCGTTTTAGTACGGGCCTGGTGGACCAATCAGTTTACTGTGTAGATGATTACACAGCCGAGCACATTGTTAAAAGACCAAAGAAACAAACAAATAAAATGAAAATAACTAATAGGTACCTACCTATCATCATAAGTTTCTAAGATTCTATAGTTTTTATAACTTTATAATTGAATTTTTTTAAATAGATAAATGACACGGAGATTTCGCTTATCTCTTGGTGAAACATTAAGTTAAAAACAATAAATTAAATCAACACACTTAGGAAAAAAAAGCGTTTCGGGCACTCTTTAATGAACCAAGGATGGTTAATAACAATTTTCGAAAGATAACAGCGAGTTTAGCATTGCTTGCATTTTTAATAAATGACAAGGAGGTTTCATTTATTAAAAATTAGTAGTAATATTGTATACTCTTGATAATGGGTACCACCAGAAATATATGCAGACTTTTTAATATTTTTAGTGAAACTTAAGCCAAGTGTGTTCATTTAATTTATTGTTTCTAAATAGATACTTCAAATATCAATAGTAACGAATATATAGGTAGTTAATTTATTCTGTATTCAAGTTTTCAATACGTGCTTACCTTATAAATTTGTCGAAAATGTCTCAATGTCTTCAATACATTGAAGAAAATGCCAATTTGCCCTGATAGGAAGTCACAATTATAATTAAACACTTCACACTTTTAGTCGTTAATCATTGGTACTCCAAGAAGGTAATATGGTTAAATTAATTCAGAATACATAACTGTGGATTGCACAATGTTTGTACAAGTTAGGGGGTAGCACTATGAAATTTATTAACAATTTCATCAACAAATGTCATTAAAGATTTTGATGGAAATCACGCTATGTGACTTAATCAAAAAAGCAATTTCAAATCAAATCGCCATCTATGTTCTCCACAAAAACTTCCTTATAAACTTTTTGAATGAATATGAAAGTTCTATGTTCCTATCGACATTTACAGATTCAGCAAGGACGTCTCGTAGAAGAATCACCGAACTCTTACATATTTACTGAAAAATCCGATATCGTACCTAATGTGAGGAAATGTAAGTATATGTACAGTATAAATACTTATGTGTACTATAAAATCCCGAATTACGATACCTAACTCAATGATCGAACCATTAAATTCGAATTAACGTCTTCGACTTTTTGTGTTTTCTTTTTTAACTCTACAAACTTTTTTCTCGAAAGTAGTTCAAATAGATTTCCAACACATTGGTTAGAATAATTTTCTGCATTTGTTTAGTTAGAATTTTCCTAAACGTTCTGCCATAAAGCCTCATATTTTTTTGAAAATATTATCAATTGTAGAACTATTTTACCTTTTATGACAGGCGGATCTGAAGTTACTTTAAGATTTGTCTCAATGGTGATCACGATTTTCATCATCTTAGATCCTTGGATGATCCAGAGTGTTCATAACCTTTGAATTTTCTAATATACTTTTCAGAAGCCCTATGTTTGACACGATTTCCTTCCTCAATACTTTTTAGTGACAACATGCACACATTTCATCCACTTTTACAACAAAGTACGCAACACTTCTTCGCGGTAAAAGTAAAGAGATAATTATCGACTTTTCTATTTCTATAAATTGAGTTCAGTCCTTTTTCACTAGGCGACAGAAGAAGGATGCCATCTACAATGGTTTTTTTTTTGTATGACCTATTATACAGCAAATATGGACCTTATTTGACTGCTTTTTTCAATGGTTATTTGATCACTTTACAATAGAATTGCTTTTTTTCAGATCCAACATGGTCAGAAATTGCGAAAATGTATGAAAATGATCACCAAGGCATGGTAACTGACGGAACGAACTCAAATAAATTATCTAATGGGAATTACGAAGAATTCCAGAATGAAAAAGAATATGGTCGTTCCAAGCGAACCACAAATTATGTTTGATGCGGATTATTTATCACTTTTATTAAGATTTCAATGCTGTTATAGTACTTCTTGATAACATATTCTCTTATATCTTCTTAATTTCCATAATTTTGAATAAAGTGTCAAATCATTAGAGTTGATTAAGTTTCTTTTCAAAATAATACACCAATCTGTATATTTTTTGGTATCCTACTCAACTATTTCAGCATCACACGTCGGTAAGCTAAGATAAAAAGCGATAAGCAGTCTATCATTTCTGTACAATTATGTATTCAGAAAATGCAACTATAAAAAGTGAAAATGATGAATATACTCTAATACACCCAAATAGGTACTTACCGCATTAGATCATTCAAATATCTCACTCAATTTTTGTTGAAATAAAAAGTAACAAAGAGGGTGGTAGATACTCGAAAAACACAATATGATGAAACACGATCTGAAATAACTAAGGCGGTTGACCAAAATTTCAATTCGAATAAACGATGCATACCATTTAGGACTAACGAGTCATTTCCATAGGATATTTCTGTGTACATGGTCCTAGTGCAATTAAAAAAGAACAGATATTAAAAAAATTTTATTCTGTGTTCTGTCTATGACGTAAAAGTAACGTAACCTAACACTTTTGAGCTAATGATTTGAAAGTTCTTGAAATGGTGAGTTTTAGTTAAATGAATGTGAAACAAATAGTATAAGTTTCATTTCTGCAGCAAGTATTCAATTAGATTAGAAGAGAAAATATGGAGTCTTCATTCAAAGTACACGTTTTTACTGAGGAAATACACGATAAAAAAATTATTTTCCAGGTATTAAAGATGCTCGATTCTTGCATGATTTTCATAAATGATAAAGAGGATTTAAAATTTAATGATTTAACATTAGCCCTGCAAAGTCGATTCGAGCAGGAACCCCTATGTACAAGACTAATTGGCCATACAGCAGAAAATACTTCTATTAACCTAAGTAATAAACTGAAGAAGAAACTGAATAAAACAGTTTATGTTAGTTTAAATATTGATGAAGATCGTTTATTGGTACCTGCTGTGGAAAAGAGACTTAATGCAGAAATCAAATCAAACCCCGATAATTTTTAATTTATATACATTCTGAATTAAAATATGTTTGATAATAAAAAGCCTTATCAAGAAAGTTCAATAAATATGATATTTACAAATAACCTTTTTTATTTATAACATTTTGTAATAATTGTTGAATCATTTCAGATTCGATTAGTAATAACTGAAAATTTTAATGGAAATGGTTCAAAATCTCAAATGCAAATTTTTGTGAATATAAATTGAATAATCTTATTGCTCTTTCATTTACATGAAAATTGCAGGTTGCTAAGTAAGTGTTCATTAAAAATTAGATGGCAATTGATTATTTTCTGAATCACAATAATTATTTATTCTGTTGGAATGATGAAATTTTGTTTGTGACCTATGTATTAAAATGGTTTAATAGTTATAATTAAATGTTGATAGAATAATTCTTTTAGAACCACTTGGTTGTTAATCTTGAAGTAAACAAAGAATTATCTAAATGATTTCAAAAGATAGGAAACATCTAAATAAAGTTTTGAAATTATTTAGGTTTCCACAGCTGTACAAAATAAGTGATTTTAAAATTATTGAAATTGGTTTTACATAATGAACGATATTATCCTTCTCAAATTTGTCAGTACTAGAAGGTTGAAGAATAGCTTAGAGGCATTTTTATGATAAAATGTATCACAAAATAATTGAAAACATAAAATAAATTCTACATTTTTATATAAGATGCTAAAACATGATCATAAACTTCAGAAACAATATATAAGGAAACATGAGATAATGTTTCTATATATAGAAACAGTGAACATATTTGATAAATAAAATTAATTGATACACAAAGATTAATACTAATTTTTCCTTAATATCATTGTTTGATCAATTTCTAAATTTGAGTTCAATTTCTCCTGTTAAAATTGAGATAATCATTCTTTTCAGAATTATTAATGAGTTTATATAAATAAACACAATGGTACATGAATAACTAAGTTTACTAAAACAACTTGACAGATTTCAGTACAAATGTCTGCGCCAGTGTTCAGGTTTAATGAAATCTACACCTATTTGCGTCCTCTTATCCGAAACAGGAGAAATACCTCTTCACTTCAGAGCGAAATTGTTAGGTATCAAATTTATTCTGCAACTCTGTAGCAAGAACAGCAGCACATACAGTGACCTTTATAACTTAAGTATAATGAACCTAACCACTTCGTATTGGAAAAATAGAAAGTGCTTTCCTTTGGCAGATTATATGTTAGAAATAAAGGATGCCTGGTCCTCGATAATCACAAGTAATGTACACCCAAATTTTTCTACTAACTATTGGTCCCTATTCCCCAGATTTGAAACGAACTTGGATCCACCGTTCAACCACTACAAGGAACCAGAAATTGAATATCAGTTCAACGCCTTTATCCATAGAAACTTCGAAAATCACCGCAAAATATATACTGACGGCTCCGTCATTAATGGTCAAGCCGGATGTGCTATCTACGACTCCAAAGTATCCCACGAAATTACCTATAAACTGCCAGACCTTTTTTCAACTTACACTTGGGAAAAAATTGCAGTCATTGAAGCAATTAAGTATGCCAATAGAGTACAGGACCAAAATTTCGTCATTATATCCGACTGTCGTAGCGTCATTCAGAAAATATCTAACTTTAAATTTACATCTGCCAATTCGCACATCCTTATTGAAGCAATGAAACAACTTTCTATCGCCCAAGAATTGAAAAAAAACATTACTTTATTATGGGTCAGATCACACGAATGAATTAGAGGCAACGAGATCGCTGACCGTCTAGCCAAAAAATCAACACTACAAACTTCAGAAACAAGCCAACTCTCAATCCCATTGTACGAGGTATTCAAACTAGTTAAAAAGCATATCATTCAGGAATGGACGGAATATTTCAGAAGAGACCCAAAGGGAATTCACTATAAATCTTTAATAAATTATATCCCATCATCTAGACCATGGTACAACAACTGTACGGAAAATAGGAATTTTATTGCTACTATCAACCGTTTACGCGCATCCCATGGTTTCTTCAGTAAACACATGTTCCGAATAGGACTGAAGGAAAACCCCTTTTGTCGATGTGGAGAGGAGGAAACACTAGAACACATTTTCATGATATGTTATTTGTATGAAAACAACAGAAGAATTCTATTTACTAAAATCTATAGGCTTCTGAAAATAGGACCCATAAGTTGGAATACAATAATCGGCAGCAATAACACTAACATTTATTCGATGATCTACGAATTCATGAAAAGAAGCAATTTATCTTTATAAGTAAATGATTTCAGTACGACCTTCATGACAAAAAAAAAAAAAAAAAATTAGTTTACATTGCTGATGAGTGTATGTCCTGAAAGGACAAGCTCACTACAAGACCCCACTAGACGGAAGTCTCATCTTATTAAAAAAAAAAAAAAAAAAAAAACACCTTAAAAAGAGGAAAATAAAACAACAATGTCACATTTATGTCCATTTACTAATAAAAAATCAGTATATAATATATTGTTTTGTAATAAATATAATTTCATAAGTTCTAAGTAAACTAATCCTAATGGTATTAATTACCAATGGAAACACGAAACAATGAAAAACAATTCAATGTCAACTCCAAACTTTCAATTAAAGATCAACAGATTATTAAATCCTGTATTGTCGATTAAGAAAAATATCCATTTTTTCTTACTATTAAAAATAAAATCTGCGACTTATGTACATGAGGATATTTACAACAAAATGGCAGTATGATCCATACATCTAAAAATGCACGATGATTATCCAACTGAAAGGAGTTCTGTCTTGTATGTGGCAAACAAGAATTTTTTTCAGGCGAATCATTCAAGTAGTAGCTTATAGTGAACAAATTAGATCATGCCAAAACAGGACTCATTATGAGTCATACAGACCGATGCAAATATTCAAGTCCTATCCTCATGCCTTCCTTTAGTAGACAAAGAAGTTTCACAACAAAATAACTAATAATACAATTTCAAAACACTAGATTAAAAAATCCTCTAATTGTTAAAATATAAAAACTCTAGTTCATGTAGAGTATTACATAATTTTCAATACTAATCAGGAAAAAAGAGTAACATTACTGGACATACATTTCTCAATGAAATATCCTAAAGAATTGCTATGAAACATTTCGAATGTGCTGCTTTTCAAAATTTTCAAATACACCTAAAAATATTGTAGATAAATAAAGTGAAAATTTCAAATACATTTCAGAATAATAAATAAAGCACAAAAACAATTCAAGTTACATTAAAATGTATATCCCAAAAAATATCCCTTAACCAAAATTAATTTTGTTCTCGCTCTACAGCGACCATTCTTATATGTTCCATACATCTCAACAACATGTTCTGATTAGAATTTCTTTAAATTTTGATATATCCAAAATTGAAAATATTTAAAATTCTATATTAGACAAGACAGAACTGGACGCAAACCTACTTCTACTGAGTGTTGTGATAATAAAAATCACCAAATTCCCTATCGAACAATTTCAAACTTCCCAAAAGTTCTATAATAACTAACGGCCTGCATAAAAACAGCAAAACAAGCAGTACATCCGATAATACAGACTTAAAGCGATACTATTCTCCAAAATGTTCTTCTTACGCCTTCCAGTTGTTCTGTTCATTTCTAGTTACTTCCTAGGAGAAAACCTTGGATTGGTGGGCGTCAGTATGAAACTTCGTAGTTCGTAGCAGTCATCCATGGAGTGTGCAGTTGCTGTATCCAAATCGGCTTTGTGGAATATTATCATCCGAATATCACTATGAAGATAAATTTTTCCGGATTTTGAACTCACAAACCTGCAAAAGTACATTGAAATTTTTCATTGAGGATTTTTACTAATCTAAATGACAGTGTTGTTTAATATCTAACTGATAGCTCATTGTTAACTATAAGCATCAACATCAGGCAAATAATGAACTCAGTTCAGTGGTTTTCAAAGAGCATACTCTTATTATTTTCACACTCCCTCATAGGGGAATTTTCACTTATCCCAGATATCATATATCAGATGGATTAAGCTTTGTGGGGACTCTTTCCAAATTATCAGGATTATGGAGGCAATCCCCATGTTGCAGACCTTCATGGCGTTGATTTCCGTAATGTCCCAGAAACTTCCTGTCAGTCTCTACTGTGGCCACCAGCACCGATTTTCAAGAGACCCTTTGGCATTATACCAGTGGATCCCATGATCATTGGAACAGTCTTGACTACGTACTAATGCCGCTGTCTCTTTACTCGCTCTTCAAGTTCTCGATATTTAGAGATTTTATCGACATTCTTCTCAAAAAGGTTATTCGCATTTGGAATGGCCACTCCCATAAATGGATTTACCCTTGCTCTATTGTCAGCCAGGCAAGTCAGAATTATTGTGGGAAACTGTTTGGATCATTCAAGATAGTATAGTCTCAGATAGCAGAGTCTAGGCTGGTTATACTACAAATTCTACAAATAAGTTAATCCGGAATGTATTTGTAATAAGGTACATTTTCCTTGTGTAGAAAATGTAATTTTAATGCTAGTTCCAGATCCACAATCTTTTTTACGGCGCCATGTCTCTCTTTGTGTTCCGTAAATGTAAATATTTGGAATTCCCCCGCCATATGCTGGATTGTCGCTGATGTTTGCCAAAAAAATCTTCTTCTGGTCGACATTTTCCTTTGCGGTCTTGTTAATGTGCGTCCAGTGTAAGGGTTTTTTTCTCTAACTCTGTAGCTTTTTCTTGTTAGATTAATGAAAACTTGTAATCTGAGCTTTGCTCTGTTTCAGAGAAGTGGATCTTCAATAGATCACTCTGTGCAGCCAAATTGCTGTAGAAATAGTAACAGAGATTCTCTATTTGGTGCTCCAACAAGTTACCGATAACTGCCAATAATTTACCGCCTTCATGTGTTTGCAGAGTAGTCCTTTCAACTTTCGTTTTGGCTAGTGGTTATTTACTAATAACCATAATTATTATTACTATTGTTCTAAGAACGGATGTCAGAGACCTATAAAGCTCCGATCAGACCTATAGTTTAGAACTGCCAAGAACATGGTGGGAATCGAAACCCACCAGCATCAATAAGCGTATAGGGTCCCTCGGCTACTGAGGCTCCGTCTTTACAATAGTCTCTAGTTATCATTTGATGGATGTTGCAAAGGGTTGCACGTATATAAAATTTTTGTTTTTCTTCAAAACTTTTTTTTTTTCATTGTTTCTATCAAAATAGTTCTTTGCTGCATAAATTATATAATTGGTGGAAGTAATCAATATTTCTTTAAGTTGAAAATACTACGAAACCACTTAAATGGACCCTTTTATTCCCTCTTGAATTACAATGGAAAATAACAATTTGATATGAGATAGAAATCAGAACCTTCTATATTAAAATGATATTTCAAAATAAAACTTACCATATGTAAACTAAACTTCACTATCAAATTATAAAAAATGTGATATATATCAACTCACCTCAAATGAATGAGATATTTCAGCCATTTCGGTCCCCATTCAATATTCATATCTTTACATTTACTGGGCATATACAATGTACGTTGCCTGATGAATGTTTGAGAATTGGGTGGCATATCAGTAAGATCATACATGATGACAAACATCTTCACCACTGTTCCAAGAGGATTGAAGAGAGTTACTTGAACCGTTCCTCTCTTAGGAATGCTATATCCCTTTTTACCGAGGTTGATGTGGCACTATAAAAGTTAATATTAAGTTTAGAAATATAATTGTAATTTTAATTTAAGCATTCTTATTCGACAAATGTCTTTCACATTGAAAAAACTTACTAAATATGGCGTTGAAACTTTATCATTGTCGCAGAGGGTATAGAAGAAAACAGTGACTGGCACCACCAAGTGTTTAGGAACAAATGAGCCGCTTGCCCCCAACTCAGCAGTAAATCCATGAACTGTAGATACTGGTTCGAGTCTTCCGTGTAATACTGATTCTTCAAATGATCCTAAACAAAAATCATAAGTTATTACTGAAAAACACCAAAGATTTGAAGTTTATAAGAATATATTTATTAAGGTTTTGTTCACATGTGGTGTTATTAATGAGCTTGAATGTTGCAAAAAATACATTATAATGATTAAGATACATTCACCTTTCCACAGTCCAAAAATACAAGTTCTACATTCTAACCTAAGCAAATAGCTCAACAAATAATATCCATACCTATAGTTCAAATAAATGCACTATATATTTTTCCATGATGTGACATCTTTTTCACATCAGAAAGAATTGAAAATTCAAGTTGCCTTTATTTAGAATATGTGGTGTTGTTTTCTATCCTAAAACCACTTACTAAGATGAAGAGTAGTATCAGATGTACAATAATTATATATGGGGAATATATTTACACTGTTTGAAATATAAGAAACAAAATTGAAAACATTGAAACACAAATGAATCATTCAATACTTCAGAATATATACATTTAAAATTCACTTCAGAATATTATCAAATTGGTTCAACGAATGTTCCTTGAGAACATTTGTAACAAAAGATGACAATGATATACAAATTGTGGATGTAACAAAGTGTTCACTTTCTATTTGAGAAATATTTGATAAACTTTCAAATTTAAAATATACTCACATGTATTACTTTCATTGAATATTTATGAATTTTTCATTGCACTAAATTCAAAAATTGAAAAAAGCAGAGTAAGAATACCAAGCACAAAACGGAATATCATTAGGGAAAATATGTTAGCTAATAGAAATTATTATTATGAAACTTTTGGAACAAAAAAACTGCAGCAGATTTTTGATAGTTTGAAGAATATAATGCAATGAAGTCAGAAAAATTATTTAATAATATATAGTACTTGAGAATCCCAACTAAGTTTAATTGTACATTCATGTTAAAAATCGGCATTTATGAAGGAACATTCGCTTTCATTTGATGCTTGAAATTAAAACTAAAACTGCGAAAATTAACAATGAAACTTCAATATTTAAACATGATACGTACATTATTGGGTCCTTAACCAAATATTCCGGTAATACACGCCAATATACTCAATGCAACAATGACAGAGAGAGTGTAATACATCACCAGCTATTCTGTACATTGTGTTTTATTTTCAAATTCAACTCTCTACCAACCTAACAAGTTAGAGGCGTGTCCCTTGCTACGTCGATGACATCTCACTGACGCCTTGATCTCATTTTCTCGTTCTAGTTTCTCACAACGATTCAAGTTGGTATCTGGACTACAAGGGGACACCAAGCTGCCATCGCTCTCGCTATCGTCGTCCGCACAGAAGTTTGAAGGGAAAAGTGCACTGCAATAAATAATAACTCAGAAACTATGTGATATTTTACAATGATTAAGTATAATGTGAATTCGAATATGATTTTAGTATTTCACTTCCGGTGTTGAAGATATCAATTCTCTCTGCACAACATTCAACAAAAAATTATTTATCTTCGTCAAGAAACTGCTCAAAAATCGTTCACACAATTTAACCCTATTGAAAAAACGTTATCTAACCAACTCCTTTTTATTTTAACGACATTTTGACAGATACTGCCCATAAGATAGACAAGGAGAGTACTCCAGGGAGGTGGGACACCTCCAAAACTGTTAATCACCGTCCTAAAATATATGTTTAAAAAGCTGAACTGGAACAAAATCCCTAAAAATATCGTTTCGTAATCTATGAAACTTAAGGTTTGCAGACGAATTCTTTTGTTAGCTGACAATTTGAAGGATAATAGCAGTATGCTGCTGAAACTCCAAGAGATCTGCGCAACAGGTGAACATTGAAAAAATTAACATCGGAAAAACAAAAATTATGGTAAACCTAGCTCAATAACAATCTAATAATTGAAAACTCCAAGTGGTGGAACTGATAAATGAATGCACATATTCAGAACACAGATATGCACATCTGAAGCCAACAAAATATGCGTCTTAACAGAAGAATTTTGTTCTTCTAGAGTAGCCTGTAGCATGTAGTAATAGTAAGTAGCCTATAGCATGTAGTAGTAAGTAGCCTGTAGAATGTAGTAGTAGTAAGTAGCCAGTAGCATGTAGTAGTAGTAAGTAGCCTGTGGTAGTAGTAGTAAGTAGCTTGTGAGCAGGACATGGCTCACATAACGATGACAATTGATCAAAATAATTACTTGAAGAGAAACCTATATAACAAAAACACTACAACAGAAAAGCTAGACAAACGATATTACAAAAAAAACTGGATCCAAATTGTTCATGTCCATCGGAATGGACACAGAGGGCTGATTGATAACGATAAGTCAAAATAAATTTTGTTACAACATTCAGATGATATATATATATATATATATATATATATATATATATATATATATATATATATATATATATATATATATATATATATATATCTATATAACACAACGATTCTTCCAGAAGCAATCTACGCAGCTGAAACAATGGTTATTGGCGGCCATTCAAGAATTAGAGAAATAGAAAAACAAGAACGAAAAATTCTCAGAAAGATTTACGGGCCAATCAATAGAACCGGTATTTGGATGAAAAGACCTCAAATTGAACTGTATCAAAAGACAAATACGATAACGGAAGAAATCAGAAAACGACGAGAAAAGTTCTATGCACATGTCTACAGAATGAAACAGTCCAGAATACCGAAGAAACTACTCAATATAATTATAAATAGTAAATGCGGAACAGAGTGGCTAAAAGAGGTCCAAGAGGATCTACAACAGATCAATATGAAAAATCTCGAAGATCGCACTGAATGCCGCTATAAAATCGCACATATAAAGTTTGAGCAAAAAGTAATACGTCAACCTGGAGTAAAGTGGACAGATGAACGGAAGAAAGAGCATTCAGAGAGGATGAAGCGTTTTTGGGAGGCAAAAAAGATGAAGCAAAATTCCTAATGATTGCGAATTCAAGTTCAGTCGCTCTCCTCATGGGGAACAATCGAAATAATAATAATAATAATAATATATATATATATATATATATATATATATATATATATATATATATATATATATATATATATATATATATATATATATATATATAAATATATATGAGTAGCAAATTGTGAACCTCAATATCAAGAATTGATGTGTGCAACATAAAATTGGGTCCGCAGAAAAAGCTCATCCACCATTTTATCGAAAAATTCATGGGATTTCTTAAACATTGAGGAAAACATTGGATTTATTCAACTAAGCCAACTTTAGTCAACTAAGAGACTGATAAATAATCTAGACTTTGCACTCGTAAACAGAAAATTTTCTTGATGTTATACTGAAAATGAATGAAGAGAAACCTATATATATATATATATATATATATATATATATATATATATATATATATATATATATATATATATATATATATATATATATATATGTATATACATACGAGTGGCAAATTGTGAACTTCAAGAATTGATGTGTGCAACAAAATTGGACCCGCAGAAAAAGCTCATCCACCATTTTATCGATAAATTCATGGGATTTCTTAAATTAAATGAGGAAAAAATTGCATTTATGTTTTGCACATGAGAAGGTTGTAGATTACTTCCATTAGCACATGAAGTCAAATAAGAAACTGATAAATAATCTAGACTTTGCACTCATAAAAAGAAAATTTTTTTAATGTTATGTTGAAATTTTATTGACACAACAAATTGATTCAAATTTTAATTAATGCAGTTCACTTTCAATGGAATTATTTATTATACCTCAATAGAGAGGTATACGAGAAATATACAATTTGGTAGAATTTGATGCGCAATTATATCAAATATTTTAATTTAGGAAAGTAAACGAATATAATTAAAAATGAATTAAATTCAATTAAGCATGAATGTCAAAAAAATATAAATATATTAAAATATTTTATATGAAATATACAATAAATTCAAGAATCTATGAAAACGCTTTAAGCTTATTACAAATTACCAATGTAAAAGATCTTATCAAAGCAATTTTAATGATTAATAATATTGAGAAATAAGTAAACACCCTCATAATATAAAAATAATTTAAAAAGGGAAATGAAATATGATGAATATTTCAGCTAATATTTTCCTAATTCAGCTAATATGTGTTAACTCACCTCTTTATATCTGAAACGGAGTTTATACTAGAATCAAAGTCAAAACAAGTTTTTCCTTTTCGAACTGGAGCCGGACTACTTGTCAAAGGTAATCCAGTCCTAGAATGAAAAACCATTGAAGCGGCATTATCGAGGTTTTTCCTAAATTCCGCTTGCTCTACGGCTGTAGGAATAACACCATTCGGACAATTTTGTTTGTCAAATAAATCACTATTTGATGCTGCTTCTTCAGTAGCATTTTTGAAATTTTCAAAGGTGATTTTTCGAGTCACAAAATTTTTCTTATCCACCTTCATATCAGAATTATTCGAGAGCTCTTTCATCTTCAGGTATCTTATAGTTGGAATTTGGCTATCACAATATTTTTTATCTATATGAGTACTACATCTATTTCTATATCTACATATATCACTTTTGCTCGTATCACAATGAACATTATCACATACACACTTTTCATTTACACATCCTATTTTCTTCTCTAATTGTATCGATGAAACTGCAGATCTATATTTGTCACACAAAGGTAAAGAGGCTTTTTTATTTTTATTGCTTGAAATTTTAGTTTGTAGTATATTATTGGAACAACACTGATCCAGTTTACTCAAATTGTGTTTAGAGTGCATATTCATTATCGTTGTACCATTCATATCATTATAATCCTGAAATTCCATCTCTACATCTTTAATTTTGTGTATATCATTCTGAAGCGAATCGCTACTCTTTTTTCTACTTTTTTCAGGTGACCTTAAACCAACCCTTTCAATTGCTTCCAATAAAATTTTACTTTTATCCTCTTCCTTATAAATGAGATCATTATAAAAATGGCAAGTTTTATCTGTACTATCATTTACGTCCTCCTTCTCTTCATAATGAACTGAACCATTTGGCATCATAGAGTCAATCAATTCTATTCTTGATGGATTAGTACGAGATTGCCGAGTGCTATTGATGTGATTTAAGGTCGATGTGGACGGTTGTTCTTCCCTGAGATTTTGTCGTAACCGTTTAATTTTTGCCAGTTTTTCACATTCTTCATTATTTCGAAGTTCTTCGAAATCTGAAACCACAAAAATATTGCGTCATGATAATTCATAATTTTTTAAACTGTAAATGCATTTAAAAATATTAGTACAATAATAAATATATGTACATGTATGAGGAAAAGAAAATATGTATAAACATATTAACACATATATATGCATACATATAACTTGTATGTGCACACACACTTACATACAATTTTTGTGCTAATGACACTGAATAAATATTTAAGAAAATTAATATTAGAACATTCATTGAAAAAATTCAAGTTAATCAAAAGATTGTAATAGTATGCTATGTGAACGTGTAGATTGTGCTGGCACCATTAAATTTCAATGGATAAATGTTAGAGGAATATTGAAATCGATGCCTCACCTGAAGAAAGTACAAAACAGATGTTTACGTTCTACAAGGAACTCGTCAGTTGCACTACGCCCTTGGAAGTGAGACAACTTCCATCAGCTGTGGCAACCATTTCAATGTTTCTCTAACATTTATCCCTCGAAGGATAACAGCGGCGTCACATCAAAGACGTTCACATAGCTAGCTCTACTATAACATCCTCTTGATTAATTGAAATTTTTCGAATGGATGTTATAGTATTCATTTTCTCAAATATTTCATCGGTGCCATTAGCACAAAAACTATATGTATGTATGTGCACACATATATATATATATATATATATATATATATATATATATATATATATATATATATATATATATTTGTGAGATTTTTATTTGAAATATTAAAATTCACAGGTTTAAATTACCTGTCTTTATTTTAAGTGTGACAATTTAAGTATATCTTCAAAAAGTACCTTTATTTCTTAAATACTACTCTGGTATAAAAGTTCCCAAAATTTGAAGGGATCAAAAACCATTTAATGTACAAATTCGCAGAATGAGCAATGATTCAGTTAGTTTAAATTAACCATAGCAAATATCATTAGAATTAACTATGTACATAATGCATTTCATTATAGGAACGAAATAACTTTTTTATTACTACAATCTCCTTGTTTAGAAGAAGAAATCAGATGGCTTATCAATCTTCAGGTTTTCTCAACAGTGCTTCAGAATATCATCACTTATCTTTCTTATCTGTATCCTTACCTTCACAATGATGTTTGCCTTTCAATTTACACATCGTGTGCATTCTATCATCAAACATAGATTTCTTCTTTTCGCCTGCTAGCTTGTCCTCTTGAATAGTATCTACTTGGCAGCTTTTAGTGAACGGGATATTGACGAGTTCTTCAACTGAATTGCATGTCATACATTTAATAACTGGAAAAGCTGATCCGCGAGGTAAACTCAAGAAGGATACGTTCAAAACCCGGTTGAAGCCTATGTCAGTACTCGGAAATGTATGCTCTACAGACTTTGAGGTAAACGCAGTAGTTTTTAAAGTGTCTACTGGAAGAGCAATTCGATATCTGTAAAAAAAATCACATCAAAGTATATACGTACGAACTATAAATTGCAAATTTATAAAGTTGATGAAATATTAGGTGATCTCTTGGTGAAGCATTGTTTGATATTTTGAATAAAAAACACTTGGCTTAGTTTCATAGAATTATCTTAGTCTCTTGACAGATGTTTTGTGGTGTTACTCCATTTTAGAACATTAAACTAGTTTCAGTTTAACTTACAATTAAATAAAACAATGTAATTCTGTGAAACTAAACCAATTGTATTCAATATAATACATATTTATGAAAGGTTTATTTAATGACATTACCTGAGATGCTTATTTGTAAGTCTGTGTTTTGAGTGTTCTCGCTGAGTTGTGAGCCAAGCAGTAATCTGGGAGAAATAAAGTTGTGATCGTATGGCATTCACCAGCTGAGGAACTTGAAACGACGGAGGAGCTATTGGACTGTAAAAAAAACAATAATTCTTAATTCTCATCGAAAAAATTTTTTTGGGTAAATAAATTGAATACAAGAATGTCAATAATATTGACATTCTTGTATTCAGAGATATTGTATTCTATATATTATTGAAGAATTTAGAGGGCCAGTAGCCGGACGGTATATTGACCCTATAACGCTTCCAGCGTACTGATGATGTTGGGATCGATTCCCACCGTTTTCTTGGGCCTTACAGATTAGTTCCAACTTTCGCAGAAGCACAAGCATATGAAAGGAAACTACCATTCATAGGAATGATTTCAGATCAAAAATAAATTAAATTATTATGATGAGGTAGATTAGGGGTAACGCTGAAACTGATATTTCTGGTCTAATCTCACTTCTTCTATATCTATAGACAGAGATCGATCGGAGGTCAGAATTCCTCCCTTTCACAATGAGGCTGTAGCATCCGCTGGAGTGTTTCAGCTTTTACAATTCAATAGCTATATGGATTAAAGATTTCCCATAGATTTCTTGAAACTTTATTGCTATTATAACTTTTCTTCCATCGCTATACTTCAGTTAAGAATTTCCCATTGTGTTGAAACGAACTCAATAATTTCGTTTGCAGAATTGTGTGCGCCTCCAGCAAAAACCAGAGTCCAGACATGAAGAATATATAGAAAAGGATCTTAATCAACATAGGATGCCATAATGTTGTAAGGTTGGAGCAGTATATATTTGCTCTTTCTCTAAGGTACTCAAACTTTTCCAACCCTTAGCCACAACGATTATTCTGATTTTCATGCACCCCTTGCGAATACATAATCACCCAGAATTCTCTGAAATGTCGCAAGGTTGGTGCAGTATATTTCTGCTCTTTCTCAAGGTTACACTCAACCTTTTGTGACCCTGGGACTCCTCAACAGTTATTTAAGGTGTTAGTTAAGGTGTAGCCAGGTTGGGACAGTATATTTCTGCACTTGCTCAGAAGTACCTACTCAAACTTTAGAGCCCCAGACCCCTTAAGGGATAATCCGATTTCCATAGACCCATTGCATGCGTATTGAAAACATTCTTGAGTGTAAAAGAGATTTTTTATATTATACAGTAATATTATTTTTAGATAGCTCTCGAAAAACGAAAATCATGAAAAAACTTTAAAACCATGTGAAGATTTCATTGTAGAATGAAATAAACAATTATATCTTCTCCAGTTTATAAGAAAGGTCTCATTTAAAATTTTATTTATTGCTGGATCCAAAGCAATACATAATGGGTGTTAAATTGGTAAGTTGGTAATACCTTTTATTGCATATACTGAAATTCCAGGATTCAAGAAGTATGCAATTTTCCATTAACTCTGATCCGACGAAGTATTCACCATCTTGACATGGGCACAATAATAAGACTTCAATGCATAACGTGGGCGAGTTGTCCTTGGTCCAGATCTTGAGCAACTCTTCTCTTATGTACTCGTAATTTACACACTGCAAATTAAACAAAAATGATAAGCCAGGATTTAATTGATTTGCGATATCAAAATGCATCACTATGTATTCAAAACGACTATCACCAATGTTAATACTTGTCCTGTTCTGTTATCAAATAGCTGACTCAGTTATGGTTTAATTATGAAATCAAACAACCAAATGCAAGTACAATATTTATATTAACAAGACAACAATTACTATCAACAAGATAATATAATACTGGTTGTAAGATCATTACGGTAAGCATAATGAAATGATTTTGAATTTCATTATCCAGTGTGATATTAGAGAAATATTCTATACGTACATTCATCTTCAGATAACCTATGGAACTAAATAAATATGTTCAAAGCGAAAAAGAACAGAGTATTCATCGAAAATGATCGTCATTCGTCAAACAATTTACATAATTAGATAGTTATTAAATGTCAATATAGGTACTTCCAAATTGACAAAAAATTATCTCAACTGTCTACATTCTATTCGTGTATTTTGTGAAAAATAATGTTAATTTTCTCAAAGTTTCACCGGAATCTCACTCGGCATTTTCAAGTTATACCTGTTTTAATTTTACATTTTAGAGTTTTGCTAAATTAACACTTCTATGTTAATTAAGCATCTGAAGAGGAAGTTGTAGTTCGAAACGAGATTCATGCGTATTATTTGATATACGGGAAAAATTAAATCAGTGTTTCATTATCTATATACACGTCAACGCATAGAAGATACCGTTTCGTGATTTTGCTAAAAAAAAAAGGAAATTGAATACGAAATAATGGCAATCTATCCATACTGCCAACATTCTTGAAATTATCAACTTCTGCATGAAAAACTGACGTTAAAATCTCAATGTGTTGTCCTACAAGATCTCAAGATGTCTTACAGTCTTCTGCCTCATTCTCTTACTCACTTCGCAAATTTTGAAATTTACAATATTTTCTGTGCAAATATGATCAGCCACAACATTTACAAGAGTGTTTATCGACTAAAAGTAGCATATATAAAAACTAACTTTTATTGAGTAGCTAGTTAGAATTATACTTTTTAGTCTTTAGAACACAAAGAACTTCATTAACTGTTTCGTTCTACAAGGAACTCGTCAGTTGTGTCACGTTACTGATTACTACTTACCAGACTATCCGTTGGGCTGCATATATGTTCATTGGTCTGATTATTCAAAAAACAGTGTGGTCCTTCTCGATATCCTTTACTCTTCGGTCCTAGTTTTTCCGGCACTCGACCCTCTGTTACAAGGGTTGTAACTGATAGCAGTATCTCCTCCTCACCTTTGACGCCACTCGTTGGTTTGAGATTGAAACTTGACCTATGCATCTGAAATTAGGACATTGATGATCGTTTTACGCTCCACAACATTCAAATTATATTAGGTAAACTTTCAAAATTCATCTTCGTCACTCAAGTTTAATTCATTATATCGATATAATTATGTAAATAAAAATGTAATTCAAGAACATTCTACAAAAGCATACTCCCCTTGGGTGTAAAGAGAAATGTCCAAGGATTCAAGAGTGTTTTGTATTTTCGAGAGATGAATCAATTTGAAATATGGGAAAAAACATAATATCAAATTCTTCAAGTCAGTTGGTTAGTGAAAAGTACCCTTGTGTGTAAAGCGAAATGTCCAAGGAGTTAAGAGCTATTTGTATTTTCGAGAGAAGAATTCATTTGAAATATGAGAAAAAACATAAGATCAAATCTTCAAGTCAGTTGGTTGCTGAAAAGTAATACTAAGAGAAATTTTTTTTGGAAAAACAGTAAATGAAACTATTCAAAATTCGTGGGTTGGGGGTGTTGTAGACTCGAGGAAAAAAAGTTGGACAATCCTGATGTAACTAATTTAAAATTTTAAGAAATATCAGAGGAGTTGGAGGTATCTGATGGCAGTTACTGTCTTCACAACTACGTTTAAGCGGGCTTTATTAATTAATTAATGAGTTCCTTATTCTCAACAGATATAATACATTGAGTATTATTACAAAAAACAATAACATAATGCTGAATAAAAACTGAATAACTAAATAAATAAAATGAAAAGAAATATAACAAAGGTCTCAAGATCTAAAATGAAAGAGATATAACAGCGAGCTCAATCTAATCTAAAAAAAACTGGAAACGTTACTAATAACTAAATAATAAAATTAAATGAAATGTTACAAAGAACTCAATCAATTTATTTTGATCAATTTCCTTTGTTCGCATAACTCCTCATAATAACTTCTATGGAGTCAAAGTAAATGTCACCTTTATTAGCAACTGTATTGAATGTAAACTCCATAATCGAAATGGGGGATTGTATTAGCGAGTTGGTCCTTGGAATCTATAAGTGAAACAATTCTGTGTTACCAGAATTTTGACTAGGAACATAAAATTTCAAAGCTGACAAGAGAGTGAGACAATCAATACTGTTGTGCAGTAATGAGTACAAAAATTTGAGTGATAAAGTTTCTCTCCTGTCCTGCAATGAGATAAAACTAAATCAACTCGATAAGAAAATAGTTCCACCGAGAGGAACATGAAAAAGGGGTTTAAAAAAGGAATTACAGCAACAGGGAATGTCATAGAACCACGTGAAATTAATGGTAAAGGAAAGGAAAATGAGGAAAAACTTTGTGAAGTGATTTAGAGCGACGGAATCGACAAACGATGGTACACATAGTTACAGCTGGTGTGTCAACCCCCAAAGTTTGTCTTTTGTTCTCTAAGAAACAATAGATAAAGAAAACGAAAGAACTATCGGAACTTTATCCAGCAAGTGTATGGTAAATCGATGTCAACTGTTGATCGTACTATAGGACATTGTAAATCATGATCGATAAATCATTAATGATATCTATCTTCACCTGAGTAATAAATAAAACAAATTCAGGTATTATTTGAAAAAATTATTTATTGCATTGAATTTAAATAATTGTAAATTGTACTATTAAAGAAAATCATACTAGGATCCATCCTAGGAGTAATGCAATTTCTATAAAATACAATATTTTTTTGTAAACAATACTATAAATTTAGAGTACAGATGCTAGTACCAACGTAACAAAAAATACGTTGGTAGCAGTGACGGTCAATTATAGCGCCACCTGCGATCATTCTTGAAAATCAAATAGTGTGCGCTCTTAGGCTTCCTGTTTCACATTTCCGTTCCTTCTCATGAAATCACGATTGCAACAGAGAGACAAGAAAGATGTAACAAATAAAAACGATTAATTTGCCAATGAATTATGTTGTAAGCTCAATATTTGAGGCAATGAATATGCATAAAATGCTAATTAACATATTTGTATGAATAAGCATCTTATAATCTCTGCAAATCAAGGTCAAGTTAATATTTCGACTAATACGTCGTGAATCAAACTAAATATCTGAGATAGGCATATAAACATTATATTTCCGAAATGACTAATCGTCAATTTCATGACTCAAATGTTTAATGAGGAAGTACTTGAACATCAATCTTTACATCGTAATAAGCTCATTCTTCAAGTTTTAAAACTGAAGAAACTTAGAAAATTAATGTTGAGGAATGAAAATGGCTTTACCTACTATGAAGAAAAGGTTAGCCTGCTGTCCAGTTGCCTTTTTCAACACAGTATGTGATTTCAGAGCAAAAACCATTCAGTATCTGGATTTTATAACATCTTTGCACTGTACCTATTTGCTCATAATTCCGAGAAAACGAGAATTTAACGTCTGAAATAATCGTGACGGTAACGTCAACGATCAGACACGTTTTATTTCGTCTTTATGTCCTGCAGCCTGGTTTGCAAGTTTTCAATTCAAAAAACAGATTAGTGAGGTTAGGAACTATGAAATGTTATATATTTCTCAAAAGAAATATTAACTTTTAATATTTTCTTTAGAGAAAATATTAAAAGCGTAGAAATCTTTAAAACCACAAAACACTCTATTTGATGAACAAACAATAGGTAGACATATGGGCACTAATCATTATTTTTGATACAAAACATAGGAAATTTTAAAGTTGAAAAACCTTTAAAGAAGGTTAGGAACTATGAAATGTTATATATTTCTCAAAAGAAATATCAACTTTTAATATTTTCTTTAGAGAAAATATTAAAAGCGCAGAAATCTTTAAAACCACAAAACACTCTATTTGATGAACAAACAATAGGTAGACATATAGGCACTAATCATTATTTTTAATACAAAAACACAGGAAATTTTAAACTTGAAAAACCATAACTATTGAGAAATTTTAGACATATGTTATTACGAAAAATTTTTTAAATATAATTATTGATACAAGTAAAAAAATATTGACATTTTTGAGATTGGTTCGGTACATGCATGGAATTAAAGAATTTCTATTACAGAATAGCTGATAAAAATAGCTCAATAAAGTAAACTGATCTAGCTTGAAGTTAAATATTCTCCCATACATCGCATAGAGAAAGAAAATTTGGAGTTCCATAAATCGTACAGAGAAAGGAGTTATGAACTAACATTTCCATGGCTTCTTGTCAAGTAGATGATCTATCTATTTATGTTGGTATTCATTAAAGGAGTTCTGTAGACATAGTCCGATGCAATCCTTTGTCGATTTCATTATTACTTTATTCAATTTTTTTATAATTTTTTCTTTAGTTCTATTACTATGTTTTTTTTTGCATTAGTTCAATTTTCAGCTGAACTATTTCCCCACTTTTTATCTTTTTATGAATTATTGTTTTTCTTTCTTTTTCGATTACATTCTTCATCGTAATTTTTTTGAACAATCGGAATTATGTTAATGATCTATAATATTTTCATTTTGTGTATTCAACTTGAAGTTTATATTTGTTTCCGTAACCAATAAAAACGATTTTTGTTTCAATGTGATTTTTTATAGAACCCTCATGTTAAAATAATAAAACGGTGCGTATACACGTAGAACAAAACTTTTTATAGTAACGCCATCTCGTAACAACTCTGGAAGACACTTTAAGTTAGGTTTTCAGTATTTAAACATCTCATCAAAGATGTGATGAGCACTGATGTTGCACTAATTGTTACCATGTTTGGACAGGTGGTACACACAGTTGAGATTTATTTTTCGTTTATTCAATAGAAGACCTCCTTATTACGAAGTGGACGGTAGAATCTACTATCAATTTCATAAGCAATTATCGTAGTAAAGAAATTCTATGCGATACAAAACATCACAAATATTAGAACAAAATAAAGAATCATGATGCTTGGAAAGAACTTGTGGTGTTAGGGAAAATAACTATTAGATAAATGGAAAAAAGAATGTTCTTCTGTTAACAATAAGACGAGATAAAACCAAATTTTGATTTTTTTGAAAACCAAATTTAGAGCCACGGTAGCAAGCAGCTGCAGAAACGTCCATTGTCTTCTTCAAAAGAAAACAACTGCTTTGTTTTAAAGACGATGTATTGATACACTGGGTATATTTTTTGACACGACGTATTTTTGATGCGTGACAAACAATTGTTACACGACTGCGTCACGATACGAAATTTTGTTCTATGTCTGTATGCACCTCAGTGCGTCTTACATGTAGCTTACATGTAGAGCAACGATTAAATCAACAATTATTCAATGAACGAATAAAACCGCAAAATCATAATGTCAAGGTTACGCTAACAATAGTCAAAACAAATAATCATTTTACGGGATTAGTATACTTCGATATTTTCGTCGTTATGTCGTTCAACAAAACGCTAAACTCCTGATAAATATATTGTCATACGCTTTACGAATCAATCAATACAAACAACACTTGTTTTTATAGGTGAAAAGTAGGTCAAAACCAGAACAGTGATGAAAATGAACAGCTGAAGAAGGTCACAGCTAACGGACGATCTGATTGCTGTATAGGGAAATTGCGGAATCGGTAACAGAGCAAGCACGTGACAGTTCCTGCGACTTTCGACCTAAACCATATTCAACGATGTTGCCACAGCTTGCAAATAATCCTGGGAAATAAGAATCTTGTTATAAGTTTGAAGTAATGCGGTCAAAGAGTTACTGATATCATGTACGGTTCTTAGAGAAGGTGGGAAGCAGCATGGCGAAATAAAAGAGGCGTTTGATCTTGTAATATAGTTTTTCAAACATATTTACTAATTTAAATGAAATAGGAAACTATTTCATTTAACAGGATCTGCAATGAGCATGCTTATGAATTACTGAAAATAATGATAATTCTTGTCAGTTTCTACAAACAAAAATGTTCATAAATGAATTAAAACATACTGCCCATATTTTAACAGCTGACAAAATTTCACTAAGAATATATTTACTCGACATATGTTTTGGCATTTAAAGCCATCATCACGAATTTGAAAGGTCTAGATGATGGTTAAAATTACGAAACATTTCAAGTAGGTAGATATATTTTTCAATAAAATAAAAAACAATGTTGAACTTGTTAATCATTTCTGCAAGATTATAATGAAAAAAATTGACATTATATAACCCAGAGATAACAGAAAAAATTGAAATAAAACATGAGTATGCATGTGTTCAATTTATTCATGTTCTACAAAGGATAACATAAGGTTATCAAATATAGTAATATGAATTTCAATGCATGGCTTATCTACAACAAAAGTTGAATGATTTATAGCCTAATGGAAGCTTATTTATGAAAACTGCAGTAGGTGCTATATTGAAATAACTTATTAACGTCTTACTTTCAGCAATCAAAATTTATTTGAGTTATTCATTTTGATAGTCGGTGTAATAGATAATGTGAATGTTAAACTTGCACAAAATAAAGTCTCATTTATTCTTCTAAGGGAATTTCGAAATATTTTTCAATTTTTTCGTGTTAATGTTTACCCTAAAGGCCGCCTTACACGGTCAATATTATTGAAGCAATATCGATATTGGTCAATATATTGATCGTGTAAGGAGTACATTGATACAATAATATTGATGGAAATAATATTGAAAGAAATAGAATCCGTTTGATTTTTATTGAAATATCAATAATATTGAGTCGTGTGAGGGCTACCGTTTTTTTACTATATATTGCTTCAGTAATATTGCTTCAATAATATTGACCGTGTAAGGCGGCCTTAAGGATCATTACTTTTTATTGAAATAAAAACGAAGTAACCTATATATTAACTTCAGAAAGATAAAGAAGATATCTCCAATTATGTATTAACATTATGGAACTAAACGAACACATAAGGAACTAACAAAAAGAGGAAAAATTCAGAGAATAAATTTTTTTTTCTAACTGCAATTATAATTAAATCAAGTTTATGTATCATCAGGTGCGCATTTAAAAAAAACCGTATGAAAATCTATTCAACAGTTTTATGTCTTTGGCAATATTCCGGAACAGAAACTTAATAGGTCTAATACCTATCGTAAACTCCAAGAGCTCTTAGGTTGATACGATGATGAATTTTGGCAGCGAAACGTGGATTCCTTATTGCAATTTTGAAACCAAAAGTCAACTCAAAGAATGACGTAAACCTGAAGAATGTCGGTCTTTTAGAAAGGTACAGAACATTATATTATTCTAGTTTGATTTGTTATCCAGGCCACTACGACAGTCACTTGTCAAACGTATTTTGACAAGTAACTGTCGCTTGTCAAACTAGAAAGTCAAACTATGCAACTAGAAAGTTGCATAAGCGTCAATTATTGCAATAGGATAATGCACCGAAAAAAAACGAAAGATGTATTGAACGATTGACGAATGGAAATTTCACCCAGTGTTTATTATCTCTTTCCAATAATAAAAAATCCTCGTGTGGTGTTCGAGTGAACAGTTTCACTGACTTAAAACGTAACATAAGTAGTTGACGAGACAGAAATCGGAAAAGTTCCTCAATGACGACTTAGAAAATCAGGTACTTTATTGTCAGGTAAACATTCGCTTCATCTAAATGATGAACTCGTTTTTATGAAGATAATGTTGAAAGATTACATTGTAGTATAGAAAAAAAAATAATAAACATAATGAACATTAAAACTATATACTCGAAACTTCGGAAACTTTCGTCATAAAATAGGAGATTAATTCATTAAATTCACGCTTAATTCAAAAGAAAACCATTCGTTGTTCTCTGTATAAGTTAGGTGCACAGAAAGTGGAAGGAGGTTATGGAAACCAAATACTAAGTTAGCGATGTTTTTGCTTTGAACTCACTTTTCGCAATGAAAACTTGTGAGATATGTGATATATTAATCGAACTGTTAAGTGTAGAATTTGAAACGCTTTTTATGATCTATTATTTTTGATTATGAACACCTCACGAAAATACATCATATAGAACAAGATGACTATTACCGGTAAAAGCAAGACTTTTCGAAAAACTTTTTCTAAAAGAATAAAATCAATCATCGAACAAAATTAACTGATTCCTAATCATCAGTTAAAGTGGGGAAATAACAATTCCAAAAAATCAAGTACACAGACACACATAATAGATTCCTTCTGCAATGTTCTCAGATAACGCACAAGCTTTTGATACAAGTATTACACGAAGACTTTAGCTATAAATTAAGATCATATCTACCGAACTAGTTCTCTGAAATCTTACAATTTTACATACTGAAAGATATTTCAAAATCAAACAAGAACGAGCATATTCCAAACTCAAACCCATCGATGCAGGTGTTTCTCAGGGAAACGTGTTGGGACCAGTACCAAACACGTTATATACGTCTGATATACCATTAATTCAAAATAATTTCATAGTCTCTTTTGCTGATGATAATGCTATATTAGTAGTATCAGTAAGTAGACTATACTAATAAGATCAGTAAGTAAACTGAACATGGAGAATTGAAATAAATAAAAATAAATCTGTACCACTCAAGTACAAACAAAATTGTGGATAACACTAGACGCAAAGATCCGATGGAAAGTTCACAGACAAAAGGATAGAAATTAGAATTAAAATACAGGAAAAGTCATTGGCTGATAGGTTGCAAGTCAATAACCAATACAGAACAAGTTTTTACTATATGAGAATATTCTTACACCTCTGTGGTCCTAAGAAATACAATTATTGGGGTGTACCAAACAGATAAATCTGAATACCATCCAATAATTTCAAAACAAAGCACTCAAAAATGCTAAAGATGTTCCTTGGTACGTTTGTAATAGTGACTTACATAGAAACATGAAGATATAAACTGTTGAGCTAACTAATACCTAGTGTGCCAATAAACATGAAGAAAGGTCAACATGTTAACAACGAAGCGATTCAACTGTTAGACAACACGAACAAAGAGAAGACTCAAAAAAACAAAACAGTTTGGGTTAATTAAATGAGATTGACTGCGAAAAACAGTGCTCCTTTTACATGTTAAGTTTTAGTGTTACTCTAATATAAGAATAGAATCTAAGGAACTTTGATGATTGTACCTACCCTTAGTTCAAGTTATAAAGTAGTGAATTAAGTGAAAATAAAATTGCTTATTGGCCTACTGTGACCAGATTGCAATAATAAAAAAACTTTCAAAGTATTAATATTACTTAATTAAAAGTATTGAATATTAATTTAAAAAAAATGGTTCACTGTCCATTTGATTATTATTGTATAGAATATACAGACTTAGAACCGATAGGTGCGCAATGAATTTTTATGTTAATTTCAGAACGATAGATACCTTTACATTCTGCTAAAACACACGTATTTGTCATTTCCTATGAATCAATCTAAGAAGTTTCCACTTCAGACTTTCAGTCGTTTATTTTCAGAAACGTGTCATTTATCAACACGGCAATAAAACGAATAAAGCAACCGATATTGTATCGATGTAAGGAAAATTATTTTCATCCGTAGGTATCCATATTCGGACCAGGAAATCGATGATGCAATTACAGAAATAGAACCGGCATCAACGCGCAGGTCTACACGTGGACCACGAAATCGATAGTGCTACAAACTGCAACGGAGAACCACTGGAGAAACAAAGTAATTACCTTCCGTTACACGTCAAAGCATCGATGATGGAGAAATGCCGTCATATGCTTTATGACCTTGCAGTAAAAATATGATCTATATTGCCATCACCTAAATTTCATTTCTGTATAGCAATATCTAATATATTTAGTTTTTAATATTAAATTGACAAAGATTTTGATACTCATTTCGTTCAATTTTTGTTAAATTATGTTTACGTTATTATTTCAGGTTGACGCGATGGTTTTCGCTCAAGCTTCACATGTGCGATTTTATAGCGACAATCAGTGTGATCTTCGAGATTTTTTATATTGATCTGTAGTAGACCTTTTTGGTGCTCTTTTAGCCACTGTGTTCCGCATTTACTTTTCATAATTATATCGAGTAGTTTCTTAACAGTCCGATTATATCGGACTGTTTCATCCAGTAGATATGTACATAAAACTTTGCACGTCGTTTTCTGGTTACTTTCTTTATTTATTCGTCTTTTTATGAAGTTCGTTCTGTGGTGTATTCCTCTAAACGTCGTTTGTATTGAGTGGACCTTAAATCTTTCTGATAATTTTTCTATTTCTCTAAATTTTTCTTGTTTTTCTATTTCTCTAATTTTTGAATAAACGTCAATATCCACTATTTCAGCTCCGTAGATTACTTGTGGAAGTATCGTTGTGTTGTAATGCCTCAATTTGACGCCTCTCGAAATGCACTTTTTATTACTTTTACGCCCATGTAGGCTTGTAGACCCTTTGGAGCTTGGTAATTCTTTGTTCGTTAGCAATTCGGTTTAATCCTGAGGACTGTATAATTTCTCCGAGGTATTTAAAAAGTAGAAATAGAACTTGTAAAAATAAAATAGACTTGTAGAATTTCATCATGTTTTGCGACTAGAGAATAGTTATTTCTTGGTTGTCTTTATATGTATTGGGTTTCATCATAAGAGATTTGTGATCCGGTTTTTATTTTTATAATTATTACTTCTGTATTACATTATTATTATAACTTTTTTTTTTTTTAATGGGTTGAATATGAATAGCCAAACTAAACTTCGCCTATCACTATAAACACAATTTGTGCGGAAAAATTAATAAAATCCCCCCGATTTAGATAAAGTCCCCCCGATTTCGATAAACTTCCCGAAAATGTCGACAAAGGACCGTGGAACTACTGGTTGGTTTCAGGCAGAATGTTTCCCAAAATTGAAAGCAGTGCTTTCAAAGCACAGTCCTAACTATTCAAGACCAGGTTATTCCAACTCGTAATTACCTGAAATACACAGTAAAAGACCCAACAGTGAGGGACGACAGCTACCGATACGGATGCCAAACATCAGAGACAATTCAGCACATAACAGGGGGATGTCCAACACGGAATAAAGAGAGAGAGAGAGAGAGAGAGAAAGGGAGATTAATAATTATAGAGTCCTCCTAATTTGTTAATTTTAAAGTCCTGATTATTATAATTATTATTATATGAAAATTATATGAAATTATAAAACAATAAATTATCGAATAGTAAAGAAAACATTATTTTAATACACATAAATTCATTATTAATTTCAAACTGACTTCAATTTACTATTTTAATTTTGAAACAGATTCACATCAAAATATTCGTTAAATTTCAAAGTGGTAAAATTGTAATAGCATTATGTCTCTACTCTACTCTTGGATCGGTTATCACAGAGGATGGGTCTATATCCGGCGACATAACCCACAGGATTAACGCTGGGTGGAGTAAATGGCATAAGCTTATCAGACTCTTATGTGATCTAAAAATGCCTGAAAGGACATAAGGGAAAGTCTATAAATCACTTGTCAGACCATTTTTGCTCTATGGTAGCGAAACAGGGATCTTAAAGAAGATTCACGAACAAAAACTACATACTACAGAAATGCGTATGTTACGATGGGCACGAGGAGTTACAATGAGAGACAAAATAAGTAATGAATTCATCCGGGGTAGTTTTAAAGTTGCTCTGATCGTGGACAACTCGCCGAGTCCAGCCTAAGATGGTATGGTCATGTCAAGTGATGTCCCGAAGACCATATAACAAAAAAGTGCCGTTCCATTGCTACACAAAAGAAAGGGAGAGGTAGACCACTAAGTTCTTGGTTAACGAATGTTCAGAGGGACATGAAGATGTTGGGGCTATCGAATAACGATGCTAACCAGCGAAATGAATGACGCCTCAAGATCAAAAAAGCCGACCCCATCTAACGGGACAAGGCGAGGCCAAAGAAGAAGAAGAAAATTATGTCTCTACTCTAGAGATAGTACAAAAAACTAATATAGGTCTTTTCATCATAGCAACAGAAGAAGAAACGAAAATTTTCACAGTTCTTGTTTGTCAGTATGTTTTTAAACGATTCACGCAAAAATTATTTCATGGATTCAAGTACAGTTTTCATCAATGTATTGGTGAATGCTCAACTTGAAATATAGGCTCCATTTTAGACGAAATACTTGTTCCTAAAGTTTCAAATTTAATATTGAACTACTATCCGAATCTCTAACAGCGGTACATGAATATATTTTCATGTTTTTGAAAGTCGATCAAACTTCGCCTGAAGCGATAAATTGTAGTTCATGATAATTAGATGTTGAAAGAAAGGTTATCCTCATTTATAGTGGCCAATATACCAGAACACGACAAAATCGTTGGCAAAAACAAGTTTTCGATAAGAACGAAAATTGATGAACAAATATCTCAATCATAGTCGATTGAGGTGGGAAATACGTATGGAAATTACAGGTCACACAATTAATAAATTGAAACACTTTCAAGAATGTTTAAAAATTCATACAATATACTGTCCACTACAGTATTGTTTCGATCTACACTACTTTCATCAGGTGAATGAATAAATACTTCATCAAAATATATACTTTTGGAAATTCTTAAGTATATTTTAGTTTATCAGTTTTACAAAAAAGCATTTCAACTAAACTGAAGAAAAACATAAACTAAAAACGCATTGAAATTTTGTTATTCACCTAGTTCATAAATATTGAAAACGTTTAATTTTAATTTATTGAGAAATTTCGAGATCAATCATTCGAAACTCACTATAAATAGAGATTTTGATGAAAAATCATTCGCTAATCTATACAAAATATTAATCAAACATTATTTTAATAATGATAATATATTAGATACAGATACAATAAGATATTTTTTTACCCTTTCACTTTAACACTTATATTACAGCAAAAACGAAAAGAAGTATTATAAAACTATACTTAAAAAACATCAAATTAACGTTAATTATAAATTTAAAATATTATACATGCCCCACCAAACGTGAAATACATCGAAATAATAACACACTCTACCATAAAACAATAACGAATAAATTGTTAAGTTTCTGATGAAATAATTTATACATATTTGAGTGAAAATGTTGGTTTGTTCGTTATAGCCCACCCAATCTGGCTAATGTAACCAGAATATACTTTCCGCCTGTTAAAGCTTCCTGTTCATTACAATTGATTAAGTGTACAATCCGTTATAAAAAGAATGTCGTTGTACTACTAATTTTACCATTACATAATGGGAACATTTCAATGAACAAGCATCATACTACACTGAATAAATCTGACGAATTGAACCCAATTCAATTACCTACTCAAAAAAGAAGGAGCTTAAGAATAAGAACATAATGAAGTAAAAATTTGAATCAAACTCTTGGTTTAATTTTTCACAAATATGTTTAATAATAAAATAATATTACAAAGTTGAGTCGACATATTTCTTGACAATGAGCAGACGACCACTGGAAACATGTCGACTCAACGTTTTAATATTATTTTATTTTTCAATATATTTGTGAAACATTAAGCCAAGAGTTTGATTCAAATTTTTATTTAATCATGTTTCACCAAGAGATAAGCGAGAATTCAATTTGAGTTATATATAATAGGTAAATTAATTTAATTTTTTACATTTCTTTCACAGTTTCTATTAGTAGTTAACACACGGTTAATTTCACGGTTATTATTTCACACTCAAACATTGAATTCATCTCCATCATTTCATTTCTAAAGCAGCCCAATTAATATTGAAATTTTGAATAAGAAATGTAACTACAATACAAATACTAAAATACAAATATCCTTCCTCAATATTTCAATTGGAATTTCAACTATTTCGATAATGACTTCAATATTTTTCATTCTCCACGAGTTAACATGTATGTATTTCAAATTATCCAACAAACCTAATAGAAACTAATAAATTTGATTGAATATTCGTGGATTTCTTAGTGACATCGTTCAATCTATTGAATAAAAAAACACTTATTTACCAATTTAGTTTACCAATTATATCAATTGCTTGACAATTTTTTAGAGGTAGGAGGGTGGGGTAAAAGTTTCCGGCCTGACCAAGAGATGGCGCCACTAGGTCTACTTTTGGAGCGGCGGCGTCCTACAGTACCATTCCTACTGAGCTTGTATGTCAAGTTTCAGGTCAATCGTTGCCTTAGTTTGCGTTTGAGATCACATTGCGCGAGACGCGTCCGTTGTTTTCGTGAAAATGGAAAAATTGGAGAAACGTGCTGTCATCAAATATTTCTATTTAAAAGGGTTTATACCAAAACGAATAGGAAGAGACGGAATAAAAAAGAAATGGATTCAACACTAGGAGACTCTTCCCTATCATATTCAACTATTGTGCAGTGGGTTTCTGAATTCAAAACGGCCCGTTGAGATCATAACTTCAAAAATGATTGAGAAAATCCAACAAATAGTATTGGAAGACTTAGATTGAAAGTGCATGAGATAACTGAGACCTGTAGGATGTCAGCTGAACGTGTGCGAAACATTTTGCACAACTATTTGAGCATGGAAAAGCTGTGTGCAAGATGGTTTTCGCGTTTACTAACGCTCGACCAAAAACCGATTCGAAAAAACACTTCTACCAAAAATTGGGCGACGTATAGGCGTAACCCAAACGAATTTTTGCTTCCATTCATAACTGTTGATGAGACTTGGGTTCACCCCTACACTCCTGAAAATAAAGAACATTCAAAATAGTGGGTTGGAAAGGGGAACCAACTCCAAAGAAGGAAAAACAATTTTATCGACAAACAAGGTTATGGCTACTGTTTTTTGGGATGCGAGAGGAAATAAATACATTGATTATCTTGAAAAGGGTAAGACTATCACTAGTCAATACTACGCAGACTTATTGCAACGTTTCAAGGAAGAGGTGCAAATTGAACAGTTAAACGTTTGAACAAGGGATGAAAAATTTTGATTATTCACGATAAGGCACCAGCGCATTCGTCGACTGTTGCCATGACCAAAATCCACGAATTGAAGTTTGAATTGATGCCGCATCCTACCTACTCTCCAGACTTAGCCTCCAGCGACTATTACCTGTTTTCTAACCTCAAAAAATGGCTTTGCGGTAAAAGATTTGAGAGCAACGAAGAAGTTATCGAAACTATAAAACATTATTTTGAGGAGCTTGACGAATCTAGGTTTAAAACTGGTATAACTGAATTAGAACACCGTTATAAGAAATGTATCAGTGCTGATGGAGATTATGTTGAAAAATAAAGCAAAAAAATTGAAAAGATGGTTTTTCTTGGTTAGGTCGGTAACTTTTCACCCCACCCTCGTATATTCAAAAGTAACATTGAACACTTATTCTCTAATAGGGATGAAAACGATTCCTCCTCTTGGTATCGATGTCTTTGAAAGAAGGGAGCAGGTCAGTCTTTAGGAAGACAAAGTTAATTAATTCATAAAAGAATTAATAATATAAAAATAATAAGTTCTTTATTCTCAACAGGTATAAAACCCAATTACAGAAAATAATAACATAATATCGAATATTTAATAGTTTTGGCGTTTACTTGTAAATCCATTAAAATAAACGAAAATTCAAACACTTGAAGTTTTGATTTACACTTTATTGACTACATAGCATGACGCGTTTCGTCGTTACAAATCACTTCTTCAGAGTATTTTGTTAGCATCTGAAGTAGTCGTTTATAACGACGAAACGCGTCATGATATGTAGTCAATAAAGTGTAAATCAAAAGTTCAATGTGTGTGAATTTCAGTTTATATTCAATAATATTGAATAATGACTAAATAAATAAAATGAAAGAAATATAACAAAGAGTTCAATCTCATCTAAATACAAACTAAAAAAAGTAACTAATAACTAAATAATGCAATTAAATGAATTATAACAAAGAACTCAATCTGAATCAATTCATTTTAGTCAATTTCGTTTGTTCACACAACTCCTAATAATAACTTCTATAGAGTCAAAGTGAATGTCACAATTATTGGCAACTCTAGTGAAAGTAGACTCCATAAACCAAATGGGGGATTGTATTAGCGAGTTGATCCTTGAAGTCTCTAGGTGGAATACTTCTGTAGTACGAGAATTTGCCTAGGAACACGAAATTTCAAAGCGGGCAAAAGAGAAGGACAATCAATACTATTGTGCATAATTTGTACAAAAATTTGAGTGATGAAGTTTCTCTCCTACTCTGCAATGAGATTAAACTAAATCCACTCAATAATTTGCCATGATTGACTCCTCTCGGTGGATGAACTTTAACCTCCCTCCAAACAAAGGATTAAATCGTCCTTCCAATGTTGAGGAATAATTGAAATATTACGTATAACGAATCCATATATTTTCGACGCAGATGAAATAAGATGGGTGATGTATGGAATGAAGGAAAGTTTCTGACTGAAGACTATAACAAGATCTCTCACCTTATCAGAACGGGAAAGAACACTCAATTCAACAATTGCACTCAAAAGAATTACAAACAATGGGAACACAAAATAATATAAGAGATTTAAGACGAATACAGTAATAATAGCGACAAAACTGAAGTTAAGTTGGTCATTTATTATTGGAGTTTTTTTCGGTGCAAATCATAAATTTTCAAGTGTCTAGAAGATCCAAAGTTTTTCCTTCCATCTGTGGGTGCAACAACTCCAATGATTTTAAATCTATGAAGTGGTTATTTTGAATACAATGTGTAGCAAGACCAAGAGAATTTTCATTATGTAATATTGAGAACTCACGTTCTTTTATACTTGTTTCGATGTCCAACCAGTTTGGACGGAACATCGAAACCAAAATAAAAGACCATATATTCTCCAGATTACACAATAAAAATTCTACTGGACTTTCAATAGGTTATATTGCGTTTTTTTTGACACACAACATAACCTATTTGTTGTGTTATTCGTTAGGTTGTATTGTTCGAAATTTAATAGAAAATGCAACTACTATGCAGTTAAATATAATGATTCATTGGAGTAGAATTGATGAGCGATTTTCTTGGAAATTCCAACTTAAACCACAACTATTTCCATTGAAAATGAACGTGTTTTACGTTTGGACTGCACGAACCATTCACTGGACTTTATAAATATAAATCGAGCAGTAGGAGAATAATTATTCCTTTCCATTCCTCATAAATGTGCTTGGAAAATTCCATGCGACAATAGAATCACTGGACAGCTGATCAATATCCTCACCACCAACGTTACGGTGACTCAACACAATTATTAATTTCAGTAAATTTCTTATTACTGCGAATTCTTTACTGAATTTCAGAAAATTGCTTCAAAGGAAATATTCAAGGTTTACGTGTATGAAGGTAAATGATCCCATTGAATTTTTTTATCATGTCAAGAACGCATGGAAATATTTCTACGAAAAATTATACTAAACTAATATTTACCCAAGGAAGCTGGGCAAAATTGAAAAAGACAATTCATTTCTTTCGATTGAACTTTGAAATGAAAAATATCAAGGTCAACATTAAAAAAATTTAACTAACGCTCATATTTTCCAACGTTTTTCTTTGGCAAAGCTCTTTGGTCTCTCTGGACGAATTTCCACCTTGCTAGGGGCTCTATATGACTGCGAAAAAAAGGCCAAATATAGAGAGAAAAACGCTTATGTAATTTCACAAAACGGGTCATCCATGAATTACTCACACGTTAAGGGGGAGGGATGGGGCCGAACAAGTGTGATATGTGGCAAGGGGGCGAGAATGGTCCTAAATTTCGTGTTGTCACATTTCGAAGAATTTTGTTGGAATACGTACTTTGCATTATTATCAAAAAACTAAAAAAATTCTCTATCTAAACCTACAAGGTAAATTCTCTTTATGCAGTACATGGATAAAATAGTAAGAGTTGATTGTATTTTCAAAATATTTTATGTCTACTCAGATATTCGCCAAGAGAGGACCATCTAGGCGTAATTTCGGAACAAATAGGGAATGAAGAAGCGATGCTGATTTTGGAATTATTGTGGGTACGTACTATATGGATAGAAACGAATTCCATATGAAATAAGAAATTAATAATTGGGTTAAATTAACTATCCTGCTTTGTTCAACAGTTGAATCATATATTACAGTGTGCTTGTAAATTTGTTTCGCTTCATAAATGATATAATAATAATAATAATAATGTTTATTGGTGTAGATACTGAAAATTACATACATATACTAAAAATATACATCAATGTCGTATATGCAGGACAGTTTTACACAGGTCAATCTAAAAACATACTATCAAATATCGATCAAAATATTTACAAGTTCACAACGCATCATCAACACGAACACTTAAAAAATCGTTCAGATCATATAAAACATTTTCAATGATGAATTTCTTAATAAACACTTTAAAGATATAGATGTACCTAATTAAGAAACCTGATGATTAATCAAATGCATGGACAAAACCTGGTGTCCTTAGTTGGGTTTTTCTGCACAGGATTAATCTTTCATGACTTCAGAGGCAGTTATAATACCGAAACCAGGAGTTATTGAAAAATACTACGTTACTAAATATATAAACCTACATAAAATAAATAACATTGTGTTTTCCTAAACTATTCAACTTATTGATTGAGGGATTGACGTAATTTTTGAATGTAATTAAATAACATTCAGAAGGAATTTTTGGATTCCGAATACTAAAATATAAAATCATAGCTACCTATGGTCATAACTTAGCTACCTCAGAATATATTTTCTCTATATATCTAAATATTTAAAACACTAAGTTGGATATGAAAATAATCAAGAAGATTCTAATCCCTTGATTTTGAGAGATTCTTATATTACTTACGATTTTTGATGTGTGTCACCCCATTCAATAAACAAAACTCGAAACCAATTTACCTGCAATAAAAAAAAATTCAATATATATTTTCCTAAACTTGTGTTCAGAAATACATAAAATTGTACCAGAATAATATCAATCAATCAAAGAATATCAAAGAGAAAGCAAATATGTCTAAAAAACTAGGTACATAAAATAAGTAGGTACTGATCACAATAACATACTTCAAAACATTAACTTATTATTTAATTTTCCGAAACAAAATTTTATGTTACATTTACTTCAGCTTATATATATATATATATATATATATATATATATATATATATATATATATATATATATATATATATATATATATATAATATAATGGAGTGCGGCAGGGGGATTGCTATTCTTACGAACAATAGAACTGAAGCGGTTCTCGCCGTGGAAACCTACATGACATTGCGCAGAAAACGTGATTACAAATCTCTCATGATAAAACCCAATACATGGAAAGACAACCAAAAAATTAATCACTTTTAATCACAAAACAGGGTGAAACTACAAGTTAGCCATTTTAAATACCTCGAGGAAGTTATACAATCCTAAGGCTTAAACCGAATCGCTAACAAAGAAGTACCGAGCTCCAAAGGGCGTACAAGCTAACATGGGCGTAATAACACAACCATTCTTCAAGAAGCAATCTACGCACCTGAAATAATCGTTTTTGACGACCATTCAAAAATTACAGAAATATAAAAACAAGAACGAAAATTTTACGATTCCAATCAATAGAAACGGCATTTGGATCGAAAGACCTCAGAACAAACATAATCAAAAGACAAATACAATAACGCAGGAAATTACAAAACGACCAACAAAGTTTACTATGCTTATGTCTAACAGGATTAAACAGTTCCTTCCAGAATATGGAAGGAACTTCTCGATATTATAAAGAAGAGTAATTTCGGCACAAAGTGGCTGAAAGAGGCCGAAAAGGATCTACAATATGAAAAATATCGATGATCGCAGGGAGCGTCGCTAAAAATCCCACATGTGAAGGTTGAGCAAAAATCATTGCGCCAACCTGGAATAAAAAAGACAAATGAAGGAAGAAAGAGCATTCTGAGGGGAATGAAGCGTTTTTGAGAGGCAAAAAATCTAAAGAAAAGCACTAAAAATTACGAATTCAAGTTCTATCGCTCTCCTAATGAGAAATAATTATTACAATAATAAATAATATATGTATATACTTCAGTGATGGAAATTCAAAAATGGTGGAAATTGTGGATAATCCAGACGGAAATGGGTGTACCACAACACCTCGTACACCTCATTAAACGTCTCTATGAAGATGGCACAGCCGCGGTTCGAATTGACGGTTTTGAATCCGAACGATCTGAAACTATAGCCGGCGTCAGGCAAAGTTGTATACTCGTATTATCTCTGCTATTGTTCAACATATACACTGAATACATCAAGCGAATAGTTCCCGAAGACTGGGACAAGGGAATATCCATAGGAGGCCGTAAGTTGTCAAATCTACGATATGCGGCTGATACCACTCTCTTAGCCTCGACCAAAGATGACATAGAGAGTCTGCTTTGTCGTCTAGAGACCATAGATACGGCGTTTGGACTCGCTATTAACCGCGATAAGATCAAAATTATGATCGTGGACCGCCCTAATCACAACCAGGTGAACGTTCAAAACATTGCGGGATGTGAAGTAGTCAACAGTTACGTATATCTGGACTCCAAGATCTCAAACGCTGGAAGCTGCGAAGACGAAATCCGGAGGCGTTTCGCCATAGCAAGATCTTCAGTGAAAAAGCTCACAAGGATTTGGAGGGACCGCAGAATAACCAAAAACACAAAGGCTCGACTAATGAAATGCCTAGTCTTTCCAATCTTCTTGTGCGGAGCTGAGACATGGACATTAAGGATGCAAGATACTCGCAAAATTGATGCGTTAGAAATGTGGTGCTGAAGACGCTGGCTCAGAATCCCGTGGACTGCACATCGAACCAACGTCTCGATTCTGCAGGAGCTAAACATGATATAACCCGAAACTAAGACTCTAACGAACGATTGGTGGTCCAAGGGAAAGTCGAGGGCAAAAGATCGCGTGGGCGCTCTCCAACAAGGTGGACAGATCTGATAAAATCTGTAACGCATTCCAGCATCAATGAAAACTCTAGATCCGCTAAACATAGAGCAGTGTGGCGACGTATTGCGTGGGGCGCAGTGGCACAAGACCGAGACATGACCACGACCTCTCTGTCAAAAGTGAACCACTGAGAAGAAGAATATACTTCAGTATATTTTTTGGACCTGTTTGATATGTTATATTCTCAAGATATTTTAGCTATGTTTTAGATATTTCAGTTGACGCTCCTTAACTAAACTGAAAATAAGAACTGTTGAAAAGGTTGACAAACGACATTTTAGATGTTGATATGTCATACGGATTTTGACAGATTGCTTTAAAAAAATCTTCGTTTTACTATTTCAAAGACTACTCTTTTTCTATTCAACATAATTGCAGATATTTTTATAGATGCAAAATAACAAAATCGAAACGTATTATATTAATTAAAACATTATTAAAATATATACATTAAATAATTATCAGCTGATCGATAAGGGGATAGGTGCAATTTTATAGCAACAATAGAATACAATACATCGATTTACTGTTACTTTTCGCATAAAGATTCCATAACAGTTATTGATTACAATCTACGACGGGTTGAAAGCAATAAATTATATTTAGTCCAAATGAACGTTCTACTTAAGATGAACTGCGGAGTTAATCATTCCTAGTCTTTCATTATTGCTGGAAATTACAATCTTTATTCATTTCTTCATGATGAACTGTAAAATCGTATTGAATCACGGAAAACTTCACGAATGCTCCAAATAAGAAACAAGAAAACTTAGAAAAGGGTTCATTACATGGAAATTCTCGAAATACCAACGTTAATAAGTCAGTGAGTTTATTGGTGCCTATACAGCATGCATAAGTGTTTTTACACAAGTCTCGATATAAAATACAATTATTGAGGAAATAAAACATCTCTATGTGCTCGAATCAATAGAAAAAAACAAGGTAGTTCGTATACTGGGGAAAGTCTATAAAAAATTATGTAAAACTATAAATAACATTTTCTATCAGAATACTCTTAAATAGTAGTCTGAACTTATTGATATATATATATATATATATATATATATATATATATATATATATATATATATATATATATATATATATATATATATATATATATATATATATATATAGTAATACTTTCCTCTTCTACTGTCCAAGTCCTTTACGAGAGCCTTGGTCGTTCGGAGTCATGTTTAAACCTTTTTTTCGTGTATTTTGCAATATGTTTTCAACAATTCAAGATATACATTTTGTTATACTTATATTTTCGAAATCCGTTTTAACAAACCAAATTGGACGATTCGTGTAGCACCCATTTTTCAATTAAGCGCTTTGATTTATTGGAACCGGCAATTACGCAAAAAATTATTATGCACCATTGTCCATTTTTTCCAACTTGAAGAGTGCCAAGATTGTTACTTTTCCACCAAATCGCAGCCAGGTAAGATAAAATTTCCGAGTTTATCCAAATTTTCTCCGCTTCTAATGATTCGATCGGGTCGAGTGACGGCTCATTTTGTTTGTTATTGAATTGCCTATAATATATCTATTGATGTCATTTGAGTTCTCATGATTATTTTTAATGTTATAAACAAAAAACTAAAAAAATACGATTTTTCGGTATAAATCGCCAATAAAAAATTTATTATTGTATGTCCAAATTATAACAAAAAGAGTATAAAGTACCTTTCTTCTAATGGCACAGTTTGCTGAAATAAATCAGTTGGTCCCCGTTTCTTGGTCTAATGAAGCAAATTAACATTGTAATCTGCTTTCATAAGATTTAAACTTGAATACGGTTCAACAGTTTGGAAACCTGATTATCAGTGACATAAAGATAAGCTGCAGTTTAATCAACGGAAGTTCTGGAAACTCTTGAGCTTTAGAACAGATGGAATATATCCACCTTAGGTATAACTTAATTAAGTATAATTACGTTTATAATAAAAAGTAGTGAAAAATAAAAATCAATCACCAGCTTTATTAAATCAAGGAACTTTGATCTGTTAATAATTATTAAAATATATGTAACGCATTTTTTTAATTGTTTTTGTACTTTTCAGAGGAACAAATTTGCTTTAATAAAGTTTGTGATGACTTTAAATAAGAATAAAATTCTTGGCACTTTTTTTTACATTAACCTTAGTTATCAATATCGCTTTCAAAACTGGAACCTGTAAATGATTTTTTTCGGATGTCCACAGTTTGTTCATGAGAGAAAAGACTCTTTCTACTGAGGCATTTGTTCCAGGTAGTCATGAAATGTATTCAATTAAAATACAAAAATTTGCATGTTTAAGATTGTTGTTACGAAAGTGTTTGAATACTTCCACCCAACGAGTTTCTGTTGAGACTTTTAAATTATCCCATTCGATTATTTTTTGGCAAGTGACGTAGCTAGAAATTAATGTAAATTCGTCCACCTTAGGTATAACGCATAAACTACTGATAAGTCGACATAATGTAGACACCCTAGGTGCGCGAAGGAATTGCTATGCAATCATTTCCTTGCATATAATGATAAGAATATTAAGAATAATTTGAAATGTCAGGAGTCATTCCATAAACTTGCGTTTCTCGTACCTAGAGTATATTCCAGAAGCTGATTCACGTTCTACCTTAAACAGCTTGAACTAATGTTCTAAAATTTTGTGAAAACAGTGAAATATTTTATGGGTAAAGCTGAAAATATTTAACTCTAGTGTTTCTGATATTAAGGAAAGTTTCTCAAAACCAAGATCTACATTCTTGTTGCTTCGCGAAAGATATACATATAGCGAGTCAGTTCTTTTATGTGAAGTTATTTTGTTTATAGTGTTACTATTTGTATTATCTCTCGGACACTCCTAATTAACTTTTTTTAGTTTTTCATATTGTTTTATTAGCAGTTTTTCCTATTTTGTTATCAGAATATTGCCCTGTGAATCAGCAATTCTATAATTGCTGATTCTAACATTGTCTATTCTACATAATTGAAATAGAACTGAGTAGTTTTCTGATTTTCACTATAATTAATTCAAAAACATGACAATATCGTTTCGCTAACACAGTGGCTTCATCAGATGTTGATGATAAACTGCTCAGTTACTTCTATTTAAATTATGTATTTACATTTTCATCATGTATCGGCCCAATCGATTAATGAATCCCTATTCTACAATTATGTAGAATATATAATATAATTGAGAAAATAAACAATATAAACTAAAAACCCATAAAACAGAGGGCTCAGTAGTCGTTATCCGGTTTTGAAAAATTTGAAGTTTCACTTAAAAAGAAAAATGTTTTCACACAAAGTATAAAGATTTTAGTTCGAAGAAACAGATTTATTTTCGATTTGAAAATTATTTAAGAATAGATTGACACTAGAGATAGATTGACATTACTTCAAATTCAATTCCCTTTTTTTAGCAAAATGATATTTACTGTGTGTTTATGTGTAAGAGGTTTAGAACGTCGTGTTATTTATTGTAAGAGGAAAGAAAATGTCACCGCTGATGCGTCAAAATATTGTAAGCGACAGTATGATATGACGACGAATTGTCTATTTGAATTGAGTTTTATATAAAGACAGATAATCACATTTTCAACTGATAGACTTTAGGTATGTCATAGATAGGTTAATCACTATCGATACATCAAACAGGTTAATTTATGGAATTATTGATTATCCGACTGATTTGTAATTATTGGAAGTATGACATTTCCTTAGTCGACCCCCTCGACTTCACAGGGGGAAATAGTAACAATATATGATTTGTAGCACAAATTGTACCTAGAAATTTTATAATTTTCGAAAATATTCACGAAAAATAAGTGCACAAGAAAAAAACGAATTGAGTGTGATTATAGCGTCGGTGGTCAGGTCTTTCTCGTTCTGGTAGTCCTTCATTCCACACATCACCCAACTGATTTCATCTGCCTCGAAAATATATGGATTCGCTATACGCAATGGCAAATATTTCAATGATTCCTCAACATTCACAAGACTATTTAATGCCCTAAGTCCTATGGGACGCGCTCCCCTAGGGGGCGCGAGACTGTTGCAAGGGGGACATGCAGCTGTTTCCAAAATATTATTTTCGAATACAAACCAAAAAATCCGAATAGGTGTCAAAAAATTAATCAGCAAAAAAGATATACGTAATCTACAATCCTATCCTCGCCGCTAATTTTTCGGGCACAAGTGCTAAAACATCCATCCATACTCTTGCTGGAGTATATGAAAATAATATTGTTACGTTTTGGCTACGAGTAAATGACGATTTTCCTACTTTAACAAACAAAGCTTTATAAATTTCATTGCCATTTGTAACATCTTACCTATGTGATATTGGTTTTTCTACACTAGCTATCTTAAAAACAAAGTATCGATCTCGCCTAGTGATTGAAAAGGAACTGAGAACCGCGCTTTCTTCAGTGATACAACGGTTTGAGAAAATTTGTGTTGAAAAACAAGCTCAAGCGTCGCATTAAATTTTATAATGTTGTATTAATTATATATTCTTTTTTTTTTTGTATTTTTGTAGGATTTGTTTTCATTACATTTAAAATTATTATTTCTTATAATAAATAATTATTTTTTATGGATATTTTTACATAATATCGTATATTATTTTGTAGCCCATTAAATAAATTATAATATCAGTTGAGTATTTATGAAATTAGATTGTTTGAAAAATTAAGGGATCGCAACAATTATTTTTTTAAGGGGGGCTCAGGTACAAAAATTTTGGAAACCACTGCCCTAATCCGTAGCAAGTTGGCATCTTGAGGCCATTCATAGAAGGTTCTTGAAATTCTTAGTTTGGAGGGAGGATAAAGTTTATCCATAGAGAGGAGTCGATTATTGAGTCGATTTAGTTTAATATCATTGCAGAGCAGAAGAGAAACTTTATCACTCAAATTTTTTTACAAATTACTGCACAACAGTATTGATTTTCCTCCTCTCTTGTCCGCTAAAATTCCGTTACGCAGAATTATTCCATCCAGAGACTCCAAAGACCAACTCTCTAATACAATCCTTCATTTGGTTTATGGAGTTTCATTTGATTTCAACTTGGGAGTTTACATTCCATTGAGTTGCTAATAGATTTGACATTCACTTTGACTGTATAGAAGTTGTATTAGGAGTTAAGTGAACAAAGGACATTGACTAAAATAAATTTAATTAGGTTGAGTTCTTTGTAATATTTCATATAATTTTATTATTTAGTTATCAGTAACTTTTACAGTTTTTTAGATTAGATTGAGAACTTTGTTATATTTCTTTTCATTTTAGTCATTTGATTATTCAGTTATTATTCAACATTATGTTATTTTCCGTAATTGGGTATTATACCTGTTGAGAATAAATAACTTATTATGATTAATATATATATATATATATATATATATATATATATATATATATATATATATATATATATATATAGCCGTACAAAGTTCGCCGGTTCAGCTAGTATATTTATGAAGGTCACTTACTTAAATTTGAAGAAAGTGGTCGCTTAATAAAAGACCCTTTATTATATGATATTCTATTAACACCACGTGAAATTGTCTCAAATGTTCAATATTTCTGAGGTAATTTTTTTCTTTTCTTTTCACATAAAGTTGAATATTATTATGAATATAAATTTAATATTTTTGTTTGAGGGCTGAATGGAAGATCAGACTCAAAACTGAATTCAGTTCTTTTGAGAGCATTTTTCTTACTTGTAATTATTGAATGTAATTTGACAATGTAAGGAATGTTTCTCAATAAATTCATTTATTTATATTCATTTATTAGGAATATACATCCGAAGGAGACAATGTAGTACTGAAAAATTTTGTTCGAACATTTGAAGTGAAAATCACAAAGTAGGTACTTCACTTTTAGTTACAGTGGGGTACTAAATTTTCATCAATTATCATCTCAATTACTTAATAACGATTTCCTCTTGATTCATCCATTATAGAATGAACATGCAAACAGTATGTTACATCGTAGTTAGTAGTTAGTAGTCGTAATTCGTAAGATTCATGGACTTATTAACGATTGCGTGTGCTCTCGCATTTGTTTATCAACGTAGTACTAGTAAATTTAGGTCACTTCATATTATGTAAGATTATACGAACACTAGCTACGTTCGCTTTGATAAAATTACTTGATATTATTCACTCAACAATAAATAATACACTTTCGCTGATACTCTTTACGCTCTAATTGAGAGTGGCCTCCTGAGAATCTTGAAAGCACATTTCCAGTTTTAACAATTTCTTACTGGTAATATTAGCGCAAGTAATAGATACCTACTCGTGTTTAATATGCTTTGTAATAAAGACATCGCTATGATACATATGAATATTCATGAGGAAAAGACACTGTGTATATGAGTGATGTAGGCGAAGAATAAAATCAGAGCCCATTCAAAATTATTCACAAAGTATGTTGTGTAAGAAATCTATAAATCTCAATAAACGCCAAACACAAATTTTTATCATTGTCGTTTTGTATTTGTGGCCGTTTCAACCATTAATTTTGTGAGGGACATCTGGTTTTTATATGAAAAAAGTTTGGTTATGTTTAGCCCCTCCAAAACATTTTTCTCGATCTGATGAATTACATACTATGCTGTTCGAATTAATTGGGACAAACATTTGTTTTTTCGTTTGAGTTACAGTAGTAAGTATGAGTACCAGGGTGGCCCAAACACCCTCATACCTGCTTGTTTAATACCTGAGGTGACGTGAGGGTTCGACCTTGACAATCATTTACATTCTGAACGGTTTTACCTCGCCAGCAATTCAGTTGTGAGCCTACCGGTGCGACAGTTGGTGGTTTCATTTTGATACATGCTGTATTGTCTTGTCCAAAGATGGATATCACTTCGAGGAAGCGTTCCAAAATTATCGCGCTTAATGAACACACATCAATGACTCTAAGAGGTATAGCTGAAGCTGTTGGTGTGGGAAAGTCCAGCATTTCGAGAATTTTAAAACCATTTGAAGAAAGTGGCTCATCGTCTCAAGAAAGAAAAGGAAACTGTGGCCGCAAACGCAAAACTACTCCAGAACAGACAAATTGTTGATAAGAAATAGCAAAATTAATCCGAGAAAGACAAGCACTGATCTTCGAAGGGATGTAATGGTTTCTGGTGTGGAGGTGAGCACATCAACTGTGCGAAAAACGACTGCTGGAGGTTGGCTGTGAGGCAAGAAGACCAAGAAGAAAGCAACTGCTTTCCCAGAAAATGATGAAGAAACGAACAAAAAGTACGGTGCGTGAACTGTGGACGACTTGAAGAAGGTGGTTTTTAGTGATGCGACACATATGTTTCTTCAGGGGTACAAATCAAGTGCTGTTAGACGAAGTGATAGGAAAGTTTTGTGGCCTTATTACATCCAGCAAACAGTAAAACATCCTTCGAAACAAATGTTTTGGGGTTTTTTCACAGCCAATAGCACTGGACGATTAGCTCCTATAACAGGGATGATGAATACAGTGAAATATATGGAAATATTGCGCACCAGGATTGTCCCATTCATGGAAACGTTTGGTGGAACATTTCAGCACGACCTGGCTCCCTGCCACAATTCCAAACAAGTGCAGGCCTTTATGCGTGAGAATGAAATAAAAGTACTCGATTGGCCGGCGAATTCACCTGATCTCAATCCCATTGAGAATTTATGGAATATTTTAAAGAAACGACTGGCAAAAATGGATTGCACTACAAAAGAAAAAATGATTATAAGTGCAATTCAGATGTGGTTTCATGATGACGAATTGAAGAAAATCTGCGCTACGCTAGTGGAATCGATGCCTAGACGAGTTCAAGAAGTTATTTCTGCGAAAGGGGGACATACTTCATATTAATATGAAGAATTTGCGCTATTTTATATGAATTTACTTCATTAAAAGGTAAGATTTTACGAAAATTTTGCTTTTTATCCTTTGTTCCAATTAATTCGAAAAGTATAGTAGGTACAATCAATAGTTGTATGCTTATAAATGTTTTTATAGGTTGATGAATGCGGTTTCTGACTTCTTTTTTTCGATTTTCATTGATAATTTACAATTTTCCCATACATTTCAAAAACATCTGAAATCTGAAACAAATCTCAACAAAACTGAATGAGAAGCACACAAATTTCAATAGAAACAGTACTTTCAACAACAAACATCATTAAAATGTTCAGTCCCAAACAAAAAAAAATTGAAAAAATGCTAAATACTCGTGTCTTTTCAATTTCTGATTGAATAAAGTTGAAAATTTTCCATTTCATTTCAATTTTCACTCATGTTTTCATCTTATTATTTAATTTTTGAATATTTGTTCCTTGTCAAAAGTTACTATTTTTATATAACGTATTTTTTAAACGGTATTTTTCTGTTTAATTTTTTCAACGGTTTACTTCCAAATAAAAAATTACAGGAAGGAGCACCAACGGTCTATTGAAGAATGTAGATTATCCAGCATCATCAAACAATTGTAAAACTTCTATCTAATCTATCCCATGCGTCGATAACCAGATAAACGTTTAGAAAATCTTGCTGAAGGCAATTTTCCTCAGTTTTCGTGGTATTTATAAAGGTTTTCGTTATTCCGCGTACTATATGATTCATTAGATTTCCAATTTCCTCCCATTCTCGATGAGCAATATTTCTTTTCAAAATGTCACCTAACAGAATGTGTTATGTTATAAGGAAGAACTTTAGCGCTCTATTATTAACTGCACTTTCCATGGACACTTCTATTTGTGTTAACTACCGCGAGCTGTTTCCTTATTTCAGAAGAATAATTAGTTCTCACAATTTTCCATAACTTGACATCGAAAGTTGTGTAACGCAAAGAGACATATAAAGTCGTCGCATTGGTATTACTCAATTGTATTGTTGTTAAAAAATTAAAGTACGCTTTTTTTCTTAATTCCATAGAAAGAAAGTACTTTCTTGAGTATTCCATATCATTCTAGCGATTCCCCTGAGTTGATTAGAGAGAGATATTCCTTAAATTGGCTTCATTAAACAATACTGAAGATTCAATTCTGAAAATTAATTTTGATTCATAAAGGTACGTTTTGAAATATGACGCAATTCCATGTAAAATACATATTCATGTCTGCAACATAAAATAGCATAGGGTTGCATACTAGGTGCGGTTTCGTACAGCGTTCTTTTTTTAAGTGTAGCATTTATTACAGAGGTACGAAAACTTAAATTGAAATCAGACAGAACATTGAAGAAATGGCTCGTCAAATTTTTCAAATTGAAAAATGCTAATAATAATGCATGAATTTCAATCATTGTTAGGGATAGTATCAGTTTTTTCAATTGAACTTCAACATTATAAAGTTGTCTTATGAGTATTCGCAGATCTCTTGTCGGAAAATAGTTAACTATATATTGAATACAAAACTTGGTTTATATTCAGAGAATTAAAATAATTGTAAAGTGTTTTTTATTTAATTTATACTCCAACACCAAGTACCATAAAAACGTTTGTGTTCTACTTGTGTTGGCTGTCGATTATTTATCAATGTGCCGATTACAGCTGCTGGTTATTCAAGATACAAAACATAATTAATAACTTGTCATATTTCTTTTCAAAATGTCACCTAACAGAATGTGTTATGTTATAAGGAGGAACGTTAGCGCTCTATTATTAACTGCACTTTCCATGGACACTTCTATTTGTGTTAACTACCACGAGCTGTTTCCTTATTTCAGAAGAATAATTAGTTCTCACAATTTTCCATAACTTGACATCGAAAGTTGTGTAACGCAAAGAGACATATAAAGTCGTCGCATTGGTATTACTCAATTGTATTGTTGTTAAAAAATTAAAAGTCTTAACATAGAAAGAAAGTACTTTCTTGAGTATTCCATATCATTCTAGCGATTCCCCTGAGTTGATTAGAGAGAGATATTCCTTAAATTGGCTTCATTAAACAATACTGAAGATTCAATTCTGAAAATTAATTTTGATTCATAAAGGTACGTTTTGAAATATGACGCAATTCCATGTAAAATACATATTCATGTCTGCAACATAAAATAGCATAGGGTTGCATACTAGGTGCGGTTTCGTACAGCGTTCTTTTTTTAAGTGTAGCATTTATTACAGAGGTACGAAAACTTAAATTGAAATCAGACAGAACATTGAAGAAATGGCTCGTCAAATTTTTCAAATTGAAAAATCTCCGCTAATAATAATGCATGAATTTCAATCATTGTTAGGGATAGTATCAGTTTTTTCAATTGAACTTCAACATTATAAAGTTGTCTTATGAGTATTCGCAGATCTCTTGTCGGAAAATAGTTAACTATATATTGAATACAAAACTTGGTTTATATTCAGAGAATTAAAATAATTGTAAAGTGTTTTTTATTTAATTTATACTCCAACACCAAGTACCATAAAAACGTTTGTGTTCTACTTGTGTTGGCTGTCGATTATTTATCAATGTGCCGATTACAGCTGCTGGTTATTCAAGATACAAAACATAATTAATAACTTGTCCTCATTAAATATACTTCTATCTAAAATCATTAGAAATGTTTTGAATCAAATGGCGAAGTCACGTTTTCTACAATCCTAATTTTTGGTATCCCACATTCATTCTTGCAGTTCTCCAATAACTACTCGTGAATATACTCGTACATTCTAACTTTGAATGTTTTCTTTTTGGCCCAGTTAAGAACCTTATAGTAAGCATCAGTTAACTATGTCCCACGTTCTCTTTGAACATCACATCTACCAGCTCGTCAGAATCAATTAACAAATATATTACGCGAGAGGAAAATAAAATTAGTTTTCAGGTAATGAAAATTGAAGCATTTCTTGTAATTTATTTCTATCAAAAATTTGAAGATAACACACTGGGTACTCAGTTTATATTTAAAGAAGTTGTGAAGACGAAAATAACAGATAAGAAAAACCATAACGACGTCAATAGTGGTAAAAATATTATACAATACAAAAGGAATGTCATTCTGTGGCAGTCCACAGAAAAACTCCAGACGGCAATTGAAACGATCAGTAAGTGAACTAAGACATGGAGAATTAAACTGAATGAAAATAAATCGGTACATGTTAACTTCACAAATAAAAAATGTAATCATATACCAATTCATATCAACAATAAACAAGTACCACACTCAAACACAGCAAAATATCTGGGGATAACACTAGATGCAAAGCTCCGTTGGAAGGCTCACGTTAAAACAAAAAGGACAGAACTAGAATTAAAATACAGGAAAATGTATTGGCTAATAGGACGCAGGTCCCAATTATCAGTTCAGAACAAGCTTCTACTATATAAACAAATTCTTAAACCTGTGTGGTCCTACGGAATACAATTATGGGGTTGTACCAAACAAACAAATCGTAATATTATCCAAAGATTTCAAAACAAAATACTGAGAAATATTACAGACGCCCCTTGGTATGTACGTAATAGTGACTTACATAGGGACCTAAAGGTAGAAACTATTGAGCAAACTATTACCCAATATGCCAATAAACATGAAGAAAGGCTTCATCAACATGTCAATATCGAAGCAATTCAATTGCTAACAACACTAACATTAAAAGAAGACTAAAAAGAACAAAACCGTTTGAGTTAGTGAAGTGAAAGTGACTGCGAAAAACAATGCTCGTATTACATGTTAAGTTTTAGGTAACTCTAATATAGGACTAGAATATAAGGAACGCTGATGAGTATACCTTAGTTTAAGCTAGATGGTAGTCAATTAGGTTAAAATAAAATTGCTCATTGGTCCACTGTGACCAGATTGTAATATTAAAAATGCTTAGATTAAGTATTTAATAAAAAAAAATTCTGTGACAGCCTGGTAAACTCAAAAACTCATATCGAAGAATTATGGAAGTCGTCTATAACGTAATCAAATAATCAGAAACACTCGTTCATTGAAGTAACAATTCCAAACGCCATAGTCCTAACTGTGAAGAAGTACCAGAACATCTTGAAGTATATCGTCCTAAAATTTATAGATCTCGTTCCGAGTCTGAAAATAATGGCTTATAGACCTCCGAATCAACTCATTGGGACTATATTTCTATCAACAATTGAAGATAATACACAGGGTACACAGTTTATATTTAGAGAACTTGTGAAGACGAAAATAACAGATAAGAAAAACCATAACGTCAAAAGTGGTAAAAATATTATATAATACAAAAGGAATGTCATTCGATTTACCTGGTAAACTCAAAAACTCATATCGAAGAATTATGGAAGTCGTCTATAACGTAATAAAATAATCAGAAACACTCGTTCATTGAAGAAACAATTCCAAACACCATAGTTCTAACTTTGAAGCGCTCCAAGAACATCTTGAAGTATCTACAAGACTATGGAGAAAAAGAATTTCAACAAGACATAGTCAATAATCTTTGGGTCAACCGAAGTACCTACTAAAATACATCCTAGTCATGTGAAAATTTGATTATTTTTGGGTCTAGGGTCACGGACCTAATAATTACAGTTTGGTGGCGGTAGTTTCCCTGTCACCACCACGCAAGTTGGTGGTTTGTCATTTCATAAAGTACAGTGAGATATGTAACTATTCATACTCCAATTCTATAGTGGCTGTGAAATTCTATACAGTGCGCTCAAGGATTCTGGGCCAGAAAGCACTAGGGTTGCTATCTGAGTTCTTACTTGCCCACACAAGTTACAGACCTATTCAGGCAAGGCAGAGCATTTGCAACAGCCTATTTACCATATACTTAGATATTGGTAATGTACTGGCAATAAACGCGCTGGATGGTTAGATGAGATCGATGGTTGCCACAGATAAGGGATTTTCATACATAATCAACATGGATCCCAACGAATCTATTATTTTAAATTTGCATAGAAAACACTATGTGCTTGTGTGCTTCTGCATGAACATTATCTAGATAAACAATGAATGAAGTATTATTTCATTGAAGAAAGCTAGAAGTCAGAAATCACAGTTGTATGCTTCTGCATGGACATTTAGATAAACAAAGGATAAAGTATTATTTCATTTGAAGAAATCTAGAACTCAGAAGTCACAGTTGTATGCTTCTGCATGGACATTTAGATAAACAATGGATGAAGTATTATTTCATTGAAGAAATCTACAACTCAGAAGTCACAGTTGTATGCTTCTGCATGGACATTTAGATAAACAATGGATAAAGTATTATTTCATTTAGGAAATCTAGAACTCAGAAGTCACAGTTGTATGCTTCTGCATGGACATTTAGATAAACAATGGATGAAGTATTATTTCATTGAAGAAATCTACAACTCAGAAGTCACAGTTGTATGCTTCTGCATGGACATTTAGATAAACAATGGATAAAGTATTATTTCATTGAAGAAATCTACAACTCAGAAGTCACAGTTTTATGCTTCTGCATGGACATTTAGATAAACAATGGATAAAGTATTATTCCATTGAAGAAATCTACAACTCAGAAGTCACAGTTGTATGCTTCTGCATGGACATTTAGATAAACAATGGATAAAGTATTATTTCGTTGAAGAAATCTAGAACTCAGAAGTCACAGTTGTATGCTTCTGCATGGACATTTAGATAAACAATGGATAAAGTATTATTTCATTGAAGAAATCTACAACTCAGAAGTCACAGTTGTATGCTTCTGCATGGACATTTAGATAAACAATGGATAAAGTATTATTGCGTTGAAGAAATCTACAACTCAGAAGTCACAGTTGTATGCTTCTGCATGGACATTTAGATAAACAATGAATAAAGTATTATTTCATTGAAGAAATCTACAACTCAGAAGTCACAGTAGTATGCTTCTGCATGGACATTTAGATAAACAATGAATAAAGTATTATTTCATTGAAGAAATCTACAACTCAGAAGTCACAGTTGTATGCTTCTGCATGGACATTTAGATGAACAATGAATAAAGTATTATTTCATTGAAGAAATCTACAACTCAGAAGTCACAGTAGTATGCTTCTGAATGAACATTTAGATAAACAATGGATAAAGTATTATTTCATTGAAGAAATCTACAAATCAGAAGTCACAGTTGTATGCTTCCGCATAGAGAGTTAGATAAACAATGGATGAAGTATTATTTGATTGAAGAAATCTACAACTCAGAAGTCACAGTTGTATGCTTCTGCATGGACATTTAGATAAACAATGGATAAAGTATTATTCCATTGAAGAAATCTACAACTCAGAAGTCACAGTTGTATGCTTCTGCATGGACATTTAGATAAACAATGGATAAAGTATTATTTCGTTGAAGAAATCTAGAACTCAGAAGTCACAGTTGTATGCTTCTGTAATAGTACCGATCCCAACTGAAAAAAACAATACTAGCGTGTTCGGAAAGTGTTACTCATTCATGTTTGAAATATGGATTGAATATCCACGACGAAGGAGAAGAATCGGGATGTCATTTATGTAAACGGCGAACCCACAACCAGTGCTACCCTATAACAGACATTTGCCTGATTTGTGCCAAACTCTATTGATATTATTGTTGATCTTTATTTTATTAATGTTTCTGTTTGTTAAATTGAAATTGCATCAAGTTATTCTCTATATATTGCGTAATTTATAACATATTTTTAATTAATTGAACATTTTGTCACTTACTTACATAAAAAGTTACCAGCAATGAACTGTTTTTTTTTTGTATCCACTTCGCCATTGGTTGGTGTGGCATTTGTCAATTGTAATATGTCTTATGATTATCACCCCTATATGATGCCAACAACGGCTGCGACATTGCAATTGCGACTGCAATTTTTTGCCCTTATCACCCGTTTACGACGCCAATGGCGGCTGCGACATTGAAGTGACCATTTAGTATCGAAACGGATTTAAACAAGTGAACAAAATCATTCATCAAATTTTTGTGAACTAACTCAATTCAAAAATTACAGCAATTTTACTGCAATGTTTTGCCCTTATCACCCGTTTACGACACCAATGACGGCTGCGACATTGAAGTGACCATATAGTATCGAAACGGATTTAAACATGTGAACAAAATCATTCATCAAATTTTTGTGAACTAACTCAGTTCAAAAATTACAGCAATTTTACTGCAATTTTTTGCCCTTATCACCCGTTTACGACGCCAATGGCGGCTGCGACATTGAAGTGACCATATACTATGGAAAGGGAATTAAATATGTAGTCAAAATCATTCATCAAATTTTTGTGAACTAACTTAGTTTTAAAATTACAGCAATTTTACTGAATTTTTTTACCCTTATCACCCGTCTACGACGCCAATGGGGGCTGCGACATTGAAGTGACCATATACTATGGAAAGGGAATTAAATATGTATTCAAAATCATCCATCAAATTTTTGGGAACTAACTTAGTTTAAAAATTACAGCAATTTTACTTCAATTTTTTGCCCTTATCGCCCGTTTACGACGCCAATGGCGGCTTCGACATCGAAGTGACCATATACTATGGAAAGGGAATTAAATATGTAGTCAAAATCATTCATCAAATTTTTGTGAACTAACTTAGTTTAAAAATTACAGCAATTTTACTTCAATTTTTTGCCCTTGGCGGCTGCGACATTGAAGTGACCATATAGTATCGAAAGGGATTTAAATATGTGAACAAAATCATTCATCAAATTTTTGTGAACTAACTTAGTTTAAAAATTACAGCAATTTTACTGCAATTTCTTGCCCTTATCACCCGTTTACGACGCCAATGGCGGCTGCGACATTGAAGTGACCATATAGTATCGAAAGGGATTATGTGAACAAAATCATTCATCAAATTTTTGTGAACTAACTTAGTTTAAAAATTACAGCAATTTCACTGAAATTTTTTGCTTTTATCACCCGTTTACGACGCCAATGGCGGCTGCGACATTGAAGTGAACATATACTATCGAAAGGGATTTAAATATGTAAACAAAATCATTCATCAAATTTTTGTGAACTAACTCAGTTTAAAAATTACAGCAATTTCAATGCAATTTTTTGCTCTATCACCCGTTTACGACGCCAATGGCGGACGCGACATTGAAGTGACCATGTAGTATCGAAAGGGATTCGAATATGTAAACAAAATCATCTTTCAAATTTTTGTGAACTAACTTAGTTCGAAAAAGACTGTACTTTCTCGCCCCTATCACCCCTATAGGACGCCCATGACGGTTGCGACATTGAAGTGACCATATACTATGGAAAGGGAATTAAATATGTATTCAAAATAATTTATCAAATTTTTGTGAACTTACTCAGTTCAAAAAATTCATTGACCGACGGCAACGGCGGCTGCGACATTTAAGTCACCATATACTATCGAAAGGGATTCAAATATGTGAACAAAATCATCTATCAAATTTTTGTGGACCAACAATAATAAGTACAAAACACTATACAATCTACCACACTATCGACATTTTCGAAATATATAAAAAAAAGGGAAATAATTCAGTTTCATATTATAAATATTTAAGAAATCTCTTCCCACAATGGGTGGTCCACCATTTTTAAATACATAAAAATCAATTTTATTTGTTATATTTCTAAATTCAACATTTGCTTCAAAAAATACCTAACGGTCTAACTTTAGCTCCATTATAAAAGTGTAAAAATTGATCCGAAGGTTTAAGTCTGTATTTTGATGCAAAGTATTCTGAAATTAAGTTTTCAGAAATACAGGAAACATTAGCTCCTGAATCAATTCGACATGTAACTATGTGACATTCTATCTTAATTTTAATTGAAAAAGGAATATTTTTAACTTCATTATTAACGTTAAATATGTGCAAGTCGTCAAATTTTTCGTTCACACTACTATTTGCGTTCTGAGTACTTGTATTAAAATCTAAATAATCATGCATGTTAAATCTACTCTTCTTGACTTTTTGAAACAGACATTAGCTAAATGATCTTGAATTTTACAAAAATTACAAATATTATTTTTGAATGTCCCCGTTTACCGCATACTGTGCAATTGTCATTAACCTTTCCATGTCCTTGCAAATGATGATGACGCTTGCTTTCGTCACTCTTCTTATTGCTGCGACTGCGCAAATGATGCAACGTCGACTCGGACTAGACTGAAAAACTGGGATTCTGGTATCCTTGATAAGCGGCCATTTTACTCTCCGCCATGTTGATTGCTTCTTCAAATGTGATTTCCTTATTTTCTTCTAGCAATCTATCTAATATTTTGCCTTTTTCAAAACTACAGACGAAACGATCTCTAAGGGAGATGTCCATTTCTCTGCCGAATTCGCAAGAAACAGCTAAACTGCGGATTCTTGCGGCCCATTCTTTTATGCTTTCTTCAGATTGTTTTTTCGCTTCGAAGAATTTATATCTTTCTGCTAAAACGGATTTTTTCGGAGTGAAATGCTTATCAAACAACACTAATAATGCATCGAATGAAATTGTCTCTGGGAGATCTGGGCTGCACATGTTAAATATCAATTTATATGCTTCTTCGTTCAACATATTCAGAAGAATCGCCCGTTTCTTGTCTGCTTCGAAGATTCCGTTGGCAATAAAATAATTATTTAATCTGGCTTCATATATATTCCAGTCTGTAGTGTTCATATGAAACTCTCTCAGATTTCCAATAATTACTGAATTATTAGATGTGCCGGCTTGTAAAATATCAGTGGCAGGCATTTTCGGTTCACTTCACTACTCGTCGCCAATGTAATATATGCAGTTGACATATAATGAACGCTTTGTATTTTTATGCTTTTATTCATTAACAGCTGTACAAGTACTATTGAATTCTTCATAAACTAAAATATTATCGGTCCCTTAATTATAAGAGGGGGAAATCGAAGTAATGCGCAACTCAATATATCACACAATGGTTAAAGTATTATTTCATTGAAGAAATCTACAACTCAGAAGTCACAGTAGTATGCTTCTGCATGGACATTTAGATAAACAATGGTTAAAGTATTATTTCACTGAGGAAATCTACAACTCAGAAGTCACAGTTGTATGCTTCTGCATGGACATTTAGATAAACAATGAACAAAGTATCATTTCATTGAAGAAATCTACAACTCAGAAGTCACAGTTGTTTGCTTCTGCATGGACATTTAGATGAACAATGAATAAAGTATTATTTCATTGAAGAAATCTACAACTCAGAAGTCACAGTAGTATGCTTCTGCATGGAGATTTAGATAAACAATGGATAAAGTATTATTTCATTGAAGAAATCTACAAATCAGAAGTCACAGTTGTATGCTTCTGCATGGAGAGTTAGATAAACAATGGATGAAGTATTATTTCATTGAAGAAATCTACAACTCTGAAGTCACAGTTGTATGCTTCTGCATGGACATTTAGATGAACAACGGATAAAGTATTATTTCATTGAAGAAATATACAACTCAGAAGTCACAGTTGTATGCTTCTGCATGGACATTCAGATAAACAATGGATGAAGTATTATTTCATTGAAGAAATCTAGAACTCAGAAGTCACAGTTGTATGCTTCTGCATGGACATTTAGATAAACGATGGATAAAGTATTATTTCATTGAAGAAATCTTTAACTCAGAAGTCACAGTTGTATGCGTCTGCAAGGACAATTAGATAAACAACGGTTAAAGTATTATTTCATTGAGGAAATCTACAACTCAGAAGTCACAGTTGTATGCTTCTGCATGGACATTTAGATAAACAATGAATAAAGTATCAATTCATTGAAGAAATCTTTAACTCAGAAGTCACAGTTGTATGCTTCTGCATGGACATTTAGATAAACAATGGATAAAGTATTATTTCATTGAAGAAATCTACAACTCAGAAGTCACAGTTGTATGCTTCTGCATGGACATTTAGATAAACAATGCACAAAGTATCATTTCATTGAAGAAATCTACAACTCAGAAGTCCAGTTGTATGCTTCTGCATGGACATTTAGATGAACAATGAATAAAGATTTATTTCATTGAAGAAATCTACAACTCAGAAGTCACAGTAGTATGCTTCTGCATGGAGAGTTAGATAAACAATGGATGGAGTACCTATTATTTCATTGAAGAAATCTATAACTCTGAAGTCACAATTGTATGCTTCTGCATGGACATTTAGATGAACAATGGATAAAGTATTATTTCATTGAAGAAATCTACAAATCAAAAGTCACAGTTGTATGCTTCTGCATAGAGAGTTAGATAAACAATGGATGAAGTATCAATTCATTGAAGAAATCTACAACTCAGAAATCACAGTTGTATTCTTCTGCATGGACATTTAGACGAACAATGAATAAAGTATTATTTCATTGAAGAAATCTACTTAGAACTCTTAGAACTTAGAAACTCAGGAGTCGCCTCATGTGTGCTTTACATCGTCTATATAAACGATGAAGTATTACATTTTATTCTACGAAACGGATAACTTTAGCATACATTATTTCACTTTTCCAATTAAATATATTACGAATTCATAATCGTGACATCGGTGCCATTCAAGTTTTACGAAAGCCAATTTATTACAATTATTTTGAATGTTTTGAATATTTTATATTCCTTCGAATGTATTGTTAGGCATTAGATAATCAAATATTTTTTGAACTGAAAAATAAACTTATGTTTTCACAAGGGTATTAAATAATAACAATAATCTGAATCCTTCACAAAATTATACAGTAAGCAAGTCAATATCTCTAAATATTCCACTTTCTTTTCCTATTACTTTTTGCTTCTCTTCCAGAACATTCATACCCACATCATAAAAGACTTATCTCAGTCTCTCGCAGGTAGGTAGCATACCACCAGCTGCTGGAGCGGAGTATAAATAATTTTCACTATCTACAAAGTACCCAAGTTCCTTCAAGTCATGAAAGCATTTACATTTACATTCTTTATACTTTTTCGTCACTTGTCTGCCACTTGATGAAATATGTTATGATTTTGTTATAAGTCAGAGGAAGTACGAATATAATGGGCATTTAATTTTAATTGGGTGCCATTCATTTATTATATGATTCAGAGGGGGGGCGGTGTTCGATCATGAACAATTTTTCTTTAAGGAGGAAGTATATTTCTTACGTAAAATACACAAAAAAGTGCAAAGTTTTTCTAGTGAATCAAAGAATTTTATGAAAATGAATGATAAAAAACGATGAGATAAAACCAGAATTAATCAATATCAAACAATAAAAATTTTATTATAAACTACAAAACACAAGTTCTTAGAAATTGTTTCTGGAATAAAATGGAAATATCAATACTAAACCGAACGAAAACAGTAAAAATTTTTCTTTTGGATCCTCACTTAAAAATATTGCAAAATATTTAAGGGGGTCAGTCGTTTTTGTTTTTTCTTGCATGGAGAGGGGGGGCGTGTTTAATCATGAACAATTTTTCTTTAAGGAGGAACTCTATTTCTTAGGTAAAATACACAAAAATGTGCAAAGTTTTACTAGTGAATCAAAGAATTTTATGAAGATGAATGATAAAAAACGATGAAATAAAACCAGAATTGATCAATATCAAACAATAAAAATTTTATTATAAACTACGAAACACAAGCCCTTAGAAATTGTTTCTGGAATAAAATGAGAAAATTAATACTAAACCGAAAGAAAAAAGTACAAATTTTTCTTTTGGATCCTCACTTAAAACTATTACAAAATATTTAAGGGGGTCACTCGATTTTTTTTTTCTTACATGGAGAGGGGGGCATTTGCGCATTGGAAACCTGAAACATATTCCAACAATAAAAAGATGTACAAATAAATTTTTAGATAAAATCGCATTATTAGTATCTTTAATTTCCAGATGGAATAGAGTATTATAAATACGCTACTAGCACACATATTTCCACGATTCCATTCATTCGTAATTTCATGCAAAGCTCGGATTACTGAGTTGCTCAAATTTCCAGATGACATGAATCATTTTAGAAGCCTGTTACACACACAAACACACACACCCCTTAAACAATTTCATTCATGCAGATTGCTAATTTACATCAATCACTCTGATAAAGCGGAATTTCCTGTTGTTTTTCGATAGTCACGATTTGATACTTTTGTTGAGCAAATCAATGAATTAGATAAGCAGATTTCGACGAAATTTGTTCAATTTTCCGAAGACATTAATGAATTTTAAGTAAATGAAGAATTGACCTGAAATACTCTCAGGTAGTTTATAAGATTTACAATTCAAATAACTGTAATCGGCGTGTATTAAAATTACCTTGCTTAAAATGATGAAATTAATGCAACAACTCTTTTTTATTTTTGGGTATGGTTAATGTGACCAGACGTCTCGTTGTGAACGGGACTGTCCCTTTTTACAATTAGAAGTCCCGGTGTCCCCGAAATGAACTGTGGGACACAAAATTATCCCGTTTTCAGAAACCGTGCGAAAATGTTGTGCCCGTAAGCGTGATGTGACGCCCGCACCAACCGGGCGCGAGCTAGCGGTTGAAGCTGCAAAAGAAATCAATCAATTAAGGGGCAATTTAACTCAGAAACAAACCAATCAGTTTCTTCCATTTATAGACCTCCAATTCATGTTAAAATTGAGAGATAGTGGTACTGATATCGATGAAGAATTTGTGAAAAGGACGGCTACAGAATTTTATAAAACAAGCCGACAGCAATGGACTTGCTTCAAAGAAATGAAGATATTTTATTGGGCAGATTTGAAAAAGGTCCCCACATGGGAAGACATCAGCAAATCTCTGGATGTATTAATTGAAAACTAATATATTGACTGTATAATGAAGATACTGAAGTTTTTGACGAAGTTTCATGAATTTCTAATTACATTACATCGCAAAAAGTAACGGAATGTAATAATTCAAATGTTTCCAAGGAAACAATATCCAGCATGAAAACGTTTCTATTGTAATTGAATATATTTTATGTTTGCCTGCTACAAATGCTCCATTAGAAAGAGTATTTTCTACTAAGAACAAATTGTGGACATTTGAGAAAACCCAGTTACAAATTTCAGGCGATGTTGATAATTGAGGTGAATATAAAATAAATGTGCCAAGAGTGTCATCCTTACTTGAAATCGTTACCAGCTACATTAAAAAAAATTTGAGGAGAATATATATATATATATATATATATATATATATATATATATATATATATATATATATATATATATATATATATAACTAACTTTTTGGGTACATTTGGGTACATTTTGTGATTGGTAACTTTTAAGCCAACTAAATTTTTCTGATTAAATAACTTGTTTGTAAAAGTGTTTTTTTTTCATTGACAACCGATTGTTTTACCTCAATAAACTAATGTCCCGTTTTGAGTGAAAGCATAAATGGTCACATTAGGTATATCTTTCAGCATTTGCCAGCAGATTAGATGTGGGACATTTGGTCGACTATGAACACTAGTAATAAGGAAATATTAATTTCAAGATAACCTAAACCAAATTTAGAATTTAATGATGATGACGAGTGCGATAAACAAGGACACAATACGCTAAGGGACTGATCATAGCGATAGTTTTCATACACATACAGGAACGGTCACGAATTAACATAGGTATAGTACATATATGATAGAGAACACAGGAATTTCGATAGATAACCTAACGGTCATAAAGTTTCCATTTAAATGCATAGTGGAAGGCTACGTTAAAATAAGTAAATTTCTAAAAACTTGACTTTGAGGGAGTAGTAAATAAATCGGATCTTAATTGGATTCGCGAACACAAAAAGTTTAGTTTAATGGCATGCTGTCGGTTAGCACGAAAGTGGATGTAGGCGTACCTCCAGGAACTGTCTCAGGCCCGTTGTTGTTCTCCTTATAATAAACGATATTGTCTCTCATGTGAAAAAATGTTCTATACGTTTATACGCTGATGATACTATGCTTTATATATGTGGCAAATATATTAGGAATATGACAAAGGGGATCAATAGAGACCTTTCTGCAATTAATGAATGGTTATAGCTTATCTCTGAATCTGCAAAAATCTAACTTCATAGGTTTGGCTACAAGAAAAACCCTTAAAACCAATAAGAATGAGGATATAACTATAAAGATTAATGAACAAAAAATTAAAAGAGTAGAAACAGTCAAATATTTAGGCATTATGTAGGACGAAAAATTGAGGTTAAATGATCATGTTGATTTCATATCTAAAATCTTCAAAAAAATCAATTTTTGAAAAAGAATAGGAAAAAACCTGTCGACATATGTGAAATTATTGTTGTTCAAATCAATAACAATGCCACATTTTGAATATTGCTACATATTGTTATATGGTTTGACTAAAGAAAATATTTGAAAAATTACAAAAGTTACAGAATAGTTCCATGCGAACCATTTTAAAGTTCAATAGGTATATCCCTGTTAAAATTATGCTGAACTCTTTGAAACTGATGTCTGTTGAACAAAGAATACTCTTTGCTCCATATCTATTCATATTTAAAATAAAAAATCAGTTGCTTCCATGTAATGTAACAAAAAATGTAACATATGTCAGTGATATGCATGGGTATAATACTAGAAATATTGATAGTTTTTATATCCAAAGTTGTAAGCTTTCTAAATCTAAAATTAGCATATACATACTATGACGGATTTAAGGCTTTCAATAATTTACCAAATACATATATTGAAAACTAGTACTAGTATTAAGATATTTAAGCGTGATCTAAGAAAGTATAATTTAAATAATGAGATAGGTATGTAATTCAAAATTGACAGTTCAAAATATGTGGATTTTTTATATAGCTTCAGCTAAATAAATGGTATTATTAATTCATTATTTATTTACCTTAGCCTATGAGGCATAGGTATATTGTAATTAAATAATTGAAAAAAAGTGCATAGATATAATATTTATACTGAGGGACATATTCGAGTTACGACCTCTCAAAGTTATGAATAATGGAAAAAACATCCCTTAATGCGTTTCCGAATAAGAACAAAAACATATGGTGAATCATAAGAATACATCTGTTTACATTTTATATAGAATAAAAAACATTTGGTTGCTTTCACTAAAATTATATGAAATTCTTACTTGAAAATTGTTCGTGATGTTACCCCCAGCAAAACTCTTGAGTTGGTTTTTTGAAAATGAAGAAACACCACGAAACAATTGTCAACCGATAATTTAATATACTTTTTGTGAAAACAAGCCAAGTATTTTTTATTCAATATATTTAACGATGTTTCACCAAATGATCAGAAAATATTCGATCAACTTTCTTTACATTTTATCTCCAAATAGATGGGTAAATCGCAATTCGGCTAGTGAAACTAAAAAATTAATATTTATGCGATACAGAGTACCATATGTGAACCAAAAATTAGAATTTGGTGCCTAATAAGCTAAAATGTGCTCTAATCAAAGACATCATTTAATGCATCAAAAAATTCCCAAGTAGATGAAAAAATGGACCCATTCGATTATTCAAAGTGTTGATACTGAAGAGTTTTTAATGAAGCTGATTGATGTCTGATTTTCTGACGTTTCAAAGAATTATATTAATTGCTTCACAATTCTTCTGGGTTGTTACCACATCTTCTAAAGTTGAAGGTACAACTTTTCTCAAAATTAACATTTATGCCTTTCACAACTCAAATGAAATAAAAACGCTGTGGGAGAGCCATAGAATTAAAAGAGGATTACGGTTCTTACGATCGAGGCATTCGAAATATAATGAGCAGGAAAGAGTAGGTATATGAAAAGAAGCTACATATTAATTTATTTTATTAATACCTGCTTTTTATAAACTCTTCCCTGTTCATTCACTCCCGATCTTAATCTATCGATCTTAACTACCGTAATACTCTTTTAACCATATATTTTCCCAATACGTGATAATAGCAGGTAAATATATAAATTACAATATAACAGACAAGTCTTAAGTGTTGTTGTTCACTTCAATATTTGAAAATGAGGTAACACCCTGAAACAATTGATGTACTTCTGAGAAACTAAAGTAAATTTTTTTCATTCAATTCATATGAAGAGTTTTACCATTGCTACCAAATTAGGAAGGACCACTCTTCCATTATCATAATAACACAATATAATTTCGAAATTCAGTATAATGAAAGAAATATTCGAGTGTTGGGAGTTAATAAAATACAATCTATTTATATTAGCTTTATTTACACAATGAAAGAAGGTAGGACCTTGGACTAAGGTACGTAATATTAAAGAATTGAAACGCATTCATCAGACAAAGGAAATAGTGTGTCAGTTTTTAATCATTTTCAAACTAGTAACGCTAGTAACTGTTACAGAACAAATGACTATTTAAAATTAAACTTGAATCTTTTAGCTATAAAAAGTGAGGATACAACATTACTTATAGATAAGCATTTATGATGTGTTGATTAAAGGATATTTGTGAAAATTATATCGGGAAATTTAATATATTCAAATTTATAAAAAATTGTACGAAACTATTTGGAATATAACAGGACAAAATATACAAGATAACTAACTAGAATGTGGAAGTCAACAAAATAATACATTATCACCTAAAATTCAGTATTTGAAATCTAAAACTAACTGAATTATCCAGATAGACCCACCACCCTCAATTTTCATGAAATTGATGTTACTTGCTTATTTTGTGAGGAAAAAAACGAATACAAACTCAGATTTTCAAATAGGAAAACGATTGGTGTTTGATATACAAAATCTGATCTCATATTCGATCATTGTACCTCGAAATAACAAGTAGTTTTTTCATAAAAATTCGTTATTCTGGCCAGCCTTCTGAAAGCGTTTTTTTAGAAGAATTGATGTTACTCACTCATTTTGTGCTGAAAAAACGAATAAGAACTCAGATTTTCAATTGGGATAATGATTAACATAAATTTCATGAAAACTGAAGGCTGTTGGTTTATCTAGACTAGATAGTTACCTAAAAAAGACAGAGATAAACATAAGTTAAATAAAAATAGTAACAATGAACAAGTTATTGAAATGTTGAACGTGAAACGAAACTGAAAAATGGTATTATCAAAATTATCAGATGAAAATAAAAAATGTTAATTAAAATGAAGTGATAGTATTGACAGTAATTACTAGAAAATGGTTAGAGATAAAATAGATAAGTAAAAATTTATCATAATATGAATTGAATAAAAAACAAGAACTTGGTTTTCTAACACAAAATTATATTAATATAATCAATAATTGTTTTGGGTTGTTACCCCATTTTCAAAAGTTAAACTACAGTTAATCCTCTAAAGATGGCGTAGCACCCCGAAACAATTGTCAAAAGAATTCTGTGAAACTAAGACACGTGGTTTTTATTTCATTCATTTTAAAACATATTTCAACAAAAGATCACCAAATATTCAATCAAATTTATTCAATTAATTTACATCTAATCATTTTGTTCAAATTTTGATTTTTAATGGCGTCGAGGCTCAACATTGCAATAACTTATTTGTTGTAAAAACTACGGTTTTATTCAAGTTTCGTTATTCTATTTCAGTTACTTTCAAAGTTTTTTCAGGTTTTGAATATAAATTTCAGGCAATGGAAGTCAAACTGTCTTTTCAAGAATTCACTTTTTCTAGCAACTTCAAAAAATACAATTTACATCAGTCAGCAATTTATAGCAATAAATTCAAAGGCTGAGAATGAACACTTTTAGTTTTAGTACATCTATAAAATTTTGGGATAGAATAACACTCAGTGAAATGGAATTATCTTCATTTTATGTATTTCAGAAAGTTCTTTGAAAGTGTTACCTTTTAATGCTTGAATCTAGTCATACCTCATGAAATATTATTACGGAAGTAACTTTGAATGAGGATAATTTTTGTTTAAAATATCGATCAGCAAGAGAAAGCGTGGAAAATACCCCAAAGGAAACATTTAAATGTAATTCGACTAGATTATTCAATATTTTCAGGAAAATAATTAACGTAAAAACAAACTGAGCTACCGAAGAAAATGAAAGAAATGAATAATTCCTTATCGAACTAGGAAGAACGACCAAGATACAAAGTACATACCTATTCCTCAAAATGACCGAATCAAATCAGAGTCGAACTTTCACGAAAACAAACAATTCAACCTTTATACTTCAAACCACAACACGAGACAGAACTGGCAACGAGGCACTAGCTTGCTTGTTCTCACAATGCAACACAGCTGATCCAGGTCCTGTCACACACAAAGACGTCACGGAACCCAGCTGATTGGTGTCGTCTTTTTCTTTCACGTTATTGCCATCTCTCTCTATAGTCGATCGTGGGGATATTCCGCAAGGTTGCCAAGATCACCTTTATAACTGGGAATACTCCAATAATTCAATATAGGAATGTTTTCGCTCCTGAAATATGTTCGATTTTCGATTTGTTTCAATCAATGAAATCCCAAGCTGAACAGGTTATTGTGTTTCCATATATTTAAAACGACAAAATGTTTTAATTCAGTTTCTCGAATTGGCCTAAGATGAAATAAAGTTCGAAACCACCGTAATAAAAAAAATTGTTAAAACTCTTAAATAACCTGAAGAAATAAATTTTTGAATAAAACAGTAGCAATTTTCGAACAAACAGTACCAAAACTGAGAATAGGGTGAGAACAAGTCAACATACTCTGACCAATGTTCCAGGAAGCTGCAACACTCGCCCAACTACTTTCTCGATTAAGAGACAAATTAATGTATATATGCCACAATACTCAGGAAATAAATAAGACAAATTACACACATCTAGCTGTAAAGGAAACAACAAACTAAATTATGCTGAAAAATAATTGTACAGAAGCCAATTTGTGACACTCTAGAAGAAATAAATTTTTTAATAAAACAGTAGCAATTTTCGAATAAACAGTACCAAAACTGAGAAAAGGGTGAGAACATATCAACATACTCTGACCAATGTTTCAGGAAACTGCAACACTCGCCCAACTACTATCTCGATTAAGAGACAAATTAATGTATATATGCCACGATACTCAGGAAATAAATAAGACAAATTACACACATCTATCAACTACTTTCACAATTTATAGAATTGAGAGATGAGACTATGTGGAAATACTACAGTACTTCGGAAATAAATAAACCAAATTACACATCTAGCTATAAAAGAAAAAACAAATTAACCTTTATTGAAAATGGAGTGTAGAGCATTTGTAGCATTCGCTCATCTACTTTCTCTATTAATAGGACATACCATGTAAATATACTGCAGAACTCAGGAAATAAATGGGCCAAATCACACAAAATTCTATAAAGAAAAGAAACAACAGAGTAACCTATATTCAAAAAGGGTTATACAGCAGATGTTGATTCACAGATGTTTTCAATACTTGCTACTATCTTCTCATTATACCTTATGTATATCGTTGTATATCGTAATGCAAACTATATAACAACTATAGCAAGAAATCTCTCCTAAGACCCAAAGTAGCCCTGTATTTATCCTTGAAATACATAGTTTGTTTTGGAAGGATGGTCTTAACTCCATTCGTTCAAAGAGATCAAAGGATCTGTTGAAAAAACTTACCCCAAAAATTAAAACACACGAGGTAATGTGGAACATATAGATATTTGTCTAAGGCAGAAAGACTTGAAAGTTCAGATAAAGTATCGGATTTCTGGAGCCAGCCAGCAACTTAAATTATCTTCAGCCTGAAATAAGCTTCCTATGGAGTAAAAACGGAGTAGGAGAATGCACGAAAGGCCAATATGAAATAATAGGACATCACAACCAGGACAACTGGATCCTAATACACCTAAAAAAATTGAAACATGCTTATGTGAAACAGAGAGATATTTGTCTAAAGCAGAAAGACTTCAAAGGTCAGAAGTAGTATCGGATTTCAGGAATCTGCCAGCAAGTAAAATTACATTCAACCTGAAATAAGCTTCCTACGAAGAAGAAAACAAAGTAGGAGGAGGCACGGAAGGACAATATAAAATAATGTGACATCAAAACTGTAAAAACCAGGACGCTAGAATTCAATACATACCTTCAAGATTCTAATTTTATTATAGAAATAATTGATCTCCTACACATAAATGTGTATAACCGGCTTAGATAATTAGATAGAAAACGGAAAGGGTAGTGCAATATACGTATATAGACACACGTATAGACCTCAATACCAGCCAGGACATAATCACAAAGCTCAATTTTCCAATATTAAATCACATTATACCAGTATTTCATTATAATATTTTGAAAATGTTGAATATGCTATTGAAAAAAATTTAAATTAGTTTCTTTAGGGATAGACGGGGCAGTATTAAATTTTACCACGTATCTCCAAGGGTGGTGGGTTGAAATTTTGTTAAAAACCTCACGTAGAGTGGATCTCTACAGTGAAATATTGGTAATTAAATATAAGCAAGGTAGACGAATGAATTACTCATTATTTTGCGTTTCAAATAAATATGTACATATTTTGATTATACGTAATTACAGGAATGAATTTCCTACAAAAAACGTAAAATGGAGAAGTGTGGCAACAAGGTTTCTTTTGTTCCCGCATCAAGGTTGGTAACACTTGACACGTGCCTGGCCCGACTGTTGCAGTCTGCCCATCTAGGATACGTAATATTCTAGAATCTAGATTATAGAAAAACAAAGAACGATGCGGAGGTTGATCTATCTTGATTCCAGTTCGAGTCGTAGCTCCATCTTCGTCCTTCCTTGGTCCCCTGGCGATTTGTTATTGTTTTGATGGCATGCTAATGATGTTTATAAATCGATAGAAATACATGAGGGAAATCTGTGTCCACAATTCGGTATAATTTTCACGTTTTCTGTCATTAGTCGTGACATTTTTATACGAATGCCAATTTCAAACGTACTTTATGTCATTTATCAAATTACACGTCCTTAATTATATTCAAATCGAAATATTAATGACTAATCCCAAACAAAACAGTCTATCCAACTAATTTAATGTGGGATTTAATATCCGGAAATCAATAATGATTAACATTAATAATAAATTTTGATTTTGGCTAATAAATATACGGCAACTGTTTCTCTACGAAATAAACCAGGAATGAAACATTTTGAATGTAAACATTTCACAAACAAAAGGAACAATGACGTTTCGAATTCTGTACTTGGAAAATAAACAAGAGCATAAATTCTAAATGGCATAGCCATTTTATTTATAGATATAAGTTTTTATTCATAACATTCTTTCTTGAAAATCACATCATCAAAAATTTCGAATTCAATAAAAGCACTTCTCTAACGTTTTCCTTTCTTTATTTGAACCTGCTATTAATTTTTTTTGCTACCGTAAACTCGTAAAATGCGACTTAATTGAATAATTTCATTCAACAGACTTTGCGGAACTTTTTTCTTTTCTTTTTGTTTTTTTTTTGGTAAAACATTAAGTTATTGAGTTGACAAAATTATCCATATTGATTTTGTTGAATTTTCTTTTTATTATTTTATTTTTCGTTATGTAGGTACCCCATTATTACTTTTCTATTATTTATTATATTTCTTTTCTCTTTCTTTGTCTCAAGAGGTTAAATAATAATATCCACTAATATACAAAGCGTGGAAAAATTAATAAAATCCTTATTATTATTCTGACTTCAAACTTCTCAATGATGAGTGTAAAACAATTTCAAACCATAATTTCGAGTTTTAATGCTCAGTTTAAAGAATTATATGAAATAAGCTCCAGGTTATTATCTTCAAATTTATACTAGGAAATCGAAATTATAATAATTAAATTATTCAAAAAATGTTTCATCATTGTTTCTATTGCTCATATTTTTTCCTCCTCAAAAGGCCTGTGTTTGCGATTGCGATTGAACAGGTTTTTCATTGTCTTACAGGTTATTAACCTATACATTCACAATTTGTTCTATATACATATAAAGATTCTAGTCACGACGCCATCTACGATTTATGGCACTGTTTTCAATTCTATTTCTACAATATTTTTCAAAAATGGTAATTCCTACCGATATCCAAATGGATCTAGGAAATATGTTTCGAAATTCGAAATATCTGTTGACTTTTATATCGAAACAAAATTAATGATAGTTTCGGGATATTATAACGAAGTATTACCATTAATATATTGAGAAATAGATTACCAATTTTATGATATCGAGTATAATGTAAAGTAACACCAGAACTTGAACAAAGAAACCTAAAGAAAAAAACAAACTAACAGAATTACAGAATATCAAAAGAAAACGAATGAAAGAAAAATATACAAATTAGCCTGGAGAAAGACTGAAATCAATTCATTCACACTAAAACTTTGACATTCTCTTTACGTATATGTATACTTGTAGCAACTATGACAAATTCCACATTGGAAGAACTTTCAGAGATTTCGAAATGAGAACATATATATGAACATAGTAGTAGTTTTTAAAATAATAAGACAGGTTCCCATTATTAAAACCACTTGATTAATGAGAACTATGTCTTTAATTTACATGTCAAACTACTGAACAGAAAGAAAAAAGTACTTTCACTGAACAATTAGGTAGATCTTAATAGTAGGTAGTCGTTTACCCAATTTATTCAATAAAGCAATTTTTAAACCATTCCCTAGAATTGATTATACCTGTGTTCTTCTATTTATTTAATATTGTTTAATTATTTCATTCCTCTTCTTTGTTACTAATTTGCTATTCTGTTTCTCCTTTTTCTTTTCTTTAGGTAATCTATTTTCAACATCCTTCATTACTTTCAATAAATCAAAACAATATATTTTGGACAGGTAGAGATTTTCAAGTATTTTATTTTGTAATCTTTATAATACATAAATAACACTGCCAAACTAGTTTTTGAATTTTAAAGCACGAAATGACCACCGAAATTCATTAAATGAATTACACAAAAAACTTCAATAATCCTATAATTTATATTTTCAATTTTAAAGATACACACGTCATTTGCCAGGCGATCTGAAAGGTTTTTAACAACCCCGATGTGAATGATGATTTGAAATATTAAATTAGGGGGAGGGATTCAGGTACTACCCAAAAAATAAAGTGTAATTTAAGTATTATAAAGGAAAAAAGTATTATATGCACAAAATATATATTTGGGATTAATTTTTTCGTGAATCTTACAGTTTGTGACCTCTAGACCTTTCTAGACAAACTATTTCTGATGCACCCATAAGTGGTATCAGTGTTATTTTTTAAAATTTCAACCTGAGTAAAACAACTTCTCTAAAACTGTCATCAGTTCTCTGATTGAAATTGTTTGATGTATATACCTTCTCAAAGTATTATTGATTTTATATATATATTTAACATTTTTGTAATAAAGTTTCTGATAATATAATACAATAATGGAAGAAATCAGAAAACGACGAGCGAAGTTGTATGCACATGTATACACAATGAAACAGTTCAGAATACCGAAGAAACTACTCCATATAAAAAAAGTAAAAGCAACACAGAGTGGCTAGGAGAGGTTCATAAAGATCTACAACAGATCAATATAAAAAATCGCACTAGCGAAGATTGAGCAAAAATGATAGAGCCAATCTGGACATATGGAAAGAATACGCATTTTCAGAAGATAAAGCGCTTTGCTAATGGATAATAATCGTTATAATAGTACCTAATAGGTGATTTTTATGTAGCTTTGTGAGAGAGCTTCATTTAAGCTCAATCTTCAGTTCTGTTTTCACATATTCTACTGTTTTTATTTTCTAACTGTGTAATTGTCTCAAGATGTTGAGTGGTGCAATTCCAAATTAATGCATACATAAATACCACACTATATCCACTAATGAATATAGGACACTAGCTTATTTCTACATAATTATAACTGTTTGAGCTATTACCCTATTTTAAAAATTGAACTTTCAGTATCAGTTTTTTTATTACGATGTTCCTCCAAAATATCAGCAAATATTCAAAATTGATAATTGATGAGGCTGATACTGAGGGAGAAAATTAATATCCATAATACAACAATATTTAAGTTTTTTAAAATTTTCTCATAATTTAATATAAAATACGCATGACGACGTTTCGAAGTACTACTTCGTTATCAAATGGAAGTAGTAGTTACTTCCATTTGATAAAGAAGTTTAACGAAGTTAACGACGTTTGATAAAGAAGTAGTAATACGAAACGTCGTCATACGTATTTTATATTAGATTATGAGAAAATTTTAAATATTGTTGTATTATAAATATTCAAAAGTTGATCAAATAACGTTAATCTCCTCTAAGAATCAGCCATATCAGTAATTAATATAGGTACGAGTTAACTTTTAAATGATATTTACAGTCCCATTAAGTAGGTACATTTATGGACTACCCAAGTTTGACGTCATACTGACTCCAATAAAATGAGTTTATTAGTGCAAAATCCAATAAAAATATATTGATTTACTATTTTGTCTTCTTTGGTGATAGAATAAGGTCTTCAATTAGTGTATTTGGTTTAAAGAGTCTAACTTTCAAGCAAATCATATCTTTTTCACGCAAATGACTTAATTTAATTAAATGATTTTTTTTATATTTAATAGTGTTGGCGTTTACTTGATGTAAATCCATTATAATTGTTGAATATAAACTAAAATTCAAACACTTGAACTTATGATTTACACTTTATTGACTACATACCATGACGCGTTTCGTCGTTACAAACGACTTCTTCAGATGCTTACAGAATAATGATTATTCTGTAAGCACCTGAAGAAGTCGTTTGTAACGACGAAACGCGTCATGCTATGTAGTGAATAAAGTGTAAATCATAAGTTCAGGTGTTTGAATTTAAGTTTATATTCAATTAATTAAATGATTCGACTAAAAACTTTTCCTTTAAAACAGTTTCCAAAAAGGAATATATTACGGAAAAGTCTTATTGTATCGCTCAATAAAATATTGCTTACGGGATTTTACTGTTATAAACTTTTTGTTTAGAGCCAATAAATTGATCTGCCACTTTCTGAGACGTCAAGACTTAGGCAGTTCATTGTATTTAAAAAATAAAAAAATATGTTGCAAATAGAAGAACAAAAACTTATATCAAATATAAAAAACAAATTTTAAAAATTGAACATTTAGAATAGCATGTCGCTCTTCAGTGACATTCCGCATCCTGTAAGAAAGTTACCGGATAGTCCGGTCGAAACTTCCAATATAAACGTATTTCAAAATAGTGTACGCTTTCAGGTAGTTATTTACGGTATACGTAATGAATTTCCGTGCTGTGTCGGAGCCCGTTACTGGCGCTAGTCGAGACAACAAACAAACGACGAACCAGACAGCTAGGCCACAGCCTGCTCGAACTCGATCCAGCCTGTCGCGGGGGTCAAAATACCGAGGGCATTCACGGTAAGGGTAAGGCCGTGTCTTCTACAGATCGCTGGTTATTGTTTCGAGTCCAAGTATAGAAAACCGCAGTGGCAGTGAGAGCACTCGAAAGGCGTGAAGATAAACTGAGCTTGTTCAGTGAACAAGCTCAAAATTTTCACTCAAAATTTTCGATCAGAAAATATTTCCAACAACCTGAATGGCACTGCGTGAATTTTATGTTTGCAAGCGATTCAAATTCGAAAAGCACGTTTCTCTTCGTAAAAAGTTTCCTCCTCGATTAGTGCTGAGATGTCTGTATATTATTCCGACATTTTTATTAACGTAATGGCAAAAAAAAACTTGAAACGAGCAAAAAGCTTCAACACAAAGTAAGTACAGATTCGCAGCTCCTTGGATACCTTCCAAGGAACTATTTACCGTAAAAAGTGTCAAATTCCTACCAAAAATTGACAGACTGTACAAAAATGTTTCTCTTCGTAAAAAGTTTCCTCCTCGATTAGTGCTGAGATGGCTGTATATTATTCTGACATTTTTATTAATGCAATGGCAAAAAAAACTAGAAACGAACAAAAAGCTTCAACACAAAGTAAGTACAGATGTGCAACTCCTTGGATACCTTCCAAGGAACTATTTACCATAAAAAGTGTCCAATTTCTAACAAAAATTGACAGGCTTTACAAGAACGTTTCTCTTCGTAAAAATTGCTAGTAATAGTTTCAATTTTAACCAATTTTCCTCTTCGATTACTGCTGAGAAGTCAGTATATTATTGTGGCATTTTTATAACGGGGGTGGCAAAAAATACTGGAAATGAATATTATTCTAACATGGAATAAGTACAGATTTGCATCCCCTGGATAATTTTCAATGTCGAAAATATTTACCATATAGTGTTACGTTTCTACCAAAAATTGACAGGCTGTACCAAAAGATTTATAAACCTTCAGAACAACTTGCTGATTCTTAAATGATTTTATAGTAGAGGAGCAGCCTGCGCCGAGCAGGTAAATATATGACAAAGGGTTTCTTCTCGAACGATGATGGGTGAAACGCATCAGGTAATAGTTCTATAAAGAATCATAAACGTTAGTGGGGTTCCATAAGTTAGATCAGCCTTCCACCCCAAAGAATAAAGTATTTTCAGTCATTACCTCCCAGGTAGGAACTTGTTATATAGTCATCCAAATATCTTTAAGAAATGCAAGTCCATCTAATTCCTCAAACATGATGAAGAGAATACAATCTTAATGAATTCCTCTAATTTAAAAATTGGCAAGAATTAAGTGAAAGCTCATATGGATCTGTAAATAAATATTATGCCTGATATATGGTATATATAATAATCTTTATTTAAGGTTCTCGTAATACAATTATATAGGTGAAACAATAGTATTATAATTTTAAAATCTATCTTGTCAATGTTGTTGCCTAAACAAAAATAATACATTTTCTCACAAAACCGTAGCCTGTGGTGTTTACGAAGAATGTCTATATTCTGCAATATTTAAAAACCTAGATACCTACATAAGGTATCTATTTTAATAATTTGAGAAAAAACTTTATGGCTGACTTGAATTTTTTAATGTTGATCCTAGTTTTTAATTCAAATGTCAAGTCGTTATAAATTGTTGGTGCCAAATAGGAGTAGCTGCGAAGACATATGGCTTGACTGTATTGCAGAATTGATAAAGAGTTCCTGCTCTATCTGGTATTCACGCTATGTTTAATAAAGTAACAACTGTCTATCTTTTTTTGCGTGTTATAAAATATGATATATAAGAATCATGTCTGTTTTCCAGGGTTCTTATTCAGGACCAACCTTTTTTCTAGATGATTTTTTGAATTTATTACATAGGTAAGTATATTAGAAATCAACGAACAAATTTTTAACTGGCAGGAAGCGATTTAGGTATCTAAATTCTTCTCTTTACTTGGGTACCATACATGCTACCGCAGCACTGAGTGTTAGTCAAAGTAAAAGATTGAAAAAGATTGAAAATTTGAAATAATAACTAAAAATTTTGTTCGTCGCAATTTGGTACACTGTACCATACTTTATCGCCGTTTCTCAACCTTTTTTTCGATGGAACACTTTTGAAAGCAAACTTTTTGACGAAGCCCTAAAATACACAAACTTTATATGTCTTCTTTGTCAATAATTATATCATTAAGATGGAGTTTGCACCCTCTCAGGGCTTCGCGTTACCTACAATATTTCATAAATTTTATCAATTAAATTATTTCCATTGAATTAATTCAATGAAAACATTTTTCGTGCTTGAAATCGGATTTTTTGCAGGGTTTCATTTTTATTTCGGGTTATATCAAACGACCAAGATAGTCGTTTGCATCGTCTTTTTGACCGTTTCTGGTAAAACAGTAGGTTTTGAAATTACTCGTTGAATTTCCCTTCAATTGATCAAAATGTTCAATTATCAGTTGGGATTTCAAAGACCGATTTACTTCGGTTTTAATGAACGTATTATTGGGAAATTGAAAGAAAAAAGTTCGAAGTATCAAAAAAAATAATATAAATGTTCTCTTTCTTGTCCGTATTTATGTTATTTTGGGAAGGAAATGTCTGATATTTGAAACAAAAATTGTTTTAATTTCAGTTTTCAGACTGAAATCAGAATGAATTATCTCTTCGAGTTCCACAAAAGCAAACTGCGAAAAACTATTTCTTATTTTATCGATATCGAAAAAGAAATTAACGAAGTCTGCTGTGCATTGATTCAACTAAACACGACGACAAAATTTCACATTTCTAGCAAGATAATCTCAGCAAATATATTAAATAAAAACACTCAGCGAATCAAATTTATTAATCTCAGTAAATATTACAGTCACTACAGAATTATGATTCTACACGTCAAACTTCCTTCGTAACCATGAATCGGATCAATTTGACAGAATACTCTTCGCAGTAAATTTGAACTGTCAAACTGACAGACTTTGTAATTATGCAACAAGTTATCGGTAAATAACCAATAAAAATTCGAAGTGCTTACGGTATAAAACTGAATATAAAATTAGAAATATTATTACAATGGTCTAAAATACGAATTATCTCGGTTTATAGATTAAAATGAATTAAATGTTCCTCATTACGAGTTTTGAACATGCTCACAACAGATTTTTCTGCCAGTTGTTCAAACTGCAATATTTTCACTGTTAATATTTAAAATTAGCAACATCTGATATTTAGTTTTGTGCCTAGCGAAATTACCCAACACTTTTTTCTTTAATTTTTTTTTGTTCATCATCTTCGGACATCACCCATTCATATCATTCATTTATTTAACCGCTGAAACTCATTTACATACACAAACGTCCATGTCTTACCCGGGATTCGAACCCAGATCTCCCTCGTGAGGGTCCGTTACTCTCACACTACGATACAGATACGACGACCCAACACTTGTATAAATTGAATGAAAACACGCCAGATTTTTTTTTCGATTAAAAAGGGGTAGATATAAAACTGTTACTTATATTGAATTATATATACTGACATTATTCGAAAGATGAAAAATCTTGCGACAACCTCCATAACATTTATAATGTTAAAATGAAGATTGAAAATTATTATTGGGCATATTCCTTTCACATTTTGATGTGATGCAAATCTTCATCTTGTGACACCTGACAAAAGCATTAATAATTCCGACATTGAATTGTATAAAATTGAATCGTTTAAAACTACGGTATATTGTTAAAGTAATTCTCTAAGAAACATCTGCAACGATGGTACCTTTGCAAGCCTGTACAAAAGTTTCTCGACAAAGAAATAACATAACGGTATAACACAGTTGCAGCACCAAATAGGGCCCCTTTGTTAATGCTGAAAATCAGAGATGGCCATGGATCTTTTGGTCAGTTTATTACAGCACAGGTTGTAAGATAACAATATAACCCGGAATTCAGGTACTAGCTTATCTCTAAGTCAACTATCCAACATAATGGTTCTTAACCCTGTAGAAAGAACGACCAAGAGACATTTTCAAAAAATGGACCAAGAGACATTTTCAAAAAATCTTCATACTCATACTACCTATGAACAGTTAATATTTAACGATAATAAGAACGTACTAAAGTTTCCATTTTAATTGAGTTTTTTTTTATTTGAATTCATTTTTTTTGTATTCGAAGGAACTTGAATAATATAAGTAGTTGACGATTTTTTTTTGTTCAAATACAATCTTCGAGCAAGAAAATACAATGTTCTTGCTAGAAGTCAATGACATTAATACGGTTTTCAACAGACAAAAATTAACTTTTCTAAGCTCCGCCTGGAAATCAATAAAGAACAACGGAAACAGTATAAAAAACATCTAGCATAACAATACCACATTAATTAACTTTGCGAATGAAATTATCAACTACTTAGAGCACCATTGAAATAGTTGTTAAGTGTTCATCGATCTGTAAAAATCCAATGCTACACTGACGAAGCAGGGTTTATTTTCGAGGACTAAAACGATTGCAAGAGGATGTTACGAAAATTCGAACCAAACGAAAGAAATTTACCATATTTATACATAAAACAGTATAACTCATAACATCCAGGATGCTGAATATTAGTTATCTTAGTCATGGAATCAACCAAAGAGAAGAGAAACCCAAAAAGAATATTAACCAAGGTTAAGAAAGAAAAGCCAAGTTTTTCCAGAAATTCTTGTGAATGGTAACTCTTGTTTCAGCAGAGGAAGAGATCAAAAAACGCCATCTACTCCTTCGAACAGCTGAAATAGAAATACAGAGGCCAAAAGAATCACACTCAATGCAACCATCAGAAAAACAATGACAGCAGGCAAATGAGCAGATGTAGCAAATATATTAGAGCTAGAAGGTTCCTAGAGATGATAGTCAAAATGGTTGATGATAGGATAGCACACATCGTGAGCACAATCCATGACCAAAATCCATGCGCAAACAAGGTCCACGATGAAGCAACTACTAGAGAACCAATCACAGCAGTGGAAAGAGGAAAATGTAGCAAAATATATCACAGCTAGAAGATTCTGATGGTATAGTCAGAATGGTTGATGATAATTTGGCAAACTCTGGAGCACAATCCATGCCAAAAAGCCCACATTCAATGTAACCCTACCAGAGGAACGATGATTTATGACTACAGAAGTAAGATGTTGCAAAATGTATCAAAGCTAGAAGATTCTGAGGGATGATACAGATAGAATTCCTGCCCACAAAAAAACCACACCAATTGAACCACCACAGAACCATGATTAATGACAACAGAAGGAGGATGTTGCAGAATGTATCAGATATAGAAGATTCTGAGAGATGAAACAGACATAATAGTTGTTGATAGGTTAGATAACACCCTAACAGTCCAGTCCAAGAATCCACGCCATATAAAACAAAATCGCGCCACTGAAATAGCATAATATTATAATCTCATTAACCACGGAAGAAAAAAATGGATAGACTAACTCCAATGATCGGATTTTGAATGACATTCCATATTGCAGTCTTCAAATCATCGTAAACAAAGAATCTAGTAGTGTTTCATAAAATAAAATACAAAGTTAAAAACTTAACCTCCAGTGACTTTTGGAATGAACATTATAAATTTACGGCCAAATACTCGTAATCACGCTAGACTATAACTTCAATCTGCAGTTGAAATTAGCGTCATTGGCACCGGCTTTTATTGGCAAAAGACGTATACAGCAGTAAAAAATGCACGCGTAGTTTGTCACCGAAATAAATCTTTCAACGTAAATGCATAGAACTATTGCAATTATTATAATTTGATATGAAAGGCAATATAACAGCAAGAAAATTCTGCATCGGAATTCAACTGTAGCGTCAAGTAGTTTTTTCAATTCCGAAAAAGATTTCTAATTAACTGAGATAGGTACTACAGCCTAATTCCACTTAAAGCTCAATTCAGAATTTTTCAAATGAAAATTCAAGACAGGTAAAAGTAGATTATAAAATAGGGTACAAAATTCATCTGACTGATGACCTCGTCGACACGCTAGAAGAGCCTTCGCTTTTCTTCAGCCTAGAAGAAAAGTTTTTGATCTCTGATATATAGTTCACAGGTTACTAGCATACCTTATAAAATTGTTAAATTGAATATTAGTCACTTCGCTGGATTCCACAAAATTCTTCAATACACTAGTCATATGTTTCGGACTACACGCCAGTCATCAAGATCTCAAGATCTATTCAGTTGTGTTAAACTACTGATAACAAGTTGATAGTCCACAACATATGACGTATATAAGAGAATTTTGTGAATTTTGGTCAAGTGTTTTGCAAGGAAGCGACTGGTATTATACGTATACGTACCTTGATTCGATTTTGTTATAAGAACATTCTTCTGTCTAGTAATGTAACATTTAAGTTCGGGAGAATGGAAGAAATAGTATTGGCATATTGAATTTAAATGCTGTAATATTTTTACTTTGCATAAATTGTATTGTTCGAACAGTTTTTAAGTAGTACTATTATCTTGATAGCTGAACAAACAATAGTAAATAGTTAGTTAGAAAGATAAGTTTGTCGACTTTACAGATACGTCTAGCTTAGAAATATTTTCATTGCAAAAATGATAAAATATTAATATACAAAAATTTTGTTTAAAAAAAAACACACCTTCAAATTTAAGACTTACGCTGTTCTCTCGAAAACAAAAGTTTCTTTATAAATTTCCAAACAATAAATATAGCCCCCCTCGCCTATTGGAAAAAAGAATATGAAATTATTATCTTTACACAAAATTTTTTCAGGCACTAATGATTTTTAATACCCTCACTTCAATTTCCTTATTTGCACTTCAGTTGCTATTTCAATAGACAACGATAATTAAATTTAAATTACTAAGGTAAAATGTCGAGATTCAACTTAACAATGTTAATTTTTAACATCGTGACGAGTAGACCGGGAATTATGTTATTCAGTCTGCGTTATTATAAAACTTATTCCTATTATATACAATTAAGGTTGTTTAAGAATGGATAATTATGAATTATTTATGAAATAAAAAAACAAATATAAACGATTATCGAAAGATTTAAGAATAATTTTAATTGAAAACTATTCTTCATTGATTCTTTGTATTTTATTATAACCCTTAAATTAAGGGAGATTCGAACTCAGGTTCCCAGATTTCACAGGACGCTACTGCTGCTTTTGAGGACAACTGAACTCCTCTGTGTTCAAGAATAATACAGGGTTTGCTTCGTTTTCAAAAGAAATAACACAGCACTACCACATTATTCATAAATACCAGACGAAATATTTTTAGGTTATACACGTTCTTTCTACTTGGTGCTAAGAACGTAGAAAACTGTTGGGAAACAGACAACAAAATAATTTTACAATCATTGAAAACAAAAATAAAATAACCAAATTAAACGATTCTTTATAAAAATAACGATTCAGATCTTCTTTAGTACAATAATATGAACTCCGTGTATCAGATTTGAAACATGGAAGATTGATAACCTTATAATTAAAAATAATTATTACAAAAACGAAAGAAATCAAATGTTTGAATCACGTGGGCACGATTTTTACAGATTCAATGAGATTGAAATAAAGACAATAAAAATAATTATAATGAAACATTGAAATAAGAAAATGCTTAAGGGCCAGGCAAATTTTCTAATAGAACAGGGGGGCACACCCAAAAAGTTGTAAAAACCATACTTTTAAATTGATATTACAAATACTGTCATTAGATATTGTTGGAAATACAAAACAATGGCACACTCAGCGGAGTGGGGGGCGTCGTAAGGCAATGATATAAAAAAATGTTAACATTTACAATAAGTATATTTAGTTATTTGAAAGTAAATTAGTTTATTTAGTAAAAGCTATACATGAACATTTAAATTTTATATAACTCCTAGTTGAAACGGGAATCGAAAAATAATTTTTACATCTGAGAAACTCAACAGTGCAACAAGATGTATTAGAATTTTTGAAAGTTACTTGGAAGGATCATAATTTTGATGATAAAAGAAAAATATTTTATAATTGCAAAGTCTTTTTTAAATTATAAAATATAAAACTTAACTCACGTGACAAATTTCTGGAATCCAAAAATGTACAACATGAAGTTTCTTACCTGAAACAAAAATAAACTTGGTAAAACACAATAAAAAAAAGGAAAATTAAAATTAATGATTAAAAAATTTTAACAAACGATATGAATGAAAAAGAAACATTTAATGGTCATATTATTGAAATAAATTTTTCACTAACAAAAAAATTCAAAATAAAATTTTTCTATTCTTTCTAAAGATATTTAATTCATAAAGTACTAACAAAATAATTCATAAATTAATGAATATTTGATTTATATATGAAATCATACTCGAAAATTTGAGAGTGTAGACTGTAGATTATAGATCAATTCAAAGACAAACCTTTGTCACACTTCAATGATATCTAGTCCACTCTATAAAGAATTAATTAAAATTCACAAAACCACGGAAGTTTTTGACAAATTCTAATATTAGCGCTAACTGAAAATCAAATCACACTGCCACAACACTGAAACGTTCAAACATGAATTGTAAATGTTAGTAAAATTTCACAATTCTAAATGTTATAAGTAAACTAAAAATCGAAAATCAAAAGCACTTTGTCACATTGCCAACTGTAACAAAATGAACCACCAGGATTCTTCATGTTTTGAACAACCAAAAACGGAAAGAAACCAGTAGCTATTACCGAGAAAACTGTCACGCAGGTCCAAGTACAATTTTGCTAATTTAAGAGGGGGTAAACACTTAGAGCATTCAATTTTTGAAATATGCAAGTAAAAGAAGAATTACCTACTACTTTGGCCTGAGGCAGTAAGGCACAGATGCCTCCTATTTTTTCGACGAAAGAGATTATGACATCAGCAGAGTCTATTGATACTATTTCTCAGGCAAAACTAAAAAAGGGGCACTAATTCTAAGTTAGAATTTCTAACACATTTCGTTAACACTATAACTTTGTGGAACATATAATTATAATTTTTTATAATTATATATTGGATGCATTATGTACTTTGTCAAATATATAATATGTATTTTTAACACAGAAATGTACACAGAAGGTACACAGAATTGTCAATTGCTTCTTCTTCTTGAACTCAAATAAGACCTGACAAGTAGGGAAGAGATCTTTAAAAGCGTTTAATCAAGTGAGTAAATGCTCATTAGAAAATTTACCTTAATTTCTTTACCACTTTATTCCGACGCACTTTAATAAGATGAGTTTACTACCTATCTTTTTTGTTTATACTATTTTTAATCTTGTCCTTAAACTTGAATTGGTCGAACCGGTAGCTCTTTTGAAAGAAGGACTAAAAACATCGAATGATATTTATAATGATAATATTTATTCATTTATTATGAATAATATTTATTCATTTATTATGAATAAATGAATAAATATTATCCTTATAATTTATTATGAATAAGTGAATAGATATTATCCTTACATTGTACTATTTTCAGAATGTAATCATCCATAAGTACGCAAACAAAAAACATTCAAAACAATTTCACTTTGTAAAGGATAGTCATAGTAAAAAAAATTAACAAACAAATGATAAATGGATTCAAACATTACTGTGTACTCTGCCACACTATAGTATGACTTTGTTAATTAACTGTACATACATTACTGTTTCTTGGTACAATGTTCTTAATTAATTACAGAGATTGCAAACAATGAGTTACCAAATTTTTTACATAAAAAACAATGTGAGTTGTCCATCTTAAATTTCTATCGAACTATATTCCAAGAAAGTTAGTTCATTCAGATGATGAGATTGTGTTGTCTTGATATTTAACATTCAAGCTTCAGATTCCATTACCTTCCAGGCAAAAAAGAACACATGCCGTTTCATCGAAGTTCACCATCAAATTGTTCAAATGACACAAACTTACAAACTCCCTCTCAATGCATTCACATGCTCCCAGAAGTTCCTCAAGAGTCCTGCCAGAAACCACCACCAATGAATCATAGGCAAATAGTGCTTCCGAAAATCGGGACAACTTCGCAGGCAGATCGATTATAAAAAATATGGATGAAAGGCGTGCAAATATAGAGCCTTCGGAACCCCAAGACCAGTATTATATCTCTGAGAATAACTCTCGCCTCTTCTCGCTATAATCGTTCTTTCTTCAAGGTAACTACGTAACCAATGGAGAAAAATACCCCTAAAACCTAAATTGTATAGCATTTCCCAATAAATTCAAAAGACAGGGAATTAAATGTAGAATGTCGAAGATGAAAAAAATAGCACGCCATAAATAGCAATAAAACAAAACGCAATCCAAACACTCTCAAACAGATTTTACTGCAGCTTAAATGAACTTTCTCATTAAAAAAAATATGCACCCTAAGGTATATCATCTCAGAAAGCCATAACTTATGAAAAACTTCACCGCACTTATTATTTTTACAACGTTGCCAACACTCAATATTGAGTCGATTTTAAGTATCAAAGCGAGTGTCAACTTTCAAGTTTCCAATCTTGCTCTTCAATCCACATACTGCTCCTTGTAAACGTACGTGCCCGGTAAAGAACTATTTATCGCCTTCACCCCCAGTTCGTTACATGTCAAAAATAGAAATATTGATTGAATTCGTGACAAAATGTATATGAGAAGGACACGTTCAGACTTGAGATAAAAAAATACGAAATCTATTCATGAATAATAATATTGCACCAACCTTTAACAAAACAGGCTTATTTGATTGAAAAAATCTTCATTTCAGTTGACTTTTCTTTGCGAATTGCAACGTTGTCAAACTTATTGGATAATCGAATTTCATAAATTGCTGTGCATATTGAACAGTCTCTTTAATATTCAGAAGAGTGTTTTCGGCTCAGCATCCTGAACTACCTCAAACCTCTGAAAAACTCATGGTCAGCCAGGTGATTCAAATGAGCGTAATCTTATTTTCGAATATAAAATGTATATAATAATAATAATAATAACGTATATTGTTTCTGCATGACATTACAATAATGTATAGGATACGTCAATAATATAATACAAAAAAACAATTTAAGCGGAAAAATATTCTTGCAAGGAATAAAAACAATTGAGTAATAAGATTCTGCAAACTTCCTTCTTAAATTTCGACCGACTCAAGGACTTGATGTGGTAGGAAGATTAGGTTGAATAACTTGATGCCCACATATGTTGGAGAGGATTCAAATTTAGATGTTCTATGAATCGGAATGGAGATGGTGAAATTATGCCTCGTGTTGTAGCTGAAGAAACTAGAAGTTGTATCAAGCTCTTACAGTTTACTGACAAAAAACAGCAGACACTGTAAAATGTATATTCATGGCAGCGTTAGGATCTCGTGCTTGATGAAAATCGGCCTGCATGATTCTTGTGGCTTCAGGTTGAAAATTAATCGAATAAATCTTTTTCGCGTTAAAATGAATCGCTGCTGAATCGCCCTCTAGAACTACATTATACTTCAAATGGGTGAAAACCAGAGCGTAATAAGCAGTAAGCAACCCATCCAGAGGTAGCGAGTTCTTGAGTCGACTAATACAAAAAAATGGACTATTCAATTTTTGCTGAGATATTCAATACGACAATGTCATCTCAAATTGCTGTCAATGTGCACACCTAAAATGTTAACTCTGCCAGCTGACTCGAGTTGTTAATCTCTATATTCAGCAACAAAAGATGCATGGAAAATAGATTCCCGCAGTTTAAAATGGATTACTTGAGTTTTCCCTAGATTCAGCATTAGAGAGTTTCGTTAACACCAATCTGAAAATTGCTATAAGTCTCATGCATTCATTATCAAGCTCGTTCTTTGTCTCAGCTGATATCCCCATCGACCTGTCGTCAGCGGAAAGAGTGATAGATTCAGCTTTAATAGAATCTGGAACATCATTAACAAATAACAAAAATATTAAGGGTCCCAAAACAGAACCCTGAGGTACTCCAATAGATAGGGGATAATTTCCAGATCTATAATTTCAATTTTCAACAAATAAATGACGCTCAGATAAAAAACTAGAGATCCAATTCAGTTATATATAGTTAATAGTTTGTAAGTTTGTACTATACTACTAACTTCTAATACTAATCCAGAAATTTCTCAGTATATATTTCGTGTTTGAAATTGATAGTAGATCTTGAAAAATCAGTTTAAATAATGTTGTGAAATCATTTTATTAGTGTTGTTTACAAGGATACGGTGGAAAGGAAACAACGGTGCCTGTGGAGCAGTCATTCTTCGATTTATCGTTGCCACATATGGAACGCTTTATCTAAGATACTCGATAAAAATATCACATAAACAAGAGTACCCGAAAATATTTACGTTCGGTTGAAAGCAAACACGGAATCCTTTCCATTGGAAGGAATAACCTTGAAGCATTCGAGGTCACAATCAATTTTCACGAAAAATAAAGATAGTTAACTAAGTGAAATAAGTCTTGTAAATCGTATAACACAATATGAAAGGTGACTTGGAGTTTCTACGTAAATTTAATTGGCGTAGTAATGCACAGTAACGGATTTACATCTAGGCCTGGTCATCCCGGGGGCAAAATGATTTGGGGTGCGTTGAAATTTCCATAATTGCTCCAAAATACATTAATTTCGGAGACGTAAAATGTAAATCTCCTTCAAACTTTGGTTCACATACGGCTTTACGTTTAAACGTCTTTTTCTGGAATATATTACAATTAAATTTTGTATTTAATTTGTATAAATAACACGTTAGATTTTTAATGGGTCAATAATTATGGCTATTGGATAATTCAAACAGTTGAATTGCTTGAATTATCCCTCATTTCGAGGGGATGGTTTATATCCACTTAAGGTTTGTGATCACGCTTGTTTGCTGTCGAGGTTTGACACTAGGAGCCTCCGCACCAGGAGAAGCCTTGAAGTTTTTATTCAATTTGCTCAATGATAGTCTCTACTGTCCCGACCTTCTGAGTAAACTTATTTTCTTTATTCCTCAGAGGTGTACTAGAATAAACCAGACATTTTACTCAAAAACCCACAGAAACCACAATCTTCTCTTGCAATCGCCGCTTAGCCTTGCATGTTCTATTGCAAACAAGGTATCAAGCTGCTGTGATTTCCACTGGGACTCACTTGTTTCCATCATTAATGTGTATTTAAATCTTAACATTTGAGGTTTCTTGATTTTTTCGGTTTCAGTTTTTCCTGATTAGTTTTTACTCATTGCTTAGAAATTCAGTTAAATAAATGAATATTTAAATATTGATATAGATTTATATTAATATATTCGATAATATTTTCTATTATTATAATTATTTTTTAATATTGTATATCTATGTTCTTATTGATATTTTTGGTCACCATATTTTGTATTTCATTATTCGTTATATATTTTCCTGTAATTGAGTAGTTACCTGTTGCAAATATATGCTTATTGTTATTATTATATTCTTATTATCCCATAGTTATAAAGGATTTGCTCAAAGTAAATGCCAATACTATTCAACAACATTTATGATCTATCCAGTTATGTAAATATATACTTTATTAGTTCTTTTTTAGTGAGATTAATCTAACTCTGAATGTATAATTGGTATGTATGAAAGTTTGTATGAAAAACTTTTCCAAATTTCAATTTATAAAATAATTTTTCTGAATTAGATACAAAGGAATTGACATATCAATCCAATAAACTAGTCAATAAAATCCGTTTACGATTTACAAGCGGCATTAAGGAACGACTGTATTCATTTACATTGTCAAATTGAATATATCTCAGCAGATACGGAAAATGTACGCTCTGCAGAACGTGGCCAGAAGTTGCGTTTTAAACGTGATCTGGTATTTCGGTTGTGTCCCGGTATTCCCACAGATAACCCCAGGACGCAAAAATGTCCTATTTTCGAAATGATGCGAAAATTTTGTCGACTGGACTACCTTTCGACCATTTAGAAATGTCCCCAATTCTAAAAAAAAAATTTAAAAATCGGGATTTGTTACATTTTTTGCATTGACGGCAAGTTTTCAACAAGCTATTATATTGAAAGTTGAGAGTGAACCTTTATTGACAATTGAAGCTGCCATAGAAATCAGTCAACTAAAAGACAATTCGGCTTAAAAACAGATCAATCAGTTTCTTCCTTTTACAGTTCGTAGTTTATTGGCGAAATTGAAAGTCAGTGGCACTGACATTGATGAAGAATTTGTGAAAAGTACGGCTATCGAATCAGATATGCGTTCAGAAAGCATTAGAAAATGGAATATATTGATTGTAATAAAGACACGGAAATAATTGACGAATTCTCATTAATTTGTAACTATATCACGATGCAAAAAAGAACCGTATCGAATGATCGAAAAGTGTCACATAAGTTCGCTGGGTGGAATAATGAACAAATTATATACGTCAGAAAGAAACCCATTGCATATTTCAGTTTCGAAAGCGATGTTCTTCTCTAAAATCCTCATCGGCTGTATCAAAGCAAAATTGTTCGTCTGATAAATACAAAAAATAACCAGTTGAAAAATATTTTGCAAACTATTTTCAATTCATAATAATCAACCTTCCCTAGGAAAGAACAATAGATGTTTTAGTGTAGAAATAGGCTAGTATATATTTTATTTCATATACTTTCATTTCACGTATATATACATGATGATACACATCAAATGTGCCGACTTCAAAATTGACTACAGTTGCAAAAGGTTCTTTGCTTGCAGTCCAAATGTTATTTGCTATGTGCAAATTTTTAATAACAATAAATTAAAATTAAGACACTTGGCTTAAGTTTCACTAAATATATTAAAACCTCTACATATGTTGTTACAGTAACAACAAGAGTAAACAATGTTACACTAACATTGTATACTCTGTATAATGGGTTAACCACCCGATACATATGTAGAGTTTTTAATATATTTAGTGAAATTTAAGCCAAGTGTGTTAATTTTAATTTATTGTTTTTAACTATAATGTTTCACCAAGAGATAAGCGAAATCTCTTGAGACTTTTTAATGATAAAAAGTCTCAAAGTCTCGTTGTGAGTAAAAAAAAAAGGTCACGTAAATAACGTATCATATTCACGAAATCTTTGAGATGTTTACTCAAATGTGAACTCAGATGCTCAATATTTTTTTGAGTATAACGGCGACAAATGTTCAAGAGAAAAAGCTTTTTCTACTCTGAAAACACTATTCGGAAAAAGTATGGGCTAAGATAAAGTTAACACTCTTGCTTTACTGTCTATTGAAGCTCAACGAGTTCAAGACATTCATTAGGACAGACGTTTCCATCCAGTTGGGCGCAGAACAATTCATAAGGCGGGCACCCCACTTGGGGGTTGTAGAATGATTCAAAGGAGGGAACGATGAGCGACTTAGGTATTTATTAAAATCTATAATATCGCAAGAATGAACTTATCTGTGAACTAACCAATACGACCCCAAGAAATCATCAATTGTTTAATAGTGTGGGCGTTTACTTGAACTTATGATTTACACTTTATTGACTACACAGCATGACGCGCTTCGTCGTTACAAACGACTTCTTAACGACTTCTTAATAACAATTATTCTGTTAGCATCTGAAAAAGTCGTTTGTAACGACGAAACGCGTCATGCTATGTTATTGTCAATGAAGTGTAAATCAAAAGTTCAAGTGTTTGAACTTAAGTTTATATTCAATCATCAATTGCGTGAAACTGCACAATCTTCTCAATAATGGTTAATAGTATGTTGTACTTTGATTAAATTCCCACTTATGACTGATAAAATCCATTAAGCTTTTCATCGTTTGTTTCATTTCAATCGTAGTTGAGTTAAAATTACAATTAAGTTACAATTAAAAAATTAATTTTAATGAAATAAAAATATTCCAGAATACAAAAACTGGTTTAAAATTAATGAGATTATTTCACCAAAAAGGACGACTCGTCAAACAGGGCCCAGGGTATCAAGCCTAAATCCGTTACTGATCATTCATGAAAATAGCGAGTGATGATGACTTGAATAAATGCAATAGTTCGTTGAACTTTCTATCCTTGAGCGATATCAAATCAACATCAAAATAATTAGATGAATTAGAAGTTATCACGTGGAATGTTCGAACAGTGAAAGTATTGATTTTACAATTAGTAGTAAGAAATAAATGCGGTTGAGGTCGTGGACGTTTTCCTTTCACCATAACCTGAACTGGAAGCGAATATTCACTAAACTAGGATTGGTACTTCACAATCAATTTCGCATTAATTATGTTTCACCTATACAGAGTGTCCCCGCCTGGAACCAAAACGATCTGTACACAAATGATGATTATTTAAATGTTTCATTATTTATAGACAATGTGATTAAGTTATGCCAAAATGTGCACATTTACCAATCGCTTCTTTCAGAAACAAAACTTGTAATCACAATTTGATAATACACAAATTATGGAGAATTCGAAAAAATTTTGATCTGTAAAAAAAGGGAAAAAAAATTAATATCTCGTAAACATTCAGTATACTGAAATTGCTGCTCCGGAATATTTTCTAAGGGGATATTCAAGTATTACGTAAGCACTAGAGGGGGCTCGGGGGTTGCTTATTTTCGATGACATCTTGCCATAATTCCTACTCCTACTTTCTTATTTCTAGAGTTTTAACTGCTGATCATGAATCAATAAAAAGCAGAATATATTCAAAGAAAAATGCATAGTTACCAATGTTTACATACGCATAGTAAGGGGATAAGAGCTTTGCTTATTTTTACCGACAAGGGGGAGGTGATAAATAATTGTAATAAATCTTCCCACGTAATACTTCAATTGCCCCATACTTATATTTCAATTTGTACGATTATTGCGCCCCGGTATTGTTAATAATTTTCAACTGGTAAGTGACAGTTAAATAATTTTAAATAACAATTATTCACATTACATAACTATATTGCACTGAAAAAAATAGAGATCAGTCAAAATGAAAGAACCTATTTCTCACATAAGACAATAAATTCATTCAATGAATAAGGTCCGCAGATCAAGATGAAACTGTAAATGCGCTTTCTAAATAACATAATATTTGCAATAACTTTTAAATGCTCAGGAAGCAAATTGAATAAATGCATGGCTATAAAGAGTGGTCCCCTTTCAAATCTACTGGTGCCATGGATAGGAAAGAGGAAAGGATGTACTTGCCGAGTACTATTTTCATTGATACATGGCAGAAAATAACTACGTTGCAACTTGAGCAAGACAAAAAGACGATACATATATAGACCAAACACTGTTTGTCTTCTGTCTTCTTCTAAAGACCCCTTTTTGAACGAGAAATATTTCTTCGGCACTAAACGAGCTGTCCCAAAACATAATTCGATACAATAATACAGATTGGAAACTGGCAAAGTAGAGACTTCTCATAACTTCAGCCTCCACCTTACTTCTGATCATGATAAACATGTAAGCAGCAGAGTACAGAGTCTTCCTCAACTTAGCCTTAGATGATGCCACCGTAGGTGTTTGTCCAAAGTAACACCCAAGAAATTAACAGAGTCCTCAAAGGCGATCGAACTGATACCAAGGCAGGAAAAAGTAGGATAGTCTTCCACCGTTTGGCTGCCACAGAAGAAGATACTAGATACACTCATCTTAGTATCTAGAAGATACTAAGATGAGTGTTGCTATGATTTAAAATGAGACCATTGTCATTACATCACTTACAGCCGAACTGTGTCCCGACCCGCCTGGATATAGGAGAGATATTACGTGATATTACCAAGAAATTGCTGTCATCAGCATAAAGAATTGAGTTAAAATTAAATGATGGCTTTATGTTATGATGGCTTTTCCCCGTTTTGTCGTTTGCCAAAACGATTAGGTATTCCCTTGAAATGACTCCAGCTCAGATCAAAATAGTACACAAATTAATAATAAATGATTCCTTTTATAGAAAAAATTAATTATTTATTATTTTGAAGTACGTAAACGTCATGTCTGAGATTAAAACATGAATGCTTAAAAAGCATTTGTACTTATAGGTCATGATAAACCAAGTATAGTTAAAATATTGCGTAGGATTGAAATATGTAATAATATATCAAATGTTCTATTTGAAATAGACAGTCGATACCTACTTCCTGTATCGACTAGGCCCTCATCGTCTTTGGTATACAGTTAAATTTTCAAAATTCTCCTATGCATAGTTTCTTGTATACAGATCGATTTGGTTTCGGTGGGACACCCGGTATAAATATAAAGAAAGGATTAACGTTAAATCCCGCATAAGGAAGCAGACATTGACACGTGTATGGAGCTTAATAGCCCAATTAGAACAGCGCAGTCAAGTTGAAGTTGCGCAATCTGTAAGATAGAAATCGAAATAAGTTGTCGACGTTTCTCCCTTTTAAAAGACAATCACATAATTACGGCTTCAGCAAGAACTTACTTCTCGATGGAGGCGACTTATAAACTTTACGAGACTTCTCGAACCAATTTCAAATGTATTGATGATTCGCTGAATAAACTTTAATTGAATAAAAAAGGCTTTGTATCACAAAATTATATTAATTGTTAGAGAATTTTTTCGGAGTGTTACTCCATTTTTAAAAGTTAATTAACCAATTCAACTTTTGACTTCAAAATCATACTCTTTCAACTGGTGGTTCGGTGGTTCAACTTTTGGAAATGGGGTAAGAACCCGAAATACTTGTCAAGCCATTGATAAATTAATATTTGCACATATTCAGTATTTAAATCTGGAATTATAGCGTTTCGTAGATTTACCTGTGTCTAACCATCCCTTTGTTTTCTTAACTTCCTTTTAACCGAGGCTTAATTCATGTGTGTGTTCGAAGAAAATATGCCTCACAAAACCCTTGGCACAAGTATCCCCGTGTATTTTCCTTTATGTTCCAAATGTTTTTATACAAGGCCATAATCTCGAATTTGAAAAAAATAAATTTTGAGAAACTAAATATCAATATGAGTTTATGTATAATAATAATAATAGCAATTTTATTAGCTTTTGGCTAGTTTTTATAAAAATTTAATAAATCGCGTTCTTATGTGTACTATCAGCTATTTACTCAATAATAATAGATGATGTCTCAATGATTTTTCAATCAAGAACAATAATCTTACGATTTGCAAAGCTGACAAAGAGAACACTATTACAATTATGACAAAAGACTCTTACATTAAAAAAACCGAAATTGTAATCAATAAAAATTCATTTAAAGAAAAAGTAGATCCAACCAGCAGGTTTCAGAGAGAAATTAAAACCTTATTAAAAAGTTGCTCAAATTTGATCGACTCAAATAATTATCAATTAATCACCATGAATCCTTTTACACCTGCCTTATTTTCACTTCCTAAAATCCATGAAGTTGATTGTTCATCATTTTAATGAATACATTTTGTGAAAACTCAGTATACCCTGGTAATTGATTATATAACATGGGACCACCGACAAAAAGAGATTTATATAGTGAGCCTATTTTCTATGTGATATTCTTCCATATTCCCCAATTCGTATGATATCATAATGGACCTTTTAACCAACGGTGCCAAATTGGTGCTACATTATTTACAATTTTATATATGAATATTAAGTTGGACTCATAAATCAAACGTTCAACACTAAGCAAATTTAGTCTTTTTAATATATCTTGCAATGCAGTGTATTACAATTTAATAATATTCTCATTAATTTATTCTGCAGGGAATTTATTCTGCAGGACTTGTAATGTGCATGTATCTTCCAATATGTGACATACAATATGTGAATTGGGGAAATATTAATGCATTACTGATCAACCGTATGGTCCACCATGTTACTTATAAGATAGTATCTTAAAAAAAAACAATCTTTTTACCCAGTTTTCTACAAATGAAATCAACATGATAGTGAGAGTTGTAGCTAAATAGTTGAGTAGTTCTCTTTTTTTACTTACTTTTTGAAAGCTTTACAAGCTTTCAAAAACTTTTTTTTCACCAGGAGGAATTCAGGATAGAAACAAGTATAATCAAAACAATAATTGATAGCTATCAAAATTCGTGCTCTGTGAAAAATATGTATCGTTTGTTACGACCATATTATGGTCGTCATAATCGACCTTGTAAATCAACAATTCGTGCTGTTATCACCAAATTTCGCACCAAGTTTACTTTGTTGGACATTAAACCATTGTCTCGCATGCGTACAGTGCATACTGAAGAGAATATTGCAGCCGTAGCCTACAGTGTTAATGAGGATCGTGAAATGTCAATTCCTCGCCGTTCTCAGCAATTGGGCATGTGTTACTCAACCACATGAAAAATTTTACGTGATGATTTGGGTTTGAATGCCGATAAAATTCAACTTCCGCAAGAATTGAAGCCGAATGACCTACCACAACGTCTAATTTTTGGTGAATGGGCGTTAGAACAGCTGAATGAAAATCCGCAGTTTTATCGAAAAATTGTGTTCAGCGATGAGGCTCATTTCTGGCTTAACGGATATGTAAACAAAACTGTCGCATCTGGAATGATGAACAGTGTTCAGCGATGAGGCTCATTTCTGGCTTAACGGATATGTAAACAAAACTGTCGCATCTGAAATGATGAACAGTCACATGCCATACAAGAATTACCGATGCATCCCGAAAAAACGACAGTTTGGTGTGGTTTATGTGCTGGTGGCATCATCGGTCCATTTTTCTTCAAAGACACCGTGGAATAAACGTTACCGTCAACGGCGAACGATATCGAGCGGTGATACGCAAATTTCTTTTGCCCCAGTTGGCCGAGTTGAACTTGGTTGACATGTGGTTTCATCAAGACGGTGCCACATGCCACACAGCTCGTGAAACAATGGACATGTTGAAGAATAAATTTGGTGAGCAGCTTATCTCTCGAAATGGCCCTGTGAATTGGCCATCGCCATTTCAGACGATCCAGAGCATGCGATTTGACGCCTCTGGATCATTTCTTGTGGAGTTATGTGTATGTGGACACGCCGAACACGATTGAAGCCTTACAGGATAACATAACACGTGTAATTCGTGGGATACAGGCCGAAATGCTCGAAAAAGTGACGCAAAATTGGACCTTCCGAATGGACCATTTGATACGGAGCCGCGGACAACATTTACATGAAGTTATCTTTAAAATGTAAATGGCAAAGGCCAAGTTATCAATTTCAATAAAAATTTTGAATATATGATGCAAATTGATAATTGAGTGTTTTATTCGAGAAACTACGCTTAAAAAATTACCCATTATTAGCATAAGGTTAAAAGTCATGCTCGATACTCAGACTTATATCTACTCCACTGAAGTAGTTGGGGGATCTGCAAAAACGGATATACACAAAACATTTTATAAAATCATTAGGATAAATATCCACAATACTTCATGTGCATTCAACTTTCATTTAATCACTCAGAACCGTTCAGACACACTTGTCTCAATCTTATCACCGAAATCAGTCAAGCAAGCAGGGTCAGTATATTATACAAAGTTGTGCTATCAGCAAACAGTTGCACCGAGGCATCGGTCAAGTAACCGGGGGGATCGTCGACTATGAATAGTAAAAGCAGAATGTCCAATACGGAACCCTGTGGGACCCCGATTTTCTCCAAAGCAAACTCCGAACGCTCTTCACCTATCGTCACAGAGAAAAATCTAACTACTAAATTAGAATGAATTCACCTCAAACTACTCTCAGTAAAACCAAACTTCACCAACTTACTCAGCAAAATGGAGTGGGAGATACAGTCAAAAGCCAACAGTAACGCTCAATTAGGTCACCAAACCTTGAACTGTCGACTTTTAGAGACCACTACCATCAGATACACGCAAACAAAACAACATGGCCACCACATGCTGTTAATATCAAGAAAAGTCCGTAATTAAACAATGGAAAATTCTCGAGGAATTAATATATGTATTCTGAGAATAGCGTACATTTAACCAGAATTTTCTTGATAGGTAGATAATATTATTCATTGAAACCTTGAAACAATTTAATGAAAATAATTGAAACTGGAGAGTTTATTATTTTGCAGGATTCTCACTTTATTGTCGCTAAAACGGAAATTATTTCTGGCAACAAAGTGACCTTGATTTCCAAATGTAATTTATATCGAGTATTCTATTGTTGTTTTTATTTGCGTTGAAAATCATCGGCTGAATATCAAGTTCAAAAACATTCAATATTGACAGAGCACCGACTCCTACCTAATAAGAATATCGTTATCACAAAGAAAATAACACGTATTGTTTTTTGAGAATTTCCATTGGAAGACACCCCTTAATTACATGAGATAGGGGTGTGAAAAAATATCATATGGTGGATGAAGGGATCTTTGAAAATCTAAATTTTTTAGTTTGAAGTAAGAATTTTTACAATTGAATTTCAATAAATTCAATGGACGTTGAATCAACTCTGTGATAGTTCATATTTAAATAAGAGATAATAATAAATACCTGTCTAAAAACTGTTCAGTCAGTGATTTTAGATAAGTATTTATTATTATCTCTCATTTAATTGAATTTTATTCAAAGGATTATTTCATTTTTCTTTTAAATTACTACTTTTAAATATTCGCCAGTAAAAAATGACAAATATTCTTCATTTCTAAAATATCTACAATCTTACAATAACAGATTACTGACTCTATAGATAAAATAAAAGAAACATTCAATAATAATTAATATAAATAATATCTAATTAATAATGAATTAGAATTTTTTTGTAATGCTTCACAGAAACGTATACTTAAGTATATAACATTTATATTCAAATTCGTCCCTTTTCTTTATTATTTAAAATACAGAAGAAAATATGAGAATGTCAAAGAAAACTCTTGTAGAATTAAAGCTGGATTTTTCAGCAAAATAATGCTAAAATCCAGCTAATAAAAACTTTTTTATTATTATTCATGTTTCAGTTTAAAAAAACTAAAAAGTTGACATAATTTCTATTATGTGCAATTTAGAATCGTGATCAAATACTGAGCCTACCAAACGGAAAATCTGGGTACGAATCCCAGATGAAATATGAACTTTTTGTTTGTCTATAATCTATATAATAGCTAATCGGAAGCGGAGCTAACACTGAATAGGTAGCACATACCATAATTTACTAAATTCAGTTAAGTCCAAAACCATTTTCATAATAACAGTATTATGATTAAATATAGTATCAGGACTTTGTTATTAAAGACGTGTTCACTCCTTAATTGCGTTTAAAAAACAACAGCAATTATTTCTTTATCTTCATTTGATAGCGGCGATAAATTGGCGCAAACTAATATTTATAATGAAATGTTCGAAATGTTCGCAACAGCTTGGCTAATAATTTTTAATGGTTTGAAACGTTTTAATAGAAACTTTTCATTTTAGTCGATATTGAAATCAACGGAACAAGTTTTTAAGAATTGTTTTCATTAAATTCATGTACTAATTTCTGATAATATTTGTTGACACTTCACCATTATGTTTGTTTTTAGTTGATATCAGATATAAGTAGGTAGATACATCGGTAAAAGGTCATTAAACGGTTGAATCATGAAATCAACTATATTTTGTGATTTCATGCAGAACAAAGGATTATTGTACATTGATTGTACATGTACGTGGATTATTGAAACATACCTAACATCCGATTTATTTTACAAACAAAACGAAATATACGTCTTTTTGAAAAATATAAACTTTTCAAGTGAAATTACAACAAGATGAGGTCTAGTGACAAAAATTGCTGTCGCAGTTGAATTTCTCTCCCCTAATTTGCAGTTGTCAGAGGAAGACCATTCGATATTCAAATGGGAGTGCGTCAGGGTCCCATTCTCAAGACCACTAGTTTTAAATTATACCATAGATTATCTCATAGAACATTATCAAAAGCTACTGCGTCAAACTACTACGATGGATGGTTCTTTAACGCATCACTCTATTTTTAAAGGAGTAATCTGTACTAGGACTGAATTTTTAGGATTTGAAGATAGATATTGCCCCCAAAGAGTGCACTAAGATGTTACATTGGGTGTACTCACCTCAATGACTCAAAGAGATGTTTCCAAGGAGTATAAAAGACTTAAGCAGGCATAAATAATATACTGAAGCAGAAATAACATACCCAGGGACTATTATAGTGAATAAGTGAAGTTCAAAAGAAAATATGAGAGGAAGGCCACAGCATAGAGATAAAGTATTATTCAACAAGGGAAAGTAAATTAAACCATAGAAATCAAGCTAACAACTTCAACAAGACTTACCATATGGTGAGTTTTGTTTTCAATAATAGTAACACTGTTCGAAACAGACTGATAGAACATGGAAGAAAACCAATGACATCTCAAAAGAAATCTAAGTTGTTGGTTTCTATTTTGATTGAAAAGGATATTGGACAAAAAAACTACGAGTGACTACGAGTTACGTATAAAACAGTGAGAAAGACAAACTTATCATATTGACTGAACAATTACACATCTCTAGCAGATCTGGGGTTGTTTTTCTCATAAAGGTATGGATCACTTTAACCAATCGAAGGTATGATGAACTCATTAAAGTAGAAAGACTTAAGACAATAATCAAACAGTATTTCAATAAGACACTGCTCCTTGTCACGTGTCTAAGGTGATGCAATATTTTAAGTTAAAAAAGATTATGTGGCTGGAATGTCTAGAAAACTCACCGGATCTTAATGTGGTGACAATTTTTGACAATTATAAAAGACTGTCATCCAAACTCATGACCTAGTAAATAACTGAAAATTACAAAAGAACTCATTGATTCCAAGCCAAAGTTAATGCAAAATATAAGACATATTCATAGTGAACAGTTTAAATTATATTACTTTGTCGAATATATTTATATGTAACGATGCAATTCTACAAATTATCATTTGTATCAAACACATTAATTGAATACTTCAAATGAAAGCAGAAATCAGAGCAGGTTAAACTGGCTATCTTTGATGTAAGTTGTTGTAAGATGTTGTAAGACGAAAGAAACGAACTGATGAGAGAAAGTAGTACCTAACAATTAAGTAACATGCATCATATTTACTTCAAAGTGAGTGATTATATGAAATATGATAATTTCATAAGTATGTAAGTGGAAAATCTAAATCGAAGTGTTATAAATATCTCTACTAATTACAATACTACATTTACAAAATCCAAGGTTACATAGAAAATCAGTATTACTATCTGCTGCCAATTTTCAAATCGTTATAACATATTACTTTTCAATCAGGACATATTCAAGAATTTCGAGTCGATTGGCAATAGTAACCTTCAAATAATCAAAACAGTAATTAAAAAGTCGTAAACAATATGTTAAATATAAGTATTATATAAAAGTGGAATCGCGTGTAAAATTATACTTTCACTAAGGAGAAGTGATTATGAAGCAATTCAGAATGAGTATTGAAGATTCTACTAGTTTCACTATGAGTTTACACATCAATTCAGTAAATGATATTATGGGATGACGAAAATCCAATGTTATTATACAACCTGAATTGAGTTGACAGTATCACTGTTTGCTATTATCTATCTGCACAGTATATCTGAAGAAATGAAATATTCTAAACACTTGTAACTATCGAAGAAAAACACTTTATTACAATAAAAAAAATACTATTTATGCTGCTAATTGTGTATCAACTCTTGTATCATATATAGACAAGGAAATTTCCATTCAAAATGAGAGTGGAATTGCACTTCATTAATAGTTTTCATTAGGTATTTCGTTGATACAAAGATCTACCTACCTTCAGATGTTCGTCTAATTTCAATAAAATTCCCCGTTTGCTATATAATTACATTATTCGTACTATACTTTATCATTCGTATGCACATTTTTGTTGAAATGTTTGTGGTTTTGCACCGTTTTTAGGAATATTATTCCACTTTGTTTAACACAATCTATTACAAACACGGCGCAGGTTTCACTGAAACTGCGAGTCCGAAGTCATAGTCAGCTGTTTGTCAAGTTGGAGGAGGTAGAAAACAAAGGAGGGGATAATGTGAGACAGACATATATGTAATTCTTTCTTCAGAGCGACACGTTTGAAATGATATCTGAATTCAGGACCTAGTACATATATTCGAAAATAAATGTGTTATTATATTCCAACAGATAGGAAATTATCTTCTGAATATTTGAGATGGTCACTTATATTTCAAATGAAACTCTTGATGAATTTTATTGCAATAGAACAATTCACTGATTCCACCAGAAACAGTAAAATTCAAACCTAAAAATAACAAATTACTGACATACTAAATTCGTATTGTTTATGTGGTTTTATTAAAAACATAGTTTGCTCCAACAAATTTTTCGAATTCCCAATGTGTATATTTTTTCGTTTTAATAAATTCAACAAACAACGATATATATGCTTTATTAATTCAAATTACTGATAAATAAATAAAACACTATGGTTTTTGTTATCCTATTATATGCATGTTATTAAATTAAAATGGCTGATCCCCCTATTGGTCATTCAATGAAAAGGTTTGAAATATTTCAATATATAAATACCAATAATTATTTTTAATAAATCAACTATTAATATCAATTCCTTGTAGATTTTTGGTGGAATATTGTTAAATCATTGCATAAATCAAAACATTTGGGTAAATTCCACAAAATAGTTTAATACAATCCACATGACTCACAAGAAATGAGTTCAACACTAACTAATATAACATGTAATCACGACATGTCAAAAACATTTTTCTTATACTTAGTTAATTGTTATAATTTATGCAATGTAGTTCATGTATTGGCTACATGTACACTACATTAGAAATATAGCAAGATCAAATTTTAATCACTTAAAACGTAAATACAAGACTAATAATCTTTCAGATGTAAGTAATATATAAAAAACAAACTCAGATTAAGATTTTAGAACAGGATTTAGATCTGCTGTATTTATAGTAAAAAATTTTATTTAAAATAAAAATTTATTGAGAAATAAATGATAGATATTTATGGTATCAAATACTTTAATAAAAAAATATTCAGTCACCTTATTATAAGTATTTTCAAACAAGGAATTTATAGTGACATTTATTTCATTACCAACATTGTATTTTTAAGGTGAAATAGTACAAGTGCTTTGTACACTTCAAGTCAAACAAAGATCACAAATTCAATTAATTAAAAATTCAACATGAAGAGAAGTATTTGAACAGAAATAATAATTTAAAGTCATTTTTTTCCAGATTTTTTTATCCCTCCTCCAACAAGAGGCCCTTTCTGAGATGCTTTTGCCTTAGCATCCTGTATAGCTTTTTGCTGCTCCTTAATTTTTTGCTTATGTGCGATATCATCTTCATCCATTTCCGCTTGTGCCTTTTTTGGCGCCTTCAAAGGTTTTTTTTTACCTCCTTCTCTTCCAGACATTCTGAAAAAAAAAACTTATTTGTAGAAATTAATTATTGGCTAGTAATAAATGTAACAGATTAATTAGTAGTGTTAAATGACAATTATGAGAGAACAGAATGGTCGTACCTATAATTCGACTATGATTGAAATGTTAATGGACATAAAGTACCTAAAAATTAATAGATGAGACCTCACACTTTGTATGTAACCCATTTTAATGGTCACCGCAAGCAAATCAAAGCTTCATATCAACAAGAGTATGGAAATTTGAGTATGAAAAAAAGAGTATGGATTTTGGAAATTAAATCTCCAGTAAATGTTCAACTTCAATCATAGCTTTTAGCATGCAATAATAAATTTATTCGGTACTGCGAATTGAAAAGTATTACCTTCCTTGTAATACACAACTTTTGAAATGGGGAATTTCTGTATTATGAAATCATTTGAGGTTTCATAATATTCAAAAAACTTTTCTTCACCTTACTACTTTACACAGTAACACTACTCAACACACTTGCCTGCAATAAGAGGCGAAAGTAATATTTTCAGAAATGTGCCTCTTATATGCATTCGAAGGTGAGGCTAGGTTAAAAAAAAATTGGGTACTCCAAAATTTTTAAATGTAATTAGTTAGTAAAACTAGTAAGCCACATAATACAGCAGTTCTATACTATCAGCTGATTGATAAATTTATATCAATCCCTACATAAGCCATTTTATTAATGATATACAAAAAATTCCCTAACCTCACTTTCAAAATTGCAATTCGTTGAAGATTTACAAAAAAATATGTTGAGATAATTTAATACAGAATTAACTTCACTTCAATCACTTACTTTTCAAGCTTGTTCCTTTTTAGTTTTTTTTATGAAAAACTTCTAAAAATTTAATGAAATCCCAAGACGTGACTGCTGAGGCCGACCAAAGTATATTCTGTACCACAGAAGTTCTGTGACAGAACATACCCTAAATACCAGCATGCACTACAAATTACAGAAAATTTTCACTGAGAATAATAGACATGCGCTTTAAGGGGAATATATTTTTGTCGAATTTGAAAACAGATATCTTCAATAAACATGTTTCTGATTTAATTTAAACAACGTTCCCATGTATAGATTTTCGGCAAGTCTATAATCCTTCCATGAAAATTTCACACATAGAACAAATAATTGAAAACAAAGAAATAATGAAATGTCCCTCACAGTATGTAATATAACCAATAACATTTATTTACCAGGCAGAAGAATAAGGAAGGATACAAAAATTAGTGAAGTAACAGTATAATTTATTGAAGAATTCTGCTAAATTTCACAAATATCATTTAATATGTTTCACGTTAGTGAACCGTTGTCAACGGTTGATACAACTAGGCAACTCTAAATAAAAAATGTATCAGTTTTTTAAACCTTCGTTAGTGTTCTGAGGTATAATATACCCAACCACCTATGTTTACAGTTATAAACTTAAAATTAGTCAGAGGCCTCTAGCAGCTAGTAATTTTAGTTTCTACATGTAGTGAACGAACGTAGTTAAATTCCAGTCAGTATATGAGCTTTCAGTTCGAAATCAGAGCGCGAAAAAATCGGTTGGGGTATAACATACCCCAGAACACTACTTTCGTGTACATCACTTTCATTGGTAAATAAGAGGGATTTTGTATTATTTTCTAAGTTTTTATTGTTTTAGTGAAACGTTTTGGTAATATGTCATTCGAAGAAGGTCAACGAAGGCTTCAGAGGTTATGGGATGAGTTAGAGGACGAAGAAACCGTTATAAGCAGCCTTTCCGAGGACGAGTGTCATTCCTTCAGTATATACCTAATAAATCTGCAAAATATGGGCTAAAGTTATTTGCTCTCGTTGACGCAAATACATTATTTTGCCTAAACATGGAAGTGTACGTTGGTAAACAACCAGAAGGTCCGTTCCAAAAAAGGAACATCCCACAATAGATAGTTGAACGTTTCTGGAAAACGGCGAAACATTACTTTTGATAACTGGTTTTCCAGCTATCCTTTAGTGATTAAACTACTTAAGACGCATCAGCTTACATCGGTTGGCACAGTGAAAAAAAATGAGGGGGAAGTACCTTTAGCTCTACTCAACATACGAACTAGAGCACCCAACAATTCAGTGTTTGCCACAGAACATACCTTAATTTGGTATTTCTGTGGTGTTTGCCTTCCAAGAGGATATCACGGCTTCAGTCATAGGTTCCAAAAAAATTAAAAATTTAATTCTTTTTTCAACGTTATACCGTGATTACTATAAGTGGCGACTCTGGTGATAAAAAAAATGCGCGAAATAATTAACTTTTTTAACAGCACAAAGGGTGGGGTTGATATATTGGAAGAACTTTCTGCTAATTACAGCGTAAAAAGGAGCAGTCGCCGCTAGACTCTTACTTTATTTTTTTCATTTTTGAACACGGCAGTAGTAAATTCTCAAGTAATATATAAATATAATACGAGAAACTACAATTTGAAACGGCGTGTCTTTTTGAAAGAACTTCGGATATATAGTTCAATAAGATAAGATATATGTTCAATAATTAAATTAACAAAATATTTACAGAGTACGTTTCCAAGTGCAAATCATTTGTGGGATATGATATACCCCAGAACACATTTAATGTTCTTTTTTGTGTGCACACTAACGAAGGGTTAATTATACAATTAAGCATTTTAACAACATACCGACAAAGAGCGAGATAAATCGACACTTTTGATGAGTACTTTCAAGTTAAAGTTTACAAAAGAATATTCATAAATATAATGAATTTCAACAATTGTGGTGTCAACGTTAGTTTACCAGTGAACAGAATCACTGAAAACTTCATTATCTGTCTTTAGAACATCAATGGCTTGATATACTGAAAAACACACTTGGCTTAGTTTCAAAAAAATTATATTAATTGCTGGACAATTGTTTCTGGGTGTAACTCCATTAAAAAGTAATTTCACCAAGAGATCAGCGGACATTAAATAAATGGCCTCAGATATTAAACTGAAGATCCAAATTATAATGAAATGGTCAATTTTTTAGAGTAAAAATACCTAAAATAATAGATATGTCAAACATAGAGTAATAAAGTATTTAATTGTAAAATTAAGCCTCTGACTAACAAGTAAATTGAATAAATTATTAATTAATTCATTTAATCATTCATGAAACTTCTTTTTCATGAAAAATTTCATTTCATTAATTTAATAATAATTAATTTCATTTAAGTAATTAATATTAATGATTTATGAAGGATTTGAGCCTCAGTTGAATAATATTCAACTAATCAATTCATCTTTATTCATCAATTCAAAACTTTATCAAGTATTTACATATATCAAAACAGCAACGAATATAAAATTTAAATCGATGTCACAATTAAACACAGAAACTCACAGCTTCTGTAAACAATTTATTAACAAATAATTATTATTCAATTTTAAAATTATCTCTATGTACAGAAAGACCAACATTTATTTGTAATACTAACATATTATAGATAATATTGAAACTAAACTAATTAAACTATATAAGTTGAGATTATTCTTTCTTTCACAACAAGATATTTGTGTAAATTGTGTTTGCCTATAATTTACTCTTTATTGTATTAGCAGTTTTAAATGATTTATTGACACTGTGGGTTTTAGAAGACAACTCTATTGATTTTATCATAATATTTTTGTTCTTGTATTAATGTTACAGAGATACAGTAAGTAATTTTAAAATTTCATTTTTAATGAAGAGGTAGTTACAAATTAATAGAAAAAGAGAGTCTATGTCTATAAAGTATATAATTTATGTTGAATTACACTAAGAAAGAATAATATTTATATGAAAAGCATATATGTATTCTAAACATGAGTTTTATTATATGTAATTCAAAGATAGCTTGCACTGAAGATTATTATTTCTGTTAGATTTACTCAGAATATGATGACAAAATATTTTTCACATTGTATGTCATCAATGAAACCAAATTAACAATATGATTTTGCACAATTAACAAAATTATTGAGAAAAAAATAGTTTATTCATAAATTTGTACTTGTAAGAATTAACATCACAATGGATCACTTCATAAAAAGCAAAATAAATTCTAAAAATAATAACATTATAAACTATTGAATGTGATGTAATTTCAATGGGACCCATTGATAATTTGTGACAAGAATTTTAATACCCCTCAGTAGAGCTGGGGATCCAGAGGGATTTTCTACAAACAAAAAATACGCTGTCATATTCATATTGCAACATTGATTTTGGATTTTGGCAGTATTTTGTTTTGATACCAGTCTCACATTTCTCCATTTCAAAACCTACACTTTTAATAATATCACATAAAACTTCAAAACTTGGCTCAATACTTCTTTCATTTTTCAATCCAGAATAATGATATAATAATGGACCTAAATTAATCCAAACTCCTCCAGGTTTGAGTATACTATGAATAGTTTCTAAAAATTGTACAATATTAGAGGCACAATCTATAAAGAAACAAGTTGCCACACAGTCCCATTCATTTTGTTTTTTATAAACCTCTAGAAAATCTCCAGCTGTCATTGAAAATGTTCCTTCTGGGGTAGGCATTGGCCGAACATCAGGAAATCTAAAAATTTTAAATAAGTATTGTATTACTCAAATAAAAATTAACTTCAAAAACTAAACTTTTATTTGAAATATATTTATAATTTTTCACAATTTCATCTCACCTCACAGAAATTGTTTGATCTTCTGCTTTCAAATTATTACAGTATTGATGAATCCATGGATAAATTTCATACTCATCAACCACCTTACATAAATTCAGTACAAAATTAGAAACAATTAACATGAACATATTAAACTCATTGCCTTCACAGGAGAATCCTTTGAGAGTAATTTCAAATGCTAATCTGCCTAAACCAGCCCCAGGAACTAATACATTAATATTTTTTCTCTCAACCCTATCTTCAGGAAATTGTAATGCAATTTCATCAATTATTGGCTGATAACATTGCTTTCTTTCATTATATCCCATAGAGCTCCAATCTCTCATCAATTGTTTGAATACAGATTGAACTTTGTCCAAACCTACAATATGAGAGTCTTAAACTGGACTGTCCTAAGAACATTCAAAGTTGATAATTATAAGGATAAAACTACATACCTTCTGAAAGGGTTCCAACTTCTGTTTCAGAATGACTAGTACCAGTAGAGGAATAAATGTTCCCAAATATTGATTTAGCATCCTTCAATATTATAGGAATTACCTTTGAATTAGCCTCGATACATTCCATAAATAAACCTAAATCATTCAGATAATTTTTTAACCATCGCTTGTGATGTCCTGGCAATATCATAACAGCTCTTTCCTTGCTCTTTATTCTAAGAAGAGACTGTTCTCTGTAAATTAATGATTCTATTTATTTCTGGCATAACCAATTTATAATAATTAAGTCTGGCCTAATCGACTCACCTATAACTACTAAATGTGTTTAACACAGAGTAAAAATATTTTCTGTCCTCGTTTTCAGCTGCAAGAGCTTGCACCATATCATTACTCATCTTAATATTATAAAATTATTTTTTTTTTAATATTCTAAAATTTCAATAGTTTGTACCTACGTAGTAAAATTAATACTTCTAACTCATCGTTTTCATAATTATTACTGCAAAACTGAACCACAATCACTTAAACCGGCCCTTCATTAAATTGAACTGAACTCACCGAACAAGACAAATTAAAAGATAATTCCTCTTTGTTCTTATTCTTTCTTTGTTTACTTCATTATCATCTCTAGTCTATTATCGCTTGTGCTCCACATCATTGAGTATACATTACACATGCCGCCCTCTGTGAAACTACTGATATTAATAACAATGCTATGAAATAAAGCGATTTTGGTTGTTTTAGATGACATATATATCTTCTTGAGTATCATACATATTTTGAACCACATTTAGTTTGTGTAGGTGACCTTATTAAAAAAATTCAAAAAGTATATTCAAATAGGATTCTATTCTCGGTTAAGTAGACCAGCAATGCTGGACTTCAAAGACCTTATATTATTATAAGGTCTTTATTATTTAGACCTTATATAAGGTAATATTATTGTTATTATATTCTTAATAATTCGTACGAGTTTTTGAATAATAATGAACATTAATAAACATAGTGGACAAGTCATGTTGCCCAAATTTTTAAAATTCTATATAGAGACCATTAATCACAGTATGAATTTTGTTCTGAACATAATATGAAGAAATTGATAATACTGATCAATCATTTGAATATTCAGTTCATAAAAGAAAAAAATTGTGTACCTACTTTCAGCAAAAACGAGATCAAAAAATTTAAGTCAGTAACTATTCCCATTTTGTTTCAAAATTCTACATCAAATATGTCTCTTGGGAAAATATACATTTTCTATATATATATATATATATATATATATATATATATATATATATATATATATATATATATATATATAGAAAATGTATATTTTCCCCAAGTATAATGTATAAGTTCTTGCCTTTAATTTGGAGGTCCTTTACAACCTACAAATTATGGAATTGTATATTCAATTATTATCAGGCTTGTGACTAACGATATAAGCACTTACTGTCTTATAGTTAATTTATAAGAAAGTAAGTGCATCTCTTTGGTATTAGTATTATGTGTAAATCTGTGTTATAAGGTGGTTCAGAACCACCTTGAATCAGTTCTTGAACATTACTTACTGTGATGTTTAGATTTCTCGCGTAATGCGTAATGTACCATCACCTTGCAGTGTGATATATTGCTATGCGGGTATATTACCAGCATTGCTTACTCATGCCTAATGTAAAGTTAGGTTGTTATAGGCAGCACAGACTAACTCTACTTACAAGCCATGAACTAGGAAATCTGGCACCATCTGAGGAGGACTTAGAAATAAAGATGCTATAATGGCATTGAAATGGTTTCTGCTCATTGCTGCTGAATAAATCGATATTTAAAGAGAGAAATAACATTGAAATCCAAAAATAAGTTGTGAAAAATGCTATTGTTTGAAGTTCTGAAGAAGATGCGAAAGAAATTTTATCAATGGGTTTCAGTCAAAATGAAAATCAACCAAAATGTGTCGTATTCCAATACGCTAAATGAACCAACAAATTCATAATAGCCAATATGAATTTCTTTGGAAATAAACATTGGTCTGTTTAAATAATGAATAATGAAGCACGGTCATTAAAAATAACGCACTAGTCTATGATATAACCTAAACTTATTTACTTAGCAATATTTCAGTTCTGATTGTGATAGCATCGCATTAGTTGTATATTTCCCCCATCTTTGTATTTTGTCTACCTTTAGTAATTATTGTCGATTTGCTTATATATTTAGATTGATATAATTCATTATAACAACTTCTACGACCAGTTCTTGTTGTTTGTGAAATGATAATATGGGGTATGTGGTATGTTAGTTATTTTTCATTTTATAATATTACTTATACCTACTTCTATAATTGTGAATTCTGTCAATTCATAATCGTAATTTTTTAGCAATGAAAAATTGAAGCTGTATCTTAGATTTCCAAAAAAGATTCACGAAGAATTAGAAGTGAAAAATCTTTGCCCCTTTATTGAAGCAGTTCATCTTCCTAGACAGGTAATATAATTTTTTAAATTTATTAAAGATGATTTGAAAAGATTACCCTCATAGCCATTGAAGTTATTGATACAATTTGAAAAGGTTAGATAAAATATGACCAAGTTTAATTCAAATAATATGTGAAGAATAATGAATATTGATATTATACAACATACTGATTGGTAATTTTGACAAATACAATTTCATGTATTTAGTTCAGATGCATTTAGCTCAATTGAATTATGTAATTAAAGAAAAATATTTTCAACTGATAGTTATGGGTACACCTCTCTCAATGGATTATTCTTTGTTTTGGCATGATCTAGTCAAAATTCAAATTATCAACTTGGTGAGACCAATACCTTGTGAAAATGATATTTACATGTATAAATGTAAATATTAATATATAATGTATTAATGGGTTATACATGTTTTGAATCTATTTCATTAATCATTTGTTAGACCTATATAGAAAGCCTCTGATGATGCAGTCTTAATTTATAACTGTTATGCATTTATATGTTGAAAAAAAGTATGATGTTATAATTATTGCCATGTAATGGTACTTTCAGGATGTGCATACTTTTATAAGGAGGAAGTATTTTTAAGCATAATTTATACTAACATATACTTATATTATTATTATTGAACAGTTATATACATTATTTCAAATTCTGATGTGGAGGTCTCTATGGAGACATGTGGAGACATCTCTCCACATGTCTATATAAATTCTGATGTGGAGGTCTCTATGGAGACATGTGGAGACATCTCTCCACATGACTATATGAGACATGTGGAGACCTCCACATGTCTCATCTTATGTCTCAGCTTTTTTACAGTCTGTTGTGTAGAGAAAAGTAATGATATCTGCAATTCCTAGTATGTTCATTGATTAAAATGTTATAAGTTGATAGTGTGCACAGGTAGTTGTGATTTCAAAATCTGAAAGTGAAAGACTTAACCTTTGTCAGTAATAGCAGATGAATAATTTCATTCCACTTGAAAAATAAACATTCACATTTGTACAATTTTTAGAAGTCAGCTCGATGGTGTATTGTTGATTTTAAAACAGAGAAACATCGAGAGGAAGCTGTCAAGATTTTGAAGAAAACTAAAATAGAAGGTAAAAGCATTACTGTCAAGCCTGTTAAACCTAAACTCCCAGTTGTTGAAAAGAAAACCAGTTCTCTTAAAGCAGTTGAAAAATTACTGGAGAACTGAAGGTATTCACATTTTTTATTCTGAAAATTAAAAAGTTAAACTATTAAAATGGGAAAAATTTTCATTGGTAATCCTTATAATGTGGACTCTGAGTATGAAGATCAAGAACTTACATTTATAGTAGAGGAAGGAGGACCAGTAGATCTTGAAAGTTCTATTGATTCTGTAGATGCCATTGAAACAACTGATTCAGAAACAACTGATGATGAGGATTTTTTCTATGAAAGTAGCAACGATTCTGATTGGATTCATGATCCATTTTTTGATTCAGATAGTAAGTGTTTTCCATTTACATATTTTGTACATAGAGTTAATGAAGGTTTTTTTATATTTCCTTTTTTTTACTTATATTCTTCTTGAAATCAAGTTTGAGTTTGTACAGTTTTTATGTAAGTTGATTTTTGTAATTTTCTATTTATTTGTAAAAAAAAATAAGTTAACATTCATAACCGTTTTTATATATTTCAAGATTGTTTTGCGACCAAGAAGTACCTGCAAATACAATAGTACCTTGTTTCTCCACTATTATAGCAGACTTTCATTGCCTATAAATTCAAGTTCATATCGTGAAACAAAGCTTTCATCAAGTCAAGAATTGAATGATTAAATAATTGAAGTGAACTGAAAAAAGATAAATTATTAGTACCCTGAGAGCTAAAATGGAAATATAAATTGAAAATGTAAATAAAATTATATAAATTGCCAATAAAAATAAAGTATAAATAAAATGAATAAACTTTTACGGCTGATAATAAATGTAGGGTTTAGTAATGTTTCTCGAAGTGTTTTCATTGTATTTTCAATTTATATTTTTGTTTCAGCTTCAAGAAGGGTACTAATTATTAATCTTTTTTCAGTTTACTCAGATTAATGATATCATTCAATCAATTCTTCATTTAATCATAGCTCTGTTTCAGAATTTGGTTGGCAATGGAAGTGTGAAAAAATAGTGAAGAATCTACATTGCCCAAAACCTTCAAACAGTACTTTGTTTATTTAGTAATCAAGGCAATACTTGGTTCCAGATTGCAATGTATAAAATTTTTTTGAAATATCACTAACATTGTTATAAATTATGGAATTTATTCCAGTTCAGTATTTGACCACAATCAATCTTCACCTTATTCTGATAAATTTCTATGAATAAACTTACAATGTACTTCATAAATGAAGTACATTCAGATTGTAAAAATGTTACCTCTTTATCTAAAGTTAATTTTTTCTGTTGCCTTAAGACATGTGTGAGCAACACACGGCCCGCTCTAAGATTTAGTCCGGTCCGCAAGACATTTTGAAAAACCCAATAAAAAAATATTACACCACTTACCTACTCATACTCACGGAATCAAGTGAGCGAGCAAACCAGGTCAGATCAGCGGAAAATATCAAAACTTTTGATGTTTGCCGCCCACTGGCGGCGCAACAAAAGTTTATTGCTTTGCAATTGTAGGTACTGTACTAGACGATTCTCGATCATTACTTCATTTTGCCTCTATAAGCGGGTGGATGGCCCGAACTTTAGTTCAGTTCTATTTGAGCTACGGAGGTCATATCTTCAACAAGTGATATCCTAGCGAACTGCTAGTGCCGTTAATTGGCTTTGTGACTTTGTGTGCATCTTGGGCGCTAACTATTTATATTTTGTTATTAAGTTCATCAAAAAAAAAGTTAATAAAAATGATGTCTAGTGAAAAAAAACGAAAATAGATGCAGTGGGTCGCCAGTTTCAAGAAAAATGGACTGAAGAATTCTTTTTTATCTTGTACAATGGTAAGCATATTTGTTTGCTGTGTAATGAATCCATTTCAGTGATGAAAGAATTCAATATAAAGAGGCATTACACAAGTAAGCATCCTGCAGTGGTCTCATTGACTGAATAAATAAGAAAAGATAAAATCCAGAAGCTTACTGCAAATTTGGAAAAACAGCAGAAAATACTTCATAAACAAAGAACATAACTTGATAATATTTTCAAAGCTAGTTTTATAGTGAGTTCAAAATTACCAAAGTCATTAAAACCATTTGCTGAAGGAGAATTTATCAAGGAGTGTATGTTAGAGGTTTGCAGTGTTTTGTGTCCTGAAAAGAAAAATGAAATTGAGAAAATTAGTTTGTCAAGATGAACTGCTATGCGACGTATAGAAATGATGGCTAATGATATAACAATATTGACTGACCATATGGATAGTTTTGAATAATTTTCCATGTTATTAGACGAGAGCACCGATTTGTCTGACATAGCTTAACTTTTATTTATTCAAGGTGTTCATAAAGAATTCACTGTTACTGAGGAATTACTTGCTTTACAGCCGCTAAAAGAAACCACTACAGGAGAGGACGTTTTGAATGAAGTTCAAAAAGTATTCACAAGTTTTAGCTTGCCTTGGTCAAAATTAGTTGGAGTATGCACAGATGGTGCACCTTCTATGGTCAGCTTACGTAAAGGTTTCCACAGAATATTGAATGAAAAGCAACTGAATTAAATGTCCAAAAAGATGATTTGCTAGTCCTTCATTGCATTATCCACCAACAGAACTTGTGTTCTAAGTCCATGCGACTCCAGAATGTTACGAATGTGGTAGTAAAAACCATAAATTTTATTTGATCCTGAGGTCTTAACCATCGTCAGTTCGAAGCGCTTTTGGATGAAATATCAGCTGAATATGACGGCGTAACATATTATTGTGAAGTCGCTTGGCTAAGCAAAAGGGAAATGCTGAAAAGGTTTTACGACCTCAGAAATGAAATAGCTGAGTTGATGCAAATAAAAGATTAACCACTATTTGAATTGAATAACCCAAATTGGATATGTGACTTCGCATTTTTGGTCGACCTTCAGGCCATTTGAATGATTTAAATTTGAAACTAAAAAAACAAGGACAGTTAGTAAATGATTTGTACAGCCTTTTGAAAGCGTTTCAAAACAAAATCTGCTTGTGGGAGGCACACTTGCTGTCTGGTAACAGTTACGATTTTACCACACTGTCTACGCATGAAAATATTGTTTATGCTCAATATGCTGAAGAACTCAAGTTACTGTCTCATCAATTTTCGAACATATTTAGTGATTTTACACATGGAAGACTGTTTCAATTTATTCGCTACTGCAACAAAAAATAATGTACAAAATGCTCTAATACACTTGCAAATGGAGTTGATCGAGATTCGAGAAAACTCACACCTAAAATCTAAATCTGAAGCCGTAGAGTTGTTATAAAAATTAAAATTATCTCGAAGAAGACCAATTTCAGAAACTTAGAAAATTCGCGAAAAGATTAATTTGTGCGTTTGGTAATACATATAAATGCGAACAGTTCTTTTCATTGATGAAAGTTAATAGATCCAAACATCGTACATAGGTTAACTGACGATAATTTGGAAAATTCGTTACGTCTTTGTATCTGTGGAATTAATCCAAACATCGACGGGTTAGTTTCTTAAATTCAAGCCCAAGTGTCTCATTGATTTTGGTGTCGCTATATTTAACTATCGTACTTTCTAAAAATTTCAACTTTAACGATTTAATTATAATGTTGTTCCCTATTTATTTAATTTATTTTTTTTATTTCAATAAAATGTATTAAAATAACATCATCGTATTATTTAACGTCTGATATCTATCGCTAAAAATTATGAACACTACTTTTAAACGAGGCCAGCGAACGTATTTGCACAATAAAAATTGATCCACAACATGTCAAAATTTGCTCATACCTGCCTTAAGATATATATATATATATATATATATATATATATATATATATATATATATATATATATATATATATATATATATATATATATATATATATATATATATATATATATATATATATATATATATATATATATATATATATATATATATATATATATATATATATATATATATATATATATATATATGTATATGTACCTATTACATAAGCTTTTTTCTACTAATGCCACTTGGTATTTAGTAATTTGTTATACATATTTTCATTTAATTTCTTTTACAGCTGATCATCACGATCAAGAAGAAGATGACGTATATTCTGTAAATTTTTGTTATACTGAAATTCTACCCGAGACTATATCCACCTTAAAACCATCTGATGTTGAATCTATTTCAAATGATGGAAATCCTCCCACACAAGAACCTCCTACAGATTAGTGATGCATTAGTTTTTAATATAAGAATTTGTAACTATCGTTTTCCTAAGTTGTTTTGTTGTATATCATCATCAATGTTCAAAGTACTTCAAAATATTGTAGAATATTTCATATTATTGAGTATGGTGTACAGTATAATAAGAAAAGTGTTGGTTTTTTCATTTAACTGTTACTTCATGAAAATTTTTATGGCTTGTATAAATATTTTGGAAATTTACTAGTTGTTCTTTTTTACCTTCGAAGTTTAATTATCGGAAAATATAGCAAAACGTCCGTGTTGAATATATGAGGATTAAATAATATTAATGGTTTCAATAATTAGGATCAGAGCTCAGGATCTAGTGGTATAATCCTGCAAAACTTCAGAGAACTAGGACTCGCCGAATATCACTATAAGGAATTGCAGAAATCATGCTACTTGCCACAGGCTCAGCAGACTCCCCATTAGCATGTGAGCAGAGCTCTTCGCTAATGATTTATAAGCACTAAAATCATCATAGCCATCGGCCGATCACAGAAGATGACACGACACTCCCATAACCGGTCATTACGCTCGAGATGGTGCAGCCCAGACACACTCCCGACCCATGAAAAACCCGGCAAAAAACCTTCTAGGGACGGAAACTACACGCAGAGACCGGTTCACCCCAGTCGCCGACTGCCCGCCAATAGACAAGCCGGCACATGAAGCAAGAAGGCGGGGCACGGTGTCCGCAGTAGCTCGGGCCTTCGAAAGGTTCGCTTTGATTCTGGGGTGTTCACGGTTATTTCGCCGAAAGGAATAGTTTCCCGTTTGGCCAATTTGTTTGCCCGCACCCTCAAACAGGCTCATTGCCACAACAAGAACTGTCAGGAACTTTGTAGGACGCAACAGAAGGCAATGCCACGAAGATCGCACCCTTGAGGACCACCTCCCTTTGGGAAGGGTGCCCACAGAACTGAATCCCTTTGATATATAATATCTGGAATAAGTGAAAGTATCCATGTGAGTGAGTGTTAAAGCCGTAATGCCTGAAATCGGTTTCAAAAATCCAAAACATCTAGGTTATCACGAGATCATTGAAGCTTATCATCAAACGTTTTCTCATGGAGAGAAGATAAATGGTCTTCCAAAGTGAAAGTTGAATTTACCTTCTGATAGAAAATTCATTATAAATCTCAATTTGAAAAAAAATTTACGATCTAAACATTACTCTTGGGGTGAGTTCTTTTTATTATGAATTAGAAAAAAATTATGACAAATCGAATGAACTCGAATTTTAAACTGAATCTGAAAAGAATGAGTTAATAACTTAATTAGGATGTGGGATACTCAAAAATTGTTAATTTTGTGCAAAATCTCTCTTTGAGTTTTCAATTAATCATATATTAATTCCAAAAGAATCAATGAATACAGAAGGAGGTGTTACTAGCTTATTCTAGATACATCAGACATTAAGTCATAAAATATATTATTTTACAGGCCCCGGAGATCTTCGTACCGCTAAAGTCGATATTCCACTACATTATTTTATTTGTTATAAATAAAACATTCTTACAATTATATGTATGTGGAAAAAGAAACTCATGGTAAAAACCTGCACTTGCAACAGCTGTTGACATATGTTACGAGCTATTGGCTCTGCCCTTGAAAATTTTTCTTACAATTACTGTGTTGTAGTTAGTCCGAAAGTACATTTGTTTCTTGAATTTCGAAAATAAGTACGCATTGGGAATACTTGTACTAGTATAACGAGACCAGTATAAGTCTTGTTAAAATAGGCCCTTCCGTTTAGGAGATTCGCCGGAACACAAGGACAACATTCTTAAAAATTTATTTATATGATTTAAGTACCACAGCCTACTTTTATTCAGTTAGGCGGATTTATAAAGTTAAGCTGTATTAGTACCGTATATACTCTCATGTGCATTCAGTGAAAATCTGTTAATATGAAATGACACACACTTCAATTTAATTTATGTGTACAGATTATTTGCGTGTTAAGCGCCATGTCTCCTTAGGAAGTCATATACTTTTAGTTTAAACAGTTGTGATACACACATTCGCGTTTTTCTGGTTTGTTTAGTGTAATAATATCCACAATTTTAATTTTAGCAACACCTTTTTTTTAAATATTTTTTTAAATACAAATATTCTACAACATGATCTCATGTGCTGAGCTAGCTAGAAAATAAACATGGGAGAGCTTACGGAAGTTATATAATAGTTATAAATTCATTCGTGTTCCATAATAAATTCCAATAAATGCAATCGGAATTTGAGAAAATTCTATTTTGACTTGATATAATATGGAATAATTTACTTCGGATAATTTACTAATACACAAAAGAATTAAGCCGATTGTCATTCAAATAAATCATTAGAGCTATCCGAAGCATTATTCAATATCTAGCACAGTGAATATCACGATCACAGCCGACCACTTAAGCAAGGTTAGCCTGTGTCACTAGCAAGGAAAAAAGGAATAGCTTAATTTAAACAGCTCTATGATCGTAATTAAAATTAAGTGGTATATAAAGTGTAGTTAAGTAGGGTTATTAGAAGCAAAAAATTTTTGGTTTTGTGTTTTCCCAGAAAATCAGCTTTCCGAATTTTATGTGAAGGGTAATACAGATTTAAATTAGGTTAAATTTACCTTAAATTATTCTAGGGACCTAAATAACAGAGAAGCATTTTCAAGTTTTGAGACTTATGAAATGAATTTTTACTATTTACAGATTTCATTGTTAGTATTTATTTTACAATAGTATTTCTTTTTGCAATATATGATAATTTTAGGACTTATATATTTTTTTAATTTTCAGGAAATTTGAAAATGATTATCATTGTGATGTAACGCCTGCATTTTATAAAAAGAATATTAATCGAGCAGTTCGAAGCCTTTTTGGTGAATCAGCTTGTTCCTCTAATATTGATTTGTTGAAATATAACCCAACTACTCTTGAAGCAGTTATTCGAGTTCCCAAACATTTATATGTAAAAGTGCATGCAAGCTTAACTCTTTGTGCAAATTACTTTGATTGCCCCTGCAGGTATATTATTCACAAAACTAGTCCTTTACTTCTGAGTTTTCAAGGAGATAGTAGAAATTATAAACATTGAGATGTCTCTTTGTAAGGAATTTGGTAAAGATAAAGTCATATTTGCTACTGAAGAGGATCATAAAATTCCTAGCACAGTTACCTTATCAGAGCCTGAAGCACAGCCGGGTTTGATATTGCCAAATGGAGATATCAACTGGAATTGCCCTTGTTTAGGAGGTATGGCAACTGGACCTTGTGGAGTGGAATTTAGAAATGCTTTCAGCTGTTTTCATTATTCAGAAGCTGAACCCAAAGGTGAATTAAGTTATATTTTTTTCATATTAAATACATCCACTGGAATATCCAAATTACATAAATTAGGTAACTGATTTTCATTCAATTAAGTCAGATTCTTAATTTACTGATTTACATTCGGTACTAAATGCTTAAGGAGTTATTTATGTAATGAAATTTTTTGATTTTAATGAAATGATTTTCTTAAGTTAAATTGAAATGAAATAAATATGTAAACAGAATCAATTTTGTTTGATGAGGTAAGTCCGGATCAAAAATGGGATAGAAACAAGATTTTACATAGAACTAACTATAACTAAGTTTAACATGTGTACTTATTTTCAAATCAAATGCGTAATTAAAATTTATTTTACCCATCAAATGTTAATGTGTTTACATCACAATTACTGATTATTTTTTAATTGAAAATGTGGTTCAAGATTTTGTAATTACCACCCATATTTCTTAAATGAAGGGTTTATTTTAAAGGATATTTATATAGTAATGAATATTTGTTATATGAGAAATAGAATAGCCAATTGAGTTTTATGAAATTTATGTTGATCTAATTTTAAATTTGTAATAAATTTGAATGTATAATTCATTGCATAAAATAAAATGTTTTGAAGGGACTTTTCATATCATTCTAATAAAACCAATTTTTCAGGAAGTGATTGCTATGAACGGTTCAAAACAATGCAGACTTGTATGCAACAGTTCCCAACTCTATACAATAAGGACATAGCAGATGACGATGACTTTGGTGGATTAGAGGAACAGAAAGGAATTGACCTGAAAGGACCCTCAACTGTTCCTAGTGAAGATGCGAAGCTCCAAGGTAGTGTTGAGAAAGATTTACCTTCTGGTAAAATTGACAATTTAGCTTAAGTATCACAAGAATATTAGTTTTTGATTGACAGTTTGATTTATGTTGTTAATCAATTTCCTAAAAGACCTTGTAGGTTCGATTCTATAATATTAGTGACTCAAATTATGAGTGTACTATGTTCATTTTTGTTATTGTGAAACACTGTTTCCTTGTTGAATAAACCTTATAAAAGATACCTTTTTGTCGTATGTTTAACTAAACTGACTAAATAGAGAATTGAAAAGAAAAATTGAATGAGTAAATCTATTTTGAAATTAAACTTGAAATCGACTATTGCTCTCCTATAGTAATTTAGCCAACCATATAAATGGTTACTATATACATCTTTGGCAGATGAAGTGTTCCACCTAGCTTGATCCATCTTCTTAAAATCTATGAAAATGAAGACTAGTCAGACTGCTCAAAATAATTTTTCATATTGTAACTTAATTATGATATGTTTGTTGTCTAATGCTTAAACTTGATATGTTTAGATTCATGGACAGCTCAATTTTCCAAAAATAAATATAAAATATTCAATATATAAAATGATTTGTACATATTTTATTTGAATATACATTTCATTCAAATTTAGCATTTTATATTCATATATACCTAATCCTGAAATATGTTTTTTTGTTATAACGTATGTATATAAGATCTCAATCTTGTCTGGTTAAATGTAAAATATCAAATATTCATATTTGGTTTTTAGTTCACGTTAAGACAAAAAGAATCCAACTAGAATGAAAATAAAGGAAAATGTATTGTTCGATAGGACATTATAGGCACAATTATCAATACAGAACAAACTTTTACTTTATAAGCAAATTCTTAAGCCTGTGTGGTCCTATGGAATACAATTATGGGGGTGCACTAAACAGATGAATTGCAATATCATCCAACGATTTCAAAACAAAGTATTCAGAAATATTACAGACGTCCCTTGGTAGGTTAGTAATAGTTACTTATATACAGACATGAAGGTAGAAACTATTGAACAAACTATTACCCAGTATGCCAATTAACGTGAAGAAAGGCTTCATCAACATGTTTCACATACATTAAAAGTCCTGAAAGAACGAAACCGTTTGAGTTAATTAAGTGAAAGTCACTCCTAAAACAGTGCCCGTTTTAGATGTTTTAGTATAACTCTAATATAGAAATAGAATCTAAGGAACGATTATGAGTATACCTTAATACCTTAAGTTAAATAATAGTAAATTATTTAACTATAAGGTGAACTATAAACTAAGGTGAAAATACAATTGCACTGTGACCAGATTTTAATGATAAAAATATTTAGATCAAGTATTTGGAACTAAAAAATATATATTTTCCTTTTTCATACAGTGGGATTAATGTCATGTATCTAGTACAAAATGATTTTTTTTTCTAATATTTCGTTTTCTTTATGGAATAAAAATGAGGTAACCTTGCAGAATTTGAAAGCTTGGTATATTAGTGAATATCAATTCTATAAACAGTAAGGATATTGCTTGAAACATTCATACCAAAACCTAAATGATTTCTCAAAGTGTGTAATATATTAAATGTATTTTATATGTTCTTACATAACAAATAACCACTTAATAACTGGTTTTCATGTGAAATATTAAAAAATTAAAGGGCGAGACATAATGTATAAACGATTTGCATTTACTAGAGCTGACGATGATTGGAGAAATTACAACTTATGTAGGAATAAAGTAGTGGAATGTATCCGTAATGAAAAGAAAAACTATTATGAAAATGAGGTGGATCGCAACAAACATAAACCTATAAAAATGTGGAAACCGTTAAAAAATATAGTTTCTGGAAAAACTAGAAATGTGTATAAAAACATTAAACTTGGAAGCAAGGTATATAGCGACAAATATATAATTGCAGAAAAGTTGAATGAATATTACATAGAGAGTGTTAACAAAATATTGACAACAATTAACGTCGGAGCCCCCAGCATGTTCAAAATCTTTGAGATTTCGAACATATATTCAATACAGAATTAATAACATAGGTCAACAAAATGAAAAAAAAAATTTGGTGTCAGAAGTCGTAACATCTGATTTTAGATGTTTTTAATGTGCCGATTCCAAAAATGCCACCAGATTTTTTCTATCAGCTCTAGTTTTTGAGATACACGTTACAGGTTAAATGATATATTTTTTTCTGATAAAGGACAACAAATAAAGAGATAAATATGTACTTAATCGTCAAAATAGAAATTTCCCAGAATGTAGTTAGCCAAATGGATACCTGGAATTGTCCCTGACCCAATGTTCCTATACTAGGAACTACTCAATACAATGCTCTTAATTACTTTTATACCTGTAATTGCCTATGACCCGATCCTTCTATACCTGCTTGGCTGTACTTGATTTAGTATATTACTGAGTTTTCCCAAGTAAAGTTGTGCTATCATTTTGTGTAAATTTTGGTCGTTTTGTAGTATCAAGACACTAAACTGAAACAATGGCATCCACAAGCAGACGTACCTGTGTAAATCATCCCGATGTTTTTTGTTATGTGTGTGGTGAATACACTTTGTAAGAGAGCAGAAAAACGATTTCTGACTTTGTGAAAATAGCTTATCTTGCCTATTTTGGCGTTCATTTAGGAGATCAAGATAAATCTTGGGCCCCACATTTCATATGTAAAACATGTGTTGAACATTTGCGACAGTGGACAACTGGAAAGAGGAAGTGCCTAAAGTTTGGTGTACCAATGGTTTAGAGCAGGGCTTCTTAAACTGTGGGTCGCGACCCCCCTGGGGGTCGCGAGACTACTGAAAGGGGGTCGCAAAGATCTGATACTTTTCAATCATTATAAATAAAATTTTAAAATTAGTATACACACTACGTACAAATATAAAAACAAATAAAAATCATACAAAATACTATTGTAATACTTGTTGTTAAAAAAATTGCACCAGAATTAAACACTGTGTTTTTTGATGCAGTCAAAATCATTAATTATTAAAAGTCGAGCACTTAATAGTCGATTGTTTAAAAATTTGTGCATTGATATGGATTCGGATTATACAAGTTTATTGCTACATGCTGAAGTTAGGTGGCTATCAAGAGGTCGAAGTTTGAAACGATTATTAACTTTGAAAGATGAAGTTCTTATATTTCTAACAGAGCAAAATTCTAATTTGGCCGATTATTTTCACGTTAATTTATGGCTTCTCAAGCTATGCTATTTGGTAGACATTTTTGATAAAATCAATGATATGAATTTATCAATGCAGGGAGTCTGCGTTAATATGTTTATGTTAAAAAATAATCTTGAGGCCTTTGTTAAAAAAATTCTTATATGGAAGAACAGAGTGGAAAGTGGATCGTTCGAAATGTTTCCATTTACTGACGAGTATATAATTAGTAACAATATTTCAAAAAAAGATACTCCTATAACAAAAATTATAGTTAATCATTTGAAGGATATGGAAGTTTACATGCATAGGTATTTTCCCAATGATATTGATACACAACAATGGATTTGCAATCCATTTTCAATTGAAATGGAAGAAATTAATTTTTTATAGTTAAAAGCACAAGTAGAATTTGCCGAATTAACAAGTGATACTACCTTGCGACTCAGATTTTCTCAAGTGCCTGTGCATGAATTTTGGATAGCAATCAAATCGGAATATCCCCTTCTATCGGAAATGGCAATGAACAAATCACTACCATTTTGTACAACATATTTATGTGAATAAGCCTTTTCCACATTAACTTACATAAAATCAAAATACCGTTCAACTTTAATAAACGTTGAAAATTTATTACGATCTGCCTAGATTTGATTATTTGTGAGAAAATAAACAATCACATCCGTCACATTAATATTCTTTTATGTTAATAATATGTTTTCATTAAAAAAATTGTTACAAAAGTTTATTTTTTTTATTGAATATATAGATATAGTTTTATGTTTTCTTATAAAAAAATTGTTACAAAATATTATTTTTTCTATTGAATAAATATATATATATATATAGGTATAGTTTTATGTCATTCTATTTATTGTGTTTTATTACGACCGATATCCCGTCAATTAATTATATATATATATATATATATATATATATATATATATATATATATATATATATATATATATATATATATATATATATATATATATGTGTGAAATGAATGGGTACGTATTCTTTAATCCTTATTTTATTTACATTGTAAAATAGTGCGATATTACATCTACATCTACGGTTAATATATATTTCATTATATGGAGGAGGGGGTCGTTTAAAATTTCCTAAGCTTGAAGGGGGTCCTTATATAAAAAAGTTTAAGAAGCCCTGGTTTAGAGAACCGCGGAACCATCATGACGATTGCTATTTTTGTTTCGTTAATATTAAAGGCATAAATAGAAACAATAGACACAAATGGACAGACATATCCTGATCTAGATTCTGCAAGAAGGCCTGTAGTGCATTCGGAAGAAATACCCGTTCCATCATTCAGCAGTCTACCTGAACTTTAAGGCAACTTGTTAAAGATCCAGAATTCACCACATCAATGAACGAGACTGAATCTAACGCTTGGAGTTCATTTGTTAAAGTAGTACAAAATTTTCTTGGCAATCATAAAGCAGAGAATTACGTAGAATTAGTGGAAACTATGCTTTCAAATTTTAATATTCTCGGCTGTAACATGAGTATAAAAGTTCACTACCTCCACAGCCACCTAGATCGTTTTCCAGAAAACTTCGGTGATTGTAGTGAAGAACAGGGGGAAAGATTCCACCAGGATATTAAAACTATGGAAGATCGTTATCAAGGACGATGGGACATGATGGCAGACTACCACTGGAGCCTTCAGCGAGACTGCCCTAGTAAACTCCATTCTAGAAAATCGTATAAAAGAAAATTTAAATGTGATTAGTGACTAATGTAATTATGTAAATTAAGTTTTTGCAATAAATACTTAAATCCATGTGTCTTTGTTTTTTTTAACTGTCAATAGTAATATTATATATTATAACAGTTATAACGTTAATTATATAGTGAAGACAAATTATATACACAATTTTTTAAAGAATCTCAAAAACTAGATCTGATAGACAAAATCTGAGAACTTTTTTACATTCTGCATCCAAAAATTACTCAGGAACAGTTAAAAAATCGCAGGTACCAAAATGTGTGTTGGCCTGTGATAATAGAACCGAGTCAGATGGAAGAATTTAGTATATCCGTCGAAATTAAGCCCTTGTTGTTATATCCTCGGAGCCTACCAGCATGTTCAGAATCTTGAAGATTTTGAACAGAATTATATTGTTAGAATAAGTAATAAGTATCTAGGTTAACGCAACTATTGCGAATATCATAGGTTCACCATACTCACATGAGTGTGATGAACTTCATTTAAGCAAACAACCAGTCTTAGTATAAATACGTTAATATTTTCTTAATAAATTCAGTTCTACATCAGTACTCAACTCATTCACCTGACAAGGAGTAGGCAGATTGAGGCCTTATCAGGGGGACATTTCCTTGTGAGAAATTAGACTCCAAATTTCTATACATGGTATAGAAATTTGGTGTGCCAAAATAGGGTGTGTTCCAGAAAGAATGAAAATTGCTACTAAAGTGCCAATTCCAAAAATAACTAGAACCATAAATAAGAAACAGTTTAGACCACTTTATACGCTGCCATCGTTTGCCAAGATATTGGAGAAGTCTGTATATATACAGTTATTGGACTTTGTTGTCCAACATGATATATTAAGAGAATTTCAGTCTGGTTTTAGGCAAAAATACATTTCTGAAATAGCTCTGCAGTATATTGTAAGTGTGTGGAAACAAGAAAAATATGATGATTTGTTTAGTGTAGTGATATTTCTAGACTTGAAACGTGCTTTTGAAACAATTGATAGAGAAAGATTATTGATAAAGATTCGAAACTATGGTATTGGTGGTACAGTGTAAGAGTTGCTCAAACTTATTTGTGCGATATAAACGAAACTGTAGGATGTGCTTTCAAGCTTGAAAAATAACAGAAAAGGAGTCCCTCAAGGAAGCATTTTAAGACCACTCCCCTTTATTCTTTATATAAATGATGTAAGAAAGGTGTTGAAATATTACAGATATCATATTTTTGCTGACGATACTGTATATATATATATATATATATATATATATATATATATATATATATATATATATATATATATATATATATAAGTGGAAATAATAAACAAGAGGCTAAAGAAAAACTAAATGAGGATTTGTCCAGGGTCAGTAGGTGGCTTCAAGTGAACAAATGAAAATTAAATGTGCAAAAAACAAAAGGAATGATAATTGGAAAGGACAAACTTATAAACTCAAATGATAAATATGTTTCTATAAAAATAGATGGTGAATGTATTGAATTAGTAGAACAAATAAAATACCTAGGGGTAAAATAGACAGAAACCTTAAATTCAATGAACACATAAATTATGTTTCATTATTGATCATTATGAACATTATTATTCTGTTACCATCTGAAGAAGTCGTTTGTAACTACAAAACGCGTCATGCTATATAGTCAATAAAGTGTGAATCAAAAGTTCAAGTGTTTGAATTTAATTTTATATTCAACATAAATTATGTCTGCAAAAAATAGCTAAGAAAATAGGAATACTATATCGTTGGGGGTGTTACCTTTCTATGGAAACTAGAAAAATTGTATATATTACAATAGTACTGCCTTACTTTGATTTTGCGGCCACCGTCTTATAGTTGTGCAAATCATCAGATATACAAAGATTTCAAATCCTCCAAAATAGAACGATGAGAGTAATATTACAAGTAAACAGAGAGACAAGTAAAAGCCAAATGTTAAAGGCATTAAATGGATGGAAGTGAATCATATGCTGGAGGTCAGTGTGTTAATATTTACACATAAAATTAAACTTCAGAAAGGCTTTGATTTCATATAGGTAATAAATTGATGTTATATATACGGAATTTAGACTTTAAAGTGAAAGTTAAGAGGGAGGGATGTTCGACATCACAAAATTGTGTTTTTAAGGCTTTGATTGCATATAATAAATTGCTGTTATTAGATTTAGGCTTCATAATTTAAAAACTTTAGTGAAAGTTAGGAGTTTATATTTGAGTAAATAGTACTAGCGAAGATTGAAAAAACAATAGATTTTGATCTCTTAGATGTTTATTTGTTAAAATAAAGTAATCATTATAACTGAAAATATTTGTCGAATGTTTTCTTTCTATTACAAAGGATTTGAAGGAGTGAAATTATGAAACAAGGTGTGTAGTGTAGTTGAATTGCTTCAGTTGAGGTGGTCAATATCAAAAATGTAATATTTCACAATATAATTTTTGTAATTATTTAGTTGTAACAATTATATGAAGTAAAATGAACCCCAAATTGAAGAAGGTGTTAAAGAGGTGGGTAACTGGATATATCAGTTTCTCTATAGTGATGTGTTCTGCTCATTTTGAATTTTTTGTAATACCTGTTAATCTTTTCTTCAGTTGATTACTTAATATTATCGGTCTACCATATTATCAATTATTGATGCTACAATTTCACACAAATATATTATTTTTAAAAGTAGAAACATTATAACAAGACTAAACAAATGAATAGTTATCAAGTTCCAAGAATGAAATAATACCTATATCTCAATATTAAAAAATTCTTAACTTAATAATAAAATATAGTAAGAATTCGATCTTTCTTTTTTTACACTAACTTACAAATATGAATTAAAGTTCATTTGTACCAAAGCTTTTCCTTTCTGTTAATCATGAGCTAGGTCAAAAATTTCTTACTTCTATGATTTAATTTTTATAAACGAAGTTGTGGGGTGATTTTTTCATGTTTGAAAAGTACTAACGTTTATACTTTTTGGGATTGAAACAAATTAATTTTATATTCATGTACAAGTAAATGAAAAAAATTTGAAGTGAAGTGCTAATACAAAGAGTTTGCTATGTTAAAAATTCCATTTATTCAATCAAAATTTTTAATAATATATTTAACAATTTTAAGTGAAAGCAATAATTAATAACCTGTACAAGTTAGACATGAGGCATTTTACAAAAACAATTCAGTCATTAGTAACAGTCTGACGAACATACTCGTAACCTGTTTTCATCAAATAATTGAAAGCTTTATCATTTTTCAAACTTTCTACACAAGTATCTTCCAGTAAAATATCTATAGGTGGTAACAGGAGATTTGGATCCGACCCCATTGACAATGCGATATCTACAACTCTGAAGAACATGGTGTTTTGAAGTATCTCAAGAGGTGCATCCAAATTTGCAAACTTCCAGGTGTCTCTCAATAATGCGTGTCTCCATATTTTCAAACATAGATCTTCTTTTAAACCTTCATCACTTATATAGTGCAAAAGATCTAAGGCTTTTTTGAATTCTATTTCAGTTGCATCAGCATATTCTGGGCAAATATACAAATTGATCAATTCCTTGGCAGAAATTACAGGTGGACTTATTGTATTATATCCAAATAGCTCTAAAACATAGTCTGGAATTTCTTCTTGATAATTAATAAGTTCTAGTTTTGAATTAACTTTTTGTATCAGAGGATCCGTTTCTTTTGTATTAGGTGCAGCTAATTTGGATAATTTTGCTAAACTATACATTGTTTTCTGTTTAATAAGGGAATCTGTTTCATTCTCTGAAATGTGCGAAAGTGTTAGGGCAGCTTGAGAAAAATTTTTATCAAATATTTGTTGCATCCACAGCAATGAGGGATGTTGATTTAAATAACCTGTTAATTTTTGTGTGTTTTTGGAATTTAATTTACGACATCTATCAATAAGTTTTGCCTCTTTATTTTCTTTCAAATACCAATTATAAACATATTCTGTGAATCCCTCGCTGTGAAATCGAGTCATGTATTCATCCAAACGATGTTGATTATCAGTAAGTTCACAAATGAGTATTAAGGATTCAAAATCAAGAAACTTTTCTGCAAGTTGTATAGCACCTTCCCATTCTTTAGCCTCGATCATTGGCTGAATGAGCTTATGTCTATCAATACAAAATTGCTTGTAATGAAGATGGCCGCGCTGAGTATTCTTAATGCTCTGAACATGACATTTTCTTCCATCTAATATAATATCTGTTAAAGACATCAATTGTTTACTTAATACAGTTCTTAAATGTTTGTCACTGGTATATTTCAAACCATAATTGAAAGTTAGATTATGTTGTTCCCAAAGCGAATCCATAAGGCCATTTGCACCACTTGCACTTGTCCATGGCAGATAGTCAGGCGCTAACATTAATGCTGCATCAGTTGGGGTAAAAATTTCTGCATTTACTTTTCTATACTGTAGAATTTCATTGAAAGTAGAAAGAATTACTCCATTGCATTTTGTTATAACACTAGAGATTTCAGTGGGATTCATATCAGAATGTGCAATTTCATCACAATAATTTACTAATTCCTGAAGACCTTTGTAAATATAAACAACTTTAGTGTAAAAAACATCTTGATTTGTAAGACCAAATTCAGTATCTACTACAATTCCTTCAACTGATTTATCAATAGCTTTTTCCAAAATTTGAAAGGTTTCTTGTGACTTCAGATGAATTGCTGCTATAACTTTTTCCGAGAGCTCAGCTAGGACATAAACTGTAGCACTAGGTATTTCTCTAATAGTGATTGCAGCTAATCGATTCCATAAATTTGTGTCCCTGAGAAATTTGAAAAATAAATTCAAAGCTTTATGTTTGTCCTCCAGCTGGCTGAGAATTTGCATAGAATAAGAACTGCCAATACCTACATTAACCCCATTACTCCAACGTGGATCACAAGCTGGGATGTCATTGATTATATCCATGCACATTGAATGTACAACTTTATCTAGTACACCATCAATTGTAAGAGTACCTTCTGCTTCAGAAGGAAACAATTCATTTATTATATCCTGACAGGCACTTGTTTGATTCTTTACTTGGAATATAAACGCAGCTTTTAGCTGACCCAAAGTATCTGTATAAGCATTATATATTTCCATGGGATCTAAATGATAAACCGATAAATTATTAGTTGCTGTAACATCACTGACAGATTGATCTAAAGGTGTGTTCAATCCCGACATACTAAGATTGAGATCAGTACCTGTATCATTACATGTTACAGACACTAAACCATTGTTTTTGGAAAAAAAAATTGGTGTATTAACACAAATAGAACCTCCTAAAATCAAATCTTGTGGAGTGCTGAATTCTAGTATATCTAAATCTTCTTGAGCTTTAATCACTGCTATTGTTTTTTGATTGAATAAATATACACAATTGTTGCACCATAAGAATCTATAAGATAAAGTATCTCCTGGACTGTCTTCCCTATATAATCCAGTCATTTTCAATATTTTAAATTCCTTAGCATTTACAGGTGCATGAGAGATATCCAGTGGAATACTTATTAGAGCGTAGTGTATTTGAGGAGATACTGGCATGTTAACTGCAGCAGCTAAAAGAATCAAATTTTCTTTATCATGTTGCAAGTCGAGAATCCAAGTATCAATTTCTGTTTCACCAATGCAATTCTCCCAAAAAACTGCATGGAAATTATCTCTGACAAGTCTGCCCAATTCTGCGACATACACAAGTTGTTCAGGTTCCCCTGGTGAGAGTTTCCATTTTTGCAAGGAATGTCCAGTTAATACGAAAACAGTCCAGGTTTTATCATTATTAGAAATATTATGAACACGTACTAATCTCGTTTCAGCAGACTGCTCCGATGAAATTGGGCCAAAAATAAGAGAGGACATTCTCTTACTAATGCCACCTAACCACCCACTAGGGGTTTTAAGTGGGTGACAAGTTAATATGTGTCTTCCACCTACTACCTGAGGCTGTACAAGAACAATAGAACAAGTTGTTGTGGCTAAAATACATCCTAAGCCTTCTATATCTGTTAAACTATCACATTCTTGTCCTTGTAAATCTATAGTTTGTTCAATAGAATCGTCCTCATGTGATACAGCTGGCCAATACCTAATCAAACCTTCAGGTGAAACAGCTAAACAAGAAGGGATATTTGAGCCAACTGCCATAAACACTGTCACTAATTCTGCCCTGTGGGAAAGATCACTTTGTGGTAATTGTAATTCAAAACAAAAATTAGATGAACCATGTTTTCTTTGTGGAGTCCCCGTTACAACTTGTACATTTTGTTTATATTGCCATATCAATAATCGTCTTCCACAAACTACCCATGCATAACCATGCTCAGAAATACCTGCTGATACTACAGTTTTTCGATCAGCAAATGTGAGAGCTTCTGTTATTAATACTGGCAATGGTTGGCCAAATCGCTCCACGAAATTATGTTGAGTTTTGAATATAACTTGAACAGATTGGGTTGATTTCCCGGAAACACTCCAACGTGACGATTTTCGAAACGGAGATGGTGCAAACGACCTTTTAACAGATCTGTTGAAAGAACTTTGGTTGAGAAACGATGGGCTTTTAGTTAATGAAGGACTATGAAAACTTCTATCCATTTCTATACTTAATTAGTTCCAATATTTAGGTTAACAAGCACAACAAACATAACAGATGCAATAAATACAGGCCGGCAACAGATCGAAGTACGTTATAACTAAATTTTAAAATGACGGTTTTTTACTTTTGCTCCACTTTGCATTTGACCTAAAACAGATTATTTATTATGCTAAATTTTTAACGAGCATTGTAGGAAAGTATTTGTGATTCGCATTTCCTTTTAAAAAAATATAATGATGGATAAACATTTATATTAATCGTGAGTAGAATCACATTTGACATCCTTGAATGTAAATAGTCTAAATTCAATTTGTTCACGAATTTTCAGTTTTTAAACAGATTTAATTTGATTTCAAAATATGCCTGAATTTGAGTACTAAAAGAAACCAAGAGTCACTTGTCAAATAATTCGCTCAATTGAAAGCTGACTTTGAATTGCGGAAATCTACAATGTCAAGTGCTATAAAATATATCACACCCTAAAAATCAGAATGATGGGTAATTAATCTCAGTTCTTCAGTCACTGGTTTGAAAGTATTCACTCATGCACACGCAATTTATCATCTCTTTTTTCATCTAAAATTTTTACTCTGTCAAATTTTCATTGGAGTTATTCAATTTGTGAAATAGATTTCCTTCATGAAAAACAAACTGAAACCTTAAATCTCAATTTGATTTATTTGAAATACTCCACTGAACATTACACGAAACGAATTTAAAACAATATATATATAAAACAATCAAAATTTCTAGAATAGGTGGAGAAAGTAAGATATTCTGTAGTATTCAAAATGATGAGAGAATCTGTTATTTTCGCAAAAATTTCCTAAAACTAGAAGATACTAATGACACATAATTTTTTCAAGTAAAATTAAAAAACTGAAAAAATTTAGCATATCAGTTGTGATAAAAATATTGACTGCTTTTCTATTTTCAGCTGTTGAATAAGACATATTATATTCATTTACTTATTAATTTTTTCATCAATTCATGAAGTCAAAAATTTGTGTATATCATCTGCATTAGTTAAGTAATTTTTGGAGTAGTTAAAGGCTACTTTTCGTAGTTTGAGACTTTTTCGAATGTCGGTAGCATAATTATACAAAAAAAAAAAATGAAAATGCTTTCATATGTTTTGTCGAAGTTGTCATTCCAATATATCTATTGAAAAAAGTCCAAGTAGAATATGCAGACTTCCTGAAAAATTAAACCTTAATTGTATTGTTAATATTGAAAAATATGCTTAATAGAAATATTTTCAAATAAAAACTTTTGAAATAACACAAATGTTAACGAGTCCATTGAAAAATTTTAAAAAGTATAATGAGTATTTTGTTAAAAACATCTCAACATATAAGTAATTTTTGCCAATACATATTGAAAAATTGTCAGTTTGTGTCGTTGTTGATGTAGCTATCGAAATGATATTCCCTAAAACATGACAATAGCACATTCAAAGTACTATAGAACTGGTGAGTTTTCTCTTGTAATACCTCCAAAAAGGTATGTTCAAATAATTTTTGAACTAGTTATTAATCAATATTAATTAACATTATTCAAAAAAGTAGAACAATATCGCGAATGTACATATATGTTTCTATGGTGATCTCAAAATAGTGAATGAGGTTATGTAAGTTTGACAACATCAAGTTAGTTGGTACTTACACTTACGAGTTTATGTCAAGTCTATGAACACGAACAGTAAAGTTGACTTTAATCACCTTGTTCACGTCAGTTCAAAGCGTTTTACAGTGAAAGAGTTGAGTTCTTTTTATGTCGTAGTGTGTTATTTATATTTGTAGTGTTCTTCGTTAGCAGTGACTAATAAGAACATCTTCTAAAATGGAAACAAAACAAAAAGGAGCAACGAAGGATAAGCGCAGGTTAGTTTCGAAATATTTCATCAGGAATCAAAACAACATATTTTACTATTTTGAGACTTTCACTTTACGAATGTTATTAAACATTTCTTATTCATCCTTTAAGTATTGTGATGATACTTACGTTTTTAAATGTCTTTTTATTCAATTATATTAGAATTTCGATCTTGTGACATACATGATGAAATGCATTTATCAAACATGTTTTTAGTTGTTGTAACCTACTTTCTTCATTAATTAAATTCTTCAACTTTCATGATGAATAACATACATGTTACTCAGTAGTTCATAATAAGGTATACATATAATAATATTTTCAATAAAATTGTAAGAGAACTGTAGACTTCATGGTCTTTATTGCTATCATTTTATGGAAATTAAGATCACTAGAACTGAATTAGAGTAATGCCTCGTGTTGCATATATTTTGTCATCCATACATTATAACCACTTCCTAAAACATTACAACATAATGATATTAAAGCAGTGATAGCAATTATTTAGGAAAGCGACCTGATTAACTTGGAGATGCAGAACGTAATTTATATATATATATATATATATATATATATATATATATATATATATAAATATATTTATAGTAATTTCTAAGGTTTATTAGATAGTATAAATTAAAGTAATGTGGTATGTTGTATATAACTATGTGGTAACAGAGGTCATTATGGGATGTACATATGTCATACATTAGGTTTTTGCTAAAGTCCTGTTTTTGGCTATAAATACCTACAAATTTCTCTTCAAATTGATATTTAAGTGGAAATTTGAAAATGTAAATATATTGCAAGTGAATGCTAAAAAAAATGTTAAAATTTAATGTTTTTTAAATGGTGTCTCATAAATTCACATAACAGTTACTTAATATATCTTCAATTCATCTCAATCATTTATGAAATTTTCAATTGATGAAGAAGCACTCACTAACTAGTCTAAAATAATTGCATTAAGCACCAGCACACCCCAGCTTACTACCAGAACAGAAATTGAAGTAATATCTGTCCTAAGTAGCTAATAAAATTAAATAAATAAGTACTCTGTGCTGTTAGAATTTAATTTCACCAAGTTTCTGAACTTAAAACACAAGAAAAGCCGTCTTAAAAGCTTACTTAAAAATAATCAAGTGCTGATATTTCTAATTTCTAATTTAAGGCATTGTAGGACTTAAATTTGATCTAGCTTGAGTTAAGATGCTTACCAAATTGTTTTTTTATATCAGCATACATAACTCTTTTATTTCTAGTAGTTATATTTTTGTTATATTATTATACTTACCTACTGAAGTACTGTTATTCAAAAATTTATATCATCTTCTTGTATTCATATCTAACTCAAGTTCATTATATTCAGTTAACATTTATTTCAAATAATTTCTTGTAGACATAATGACCTACTTATTTTTTGATAAAACTCATTGAGCTATATATATTGAGAGATATATATTTTTTCATTGGTTAATGTATCAATTGATAAACCAAGAGTTATAATATGATAGAGGAGTTGAGTAAAAATGCTCAAAAGTTCAAGGAGCTATTCCTTGGGACACTCTAAAAATATTTTGTTCCTTGATTCTTAAAAAATCCCTTTGTTTGGAATATATCTGACTGATAAAATTTGCGACAGTAACTTATAAGATTTCATTATCAAAAATTACATGTAAAGTTTCTCATTCTTCAATAAATGTTCGAAACGACGTCCACCAGTCTTGGTACAAGCATTCAATCTTCCCGTCGAACCCTTTCAAACACTTCAGGGGTCGTTTCTGAGTTATTCGTCCAGCAACTATACCTACTTCCCAAATCGTCCAAATTTCTTTCTCGAATGGCTTACCTAATGTTTTCTGAGACTTCCAGAAGAAATAGCCGAGAGGGTTCAAATCTGGAGGTCGAGCGGGCCACCCGTGTTTCACACTCCAACCAATCTAGCCGTCTTAGCATGATGCTATCAAAAATGCAATTTTTCGATGCGAATATTCAATTGTGTATCAATTATTCTTCAATCAATTATTTAATCATATAAAGTTATTATTTTCATTTAAAATTTCCTTTTTCTATTCTCTTGGAGAAAGATGTTAAGTACTCTTTGAGATCTAAGTTTCTACTCAACTTTCTATCCAACTCGTAAGTAACGGAATTTTTCATGTTCATCAATTTAATGATAAATAGATGTCAACGGTAGTACTTTAAGAAATATCCTTAACTAATAGCAGTAAGACTTGCGTACATTGATAGATGGTCGTAAAAATAATTGAGTAACGCATAAAATAAAAATGTTTTTCTTCAAGTTTTAATTGAAATTGATATTGTAAAGGGTGTTTTTTTTAGAGGTATAGAACTTTAAGTTGGCATTACTGTTGAAGATGGCGACCGATTTAACAGCTGAGAAGTCATGAATAGAATCAAGCCTGAACAACGCTTGCAAATAGTGCAATTTTATTTCGAAAATAATGGTTCTGTGCGGAATACGTATCGCGCACTACGTCGTAAAATTTCGTTTAGCGATGAAGCGCACTTCTGGTTGAATGGCTACGTCAACAAACAAAACTGCCGCATTTGGAGTGAAGGTGATCCTTAAGTGTATGTCAAAACACCGTTATATCCAGAAAAACTGACTGTTTGGTGCGCTTTATGGGCTGGTGGAATCATTGGTCCGTACTTCTTTAAAAACGATGATGGCCAGAACGTTACAGTCAATGGTGATCGGTATAGAGCCATGATTACTAATTTTTTCATTCCTGAATTGAACAACCATGATGTCCAGGAGCTGTGGTTTCAACAAGACGGCGCAACATGTCACACAGCTCGTGCCACAATCAATTTATTGAAAGACACGTTTGGTGACCGCCTAATTTCACGATTTGAACTTGTGAATTGGCCTCCAAGATCTTGTGATTTAACACCGCTAGACTACTTTCTGTGGGGCTATGTAAAGTCATTGGTCTATGCGGATAAGCCACAAACGCTTGACCATTTGGAAGACAATATTCGCCGTGTTATTGCCTATATACGGACACAAATGTTGGAAAAAGTCATTGAAAATTGGACGTCCAGATTGGACTACATCCGAGCCAGCCGTGGCGGTCATATGCCAGAAATCACATTTAAAATGTAATGCCAAAAAATTATCTTTCGAATGAAAAAAATTCTTGTCAATCGAATGATCCATCGTTATTTTATTGCAATTTAAAGTTCTATACCTCTAAAAAAAACACCCTTTACATTCCATACTTCAAGTATAATTTGAAGTAATGGTACTAGAAATAATAAATTGATAAAGACTAAATAAATTATAGAAATTGAATAACAAATTTAGCGTAATTTTTTCAATTCACATAATATTTCTGTTATTTGAACAAGTAAAATGAGTAGTTCAAAGTAAATCTAAATATAAAATTCTTTCTATCATTCATAAATATAACAATCACCTTTTTAGATAACAAAGATTTGGAATTATTCCTTAACAGACACATATATTTTCAATTGATTAAGAAATAGTTAGCATATCTTGAGTGAAATGAAAAAATACAAACAATGAAAAGAGCAGTAAGTACTTAGTTATTTTAGGTATTTTGGGGGTTCTTCAAACATCTACTTTTCTGTTATTAATTTATTGTATTCGTTTAAATTTATGTTCATTTCATGTTCTTAAGTGTTGAATAAGAAACACCCTCATAATAATAATGATTACGAGGACACCTGAAGTGTCTGCTACATTGTAAAGGCATTAGAGCAGTGATTATTGCCTTATCAGGCAATACTACCCTTGTGCTACTACAAGGGTTACTACCCTTGGGCTCTGAAAGTATTTTCTACAATTAATATACCGTATAGGAAAATGTCATTTTAAAATGAAGTGAACAGAAAATGATAAACAAATTCCAACTTCAAATAATAAATCTTATCTGCATAATTTTCCGAAGCAATATGGATATATTTTCGATAAAACATGTCAGAAGTCGTATTATAATATTAAATGACGATGATGCTTTTCCCTTCAACAATCGAAATTCCGTTTAATTCGTTAACTATCAGAATCGCATTTTAATGAGACGACCGATTCTATTTACGTATTTTCCACAAACAAATTCAATGGTATAAATCGTGTAAAATTGTTTTTTGATTACGTAAATTGTGATGCAATTATTTGGTTAACTCGACCGTGTTCATCTTTTTGATAAAGGTTGAAAATTCCATGTGATTCTATTGTGTAGATTGATCTCTCAGGACGGTCTCTGTATAAACGAAAACACGAACTGTCAGCTTTCGAGAGTGAATATTTAGTGCATTCTGAAGAACATCAAACTCGGTGGAAATACCATACATCGTTGGGTAATACTATTATGGGAAAGTGTTGCTCAAAAAGTCTCACAGTCTTGGTCTTGGCCTTGCATTTTTGCGAGACCAAGACCGCCTAATTGAATGTAAAACCAAGACCAAGACTCACCTTGCAAGACAAGACTGTGCTGCTAGACTCTCGCGGTCTTGCAGTTTAATAAGACTCACATTTGAACTTTTTCATATGACTTTGTAATATATAATATTTTAGTTTTGTTCCATTTGGTTACTATTGCAAATGATTTTAATTTTATTTTCGTTGGCTTCATCAACTACATTTCATTAACTTCTGTTGACTACGTGCGACTTTGTAATAGATAACATTTCATTTTTAGTTTGTTCCATTTAGTTATTGTTTGTTACTTTTTCAATTTATTTTAATTTTATTTTCGTTGTATATATTCGCTTATACTCTTTTTTTTGTTCTTCTTCAATCCTTACTTACTTATTATTAATCGTGAATTTAAATGAGAGGTAATAATAAATACTTGTCTGAAAATGACTGACTGAACAATTCTTTATTCGACTAGTTTCGCCTTTTAGGTACGGCATTATCAAGAAGGTGAATTACGGCATTATTAAAAGGGCGAAACTCGTCGGATAAAGAATTGTTCAGTCAGTGATTTTTAGACAAGTATTTATTTATTACCTCTCATTTAAATATGAACTATCACAGAGTTGATTCATCGTCCATTGAATTTATTTGTGAATTTGTTATTTATTCCTTTATTCCTTGCAATTGAATGTAGTTCTGTTAGGAATACATGTATTATTATTATTATTATACGTATATATATATATATATATATATATATATATATATATATATATATATATATATATATATATATATATATATATCTATGAAATGCTAAATATGCTGCGTCTTTATGAAGGCTGCAATAGTATATGGTATCACTATCGCGTCCTGAATAATGATGAATTTAAGGTAAATTTTGTACTCTTGTCATTGAACTCAAGTAATAGTTATTGTTTCTATTAGAAATATGAAAAATAAGACTTAAAATTTTTCGTGTTTATTTTAGGAGCTCTTGTTATGAATTCTGGCGCCAAAGGCAATAAAAAAATTGTTTTTATCATTCTTTCACATATTATTCAGATATATCTCTTTCACAATTATTCAGTTCATCTTACAATCGAGGTATTATTGATAACGGAAAGGATGTGCTGACTTACTCAAAGCTAAGTGTAGAGGTTTTTTGAATGTTTTTTGAAATTTCTTCTGGGTTACATGGATGTAGTACTAAAAGGTTGTGATTGTTCCATTCTCTGCACGTATTGTGATTTTGTTATTGTGATTATCAGTTTCACATTGTGTTCATTTGGTTAAAAAGAAGTAGCGTAAGCTATATATTGCTGTTTACGTTTGGATCTTCTTGAATTCTTTATAATTATATTTAGAATTTATTGTTACCGCATCATTGTTATTTATTTCAATGTATAAACAAAAAAATTCATTAGGAATATCATAGGCTAGTTTCTGCACTGTAAAATCTTGTTCGTATGGATTTGTGCTTTCAATAAAGAGATTTTTTGACTGAAATTGAATTATCGCTTAACTCTTGATGAAACATAATTAAATATTAAATTAAATTAAACTCTTGGTTTAATGTTCCACGATTATATTTAGCAATATGAATTTGTCAACATGTTTCGAGCGTGAGCTTAGTCTTGAAAATGAGCTCACGTTCGAAACATGTTGACAAATTCATGTTGTTAAATATAATCGTGAAACATTAAGCCAAAAGTTTAATTTAATTTAAAAGACATTTTTATCCGTTTTTTCTATTATAAATTAAAATTTTGTTCCGATTTTTATTATTATCAGTACCGTTTATGTCTACATCAGCTTTCACATAAATTTCGGCCGTGTTACCTACATTGACCGAAAATCTAAATCGAAATTTTGAATAAAAAGAACAATCTATCAGGTACTTGCAAGACTGTAAGACTTTGCAAGACTCTTGCAGCAAGACCAAGACTCACTGTGCAAGACCAAGACCATGTTTGCTCATGTAAGACTAAAGTCTCGTCTTGGTCTTGCTTTAGGCAACACTCATGCATCCAAACAATAGAGTTCCGATGTTTTTTCTAAACGCACCAACCCCCTATATTTTCAAAAGGCGGAATAAACCAGTGACGTAGTCACGAGACCTTACGGTATCGGAGAAACATGATAACCGGTCTTAAGAATGGTAGAGTGCGTTCGTGACAAGATTAAGTGAGTACTTATATACAGAGATGGCAGGTTTTTCAGACGTTTCATCTTACAAACTCCTCAGAGTCAACTCCCTGAGAGTTTAATTCGAATTATTTCGTTATTTCGAAGAACAATTTCAGAATAGACTTACTATGAATTACGCATTTTATAAATGAACTTCGAAAGTAGTCATATTAACTACTCGCCACAGTGCGAACGGAGGTATAAGGCACATGGATCATTTAGACACACAACAGCACACTGAGAGTGGTTTTAGAGTTTGATTTTATCAGTGACTTGAACGAGAAGGTTCCAAATGTTGTTCTTCAATTTTATTTTAGATGTCTATTAAATTTTTGTAATAGATATCTTACTTTTCAATCAATATATTGTTATATTGAAGTTATTTTGCGATGTCTGTCAAAAGAGGTATATATTTTGTGGAGGTGTACCCCGAGATCTAAGAGCTTGTGGGATATGTGGCCACACTTGCTTGGCTCGACGAAAACTTCACTATATATCCCATACCTCCATAGATATCTTACTTTTCAATCAATATATTGTTATATTGAAGTTATTTTGCGATGTCTGTCAAAAGAGGTATATATTTTGTGGAGGTGTACCCCGAGATCTAAGAGCTTGTGGGATATGTGGCCACACTTGCTTGGCTCGACGAAAACTTCACTATATATCCCATACCTCCAGACTTTGAGATTGCCCTGCGCCCTTAAATAATTTTCTTCATCCTACCCTATATATTTATATTATTATTAAAAGGTGTTTTTTTAGAGGTATAGAACTTTAAATTGCAATAAGGCAACGATGGATCATTCGATTGACAAGAATTTTTTTTTATTCGTTACAAGATAATCTTGTGGCATTACATTTTAAATATGATTTCTGGCATATGACCGCCACGGCTGGCTCGGATGTAGTCCAATCTGGACGTCCAATTTTCGATGACTTTTTCCTTCATTTGTGGCCGTATATCGGCAATAACACGGCGAATATTGTCTTCCAAATAGTTAAGCGTTTGTGGCTTATCCGCATAGACGAATGACTTTACATAGCCCCACAGAAAGTAGTCTAGTGGTGTTAAATCACAAGATCTTGGAGGCCAATTCACAGGTCCAAACGTGAAACCGTTTTGTTAAAACCACAGCTCCTGGACATCATGGTTGTTCAATTCAGGAATGAAAAAGTTAGTAATCATGGCTCTATACCGATCACCATTGACTGTAACGTTCTGGCCATCATCGTTTTTGAAGAAGTACGGACCAATGATTCCACCAGCCCATAAAGCGCACCAAACAGTCAGTTTTTCTGGATGTAACGGTGTCTTGACATACACTTGAGGATTATCTTCACTCCAAATGCGGCAGTTTTGTTTGTTGACGTAGCCATTCAACCAGAAGTGCGCTTCATCGCTAAACAAAATTCGCTCATGAAAATCGGGAAGAACGGCAATCTCGTTTTGGGCCCATTCGACCAATTGATTTTAATTAATTAATTGATACGATGAATTGCCAAACCAAACTGAGAATAAATCACTTCTCAGCTTTTAAATCGGTCGCCATCTTTAACAGTAATGCCAACTTGAAGTTCTATATCTCTAAAAAAACCCCCGTTATTATTATAACGGTTATTCAGCATTAGAAGAGCGATTGAACCTGAATTTGCAATTTTTAGGGTTTCTGCTTCAGCTTTCTTGCCTCCCAAAAACGTTTCATCCTCTCAGAATGCTCTCATTCCGTTCATCTGTTCAATATATTCCAGGTTGTCGCGTTTGTTTTTGCACAAAGTATACAGTGGGTTGCCAAATTAATAGGGACAGTCACATTTTTTATCATATTTTTTCTTTAGACGCGTTTGACTGCTATTTCAAGTGGCGTAAGTGGTCCTGGAATGTATTTTTACGTTCACAGCACCTCTACAAATCAACTTGAAAGTAAATTTCAAGTGTTATGGGATTTTTTTCTTTTGTAAAAATATTTTATTATCAGGAGAGACGCACAGTCCTTCACACGTGTAAAAGTGAAATACGTAAATAATTATTTTTAAAAGTTATTTTGGGATTTAGTGACATAATTATTGACTGAAGTAAGTATTACTTTATTGTTATTAAATTTAAAGTATTATGGGGCTGATTTTAGGATGAAAATAATTTATTTTTTATTTTTACAGCTTTTACTATGGGTCGAGGGGTAGATTTATCTCCAAGAAAAAAGTCTGAGGATAAAACCCTTCTTTTGCACACAAGTCATTCCCAGAGGAAGATAGCAGAACTGGCTGGTGTTTCAAGTCTGTAGTAAATAAAATAAAAATAAATCTGGATCAAGATCAGCCACTTTCGCCCAAAAGAAAAGGCAAATGCGGAAGAAAACGGATTACAACACCACGGTCCGATAGGAAAATCCGGGATATCTGTTTGCAAAACAGGAAGAAAAGTGCTGGATTGTTAACACAGATGGTACAGGAGTCTGGAATACAAGTTTCTAAGAGAACTGTACAGCGAAGGTTGGCAGAGGAAGGCCTGACCGGTCATCGTCCAGCTAAAAAACCGCGACTGACAGAGGCGATGAAGAAGAAACGACTTGCTTGGGCTCGTGAACACCGTCTGATGAGTGTTGAAGACTGGAGCAAGGTCAGTTTTAATGTCAATTTATATTTCATATTAATGTTGTGATATATTAATTAAAAACATTTTCATAAAAGTTATAAATACTTTTTTTTCAGGTGTTTCTCAGACGAATCAACTTTTGAGATTCTAGCCGATAAGAGCAATTTTGTCAGGCGGCGCTCAGGCGAGAAATTTCACCCTGACTGCATTGTGGAACGCGTTAAACACCCTGTTAAAATTATGGTATGGTCTGTCATAAGCGCTAAAGGGGTTGGGCGTCTCTACATTGTCCAGGGAACCATGAGACAGGACCAATACAAGCAGGTCCTAGACACTCGCTTGTTGCCTTAACTCCGGGAATGGTTCCCAGAGGGGGAGGAATTCATGTTTATGCATGACTCAGCACCATGCCATAAAGCAAGGAGTGTGACGAAATTTTTAGCAGACCACAATATACCAGTTTTACCTTGGCCTGGCAATTCTCCAGACATGAACCCCATCGAAAACTTATGGAAAATTACCAAGGCGGAAATTGCCAAGGAAATGATAACCACCAAGGTAAAACTGATCGAAAAATTAATAAATGTGTGGCACCACAACCCTAAAATAAAGGAGAGTGTCAAACAGTGCATAGAAAGCATGCCAAGGCGGATCGAAGCACTCATTCAGGCTAAAGGAAATGTGACAAAATATTAACAATATCTCATTGCCATTTTCATACTACCTGCTAATATTTTTTAATTACCTAAAGATTATTATTTTTTTGTTTAAACTACTTATAACATATGTGTCTAATATTATCAAATGTAATTATAACTTAAAACACCGTTTTAAATTTGTTATGGACCAATAAATTGTAAAAAACCAATATTTTGCGACTGTCAAATTGTCTAATTTGGCAACCCACTGTACATGTGCAATTTTATAGCGACACTTCGTGCTATCTTCGAGATTTTTTATATTGATCTGTCGTAGAACCTTTTGGCCAGAGTCACTCTCTGGCGCACTTACTCTTTGTTATTATATCGAGTAGTTTCTTAGGTATTCTGGATTGTCTCATCATGTAGACACGAGCATATAAGTTTGCCCAACCAAAGAACCAAGAGAACTTTTGCCAGTATTTAGTGATATTATAAATTTTTCAAGAATAAGTAAAACGTTTATAAAGCTGTGGCGTTAACACCGGAGGGAATTAAAACTGTTCGTCAACTTAGTGTTGCTAAATTATATTAATTACATTTTCGTTTTTTTTTTCAGGTAAGCAAAATTGGTATTAGAATCTGCAGTTTGGTAAGCTCATTTCAACTGGTTGTAGAAGTCTGAAGGAGGTCTGATATAACTCAACTTCAGTAGTATTAAATCTTGATAAAGTGTTAGTGGCCCGAAACATGCGTGTATTACACACTTCTTTCGGATAGTACTGAAAAGCAACGACTTTATGCATATTTCTATCATTAAAAATGTTGCAAAACGCTTGAAATAATAAACTTAGGGTATATTTAATTTCAAAATATCATAAAATGCTTAGTATAATTCTCAGAAAACTATGTACTCCGAATTAAGTTAAACTTAGGTTATTATTCATTTTATCATCACACTCGTACGATCCATGAACAAGGTACATAAACTTTGTTACCTCCAATCGATTAATCTCTATCGAAACCAAAATCATTTCCATATTTGTGACGACGATTTTCCTTACTTGCTTTATTGTTTGATATCCAAGGCGATTCCTCATTTTTTCGATTATTCCGATTACTTATCAGATAAGACTTTTGAATGTCACTAGGCCGATGAAAAAGGTCACTAGAACAGTATATTTGGATGTCAATAAGGACCTTCCTAGTGACGATTCCTAGTAATTCAATTCGTTAACTTGTTAGAAAATTCTTTTAACTCGTGATTCCCATAGCATTTCAAGCTAACCTCTCTTTTATCTTTATTGTATGTTTATATGTAGTTTATATGTTTTTCTATGTAATGGAAGAACTTGACATAATCTTTACATACTTACGAATTTCTCAAAATTAGTTTCCGAATTTGTAAAGTGGCGCAGTGAAAGAAATAGAAGACTTTCAGAAATCTTTAATATATTCACAATAAATTTAGAAATTAAGACAGGAAGTTTTTCAGACAGGAGTTGATAACTTCAAGAATAGACAACTGTCAAGAATAATGACAGTATGGATAGGTTTTGGAGATTATTTCATGAGCAATTACCTTTTTTAGCAACAGCAAAATAGCATTCACTGTGTGTTGATGTTCATAAATGTTTCTAAATGTATATTGTTATTGATTTATAAAGACCCCCAATGGGGCGTCCAAATATTGTAAGCGCCAATAACAATGAGTGTCAATAACAATAAACTCTAATAATATTAGTATATTTCGAATTATTATAAATATAGAAAAAACTCGGTAAACCAATGAGGAAATATTTCACGGAAAATACTTTTTTGTGAAATATTTTTCTAGTGGTTAATTGAAAACAAACTCAATTGTTCATTCTTATTTGTATAGATGTTTGTTTTTCTTACGCTCGCAGTAAAATGATTTTTTGAAAACGTGACAGTCTCGTGCCCAAAAAACAAGTTTCGAAGAACTTGTTAAGAAAGTAACAATTTTTAATTGGTATGTAATGACTATTATATATTAATGTTATATAATTTGATAAATCAGCAGTAACTAAATCGAGTTGTCGGCCATATTCTTCGTTTTCTTGTTTCAGTATGACAAGTAGTCACCGATAACAGATCTCTTTGTCTTCAAACATTTTACTTTGTATTTTTTTGGGTTTTATACCGCTTCATTGTTGTCTGTCTCCTAATTTTCTGGTTCTACCGGTGTAATTAACGCTTGTATTTTATCGTTAATGTTGGAAAATTCCAGCTTCGTCGTAATAGTACCACAACACAGATCAGTGTGTGGTTAGGTTTCCGCAAAAGAACCTTAATCGACTTGAGTCTTTCGGCAAAATTTTACGAGTTTTCGTTCGATGATCGGTGAATTCGTTGATTATGACCGAGTGGCATTATCCCTATTTCGCGAACTGTTCGTTTCCGTTGACGAATTCGAAATTCGCGTCGGATCATCGCCAACTGGACAAAACATGTAATTTAATTTCGCCATTGCCCAATTGGATGACACCATATACGAATATGCCGTATGAAGCGAATATCGGCCATTATGATTTTAGTGGTGCAAAAAAGCCTCCATCGTATCGAAACTACGATAAAAGTCATCGCTCGATTCAGGTGAAGGTTTCTCCAGGTCCAGTTGGTTTAGGAAAAATGGACCCAGTTAGCTACCAAATCGTGAATAAGATTGTTTGCGAAAACAACGGCGTAATTAATGAGGGTACGTTCGACTACAACGATGCGAATTTGGTGAATCTTCGTAATGAACAAATTTGTATTTACGATGCTAAATTGGTGAATTTGATGGACAAAGATCGCATGAAAAAGTGGTATGTAGTTTATGTATTTGTTGTATGTTGTGGTGGCGACGTGAAAGAATATAAATGTAGGAATAATTGTAGATTGTTCCGAATCTTGGAACCTAATTTTCCTTAAAATTTTCATGCAAAATTCTTTTTCAGAAAATGAAGAAATATATCTTAACAGCTGACCCGGCGAACTTTGTGCACATACATATATATTTTTCTCGTTTTAGTATTTGTGCTACACTATTTATTTTTTATATATTGAATGGTATTTACTTGATGTAAATCCATTATAAGTAAATACAAGATAAAATTCAAACACATGAACTTTTGATTTACACGTTTATTCAAAACACAATGACGAGTTTCGTCGTTATAAACGATTTCTTCAGATGCTAATATAATACTGACTTATTATGGAATGAAATATAAGATAAAATTCAAACACTTGAACTTTTGAGTTACACTTTTCTTATTAAATATAAAATAAAATTCAAACACTTGAACTTTCAATTTACACTTTTAAAAGTGTAAATCAAAAGTTCGAATGTTTGAATTTTATCTTATATTTAATTTATTTTTTCACTATTTATCCTGTGTGGAGCCAATGGGGGGCATTCATGGAATAAGGAAATATAACACTTTCAGTAATTTCGAATCAGTCGGATTATTAATAATTTCTTAATATCTTAATACGTTGGACGAATCGAAAGTGATTAACCTGTCAATTCTATAATTGAACTGATTCTTGATAATGCTGTAAAAGGCGAAACTAGTCGAATAAAGAATTGTTCAGTCATTGATTTTTAGACAAGTTTTTGTTATTACCTCTCATTTGAACTGAAGCTTTGTAATTCCGTAGTAGGTAGTTCTTCTTTATATCCCCTCGTTAATTATATGACAATACCTCAAGACCGTAATTTCGTTGTTTATCTGAATGCTTCTCTTTATTAAAATCTTAATTAAAAGATTTTTCGTCGTCATATTATACATAACATTTACAATATTTGACGCCTCATTTGTGGCATCTTCTTATCAATAACAAACAAATAACACGACGTTATAAACCACGAAATACACATCAATAAACAGGAAATACCGGAAATGACCCAAAACACCGACTTTACTAGACTTACTACTCATTAGACTTAATTTATGCTTAATTAAATTCAGTATATTATTAACTATGTGTGCCTAAGAACACGTTTTCATTATTGTATTATATTATATATTCTTTATGTTTTTAAATTTTGAAGATAAATTAGTACATCGATTCAACTGCTGAAATTTAATTTGATCTAGCTTGTGTCTAACCTATATTTTAATAAATGATACGGAGGTTTCGCTTATCTCTCGGTGAAACATTATGTTAAAAACAATAAATTAAAATTAACACACTTGACTTAAGTTTCACTGAATATAATAAAAACTCTACATATGTTTCGGGTGGCTAACCCATTTTTTCCCGACAGGTTAACTTTCCAATCAGTTTACAAACAGCACAACATAACAATCAGACCTTCTTAACAATAGGACGAAAGAGTACCAACCTAACCTCACAAAACTAATCTCTGACGGGAAGATAGGACACTAAACAAAATTATAACGTTATAACCTGTTTGATTATTGTTATTGCTTAGGTACTACGTTATAGTCCTACGTACAAATAAACATTATTATTATTCTTATTATACGAAGGTTGTGCTTGTTTTCGATTAATCAATTTATCCCATCGTCGATCTGTTTTTGCTACATTGAGATTGAATCGTTTTCCATATTTAAGCGATTTCTCTGTTTACTTTTTCGTTTAGCCAGTGAAAAGTAGGTAAATGAACAATTTACGTAGGCACGTAAATTGCGTCAGTTATTAATTGGCGACGTATTCGATGTATATAAAATAATGTGTTTTACGTACTTATAAACTTCTAATTATGAATATTTGTAACACAATAACATACATGGTCATGAAAAACACTGACATACGTGATCATGGAGCGAAGGGCAGGGGGCCGCGAAATATCTTCTTATACTAGGGGGGGTCGAGACATGTAAAATATTGAAAAACTCTGCTATAATCAATTTTAAATCGAAGATGACTTGCACCACAAAATGACGACTAATATTTTTTCCAGCAACTCAATTCGAGTATTACTATGCTGTTCCAATTAATTGGGATATGCATTTTTTTCTACGTTTTAGTTACTGTAGTATGTGAGTACCAGGGTGGCCCAAACACCCTCACACCTGCTTTTTTACTATCTGAGGTGACGTGAGGGTTCGACCTTGCCCATCATTTACATTCTGACCGATTTTACCTCGCCAGCAATTCAGTTGTGAGCCTACCGGTGCGACAGTTCTGTGCGACAGATACGTGCTGTATTGTCTTGTCCAAAGAGGATACCACTCCGAGGAAGCGTTCCAAAATTATCGCGCTTAATGAACCCACATCAATGACTGTAAGAGATATAGCTGAAGCTGTTGGCGTGGGAAAGTCCAGCGTTTCGAGAATTTTAAACACATTTGAAGAAAGTGTCTCATCATCTCCAAAAAGAAAAGGAAACTGCAGCCGCAAACGCAAAACTACTCCAAGATCACACACATTATTGATAAGAAAGAGCTAAATAAATCGGAGAAAGACAAGCACTGATCTTCGAAGGGATTTAATGGTTTCTGGTGTGGAGCTGAGCAACTAAGAAATATCTCAGATATCTAGATAAGAAATAGCAAAATTAATCCGAGAAAGACAAGCACTGATCTTTGAAGGGATTTAATGGTTTCTGGTGTGGAGGTGAGCAACTGAGAAATATCTCAGATATCCAGATAAGAAATAGCAAAATTAATCCGAGAAAGACAAGCAATGATCTTTGAAGGGATTTAATGGTTTCTGGTGTGGAGGTGAGCAACTGAGAAATATCTCAGATATCTAGATAAGAAATAGCAAAATTAATCCGAGAAAGACAAGCACTGATCTTCAAAGGGATTTAATGGTTTCTGGTGTGGAGGTGAGCAACTCAACTGTGCGAAAACGACTGCTGGAGGTTAGCCGTAAGGCAAGAATACCAAGAAGAAAGCAACTGCTTACTCAGAAAATGATGAAGAAACGTTTGGCATAGGCCAAAAAGTACCGTGCGTGGACTGTGGACGACTGGAAGAAGGTGGTTTTTAGTGATGAGACACATTTGTTTATTCAAGGTTACAAATCAAGTGTTGTTAGACGAAGTGATGGGGACACTTTGCGACCTGATAACATCCAGCAAACAGTAAAACATCCTTCGAAACATATGTTTTGGGGTTTTTACAACCAATGGCACTGGACGATTAGCTCCTGTAACAGGGATGATGAATTCAGTGAAATATATGGAAATATTGCGCACCAGGATTGTCCCATTCATGGAAACGTTTGATGGAACATTTCAGCAAGATCTGGCTCCCTGCCACAATTCCAAACAAGTGCAGGCCTTTATGCGTGAGAATGAAATAAAAGTACTCGATTGTCCGGGGAATTCACCTGATTCAATGGGATTGAGAATTTATGGAAAATTTTAAAGAAACGACTGGCAAAAATGGATTGCACTTCAAAAGAAAAAATGACTATAAGTGCAATTCAGGTGTGGTTTCATGATGACGAATTGAATAAAATCTGCGCTACGCTAGTGGAATCGATGCCTAGACGAGTTCAAGAAGTTATTTCTGCGAATGGAGGACATATTTCATATTAATATGAAGAATTTCAGATATTTTATATGTATTTACTTCATTAAAAGGTAAGATTTTACGAAAACATTGTTTTTTATCCTTGGTTCCAATTAATTCGAACAACATAGTAAGTGAAAGGGCGTGACTAAATTTCAGAATAATCGGGGGTTTTGTAAATTATTAATTTGATATTTATGTTATATGCGTAGAAGAGAAAGGTGCATGACCATGAATCATCGTACATTTATTATTTAGCGTGTTATTTATCCTCTTGAATCAATAGAGGTCTAGAAAATATATTTGTCATTGATAGTATTTCCACTAATTCACTACAAACCGCAAACGCTTCTAATTCTCGGATAAACAGTAATGCAATGCCAAAGTCCAACATTTTTTCATTTTTATTATTCTATCGCCGAAAAGCGAATTATGATTGCTTCGCTTTATTATTATTTAAGCGAATAGTAAACGTGAACCTGCAATTATTGTCGAAAGTAATTGAATATGATAATTACGAAATGCTTGACATTATAAATAGTTGATCGAAAAAGTAGGTTCATTGTTGTGTGCAATTATGACGATTGTGTATTTTTCTTTTACTAGTATAGTAATGAAAGGAAACCAATGTAAAAATATTATTAATGTATTTATGCACATTAATATGTCGACAGCAGCGCTTTGAACGCACGAGTTGTTTTCTAGGCATATTTCCTGTATTCGATAATGGTGTCATTTCTTGACCTTCCGATAGATGGCGTCTGGATTCTAATTCAAAGTTATTACTCGTCTTCGGAGGAATTATTTACTTGGGAGGAAATTGTTATCTTCTACTATGTCTATGTTCTACTTAACAACTCCACTCTTGTAAATGTATTTTAACCCATTCTGGAAATCCCACTGAAATATTTATACGAAACTAATATAAAAACATTTAGATATCAATCTGGGTTTGGTTTCCGCAACATTTATAATTCCTATCTCAGTTTGATAATGATAATTGATTAGAAAATGATGATAGGTAAATATAACCAGTAGCGTTACCTATTGTGATGGCAAAATGGAGTTACCCTAACCTTAAATTTAAGAAGTTTTGAAATGTTTGTGATTTTTTATTGTATGGATTACCACAGAAAAGATACAAATTCAAGACATAACCTAACAGTGAGGTAAATAACCTAAATATTGAGTATTAGGTAATTGACAATATCGTTAAATGTAATGCCACTGGTTACGTTATTTTTATATAACCTTTATCTAATCATGGATTTATTTATACATTGTTCGAAGTTAAGATAAAGGAAATGTCATGAGTATTTAACCAAATGCAGTTAATGAACATTTAACCAAATTATACAAGTATTGATTTCAGTTTCTTTATCCATATCTCCAAACATACGGTTAGTTATAATTTCAATAGAACAGGTTGCAAAGAATTTTTGAAAAATATTTAAATTTTCATTGGTTTTCCCAGCATAGTGCTTGTCATTTTCGATTCTGATATTAGCATATCTAATATTTTGATAATTGTTCATTTTATTCTGTAAATGAATCATATCATTTTTTGATCAATTTATTCAACTGGAAATTGTCTATATTTTATTAAGTAGCACCCAGAGGCCAGCCTGAGAGATAGGAAGATTACCGAGCGTACTACTAGCGCAACCTAGTGACAATAAACTTCGAACTAGATTAATTTTTCAAATAGACGTAGATTCAGTCTGATACTGAAAATTTGATTGCAAATGCAGTAGATACCTTCTGTAGGTAAACATGTGTGAACATTCGACGCTTATGTGTTCATGCTCTTATATTGATAGCTACAGATGGGATATTTGAAGTAATCTATGTATGAATGCATTAATGTATCACTATATATTTCTGTCTTCTGAATCATAACACGGTATGTGAGGGTTGAAGCCGATGCCTCTCGCTTGCCGATGGACGTGGCACAACTGATGAGTTCCTTGTAGAACTGTCTGTCTTTGTGAAGCGTTTAAACAAAATAATAACGACCGTAGTCATTCAGAATATCAATAAAAATTGATATTCTCAACAAATACAGACTTTAGAAATGAAATAATTGATTTCTTTACGATTCGCTACAAATAGGGTATTTTTCTGTTTCTGTTTCTGAGACTGTTTCCACAAAAATATCTCAAATTATTCGTTATAGCTGATGCATATTTCCCATTTGATTAATTCTCTTCAAATTTCTCTAATTTTTACGAAAAGGACAGAAAGTTCGAATGAATAAGAAACCCGCCAAAACACTGCTATACAGGTTACTCAATGGGGTGACGTCACGATGCAATAAACACAGTAACCGTCACATTGTAATACTTCTGTCGACTATTAAATTAAGTGATTGTTGACGATTTCATAGCTTCACTGCGATAAAATGTCTTATAAATAGTGCGTAGTGTCACAATGTACTAACACATCTATTAAAACCCCGAAGAAAATGTTTGTGAACCTTACGATAAACACTAAAATTCGGAAAAAGTGGTTAATTCTCTCTCGTAGAAACCCGAAAGATATAGCTGTAAAATCTCACGCTTTCATGTGTGAAGATCACTTTAACGTAAGTAAATAATTCCTACCTATATTTCATACATAAATAACGAGTTGATTTTATTACATATTCGTTATAGTATTCTCTATGCATTCTACTATATTTTGAGGTTATTAATTATGTACGTATTTTATTGTTGATCTTGAACGGAATAAACTGAATTTTATTCTTATCTTTGTATTTTTATACTTTGGTATAATAAAAGATTTAAAATAATAAAACATCAATACTTTATTGTAGGTGAGTTATATTTTAGCCAGAGGTCAATTAACGATGATAAAAATGTTATTGCAGATGGAAAAATATATTGAAAACTATACACAATATGTGTTCGGGGCACATCCTACATTTTATTGTGCAAATTCGAGATTCCCGAAACAGTTGAACATAACCAACAGCATTGTCTCCGTAAGTTTAAACACTACATAGGTAAACTTGCATTGTTTGTATGTAGGTGTAGGTAGGGGTGTTTGTTCGGGTTTAAACCTTATAACCTAATATTTCAAAGCAGTTATTCTCAACCAATTGAGGCAACGTTGGGAGTACATAATTATGTAATTTCGGTGACAATGCAATCGTTTGGTATAATTGAGCAGATTATGATGTATATGTATGTAAATATAATAATATACCTAATAATACCGTCATCGTATTTGGGCTCATTTGATAAGTCTTGAGCAGTAGATAAGTTACTTTAACCGTCATTCCCGCAGATTGCCCTAGACCTCATAAATAAAAGCTTGTCAAAACAACACATTTTTATTATCTTATACCTGTTCATATTATCACTAAAACTTCGTTTTCAGAAAAATGCCACCAAAAAGAAAATATGACGACGACTATATTAAGCTGGGCTTTACTTCAATAGAAATTAATGGAGAGCCAAGACCGCAATGCGTTTTATGTGCAACTGTTCTTGCTAACGACGGACGCTTTGAAACCGGCAAAGTTGGAACGTCATTTGAAAACCGTGCATCCAAAGTTTTGTAACCGATCGCGAGAATTCTTTGAAGGCAAACTAACAAATCTTAAAAAAATGAAACTTGGACCCAGTATATCAAGTTATGCAACATCTGAAAAAACATCTGCATCATTTGAAGTTTCAAAATTGATTGCCAAATCGAAAAAAGCACACACAATTGGCGAATCTTTAATAAAGCCTTGTATGCTCAAAGTTGCAGAAGAGCTCTTAGGCGCGGAAGCTTAAAAGGAAATTCGTGAAATACCACTTTCTAATGACACAGTTAAGTCAAGCATTCAAAAAATGTCAACTGATATTGAAGACCAAGTTATTGACAAAATTAAAATCAGCCCTTATTTTGCATTACAATGTGATGAGTCTACCGATGTTTCGCAATGCTGTCGATTACTTGTATTTATACGATATTTGGAGGACAATACAATGTTTGAAGAAGAGTTATTATTTTCTCAACAACTTAAAACGACGTCGCAAGGTGCAGATGTTATGAATGCAATAAGTCAATATATGGAGGAACATGGGCTTATGTGGAAAAGGCTTGCCGGGCTTTGCACTGACGGTGCTTCTGCTATGCTTGGTTCTCGCTCTGGTCATGCAGCATTGATAAAAACCAAAAATCCATCCGCAATTACGACGCACTGCGTTATTCAGCGTCAAGCATTGGCTGCTAAAACGCTCCCGGAATGTTTTACTATGACTCTGAAAACAGCTATAAAAGTAGTTAACTTCATTAAAAAGAGCGCACTCAATACTCGTTTATTCAAACAGTTGTGTTCTGACATGAACTCTGAACACGAAACTCTGCTTTTCCACACAGAAGTTCGTTGGCTTTCGAAAGGAAACATGCTGTCGAGATTGTACGAACTGATAGAGGAAGTAAAAATTTTTTTAATTAACAGAGAAAACAAAGAGTTGCTAGATCAGTTCTGTGAGCCTGAATTCATAATACGCTCTGCTTATTTGGTCGACTTTTTTGCGCAAATAAATAAATTGAACCTTCAACTGCAAGGATCAGGAAATTTGAAGTTGCAAGGCATGAGCAACATATTTGCATATGGAGATAAAATGAGGGCGTTTATTGCTTAAATCGAGCTATGGATGAATAAGATCGAAAGAAAAAACTTTTCTGCATTTTATACGCTGAACCAAATTATTGACGGACAAGGTGCAGATATTAAAGAAGAAATTCAGAGGAATATGATGCTCCATTTGACTAATTTAAAAAGTGAATTCAATCGCTATTTTCCTTACTGCGAGGACAAAAGTATTCAGAAACTGATCCGGAATCCTTTCATTGTCAACGTTTCCGAAGTTTCTGATGAAATTCAAGAAGGAGTGATTGAAATGCAACACGACACGAATTTAAAAGATACATTTGAATCAGGAATAAATCTTGAAGATTATTGGAGCCAAAAAGCAATTTCTTTTCCAAAGCTTCGAGACATTGCTATACGTCATTTGGTAAAATGGTCCCTAGAGGATCTGTAAAAGCAAGGAAACCATAATATATTTCTTACATGTTTAATGTAGTCAAGTAGTACTGCACTTGATTGAATTTATTATGATTTTGGTTCGCAAATTGGTAAATAAATAAACTCAAAAATGTATAGATCTATTTATTTTCATGCTTCATAATATATTTTACATTTATTTTCAACTAAAGCTTGTAAGTATTGAATGGTCATTTATCAAATAACCTAAAATGTTTGTGATATTAAGTTAAATTTTTTAGGCATTTTCTAAAACATTCATTCATTTAGAGTATAATTTATAATATATAGAGTAATACTCACTGTGCTGTTTTTACATTCTTTAATTCTGGAGCCCTTATTGGATGTTGGCTTTGTTTCCTGTACGGTTACGTCACTCGCGATTTAGCCAATCCAGTGCGTTTTCAATCACGTGATCAAATATGAAATTTTAATTATTTTATTATTGATTTCTTTCAAAAATCATGTATATTTCAAAAGGATGTAATGGCTATATTGGTTTGAAATAATATTTACTATCAACCTAACAACATTTTGATCTATATTTTTATTTCAGTCAAATAGCCTATTGTAGCTTTGTCAAGTTTATATGGAACACATTCTATGAAATTAATAAAAATCTAACCACTTATTTTGGTGATGAGAAATTGTGGTTATTTCATACGAAGTGGTTCTTTTATGCGTTTCAAGAGTTATTTAATGAAAATAGTGAATAGTATTTCTTATTGAAATGTTTATCACCAAATACAACTTAGGAAAGAAAAAGAGTGCATTTTATGGAGAAGTAAATAGGTATTTCGCTGCATATTTCAAATACGTCCAACTGCTAATTGGTATTTCCACATGTCAGTGGTTCCCAAACCTTTTTGTTTCACTGCTTTCGTTAATATAAGACAATGATATTTAATATTCTTGGACAATGTAGTAAAGATTATATAAAAAATATATATTCAAGCATTTTATTCAATTTCATAATTAAAGAATATTTATATATTACCGAATTTTCTTAATTTCAAATTACCGAATCATGAATGAAGTTCGACACCACAAGGTAGACAAGAATTCAGCAACTTTTCAATGGAGGCAGCGTTAGCCATATACGAATGAGAGTGATAAGTGTAGTTTTAGTAGAAGAAAATGGGTAAAAACATATTGTTGGATTAAAGTTTATTCTCTTACAAATAAGGGATATTCACGTCCGTCTCCGTGGCTTAGTTGGGAGAACACCCGACTATGGTGCGGTAGGATTCGGCTTCGAGCCCCGGTGAAGGCGTGGGAGTATGTGTTTGTCTGAGATTTAAGTAGTTTGATAATGATAATTGTTGCGCAATGTACATTTATTTCAAACACATTGGCCGTTCGGAACCGTCGGTAAATTGTAGGTTCACTGAATTAAAAAAATTTGGCCCTTGTCTTTAATTTTCTTGAATTTTCTTAATCAACGCTTTCGAATTTGTTGAAAAATAGGTGGATTTATGGGCTGTCTTTCTAACTGGTCCCACACCCCACTTAAGTTGCCTTCACTGCCTTTATGTCCTCAAGTTTTAGAACCACAGCTCCATGTAATATATTCATTCATATTTGCATTCATTTAACTCAATTAACGCTGCCAATGCAGTAAATTGTTCTACCAAATTAGTGTAGATAATTGTTGGAAAAAAGAACGTTATTTTTGACATAAATTTTGTTTGCGGCTTAGTTTTATTTTAAAAAAATGACGCAGAATCAGGAAAAGTATGGTATTAGTTACGTAGATTAGGATTTACGTTCAATGAAATCTACGAATAATACCAAAAATCGCAAATATATGTGATAATTTTCTAGGAAACAGCTTTTACAAACGGTTCATCTTACGTTATATTATCCTATTTCTTGGAAGGTCAGTTTGGGAATCTGTAAAGGAAAGATGTCGGGAACTGCGGTTTTATATGTTCGTAAATGAAAAAAAGGTACTGGAGACATCGAAATTAATTTCATAATCAAAAACTTGTATGTTAATATCGATTGATTTGTCTCAAAGCGATTAATCTGATGGTGTTAAATCGAATGTATTCTTTAATTTAAAACACTAGGCATGAAATTTATGCGTGTTCAATTCAACTAATTCAAAAAATTGGTGATTTTGAACTTTTTATTTCTATGGTTACTTTTCAACACCCATGATTTAAATAAAATGTTTTTTTAAATATTTTTTTCTATCATCGCATTGAGTGTATGAACAATTTCAATATCCTTAATTTCGTTGAAAATTTCCATACCTATTGAAATTAGAGAAATGAATGAAAAAAATCTGAATGCATCTAAAAGAAATTTGTAATAAGAAAGGTATTCAGAATTCCAACGAAATAACAGATTTTAGAATTTCTCAAAGAATTAATGGTGTTATATAAAGAATTTCAGCTTACCATTGTCATTTGCTTTATCTTGAAGACGTTTTCATAGTTTATATTAAAGTCAGTATTCAAAATAGTTAAATTGTAATTGTTTCTCGAATTATGCCCACTTTTTTCGAGTGTATTTACAAAAATGTTTTGGCAAAATTAGAAAGTGTTACGCAAATTTATGCCAATCAGTCTAGTCATATTGCATGTTGACTTATTTTTATTGTCTCCACAATCTATCTAAAAGATACAGTTGCGATCAGTGGCGGTTTCAGGATCTGGATAAGGGGTCCTAAGAATTGACTCACTCATGAGCGTCATATAGTACTTTTTGTCAAATCTTATAATTGTATTATAGCACAATAATACGCATTTAATATAAGTGAAACGTGAACTTTGAAGTAAATATTTGCCAACATGTGAAATGCATTTATTTATGCTTGGTGCTTCGTTTAAAAATAATTCAAATAAAGATGAAAAAATTATTAAATAATTAAAGTAAATATTTAATAGTGTTGGCGTGTACTTGATGTAAATCCATTATAATTGAATATAACTTAAATTCAAACACTTGAACTTATGATTTACACTTTATTGACTACATAGCATGACGCGTTTCGTCGTTACAAACGACTTCTTCAGATGCTTACAGAATAATAACAACATTTTGAAAAATACAGGTATATATATCAGGGAATTTTGGTGTTCTATGGTTTTGGTTTCACCTAAGAAATTCCATTCTGAGAAATAATTTCTATTACCTGAAAAGGTTTAACAAGGGTGAATTGTTTAATTCTATCTGTTCATTGAGCAAGTTTCCAAAATTTTTAAGCCGATTTATTTCCACTACTTCCCAATAATCTAACTGACTACTTCTCTCTATATTGTGTAGAATTTAGAAATTCGTATCAAAAGTATGGTTTTCTGTTAATAAATGGTTAGCATAATTCGAATTACTTCGAATTAAAGTAAAGATGAAAATTTCAAAATCATCAACACTAGGACAGAAACGCCATAATGGCCTTCAAATGTACTCTCAAATTGAACTGACTGAACACGAAGTTCTTCAAGAATTCTTCAAAAAAAATTAATATTAAATTAAAAATTGAAATCGAATGATATTTTATTTCGACTCTACCCATTATTTTTGAAATTGTTTCGGTCAACTAAATGAAATTATTGTATCCTGCATGAGACAATCATATTTTATTTACACACAATTTTTTTTTTTCAGATTTGGATTTCGAAATATTATATTTAAATTTTCAGCAATATATGATGAGTTTAATTCGAGAATTTCCAAGGGGAGTCTGGACTCGTTGACCCCTTTCGTGAATCCGCCACTGGTCCAAATGGACGATGAATTCGTATCTTAAGTGTTATCGTTATCAAATATCGAAATATTCTGGTTTTAAATGAAATTGTTGTTCATTCACTTAGAGTCTTGGCAGCAGTAACAGCGATAACAGTTTATCGCTGAATGTAACAAAGTCTAAATTTATAGTTTTTGGTACAAGTAAAACTCGTTAAATATTCAGGCGTTATGTTAGATGAGAAATTGAGTTTCAATAATCATGCCGACTTTATATCGTCTAAAATCTCCAAGAAAATCCACTTTCTCAGAAGAATTGGTAAAAATCTAACGACATATGTGAAGTTATTGCTCTTTAAGTCAATAATAATGTATCGCTTTGAATATTGTTCCACTCTGTTATTGGGATTGAGTAAAGAAAAAACTCAACAGTTACAAAAGTTACAGAATAGAGCTATGCGAACAATTTTGAAATGTAATAGATATACTCCAATAAAAACCATGCTAAATTGTTTAGAACTAATGTAGAACTAATAACAGTGATGTGCACGGTTATAATACAAGAAATGCTGACAATTTATACATGCAAGTTTGTAAGCTTTCTAAATCTAGAAATAGTATAGGTATTTCATGATGGATTCAACTCATTTAATAAGTTGCCTAGCTCCATAAAAATAGTTAGTGACTTTAAGGTAATCAAGCGTAAATTAGCTAAGTTCGTCTTAAACATATAATTGTAAATAATACATGTATTTTGAACCTAAATGTATATATGATTTTGTAGTAGCTATTGCTAAGTAAATGTCATCATTATTTTGGACAAATTATGCTTCTTTCTTCTTAAAATGTTCGGTTGGAACCTAGTCATCATTTTTCGGTTCTTATAGAAAGTCCGCCGATAAAAAACTAGTGCGTCCAATATACCAACAGGTAGTCAATTGACAAAGCATAAACTGAGCTTGTATTGTATTTCAATCCAGTGTGATGGTTATTGCAACGTTCAAACCGTTGTTTTACCAAAGACATGTTCAGAAAACTTGCTTAGTCGCCTAAATAAATTGTTTATGCGATTAATATAGATATAATGTACCGGTAATTGAATATTTAGCGGCGCCTTATGTATATATATATATATGTATGTAAATTATATTTTTTTACGGGTACTCCGTTCGATGATTTAATACATTAGCGTAGTTTTATTATATGTAATTAATTTGAGAAAGCTTCGCGTCCATGTCATCGTCTTGGTATTTCTTTCATATCCATTATACCATAAAATTCAAATGGAAACTAATCAAGTAATAAAATTACCGTTTTTAACTGTTTAAAAATAGTTAGTTCATTGCTGTTTGAGTATATCGCTGATCGTTGGGGATATCGAACTGAAAGTTTGTATGATATTGATTTCGACTTTCAAGTAATGTACTAGAGAGTTTTTTGTGTGGCGTTATTTGAAATAAGAATTAGAAGTATTGAATTTGTATACATAATTTGAATAAAAATAAGTAGTTTTTTAATTTTCACTATAATTTAGTCAAACATGACAGTATTGTTTCACCAACACGCACACGGTGATTTCATCAGATGTAGATGATAATAATAATACTAAGTTCTTTATTCTCATCAGGTATAATACCCAATTACAGAAAATAATAACATAAATCATTTAGTCAATTTTCTTTGTCCGCATAACTCCTAATAATATCTTCTATGAAGTCGAAGTGAATGTCACAATTATTGGCAACTCTATTGAATGTTGTAGACTCCATAAACCAAATGGGAGATTGTATTAGAGAGTTCGTCCTCGGAGTCTCTAGGTGTAATAATTCTGTATTACGAGAATTTTGCCTAGGAACACGAAATTTCGAAGCGGACAAGATATGAGGACAATTAATACTAATGTGCAGTAATTTGTACAAAAATTTGAGTGATAAACTTTCTCTCCTGCTCTGCAATGAGATTAAACTAAATCGACTCAATAATTCGTTATGATTGACTCCTCTCTGTGGATAAACTTTATTCTCCCTCCAAACTAAGAATTTCAACAACCTTCTCTGAATAGCCTCAATATGGCGTTGATGAAAAGTGTAAATTGGATGCCAGATCGTGCTGCCATACTCCAACTTGCTACGGATTAGGGTATTGAATAGTCCTATCAATGTTGAAGAATTATTGAAATATTTGCCATTACGTATAACGAATCCATACATTTTCGCAGCAGATGAAATAAGTTGGGTGATGTGTGGGACAAAGGAAAGCTTTTGATCGAAGACTACATCAAGATCTCTCACCTTATCAGAACGAGAAAGAACCTGACCACTGACGTGATAATCATTCGATCTCTTTTCCTTGTGAAAGATACAACATTACACTTTGACACATTCAAACGCAAATAATTGTCCTCACAACAACTAGCAACATGGTCCAGCGCGAGCTGAAATTGAGCACAGTTGTCCTGTGATCTAATTTCATGATATAGTTTTTCAAATCGTCTGCGAACATCAAATCTGGAAAGTGAATATTATCCATCAGATAGATCATTTACGAACAGAATAAATAACAGTGGTCCAAGATTAGACCCTTGAGGTATTCCAGAGGTAGGTATGAACTCTGACGACTGTATAGCCTCCAGCTGTACGAATCGACGTCGGATATGATAAACATCTTATCATGTTTCATCAGCAGTTTATCATTTAAATTTGATGAAACATGATAACATGTTGGTGGAAAAATATTGTCATGTTTGACTAAATTAGAGTGAAAATTACAAAACTATATGGCGCCAAATTTAAATATTCTTTGTTTTGCCAGCTGAATGGTTTGAATATTTGAATATTTTTCGTTCCATTTAAGTACATTTATATTTAATTATACCTTATAATTGGGTGTATGTATAACGTGGCCATTTATTTTTTTTACCAGAGCGCGACATTACGGAAGCTCCAGTAATGGCCTTCGATTTTCAACACAGCTTCATGAAATATTGCTGTGTGCAGAAAATGTAACCACAATTTTAGCTGGGATTATCGAAAAACGTCTTTAAAATATATGGCATTTGTCGATACCCGGAAATAGTTTTTACTCGAACGCTGTAGACGAGAAAAATGAGTATTTTGTCACTATTATGCATTCCAAGTTAACAGGAGGGCAATCAGTAGCAGTTTTAGGGACTACATGGGCGGCCATTTCCATTCCAATGCCCTGCCGAGTAATTGGTTCAATTTTAAATAAAATTGAATTCGAGAAAAATATATTTTAAATTATCATTTGATCTGTTGGCAGAAGCGGGACTATATCGACCCCGCTGGGAACAGTGGGACAGACTTACTGAAAGCGGTTCTGTCCCGCCGAAAGAGGACGTATAGTCACTATGTAACCTGTAAGGCATATATTTTGAATGAATAAAATGAATAAATGAATAAATACATTGTTTAAATATACACTCATTTAAAAGTTATAGGTATCTAAATATTATTTTATATGTATTATTGTGATTATTACGAGTGTAATGATTTGCAGGTTCGCATATATTACTCGAGTATGTTATCTACGATTATAAAAATGTTCATGAACGTTCCTCTCATATAATCGAGTGCACTCTTCCAAGTGGAATCACGGAGGTAACTCGTGGTCTAGATTATCATTAAATCGCGGACCATGTACAGTAGGAATTACTCGATGAATCTAATTTTAATCGAAACGCCGCGTAGACATTTCGAAGAATCGTCGTCTGCCGACCTTGTTGATCAATTTATGTAATTTATACTCGAACGGATGTTTTCCTGGAGATAGCGGCAAAGGAGACCATTGTTATGTTGAAATATCCAAACGAATCAAGTAGTCGAGTCAACTTTTATAGCGTGGAAACCTTCGTCTATTGTTTCATCGTAATCACTCGAGTGCTTCTCAAATTACTTAACAGATCGTGTTTCATTTTACAGATTTTCTTGATGTTTGTTTCTCTAGCTGAGATTTGTATGCGGAAATACAACGTGAATTCTCCTAGTCTGAATTGTTTTGTAGATTTTTTGAATGTAATAATTCTTGTTAATAATTCAAATAAAACTGAGTAGCTTTTAGATTTTTACTATAATTACTTCAAATATCGTATAATGAATATATACACATATTAAGGTAAAATCAACCAATAGTGAATCTAAATTTACAACTGAAAAAATTATATCAAATGAAATAAATAAACAAATGAATTACGTCTGGAAGAATAACTTTAATGTTTTTACGGAGAATACAATAAGCAAGTAAAAATACGTTTGTGATTATACTAGGAGGACGAACAGCCGAGGATTTCATCAAATCAGAGTTTCAAGTACCAATCCTCCATTTGATAAGGAAGACAGCCTTCGTAGTTTTAAATATTTCACTCCGAAATTTAAATGAAAGACATCGCAGTCGATTGAAGTGGATCTCACACTTAGAGTCAGATCCACGCTTAAATCAATTGAATGGAGTTCATTCAATGGTCTAAAAGTGGTGATATCTGCTCTATTCAATATTTAATAGTGTTGGCGTTTACTTGATGTAAATCCATTATAATTGAATGTTAATTTAAATTCAAACACTTGAACTTATGATTTACACTTTATTGACAACATAGCATGACGCGTTTCGTCGTTACAAACGACTTCTTCAGATGCTTACAGAATAATAACAACAAATTTGAAAAAACATATATAAATATCGAGGGAATTTGAAATTCTATGAAATTGGGTTTTACTTAAGATATTCCATTCTAAAATCTAACCTTTATTACCTGAAAAGGTTTAACAAGTGTGAATTGTTTAATTCTATGTGTTCATTGATCAAATTTCCAGAATTGTTATACCGATTTATTTCCACTATTTCCCAAAATTGACAAACCATTTCTTCAGATGCTAACAGAATATGACTTTTTTTTCAAATTTGTTGTTATTATTCTGTTAGCATCTGAAGAAGTCGTTTGTAGGGACGAAACGCGTCATGCAATGTAGTCAATAAAGTGTAAATCATACGTTCTGACTTCTCGAATTGCCCTCGTATGTACGTTAATCTATCTATCGGCGGTTTAACATAATCGATATTTATAAATGTCGATCAATTCGTAGTTTGTTTGTCCAAGGACAACTTGGCAATGATCATTCTAATTGTTCTTTCTTCACAATTTCTTTGTCTTCTCGGATGAATATATTTTAGGTCCAACTACGCGAACATAATTCCATTATGGCAACACGATTAGAATTTTTGATTTATTACCTTCGATTAATTACACTAGGAGTTGCAGAGAATAATTTAATTTAATTGAATGAAATTTTTTTTCAAAATTATCGTCATAATTATTTGTCTATTGAAACTACAAAACTAAAGCGATTTCGCTTTAGTTTCATCCCCACCTTAAAATGGGAAGGAGTGCCGTTTGCCCCAAGCCCTCAACAAAAATTGTCGAAACCATGTCGAAATTTGAATGTTTAGGAACAATATCGGTACTTTTACCGCTTCGAGATCGGCGGATAAAAATTTACGAAGGGTATCTACATCCATTTTTTCGGGCCCCGTATAGGTATGGGACCTATAAACATTATATTGTATTGTATCAATGTCGATCTTGTTGACACAAAAATTCGTCACATACATAATACACTACACTACATAGTAATAATAAAGGTTCGATGTTCTTCGGAACGCACAAAATACCTACGAAGTTGATAATATTTTGTGTTTTCGTTGACATTTGTGCATACAGTTCATTGAGAGTTTTATTCGAATTATTTCGATAATTACAATAAAAATTTCAGAAATATATTTATATATACGTATTTCAATATTTAAAATTTTAATGGAATATTTTCAGAAATATTTTGAAGAATTTCGATTGATACAAGGTAATTACTAGTTATCTCAAAAATAGTAAAGATTTCATTAATATTCTCAACTAATGTCTAGTATATTAATTCTAAATATTCCACAAGCGATAGCCGATGCGCTTTCGTTAAAAATAGGACTTTCGATTGCCTCGTTATCGATCAGATAATGAATATTATTTTGCTATTAAAAAAAATGAAGTAATGATTATTGTAAAGGAGAATAGTGTACGTAAAATATTTAAAATGTTTCAATATATTTATACATAAAATTGAAAATAAGATTTCACGAATGAACACATCTTGAAACTTCAGCCACCTTATTTGCCGCAGAACATTTAGAATTTGGAACAGAATAGAGAAAGTTCAAAAACGTTTTCTGAGGTTTTTACATTATAAATGACATAATAGTTATCCATTTAAAATATCATATAGCTCTATGCTGATTAGTTTTAATCTGCAAAGATTGTCAGTGAGAAGAAATATTCAGGCTATTCTTTTCATTTATTATGTTCTTAATTCCATCAAGTACGAAAATTGCAATCTTATAGATTTTATTCATTTGAAAGTTCCAAAAGTTTGGTTGCGTTGCTCCAGTTGGGATCTATTTCAGGTTGTTGTAAATGGTTTGTCTCCTTTAAATTGTATGTTAAGTATCTGTAACAAGCTACTGAACAGTAACAGAAACGTTGATTTTTTTAGTGATGATCCCAGAACCTTTAAGCCAGGTGTGGCAAATTCATTATAAATTTGTTTGTTTTTATATAGCAATTTTTATGATTTCTATATGAGGTATTTGTATGTATGTATATGTTTAGCTTTAGTTTCATTAGTTGATGTTTATGGTAGTGATCTATGTTTTGGTTTACTACTAATCTGTCTTATATGGAAGTACTGTATGGGTGTTTATAAGACATGCAATGTAAATAAATAAATAAATACACATTAGGAACGATTGAACACAAATTCAAAGCGTACCAACAACCATAGTCCAAACCTTTTTTTCAGTCTTAGTTTTGAGAAGTTGTCATATCAAATTGTATCATTTGTTTGTTGAATTAATTTTTACATAATGAAAAATATTGTAATACGAGCCAAAAATCATTATATTAAGTAGCTCTTTTTATATTAGCTTTCATTCTCAATGAAATTTGAGGCGAAACGACATTTGTTTGATTGAAAAACGTCAAAAATATTCCATTCTTTGTCAGGAATTTAGAAATATGGCTAATGCACAAATTCTTTTCAAAAACGGGTATATATTCACGATATAATTTCATCTGAATTTAGTGCGCTTAAAATTATCATTGTATTTTATAGAAAGCTTTTCGTGTGATTTTCCGAACAGAAAATTACTTCATTTGAATATTAACAAAATAAAGAAACACAGCTTTTTGCTTGAGTACTGATACGAATCCCGTGACTAATTGTGTTTTTTATCGTTTATTTATCGGCCTAAAAGTGTACTTAATGCTATTTATATGATATTTTATTCACTCAGATATCAAATATTTAGTATAAGTCAATAAGTACCATTAGAACCTTCCGACGCTAACAGATAAGAGGTTTATATCCTTGTTGAAACTATTACAGCTTAAAATGAAAAAAAAATTCTCTCAAGCACGCAGGTTGCTTTGTTTGTCCAAGCGTAATTGTTTATTGTTCCAAATAATTGATGGATTATACCAGGGACGTAGCCATTGCCTTTTCATTGGAGGATATTACTGGTTTTTTATTTGATAGGTTTGTTCGTTGAGAGAATCTGTTACAAATTCAGAACTTATTACGCACATTTTTTTCGTTCTTCCATTTTCTATAAATTCTATGAATCGCCCATAAAGTTCGAATTCTGAAACAAGGGTTATGGTTAAATGAAAGAAGTAAATAATAAATTTATTGGAGTGAATTGAAAAACTGAAAGAAAGATAAATGAATAGTATTCTGATAGCTGAAACAAAAATGTATAGTGAAAATAAGAGTGAAAATGGAACAAAATAGAATGGTTGAATATAACTTAAATTCAAACACTTGAACTTATGATTTACACTTTATTGACTACATAGCATGACGCGTTTCGTCGTTACAAACTTCTTCAGACTTACAGAATAATAACTATAACTACATATATGTTACATATATTATATATTACATAATAACTACAACACTATTAAATATTCAAAATAGAATGTAAATAAAATGAAAATAAATAAAATGAAATGAGTAACGTCGTATTTCTGATGACGTTTCGGTTTGTGAAATATCTCTAACCGTTCTGAAAAGAAAACTCAAAGTGAAAATTGTTTCACTTTCAGCTTTGACTTGAGAATGGTTAAAGATACTTTACTAACCGAAACGTTATGTAAATTTCTGTCAATTTAATTTCTATGATATAGTGACAGATTCTGATTAATCAGAAAAAAACAGATTAACAGATTAAAAGTTTAATTGACTACATAGCATCGCTCGTTTCGTCGTTACAAACGACTTCTTCAGATGCTTACAGAATAATTCTGTAAGCATCTGAAGAAGTCGTTTGTAACGACGAAACGCGTCATTCTATGTAGTCAATAAATTGTAAATCATAAGTTCAAGTGTTTGAATTTAAGTTTATATTCAAGTTATTACTATTTATATAATTTTTTTGATCGAAAACTTCAAAGTCTGTTTTCTCGGGAGGCGTGACAAAAAAACACTAGATGACCAATCAGAACAAGCCAAAGCTTGTTAGCTTCAGTAGTGTTTTTTCTTCTATTTGAACTGGAAAGATACCTGAAAAAAATGTTATTGCAGTTGCACGAATGTTACAGAAAAAACGGGCGCCTGTAAATATTTCTCTCTAAAAATTTTTTTTTTCATGTTTAGACAAGTAATGAAATAATCTGAAAGGTTCGCTACTCTTGCTTTACTTTCTCATTCTAAAAAAATCCCCAAAGAATCAATTTTTGATCCTTCTAAATAAGGATTCGAACCCAAATCGTACCGCACCATATTCGGGTGTTTTCCAGGCTAAATCACTAAAAACGTCTATAAAAGTTGGAATTCACTGGTCAAAATAACACGTATTATCAAATGAAAAATATTTTTCTTCATCGTATAGCAAAGACATGAATAATCTTCAGTCAGTTTCTTACAACATCGCTATTTCATAATAGAGAAGCAAAATGGTGCATTCATCAATCAGCCTTGTTTAATTTCATATCTTATTAGATAAGATAAAGGTATCCTTCAATTACGCTCGACAACAATTGACCTTTGAACTGTTTTTATTTATGCTAATTTGAATATGACAAAGATATATTTCCACAGTGTTTTTATTGTAATTTGCTTGCTCAATTTTCTATAAACATTCATTTATAAATACGACTCTATATCTAAGTTAGTTAAGAATTATGAAGATCATCAAACGTTAATCAATAAATATATTGTTAGACATGTTTTGAATATCTTGATATGGAATAAAAAAAATTATTAATGGTTCAGAATTTTTATATCGAAATTTCAAAGAATTCTCTTTTATGAGCCCTTTTCAAACAAGGTGTTTCAGATAATCTGGATAATATTTTATGGTGTGATTTCTCAAGTAATTTTATGAAAAGAATTTTCCATAAACATTCTGCCGGAAATAAAGTTTTTGTGCAAATAACTTGGTTTCAAAATAGTTTAAGTCAAATATCTCCTTTACGATTCTTTGAAATTCTTTAGTGTTATTTGTAGAAAAATAGGGCTTATATGGCCCTTACTAGATCAACATTTTTGAGTACATTGGCGTTAGTGGGTTAATAAGTATCGATGAAACAATATACACGATTGCCTATGATTTGACTTCGGTATTTTCTTTAAATAAAGTAACTGAAATTACAACTGTGTTATCTTTTGAAGTTTTTCCATATGTTGCTTCATTCACGAGATGTTCATGAATCGAATATTCTCCTTATTTATTAACTTCCTCAAAAATACCAGGGTTGTTTCTTATCAAATTGCACTCGGCAATAAATCGTCCAGTACCTTATCCAAAAAACACCCAGGAAGAATGCTCAATTTTTTCACATTTCTCACAGGTGTGACATAAAGTTCAGATGAGTTTAAATCTGGAGATCGAGCAGGCAAATAAGTGGAGAGCGGCATAAGTTTTATGTGTATATATATATAGAACTAAACACTTCAAAATATCAAAGATACTGTTTGATATAATAACAGACTGTAAATGCGGCACAGAATGATTAAAAGAGTTCAAGAGGTTCTTAAACAGATCAATATAGAAAATCTCGAAGATCGCACCGAAAGTCCCTGTAAATTCGCATATGTGACATTTGAGCAAAAATCGCACCAACCTGCATTAACATGCAGTTTCCAGAAAGATGAGCGGAGGAAGCATTCTGAGAAGATATTTGAAAGGCAAAAACTCAGAAGCATATAACTTACCCCCCTATGAAATGGTGGTGAAACACCGGCTAGCTCTGCAATTTGGGAGACGTATATAAATTCACCTGATTTGTGTGCAATATAGGCAGTGAAACTAGATAATTTTATTGAAGTTAATTTTATTGAAGATGAATTTTTTTTTACACAAATCAACGCATCAAATTTATTTGATGAAAAAACTTTTGAAACGAATAAAAAACTTGACTTGTTTACTGAAATTGAATGTATCAATCAATTCAATATGAATATGAATGAAAAATGCAATGAGTAACAAATAAGTAATGAAGAGAAAATTGATATGTTCTGAGACAGTAAGACAAAGTAAGACATGTTACTGATTAACATTGTATACTCTTGAGTCTTGATAATAGGGTAACCATTCAATTTAACCGAAACATACGTACATTTTTTAATATATTTAGTGAAACTTACGCCAAGTGTGTTAATTTCAATTTATTGTTTTCAACAAATTGTTACACAGATATTTCACCAAGAGATAAGCGAATTGAATATAAACTTAAAATCAAACACTTGAACTTATGATTTACACTTTATTGACTACATAGCATGACGCGTTTCGTCGTTACAAACGACTTCTTAAGATGCTAACAGAATAATGACAAGAAATTTGAAAACACAGGTTAAATATCAAGGGAATTTGAGATTCTATGAAACTTGGTTTTACTTACGAAATTTCATTCTGAAATCTAACTTTCATTACCTGCGAAGGTTTAACAAGGGTGAATTGTTTAATTCTATCTGTTCATTGAGCAAATTTCCAGAATTTTTATGCCGATTTATTTCCACTGTTTCCCAAAATTGACAAACCACTTCTTCAGATGCTTACAGAATAATCTGAAGAAGTCGTTTGTAACGACGAAACGCGTCATGCTATGTAGTCAATAAAGTGTAACTTATAAGTTCAAGTGTTTGAATTTAAGTTTACATTCAATTATAATGGATTTACGTCAAGTAAATGCCAACTATTCACATCGGTATTTTAAAACGTTACAGGCAAAAGCCCTAGAAATTTAGATTTCAAGTTCAATCACTCCATTAGACTTAACAATTTCAAGAATTGCAAAAGTTGTGCATGTATTGTATATTATAATATTGATTTGGAGTACCAAGGTTGTACCTTCATCGGGTGGACGGAACCGTAATACATAGATTTCAAAGATACATTTTTTCAAAACGTAGTAACGCAGTTAAACGCAGTTTGCATCCACCTGACGAAGGTATTGTTTACGTTTACACCTACCGAAACAATATATTAGTAGACAAATTATACATATTTCTAGAAATTCTTGAAATTGTTTCAAGTCTTGATTATATATATTCAAGGAATGTACATTTTATGAAATGAATTGTAGAATAAATACACAATTCGATGTTTATTAATTTCTTCTGCCGCGTCAGCATGTTTTTAACGGACATGCGCGCTAACCAACCACAGAGCTATTTATATAGAAATAGAACATCCTTGAGCCGAAATATATTACACAATCGTAAGTTCGTTGACTCGGTACGGGCGCTTCTGATGCATATATCGTAATATTTCCGAGTTTTCCACAAAATCAATTATGCAACCACTTATTGCCCATTAAACCAGTTCTGTTATCTGCGGAGATAAACGGGGAAAAATGTCGGAGACTGAGCGGGCGACGTTAGCGGCCCCATTTAGTCGAACAACATTGTTAACATTTATAGGATATTTTCGTCTGTGTTTGTTCTTCGCATTCATTTATCGCCACTTGACAAGGAGAGACTAAACGAATCTTTGGTGTTATCAATATTTAGCAGGATTATAGTTAGCATTTCCTATATATATATATATATATATATATATATATATATATATATATATATATATATATATATATATTTTTTTTTCTTGACTGATTTTCTTGGGTTATTAAGTCTGTAGACAATGGGTGGTATACTTATATTTTTACTAATATACAGATTTCGTTACGTTTCGGCAGTCAATGTTGCCTTCTTCCGTCATCATAAAAAAGGGACAATGACAACAACTTGGTATACAAAAGCAACGTGGTCTGCCTGATATCTAAATTTTAATTCACAACATCCTATGTCACAAAAAAACCGTTATTATAGGACTCGCGGATCGTGAAATTAAATTATCTGACCTCGAACACAGAGAACACGCAATTAATAAAGCAAAGGAGGCATTACAGAAAAACAACTATCCTCTACATTTAATAGATAGTATTTTCAAAAAACGTATATATGTATTTTTCAACAAGAACTTCTGTTATCATGAAAAGAAAAAACAATTGGAAATTTTGTTCCCCTCCCATATATACCGAGGCTCTCCGAAAATTTTGACAATACCCTGAAACAATATGATCTGAAAGTATGTCACAATCTATGTAAACAACTTTTCAGCCAACTGAAGGCAAAAATACCTAAAGAAAAGACCACATTATTTACGAGCCAGTATCAAAAATCCAGACTAAACAGCCATAAATATGACAAAAGGAATAAAACAGCATTAACCAACCATATAATCGAGTCTCAACATCAGTTTGATTTCGATGGGACAAAGATACTTGAAAACGAACCTAATACCAAAAAACGGGAAATCTTAGAAATGATCGAAATTCGAAAGAAGAATAAAAAACAGATAACACAAGGGCTGATACAAAATATAATTAGGAAATTCTATGCAGATGTTTTGCCATAATAAGGGAAATATCTCTGCATAAACGTTTTCACCCGCTAAATACCGACAACTCCTTGTAGTTGACAAAAAAAGTGTTGAAAATGATAAATACATCTCGTATATATTCGTTTGTTTTTTGCTATATTTTCACTTAGGAAATTTTACAAAATTTTTTAAATTTATTATAAAGTATTAGTTTACAATTGGCAAAAAATCCTCACGATATTTAAGAATAAACTAAATTTATTTTATCCAGAAAGATTCAAGATCAAGGTAAATGGGTGAAAATATTCCATTGACATTAAATCTGTCACAATATTTATACGTGTACAGCCCTAACCTCAAACTAATCCTCTAGAGATTAACGTAAGATAACAATGAATATTTTTGAAATAGATGTGGAATATATTTTTTCTCATCGATGTCACAGTTCATGTCATCGGAAAAATATAGGAATTCGTTGACAAACGTGCGGTTTTGAAAACAGGAAAGATTTTCAGGTCAACAACATAATTAATTATCAACGCTTGTCACTCTTCCAAAACGATTGGTACAGTCGCTGTTTTCTCCTTGTTGTTTTGATATATGTAGATACACGAAAATACGTTTGATGGATGTTAGAGATAGAGAATAATGAAATTAGTTCTCATGATGACATACTAGCGATTGTATTTGTTCGTATTGCATTGAGGTTGATACCTCAATTAGGCACATTAATTCACTTGACGATGCTGAATACGGGAGGGGTGAAAAGTTTCCGGGCTGACCAAGAAAAACGATGTTTAAATTTTTTTTGCTTTATTTTTCAACATAACCTCCATCAACACTGATACGTTTCTCATAACGGTGTTCTAATTTAGTTATAGCAGTTTTAAACATAGATTCGGCAAGCTCCTCAAAATACTGATTTATGGCAGGGCTTCTTAAACTCTGACCCCCCTGGGGTTCGCGAGACTGAAAGGGGGTCGCAAAAATCTGATACTTTTCAATCATTATAAATAAAATTTTAAAATTAGTATACACACTACGTACATATATTTTATGTTTTCTTATAAAAAAATTGTTACAAAAGTTTATTTTTTCTATTAAACTAATGATTAGTTTTGACAAAGTTGTAATATAACAACGAAACGTCAACAGAAATAAACTTTTTCATGTTAAAAAAGCCTGTTAATGCTAAAAACTTTCAAAATAAATACCTCAAACAGACAATAAATCAATTTCAAGAAATATATATATATATATATATATATATATATATATATATATATATATATATATATATATATATATATATATATATATATATATGTGAAATGAATGGGTACGTATTCTTTAATCCTTATTTTATTTACATTGTAAAATAGTGCGATATTACATCTACATCTACGGTTAATATATATTTCATTATATGGAGGAGGGGGTCGTTTAAAATTTCCTAAGCTAGAAATCTTCGTTGCTCTCAAATCTTTTAGCGCCAGCAATTTTTTGAGGTTAGGAAACAGGTAATAGCCACTAGGGGTTGAGTCTGGAGAGTAGGAAGGATGCGGCATCAATTCAAACTTCAATTCTTACATTTTGGACATGGCAACAATCGACGAATGCGCTGGTGCGATAGCGTGATGAAACAAAATTTTTTCTTCGCCAAATGAGGTCGTTTAATTTGCAACTCGTCCTTCAAACGTTGCAATAAGTCTGCATCGTATTGACCAGTGATAGACTTACCATTTTAAAGATAATCAATGTATATAATTCCTCTCGTATCCCAAAAAACATTAGCCATAACCGTATTTCCCGATAAAATTGTTTTTGCCTTTTTTGGAGTTAGTTCCCCCTTTTCAAGCAACTGTTTTGACTGTTCTTCATTTTCAGTAGTGTAGTGGTGAACCCAAGTCTCATCAACAACGCCAAATTTTCGGTAGAAATGTTTTTTCGATTAAGCTTTTCGTCAAGCGTTACCAAACGCGGCACCCATCTTGCACACAGCTTTTCCATGCTCAAATGGTTGTGCAGAATATTTCGCACACGTTCAGCTGACATCGTGCAGGTCTCAGCTATCTCATGCACTTTCAATCTGCGGTCTTCCAATACTATTCGATGAATTTTCTCGATCATCTCTGAATTTGTGCCTTCAACGGGCCGTTCTGAGCGAGGCTCGTCAGAGGTGCTCACACGACCCATTTTGATTTCAGAAACCCACTGCTTAATAGTTGAATATGCTGGGTAGGAGTCTCCTAGTGTTGAATCCATCTCTTCTCTTATTTGTTTCGGCGTAATACCTTTCAAATAGAAGTATTTGATGACAGCACGTTTTTCCAATTTTTCCAGTTTCTCGAAAACAACGAAAGCGTCTCGCGTAATCTGTTGTCAAGCGCAAAGTAACGTAGCGATTGGACTGAAAATTTACATACAAGCTCAGTAGGAATAGTACTGTAGGATGCCGCTCCAAAAGTAGACCTAGTGGCGCCATCTCTTGGACAGGCCGGAAACTTTTCACCCCACCCTCGTATATAATATTATATGGTTATTACCCAGTATAAACTGTTCAGTTTAATTTTTGAAAATAGACTACCTTGCCCTAAAAATTGCCAGGAAATAATTCATTTCTGTGAAACTAAGAGGAGTGTTTTTAGAGAGAAAATTATATTTCGACAATCAGTGCTAATTTATTTGATATAGAATAATTTTTTTATGTCCGCGATTTCTTTTTTAAACGTTCTCTAGAAGCTGTAATCATTCAAACAGGGGTAAGAGAGAACATTATTACTTATTTTATTGTATATGTGTTTTGTTCACGATTTATAGGATTTGGATAAAGATTTTCTGGATGATTATCATAAATGAATTTATATACACTCATACAGATCTTATGAGAGATAGAAATTAAGTATATAATTGAACTAAACTTCACTAATTCATTCGGTTAGGTACAAGAGTTTCATGTTCACAAATCTTTGTTCACGAATTTGAAATATTATTTAATCTGTGTATCAGGTTTTGTGCATGTTGATGATTTTGTGTAGATGGATACTTATGGTGCATAAATATCTTGTTGAGAATGTATTGAAAGATAAAAATGCGTTAAGCTGGAAAATGCTACTTATTTTAAAGGATCGAAGTGTAGTATTATTCATTGTGCAAAATGGCGAATGCGCCGTGACGATTAGTGCGAAATAAGTATAATAAAAATGTTTTATCATATATATATATATATATATATATATATATATATATATATATATATATATATATATATATATATATATATTAGAAAAATATATGTCTCGATTATTTACAGATCATAGTTATATATTATCTAGAGTATGCGCTTGGTCAATTGTTTACGTCAAATATGGCGCCTATTTGTTTCACTATTTTGAATGATGGTTACTATGTTCATTTTCAGTTCTAATACAGTCTGTTCAATCGTGATTTGAGTGTAATCATTATTTTAAGAAAACAATAAAAAATAATAATCGTGCACCTTAATTTTGGAAAATTAAGGCACAGGATTAACCTTGGTTAAAAGAGACCATACATACACAATAAATTATGACGGATAACAAAATAATTGAAGTACTACAAGAAGAAGAGCCTTGTAAAAATATATGTGCCAGGAACTACTACAACTATAGAAGTAAAATATTCAGATATAGCGTTTAGTTGTTTCAATATCTGTATAACATGATCAGATGAATATGGCGTATCTGCTACGGATATTATAACTTACCCAAACATACGAGAAAATGTTTTCAAACGAAGACTACAAACTGCACAAAAACAAACTTCAATTAAAGATTATTGTAATGTTTTTATATGTAATAATGTTTTTAATGTAATTATTATACAAGTTATTTTATGATACCTATGTTACTGTTTCAAAACGTGTAGAACAGAAACCCAAATACATTTTGTTCCCCCCATAAACTCCTTTATTACATTCATCGTGAATTTTTCTATACAATCAAGTAATCCGAACATTGCAATAATCCGGCACCTTCTGGTTTTTAATTGTGCCAGATAAATCTCAGTTATCCACTGTATTTTTGTTTTCAGTTATACCACTCGTAATTCAGGGTTTGAATTAAAAATTTCCATCGTTAGATCGTATCTTCAATTTCTTGACGAATGTTTGGACGAGCTTAAAAAGGTTGGCGGCGTCTAATTTCGAGAATGTAAAATGATTTTATATAAGACTGATAGCAACAGTCTCCGTCGCAACGCCCTGTACTGGTAAAAATATTGATCAGCGACTGTCTTGCCAGGTTGCAAGTAATTTAAGACATATATAATATTTAAGTATCTTTGAAGATATCGTCGACTAGGTAGGCAGGTGACTTAAACCATGATTAGGTACAGGACTGTCACGAGTCTTTGAACAATTTGGGACAACTGTATTATGTCTGTTACAGTTTAATTTCTCAGCATATCAAACAAAGAGACTTCTGAAAAATCAATTTAAGTCAAAATGTTATCTGAATAGAACAGGGGTCGGCCACCTTTTTATCCTTAAGGGCACAATCAAATGGTATAAATAGGCATAGGTAAGAAAACCAGAATTAAATTTGCAGCTTTATTTTGTTTGTGTCATTCATTATAATATATATAATTCAATGTGTGTCTTGGTTATCCATTTATATTTTATTTATTGGATAATATATATCAATTCAAACTTCAATTCGTGGATTTTGGACGAATGCGCTGGTGCGTTATCGTGATGAAACAAAATTATTTTCTTCGCCAAATGAGGTCGTTTAATTTGCACCTCGTCTTTCAATCGTTACAATAAATCTGCATATTACTGACTAGTGATAGTCTTATCCTTTTCAAGTTAATCAATGTATATAATTAATCTCGCATCCCAAAAAACAGTAACTAGCCATAAGCTTGTTTGCCGAAAAATTGTTTTTGCCTTCTTTGGAGTTGGTTCCCCCTCTCCAACCCTCTGTTTTGACTGTTCTTTATTTTCAGGAGTGTGAACCCAAGTCTCATCAACAGTTATGAATCGACGAAAAAATTGTTTGGACTACGCCTATACAGCGCCAAATTTTTGTTAGGAGTGTTTTTTCGAATCAGTTTTCGGTCGACCGTTGAAAGTACACCTAGTGGCGCCATCTCATGGTCAGGCCGGAAACTCTTCACCCCACCTTTATATATATTATCCCAATAATTTATTTGAGATTGGATCCATATCTTGATTTCAAATATTTCACACTTGAGAACAAAGGCTCGCAATTGTATGCTGTTGCACAATATGAACACATTTTTAGCGCACAATTTGAAATAATAGAATTACTTGCATCGATTAAGTTCCAAAACATTTTATCATTACAATACGCTTTTAAAATGATATCACTTTCGAAGGTTATTATTTCTGATTAGGGCAGAGAACCACTTATGGCCACTTCAAGGTTCTTCAATCTTTCTTGTAATATAAAAATCCAGGTTTTGGATAGCACAGTTGTGCTAAATGTCACCTATGTTTCGAGATCTGCCCTTTCAAAAAACCTAGTGTTAATACAGATTCCATGTCAAATAAAATTATTACAGCTCTTTTTTGTTACGAACCTCAAAATTCCCTACTTAACCATTTATGGCCAACCAGTTAAGGCTATTTCATTCTATTTTTAGCCATGCATTTTTCTTAGGTTTGCTAAATCGATTAATGATTGCTTAATTAAATGTTATTAATATTATTAAATGTTGATACTTATTACTATTCATCAAAATAAAGAACTTATACTCATTATTTCATCAATTGAAGTGGGGTGGCCATAGGTGGGGTAATGGCTAGAAGGGGTATCGATGATTTTTTTTTATTAATAATTCACAAACAAATTAAATACAGTGGATTGGTTAGCCATTTATTCAAAAACGGAAAAAATTATTGCATATTCCAATATATTTTTTAAAGAAGTACCAAAGTTCCAATTTTAATAATAATAATAATAATAATAATAATAAGTTCTTTATTTTCAACAGGTATAACACCCAATTACAGAAAATAATAACATTATATATATTGAATACATAACTAAGTAATAACTAAATAATTAGAAAAAAGATTTAACTGAATAATTAAACAAAAGATTTAACAAAGAGATCAATCTAATCTAAAAAAAATAGTAACTTATAACTACATTATAGCATTCAATTAAATATTACATAATAACTCAATCTAAATCAATTCATTTAATCAATTTTCGTTGTTCACATAACTCCTGATAATAAATTCTATGGAGTCAAAGTGAATGTCACAATTACTGGCAATTCTATTCAGTGTAGACTCCATGAACCAAATGGGGGATTGCATAAGGGAGTTGATCCTCGGAGTCTCTAGGTGAAATAATTCTGTATTACGAGAATTTTGCCTAGGAACACGAAATTTCAAAGCGGACAAGAGAGGAGGACAATCAATACTATTGTGCAGTAATTTGTACAAGAATTTGAGTGATAAAGTTTCTCTCCTGATCTGCAATGAGATAAAACTAAATCGACTCAATAATTCGTTATGATTGACTCCTCTCTGTGGATAAACTTTATCCTCCCTCCACACTAAGAATTTCAAGAACCTTCTCTGAATAGCCTCAAGATGGCGTTGATGACAAGTGTAAATGAGATGCCAGATTATGCTGCCATACTTCAACTTGCTACGGATTAGGTTATTGAATAGTCCTATCAATGTTGAAGAATTATTGAAATATTTGCCATTACGTATAACGAATCCATACATTTTCGCAGCAGATGAAATAAGTTGGGTGATGTGTGGGACAAAGGAAAGCTTCTGGTCGAAGACTACACCAAGATCTCTCGCCTTATCTGAACGAGAGAGAACCTGACCACCGACGCTATAATCACAATCAATGCGATCCCTTTTCCTTGTGAAAAAAACAACATTACACTTTGACACATTTAAACTCAAATAATTGTCCTCACACCAACTAGCAACATGGTCCAGCGTGAGCTGAAGTTGAACACAGTTGTCCTCTGATCTAATTTCATGATATAGTTTGAAATCATCTGCGAACATCAAATGTGGAGAATGAATATTATCCGTCAGATCATTTACGAACAGAATAAATAACAGTGGTCCAAGATTAGACCCTTGAGGTATTCCAGAGGTAGGAATAAACTCAGACGACTGTATACCCTCCAGCTGTACGAATTGACGTCGTTCAACCAGGTAAGAATGAAACAGGTTGGTGAGACTATCAGAGAATCCAAATTTGTTGCGTAATTTCTGTACCAACAGCGCATGAGCAACTTTATCAAATGCTTTCTGAAAATCTGTGTAGATCACATCAACTTGACCGGTTGAGTCTAGTACTTCAGAAACGTACTGTGAAAACAGCATTAGATTGCTTGAACAAGATCTCATTGACATGAATCCATGTTGCTCAATCTTGATGCTATTTCTGACGGCTGGATATATAACATTATATACCACAATTTCAAAAAGTTTGGAGAAGTTTGATAAGATGGATATTGGCCTGTAGTTGTTTATAACAGAACGATCACCTTTTTTCAAGACAGGTACTATCTTAGCCGATTTCCATATTTTAGGAAAAGTGGCTTTGCTTATTATAAGATTAAAAATATGTGTTAATGGATCCGAAAGTGCATAAATACTATCTTTCACAATAAAACTTGGTATTTTATCAGGACCAGACGTAAGTTTATTGGAGAGTTTCTTTGCGGCAATAATGATTTGATTCCGAGTTATTGAAATGATATTTATCGCGTCATTACAATCTGAATAGTCCACCTCACATAAATTGTTGTTCAAAGATGTATCATATACAGAACTGAAATATTCAGCAAAGGCGTTAGCTATGGATGATTTCCATAGCTAACGCCTTATTTATGATAGGTACGCTCACCATGTCTCATCTCACCAGGAACTCTAGACATTACCTTTGTTCTCGTTAATGTAAGACCAGAAAAAAGAGGGATCTTGCACAATATTATTTTCTGCTGTTTGAATAAAATTTTTTGTACGCCAAGTCAATATCATTCTCAATGGTTTTTCTCAGATTTTTGGACCTTGCCAGATAAAGGTTATCACCATACTTCTTGAAGTTATTCAGATATTTTTCTTTTCTCAATATGTTGTCTATTAAATTCGAATTATACCAAGAAGGAAAACGTCTTTTCCTCTTTATTTTATAAGGTACAGTTTGTAAGAATATATCATTTAATATTGAATAAAACTTGTCGCATTCTCATCGATTTTTATTAAGACGGTCCTTTTAATATATTTCTTTGTTGATGAAGAGCAGAGCCAGCATTTGAAAACAGTCTTTCGGATGTCGCGATAGTACTGAAATATTTCAACGCTAGTTTTTTGAATTTCGGGCTAGTGGACCCGGAACATCGATGTTCCAAATTTTTTTCTATAGCAACTGTTGTATAACTGTTGTATCAACTGTCTATAGAAATCGATGTTTTCACATCGATGTTTTTGCTTTCTGCATCCCCTGCTCAGACAGAGCTTACTTTCATAAGGTATAAAAAAGAATATCTGTGAATTGAACTCCTCGTCTTCTAAACATAATTCAAAAAATCTGTACTGCACAATTCTCGATCTCATGAAAATTAATAAAGACTTTGAAAAGAAGTAGGTTTTCCTTTTTTTCAAAGTGAAAAAAATATCCTATCCTTTGGCGCACTCCTTCGATAGCACAACTTTACGGTATACTTTTTTGTTGTAAAATAGAAAATACAATTATCTATAGATCAGCGGTTCCCAACCTTTTTAATTGGTGGGACGACCTATTTTGAAAATTCAACTTTGATGCCCACTTACTAAATACACAAGAAAAATAAATAAAAACTGTAAAGAACGAGGAGAATATATATTATAACCAATATACCGTATCTATGGCATATGACGTGTAACTGACGTGTTAAATATGTATACAAGGATTAAACAAAAAACAATTTTAAGAATTCATAGGAACTCTAGTTTATTTTTCTTTAATATTTCATTACTTTATTATTCTTTTGACCAGAACCCTCGGCCCAGTACCACACTGCCCGCGGCCCACAGGTTGGGAACCGCTGAATTCTATATAATTTGGAAGTGTTATGAGTTACGCAGAGTTGGTAATATTCTATTATATCCTCATATAATTTAATATCTAGCTATATAATATATGCTCCGTCTGTAGTTTATATCGCTATGTGACACAGAGTGAGTGAATTGTTAATGATCTTTAAATGATCTCTACTCATCATAGTCCAACGAGGGCGCATGGAAAATGACGTGTGACACTATTATGTTGTCACATATTAACTGCCCTTACCCAGGGTAAGGGTAGTGTCATCAGAATTCGAAGAAATTCTATGAAATACAAAAGAATAAAAAAAAACGAAAACGAAAAAAAACATAAAATAGAAAAAAATTTCAAAAAGAAAACTAGGAATAATCTTTTGGACGTTATGTAGCATATGAACCTAACACTACTCATATTCATTGAGGTTGACATATCAGAGAACGTGACTTATAAAATCGTAATTCATCAGATTGACAGTTGATATCGTCACGTGTGACGCCACAGTACCTCTACTTGGAAAACTGAAGAGTATCTAGCGTTGAATGCGAATTAACAACGCGACAGATGCTTAATTCCGATAGTGGCGTTTTTCACATCCGGCGCATTCAGTAGGTACCTTATTTATTTCTGCGGTTTTATCGGAACCTCATTTAATCAGCGGTCTAGTTTGTTGTTTAATATTCTCCGTCTACTCCGCTGTCGTCCTTGCTAATTTCCATACCGGATCGGATATTGCAAGCAATGAATTATAACGATGTATAGACGAAATTACGCACGTGGTCTCGTTTGTGATGCATCTTCAGATATCAGACGTCATAAAGAAGTATATTAAATGTTAATTATTACGATTGATCGATTTTATCGAGTAGCCAAGGAGCCAAGATGATAATAGTAATAATAAGTTCTTATTTTCCTTAGGTAAAATACTCAGTTGCAGGAAATATTAAAAAAATGTATATACAGTATTGACACCTGATGATATAATGCACAGGTTTAAAAAATTATTATCAACAAAAGAAGTAATTATAATGAATAATAGACAATGAGAATATAGCTATACCTAAAAATTCACTATACATGAAGAGAGTCCAAGTAAACCCGACTAATGAACATGATGGAACATGAAAATCAATAGAGCTAATAAGGGTAGAACACTCTATTATAACCATGTAAGAGGTTATACAGAAACTTCAGAGACAACAACTCCCTGCCAACTTCGAGTGATTTATCTCCAAACCTGTTTAACAGATCAGTTTGGCTATATCCTCTCGCCGGATAAACGTAATCTTACGTCCAAATCAGATATTTGAGAAATTTTCGTTGCTTCAACTTAAATGATTTTTATGATGTATTTACTTCTTTAAGTGAAGTTGCACAGACATCTTGCTCGTCGGTCAAATTCAAAGTTCAATAGAATTATCCTAAAAAGATTGTTTATGAGCAAAATCAATAGGTCACCTATTTCGATTGCTAGAATAGTTTCGTTGCTAACGAGCAACCTAAATACAGTCGACTTGTAGCCGCTTATGTGCCTTTCTGACCTGATATTTGGAGGCAAGGCATTGTAGTATCTTAGACAGGTCTGTTCAGGTCCATTCTCTGTATATGCGAGTCGATGTTTTGGATGCTTCAAAAAAGTGGTCCTTGTGCTATAAGTACCCACTATCCGCTTTTTGTTCAAACAGTTGCAGATTTTTAAACACAAAAAGCAGATTTGCTTGGATGTGTATCGCTGTTGCTGTGAGTAGACCGTTTTTCGAAATTTGCCCCTGCAGGAAGCATCAGACTTCAACCTCAAAATGATACGCAGGGCTCTTTTTTGAGAGCGTTTATATTCCTCAAAACTGCTATTACCAAAGAACCATTTCTAAGTTTCGATTCGAAGACTGCCTTACCACCGGCCAATTGAGATATTTCTCCATTACCTTCAAAGAGAAGCAGACAGAGATCAGATTATTACAGAACTGTGCGTACATCCCATTTCATAAAGTCATCAATATAAATTCCAAGAATTTTGATGAGTTTTAAGCTACAATGATGTGATTTTTTGTTTTGATTAATTTAGAAGTTGCAATATCGAATAAATTGATACTCAATTGATAATTAAAGAATGGAATTAAAAAAATCAATAATATTTTTATTAAATATTGATAAGATCCTCTGGGGTTCTATACGGGTCACTTTGGCGACCTCTGGGTCAATGTGTAAGCCAGCCAAGCAGGATTTTTGGGTTTGATTCTCGGGCAAGATATGGACTAAGTTAAATAGGTGAGTGGTTCGAAAAAACGATATATGATGTGTGATGTACAGAGTATTTCAGTGCGAAAGGAAGCAGCATTAAAATAAATTGACTTCTTTATTCCCAACTCAATCGTTATCTGTAACAATGTTGAAAAATATTAACTTCACTCGCTTTTAAATGTTGCACGAACGATTTTCTCTATGACTAAAATATGTTTTATTTATTACAAAACCAGCAGCTAGAAAGAATGTTCTAAAATTTTCTCCATTGCACACCATGTGTGAACAGTGTAATATGTTGGGAGCCAAGGTGGATATGTTCAACTGTTCTGTTACTGATTTTAAGGCAAATTTCCTTGATATGCATAATCTCTGCTAGAACAATCGTTTATGTGCATTCATGTACAGGATTCATATTTACTTATATATTTATATGTATGTATATGTGTTAATATGTGAATGTATATGTATGTGTGTTTAAGTTTATATGTATGTATAAATTTGGTCAGCATTTAAGTTTTTTTTATTCCTATAATTATATTTCATTTTATCCGGTTGGATTTCATATCACAAACTCCTTCTTTCAAAATTGAGCTTATATAAATTATTTCAATGTACAAAATTGAAACTTTTGATCTTTTGTACTACCAATTTTGTTTATAGTATCTGTTATTTTCCTGTTTTTTTAATTAGGACCTGTCCTGTATAACAGTGTATGTTAAATGAAAAAAATGAAATAAAATAAAATAAAAAATGAATTATCAGGTATCCTTTCTGATTTGTTGACAACGGTTCATCTAAATTTCGGTTCCACATTTTGTGTGAATTCTTATCCAAGGAACAATTGAATGGGACTGTATCAGTAATTAGGCGTGAAATCAGATAATCTTGTTTGTTCGGAACGATGTAATAGACCCACTATTTGCATTTCACTTGATATTGTTTGAGATAATCGATAAAATGCAAATACTGTGAGGTATTTTCCTGCGTATTCTGACATTACAGACCTTCGTTACGATTCTGTATTGGCCAGCCTCCTACGGGCCCCGTTTTCGATCCGCCTTCCAAGGGACTACGCGAAAAATTATATATATATATATATATATATATATATATATATATATATATATATATATATATATATATATATATATATATATATATATATATATATATATATATATATATATATATATATATATATATATATATATTGGTATAGCTCGCATTTCAATTGGAAACAGCCGTTTTCGTTTGTACTTTTCACCGCAAGAAAATTTTTCATTCGTTGTTAACTTTCTCGGTTGAAGACTCCGTAAAGGATAAATAGTCGCCACAAAGGCGATACGTTGACCAAAGCTCCAAACCCGGAGAGTTCACGTGGAGGCCTAGCAGTGGAGACTTCCTTTACGGGTGTGTTCTTTTATTGTTGATTCCATCTCCAGGTTCGTACACCTTGAACTTGGCTACGCCGTTCTGAGGAGAGCCAATGAGCTCGAAACACGTGTCAACTGCTGCTGGCAATTGAGTTGCGCGCTATACGAAGAATTTTCATTGTCATATATATATATATATATATATATATATATATATATATATATATATATATATATATATATATATTTGATTTGAAATATCACATTTTTAGTATCGATATTTTTTGATATAGCGTTTGAAAACATCTAAATTTGCCATTATCGTATATTATCGACACATAATGATGAAGCTAGTGATGATATGAGTTGAACATTGTAAACGAAAAACTAGAATTAGAAATAGAAATATCTCATTATGAATCAGTAGATACACTTCAAAACTGTATTGAAAAGAAGAGATATTGAGTACTAATCATAAACTACTACTTGAAAAGAACAGATTAATTAGTACACATTTAATACCAATGCACTTTGGGGAAACTTTGCACAAAAAAACAAAGTTTTGTGCAAATCATTGTATCATTATATATATGGTGTTATTATATCTACTCCATATATTATATACACCATTTTCGAAAGCTAAACTGGAGAGTTTAGCTTTTGAAAATGGGGTAACACCTCGAAACAATTGTTGAGCAATTCATATAATTTTGTAAAACTAAAGCAAATGTTTTTATTCAATACTTCAACAAGAAATTCGTGAACATTCATTCAACTTTATTAATTTTATTCTTATTTAATTTTTTTTTCAATAAATCTTTTTTCGATTGAATTCAATTTAACTCAATTCGATCTTTTTTCTTGGTGAAAGAGACAGGGTTACACTTTGACACATTCAAACTGAAGACTAGAAGATTTGATTATACAAAAAGGCAGATTTCAATGATATTGATACTAAGAAATGTTAAAATAAACAAAATCAAAAACTGAAATATAGGTAGTCACTAAACACTACTCTACACTAAAACACTATACTGAAGATACAAATGTCTATTCAATTTTCAATCTGGTTTATAATCTCTGCATCGATTGGGACTGTACGGAGAACAGAAAAATTCTTCACTTAAAAAAAGGATTTAGTGAAACTTAAGCCAAGTGTGTTAATTTTAATTTATTGCTTTTAACATAATGTTTCACCAAGAGATAAGCGAAACCTTCGTGTCATTTATTGAGAAAAATTCTGTTGCATTGTAGAAACATAAGTTCTCACTTAAAATACTTGAATAATTGAAGCAATATTATAAATGAAACTGAGGTTTCGCTTATCTCTTGGTGAAACATTATGGTAATAATTATAAAATTAAAAACTATAAAATTAAGAATTAACACACTTGACTTAACTCTTGTGTAACTTAAATCAAGTGTGTTAATTTTTAATTTTACAATATTATAAAGTTGTGGGAACTGATCTTTCAATTCTTGTCAAATTTTTAAAGGATTCTCTTCATCTTCTGAACTCAAGTATATCATCGATTCATCAGCAATTGTATCCTCTGATTTTGTTGATTTACAATTGTTTTAAGCTATTAACGTTTAAATTATCATCAATTATTCGGAACAAGTGTTGTTTGAAACAATAATTGATTATCTTTTGTCTGTTTTGCGTTCGTCATTCCAACTCGAGGTCTCTCGAATCGTAGTTTCGATCTTATTATATCTTATCAGTTATATACTTGAAGATATATTTGACTAGGTACAACAAGTTAAATCCGGTTCTGAATGGTCATTGTGTTTTGAATTTGAGCACTCATAGGATATAAATTATGATGAATTATATATATTTTTGAATTTTTCAACTCGTAGATATTCAACTTTACAGGCGAATAATGGTTACAATAACTGTTAATAATACATGTTTCAATTTACAATTTTATAGGATAATAATGATCATGATAATAATATTGAGCTTAGCTAAGTTGGCGTGGTGTTTACTTGACGTATTATTAAGTGTATAATTTAATTTAATATAATTAATATTGATTGTAATCTATTTGATGATATTTATTTCTCTATAAAGTGTTTTCTTCTGATGTGAATCCTTTGTAATTGAATATGAACTTAAATTCGGGATTTACACTTTATTGACTACATAGCATGACGCGTTTAGTCGTTACAAACGACTTCTTCAGAAGCTTACACAATAATAACAACAAATTTGAGAAACACAGGTATAAATATCAGAGAATTTGAGATTTGAAAGATGACTTTGGGTTTTACCTGAGATATTCCATTCTGAATTTCAAAATTTGACACAATATACAGAAAAGTAGTCAATTAAATTTTTGGAAAATAGCGGAAACAAATCGGCATAAAAATTCTGGAAATTTGCTCAATGAATAGATAGAATTAAACAATTCACAAGGGTGAATTGTGTTAAATTTTTTCAGGTAATAAAAATTAGATTTCAGAATGGAATTTCTTAGGTAAAACCCTAAATTCATAGAATCTCAAATTCACTGATATTTGTATCTGTGTTTTTCAAATTTGTTTTTATTATTCTGTAAGCATCTGTAGAAGTCGTTCGTAACGACGAAACGCGTCATGCTATGTAGTGACGATGTCAATAAAGTGAAAATCATAAGTTCAAGTGTTTGAATTTTAGTTTATATTCAATTCGAATTATCAATAAAAAAACATATACTTAGGAATATTGCACAAAAATGTTTGTTGTGCGTCGTGTATTAATGAAAGTGAAATAAAAGTAAACTCTCTGCGATGTGTTCTTAACGTGGCTCTTGGAGGTAAAGTTTGAGGTTCATTACACAGGCCATCGATGAAAAAACTTTTTCAATAATTTCATCTAATCCTTATGTTATTGGATGTGCTGATTCCGAAAATAATAATGAAAAAGTTGTGCCGCTCACCTATTTCCCAACTTTTCCATATTAACCGGGCGTCAGCCTGGTAGAAAATAGGTACAACAACCGCATGGTGGGTCATAATTACCCGGATTTTAAACCGTGCTGATTTTTTCCATTTCAACGACATTTAGAGCAAATTTGTGTTTAACTTGAAGAATAGTTCGTAAATTATAATATTTTGGAGATAAAATTTAAAAAATTAAGTTATATGAAGATCTTTTTATGTATTTAAGAAATCAATATAAAATTTACAACAAAAAATTCAACTTCTTGAAACTTAGTAATAGAAAAACATCCCGACAACCGGAATGACCAGATCATCGAAGCAAATACAACTCTGTATAAAATGGAATCGTCGTAGTGACATAGTCAAACGAAAATTGTTTATTCCAGTGCCGTCTCAAGCCCAAAGATCGTTCAAGTTCTGTCGGCCTTATCTCTTTACTTCAGCGATAAAAAGACGTCCAGAGAATGCCATCAGTTCATTATGATCACATTCTCTCATGTAGCTGTTTTTTGTAGGATCTTGACAGTCTGCTATCTCCACTCTGATTCGTGAATTTGTATAACAGAGATTAGCGTCCAACATTTCCTTGTCGAAAAAAATATTCCTGCACTCCTTTTCAGATTTAGCACATCTAGCTCCAGACTGAACCCTTGGCGCAAAATTAATAGTATTTTCTGATCGAATGCGAACATTTTGTATAAAAGGTTGTGCCATCTTTACCAGAATAAGTTGAAATCAGTAACTCATGATCCGATGTTTCTGCATCCGATGAATTGTGCTGATTAGATCTACGTACGGGGAAATACATTTGACGTTGGATGCCACTCAAAGGTATATCATTATCATCAATGTCTGATGCCTCTTGCTTTGTATCACTCTCTTGAAAACGTGATAATCTTCCTCGTTTTCCGAAGAATTTTCTCCTTCTTCCGAGTGGCTTTCTTCTCACAGTTGCGCGTTCCTCTTTATCCAATATTCAAATATAACATAAAAATAACAAAATATATAATGACGGCACAAATAAATAAACGAAATAATCAAATAATGCACGCAACGTAATTGGCACGAAATAGTATCATCGAGTGTATAGTTGGGTCATATTTACCTATCGTCATATTTGTCGTTTGATCGCGTCTATCTTCCTGCGCAGGCGTACACCGTCTAAGTTGACATAAGAAACGAGAAAAGCGGGACACTAACTGCAGCTACTGAGAAGCGTGGTAACGTTACACTATTATACCCGCATTTAAAAACATCACGGGTCATTATGACCCAACCTAGCAGACGCCGGGTTAAATAAAATTTAAAAAAATGGGGGCAAACTATCTTTAATCATTTAAATTCATTAAGTTGACAACATATTCTAGTGTTATAAGATTGGCAATACAATTAAATGATATTTGGTAGGTAGTTGTAATCTAATAAGGCTAATCGTGGGTGTAAAAATTATCACAATGCTTTTTTGTTACATATGTGGTGACTTTGTAATTGAAAAACATTAAAGGAACATTGCTGATTTTGTAAAAAAAGTATGTTTCGCATGTTTTGGTGTAGAAATCGGTAATCAGACAAATGTTGGGTACCCATCTTTTCTATTTTTTATTGGGTTCCTAGTTTGTTATGTTTGTGTCGAGGTTCTTCGGAAGTGGTTTATGAAGAAGACGAAAGCATTTGAATTTGCAGTACCTATGATATGGACAGACCAGAAACATTTAAACGATTGTTATTTTTGCAGCATGTTTCTGGATATAATTCTATTGATGACGTTTTACAGTCCAGTCCCGAATAAAATGAAAGTGGAGCATGTGATGATGAGTTTCAATGTTCTCCAGAAAATTTAAAACCACAATTGTTTACATAATCCGAGTTAAATGATTTAGTGAGAGATTTGGGTTTGACTAAGGAAAAAGCACAACTGCTTGTGGTTCTAGACTTAAAGAAAAACATTTATTCAAATCTGAAACATCCATTTACCACTTTAGGACGAGAGATGCACAGGTTAATCAATTTTTTAGGCAGGAAGAAGATTTTGTTTAACAACAAAATGTATCGCATCGTAGAAAAAGCTATGCAAGAAATTTTACAGAGAAAAGGAACAGAAAATACAAAAAATTAATATTCGCATCTTTATAATTCAATATCATTCTAAGTAAAAATTGTAATTTAATGAAAAAAAGCTTGATTTCTTATTTTTATGTACCAAACTTCCCAATTTTTTAAAATATATAATGGATGTCATATTGTGAGAAAAATGTGGGTGAAAAAAAAAACTACAACCGAATACGGTTTCATGATCAAAAAATAAATAACATTTAGGTGAATTGGTTTGAAAAGTTTGTACAAAAATATTTTTTGTTGCCCTGTGATGAATGATGATTATCATTCATAGGTATTCAGACGATTTTGCAAGAACCATTTTATTATGAACAATGGAAAATTATTAGCTCTGTCTTGTTGAAGGGTATCAGAATTTGTCGAAGATTGTAGTAGTTTCATATTTTGTTCATGTTTTTTGAAATGACGAAGATTCGGCAGAGACTGCTTTTCAACAATCAGCTACACATACTCGATAGTATGTTGAAATAATACATCGGGGAATTGATTTATTGAATCGCATTAAAGGTTTTTCCAGTGGACTTGAAAAGCTGGTAGTCCATGTTTATAAGTCAACAATGAATCAATAAAAAAATTATGTTGTCTCCCCAGCCTAAGGGGTGAGCGAACATCCCCCGTTAGGCGGATCTGGAATCGAAGACATGGACGCTTGTGTATGAAAAAGAGTTCAAGTGGTTGTGAATTGAGAATATCATCTGATAGGTAATGTACACAGACCACTTGCGGAATATTGGAATTAAAAAAAAAAACCATTCGAATTATTGACAACCATAAACACCCATACCGGGAATCGAACGCGAATCTGCCTTATCTGGGCGTTTCCTAGACTTTGAGCGAAGGAACCGATATTATTCGAAGACTGTTGTTGTGATATTATTACTTAGACATCAATTATTATATATATGAAAACATGCTATTTTTCACGTTTTCCCTTAGGTTCTTTTGTGTTTACTTGTACCTGATAGCGATTTCCTTGAAAATAATTAGATATCCAATTGTTTCTCATTACATAAATTACTGCTGTTGGACGTGTAGGATCATGTATTTTCGAAGAATTATTTGAGTGGAAATATATACTTAAAATTAATTTTATAGAAATACGTTTAATCTAGTAATAGGTAATTGCATAAATAAAATTGAAGTGCAATTACGAAACGAAGGAATTTTCGCAATATTTATACCGAAAATTATAGAATAAATGTAAACAATCTGAGAATAGTGCTGCTTGAGCATACTAAAGGAAGCATACATCATATTTTATAGTTCTCTCAAGGCCAATTTACTTCCTTAAATATGCTGATTTATTTCTTGAGATAATTATAAATACTATCGAAATTTAGATCAATTCTACTATCAATTTAGATTCACTCAACTTTTTGAACGAAACTAGACTCTTACGTCTAAATTTGAAAATTTTTCCTTTATATTTTTATTTAAGTCCTGCAAGTGTGTTTTCAAAATTTTCACGAATGTGTAACATTTCAAAAATTTCTGTACATTTTTTGTCTTTTTCAATTATTATAATCAAAATCGTGTTTTTCAGTTATTTGAGTTTTTGTATATATGCGCTTTAATTCTTTTCTCGAGATTTTGTGATGTTTGTTCTATATAGCATTCACTGCAATTATTACATGATATATTATAAAATAACTGAAAAACATGATTTTGATTATAACAATACAAAGATTTTAGCAACTGAAAAAGACAAAAAATGTAGACAAGTTTTAGAAATGTTACACATTCGTAAAAATTTGGACAACACAGTAAATGAAAGAACAGACATTAAACATCTTAATTCTATTTACAACGATTTGATAAACCTTACAAATAACACTCGTAAAATGAATACACAACAATCACCAAACATCACATCTCAAAACTCATTCTTTCCAGATCTACCTTCAATTTCACACACATAAATCAATTAATATACATATTCGGGATAAGTATAAAACTCAACTATATGTAATATATATATATATATATATATATATATATATATATATATATATATATATTTATATATTTATATGAATCACCCGGCTTACCATGAGTTTTTCAGAGGTTTTCTCATGGTGAAGAAGACCAAAACTTCCGAAGCGAATGCTAAACCATAAGAATTTGTGAAAATACAAAAAAAAACTAATTTGATTAAAAAAAAATAAGATTGACGTTTCGATATCTATAGTAATTTATAAAATTCAATTATTCATTAGTTTTGACAAAGTTGTGATATACAACGAAACGTCAACGAATATAAAGTTTTGAACATTAAAATAAGCCTGTTATTGCTAAAAACATCGAAAATAAACTATATAAAATAATTTTTTAAACTTTTTCATGATTAGAACGTAAGAATACTTTCAATATAGAAATAAGTTCATTAAAAATAGGTTAAGATTGCTATAATCTGAAATTTTTTTTTGGTACATTACGTTTATTTAGCAAAATATTGACTAATTTTTGATATCTGAAGAGGATCTGATTAGATAAACACGAGCATCAATTCAAACTATGTATGTTGTTTGAACTGATTCGCTAAACTTCATGAGTAGAGAATGGAAAAATTTTGATAATGAAAAAATATTCAATTGATAAAAAACTAATCAATGCGCTTGTTTCGTACGGAAAAAACCGACAATAGAATTTAAATGTTACCAGTGGAGTGCAAAATCATACAATGGAACTAACATATAATTGTGAAATGGATACTCGCATTTCTTAAAATGCGTATTTTATACATTTTCTAAAACTATGAAATCGAATTAGTGAGAAAATTTGCCGATTTTTCACAACGAGGTGTGTTCCTACACTTCAATGATATTTGCAATTTTGGTAGCAGTTATTTAATCTCTAGTAATGACTAGTTTGTGTCGCAATTGTACCTAATATTTCACTACAGGTGTTCTGCAGTTATTACGTGAATCATTCCACTATAGCTTGAATTATCATTCCGATTTCAAGTCTTTCACACTCCCTCTCAGTGAAACTTTCACTCATTCCAGATATTATATATCTTCGGCGGCCTTCGTGATGTTGATTTCTGTTATGTTCCAGAAACTTCTTGACACTCCTTGAGTCTTAGCTTTTATGTTTGACAGGAGATTCTTTGGGATTATACCAGTGGACTTTAAGAGGATTGGAAGAGTCCTGACGAAAAGTCCGGCTTCGGAATATATTTGTAGTTACGCACCTCTTCCTTCTATTGAAAGATGTACTTTTAATGCTAGTTTTTGCTGCAAAATCTTTGCTACGGCGTCATGTCTCTGTCTTTGTATTCCCTAGGTGTAAATATTTGATGTTAAAAAAGTCGAAAAAATAAATGAAAAAAGGAAAAGCCTTAAAAATCGTGGTGTGCGAATATTCATGTAATGAGTATGTTGATGGACGCCAGTTGATCGCCAAAGTAAATATTTGACTTTCCCTGTTATGTACTGGATTGTCTCTGATGTTTGGCATCCATATCGTCACCCGCCGTCACATATTGTTGGGTCTTTTACTATGTATTTTAGGCAATTATGGGTTGGAATAACCTGGTTTTGAATAGCTAGGCGTATGCCTTCAATTTCGGGAAACATTCTACTTGAGACCAACCAGTTCGACGCTTCCTTGTCGACGTTTACCTTCGAGGTTCCATCTATGTGCCTCCCGTGTAAGGATTTTTCTCACCAATTCTGTAGCTTTTCGTTGTTGGATTGATAATTACTTGTTACCTGAGCTTCGCTGTGTCAGAGGAGTGGAGTGATCAATTTGGCGAATCACTCTGGGTAGCTGTGAGTCAGCAAACTTTCTGTGGAAATATCGGTTGTTTGGGATTGTTTTATTCCCAAGTATTTATAGGTTCTTCTCTCTTAATATTAATATGTTGTTATTACATTCAAAAATTATTAAGTTGTTATGTTCAAAGAGCGGAGGTAAGATACCTTTATAGCTCCAGTTGACCCACAGTTTAAATCCGAATAGCCCAAGAATTCGGTGGAAATCGAACTAGCATGGGTGATCCGAAAACCTTAGAGTCTTGGTTTCTAACATGTGTTGTATATTATTTTGTAGCCCATTGAATAAATTATATCAGTTGACTGACTATTTATGAAATTAAATTGTGAGAAAAATTAATGGGGCGCAGGTACAAAAAGATTGGAAACCACTGCCTTATAGAGTCAATATACCTAAGTGTTATTGTAATGAAAGCTATTAAATAATCGTGAATCGTAGAAATGAAAAAAACACAATTTTTTTAGTGCACGTCAATATTTAGAACACTATCAGATAGTTTCTGTAATGCGCCAGATGGATCATAAAATAATCAATATAAAATAACTAGGTATAAATTGCGATACTTCTGATACAACTCAAATCAGACATCTGTGATTATTCTTAGAGTAAAAACCTTCAATCAGAAATAAATTTTAAAATTTATTTTGGTACTTAGTGGTTGAAACATGTTAGAATGTGGCAATAAACTAATTGGTATGTTAAGGATGCCATTCTCTACTGTGCTTATTCATATCATTGCGCTCTTTATTACTATGAAATTTTCAATTTCATAAAATGAGTTTAGTACCTTTTCGGTTATTTTACCGCTGACTTTTCGACTATATTATCATATCCATTGGTTTCTTCAGGTAGAAAATATTCTCAAAAGATTCCATAGAATGCAGCCCTTTTCTCAAAAACTTCTACTCAAGATTGTGTATTATTTTAGGTAATTCAGAGGTACCCAAACTTTTTTTTCGTAGACCTCTAACTAACTTCCATTGGTTTCGTTAAACCATTTCAGATACATTTTTGCAATAATCCCAAAGACCTTAAGAAATGTGAAGATGATATCTGAGGAAGGAAATTCCTAAAGAATATTTTCTATACTCCAGGAACATCAACAATGCAAGGTACTTTGTGAATTTATCAATATTTGCATCCATTTTTAGGGATTAACATCAAATATCATTGTTGTGATATTCAGTATTCTTGATATATGTTACAGACCGTATTGCGGTGTTTTGTCAAAAATCGCAATACGGTCTTTGCAAAACCTTTTTTTTTTGAGCGGTGTATTAATTATGAGCCTATTTTGACAGATGAAGCAAAACCAGCATTTCAGTGTTCCAGCTTTCAAACTAGAGAAATTTTCGTGTACCCCACGTAAACTATCGACCCTATTTTTTATTTAAGCGGGCGTTCCCTCCGTGGACCCCCGGGGTCCCACTGAAAGGGTCCATTTCAGAAAGTTCCATCAATTCAGCGAGTTCTACGAATTTTTTTCGGCCTGAGATTAATTACACTTCAACTCGTGCCGCTCTAGATATTCGCGAATTTCTCGGAATACTATTTATTAATCGATCTAGGTCATATTATCCAGTTCTACTTGGTGTATTCGTTAACGCGGAAGGAGTTGTACATGCTGTCAATCGAAGGTCGTTCGGATGTTGAAAAATGAATTATTTAGCTACTGAAATTCATTATGGTAAACTTACGTGCGATGTTGACAAATAGGTGGAGAAATGTCGTATATTTCAAGTACCTAATAACTTCCTGAAGACGCGATGATTAGTCATTAAGAGCAATGAATATACGTCATAGATTACACACGCTGATATTGGTAACGCTGAATTATTTGTTCTTTTAAGATGTCTACGATTAATTTATTCAGCATCAATTTTTCATCGAGGTGGTGAATTGGTATTTTCCATAGAACATCGTTATTGAATTCATGCTGACGTTTATTAGAAAGTAAATATTTACCAGTGGCGTAACAACCCTGACCCTGATTTTGAGGAGTTATTCATTTTAGGACCTGCACGAAATAATGATGATAATATTTGTTTAGCACTAGCTATTAAAAAGATTCATATATATTAAAAAATCAACATTTAAGTTTATCCTTCATTATTTATATAAAATAAACAGACAATTGACAGGTTAGACGTCAGACACTGTTGCCACACAGTTGCTTTGATCTGCAACGGTTAGTCTGTTTATTTTCAATATTTATTATTTTTGTTTCATAGAAAGAAAAACCCAACATTTTATCTCACAGGTATGTGAGTTTTTGAAGTGTGATTTGTTTCTGTTTTTCTTGCAAGTACAAGTATGACAGAATAATTTTGGATTAACTGTTGTAAGTACTATCACGAAAAGTAATTGATTGTGATTGGTTTTTTATCTGTATCTTGTAGGTAAATAGCATTGCTATTTTGCAGAAATAATTTTCTCTTCATTCAATACCATGCAGATAATTTAGTCTTATGTCAAGCTTTGTGGGGTAGTATGAACCTGAATTCATTTGAATAGGGATTAATTGCCATATTTGAGATTTTCTTAAATTTACCTTCACCAGTTTATTAGTGGTATGAATATATGAATCGCATATAATTTTAGCTCGTTGCTTCTACGAAATGATTTGAAGTAATCCGGTTAATTTTAGAGATAGTGATGATAACTTCATTTACGATAATAAATAAAGCGTTCCTTTCATCAGCGATATATAATATTTCCATCCCTTGTGTTATAATTGAATCATGTGGAACTCTCCAGAGTATCGAAGTCTGACATTATGAAGCAAAAATTTTAATATTGAAGGTTTATGAGTAATTAGGCTCAAAAGGATATATCTAAATAAAAATTTTTTTAAAATTTAATAGTGTTGGCGTTTATTGATGTAAATCCATTATAATCGAATATAAACTCAAATTCAAACACTTGAACTTATGATTTACACTTTATTGACTATATAGCATAATGCGTTTCGTCGTTACAAACGACTTCTTCAAATGCTAACACAATAATATGCATCTTATCTGTAATCTGTAATTATTCTAAATATCGAGATCTCGAAGTGAGAGTTCAGGAAAGGAGTGTTATCCCAAATAATCTGCTGTTGAAGGTGTAGGATCAGTGAACTAGGACTCGGCCAACATCTCTATATGGCCAAATAATAAATAAAGCCAAATTTTCGGTAGAAATATTTTTTCCACTCAGTTTTTGATCTAGCGTTAGCAAACGAGGCACCCATCTTGCACATAGCTTTTCCATTCTCAAATGGCTGTCCAAAATATTTCGCACACGTTCAACTGACATCTTACAGGTCTCAGCTTTCTCATGCACTAAATTGAAACCTCAACGGGCCGTACTGAGCGGGGCTCGTCAGAGGTGCTCACACGACCCATTTTGAGTTCAGAAACCCACTGCTTAATAGTTGAATATGATGCGGAGGAGTCTCCTAGTGTTTAATCCATCTCTTCCTTTATTTTTTGGTTTAAGACCTTTCAAATGGAAGTATTTGATGACAGCACATTTCTCCATATTTTTCCATTTTCACGAAAACAACGGAAGCTTTTTCCACAATGTGCTCTCAAACGCAAACTATCGTAGCGATTGTGCTGAAACTTTACATACAACGTCATTAGGAATGGTGCTGTAGGACGGCCAAAAGTATACCTAGTGACGGCATCTCTTGGTCAGGCTGAAACTTTTCACACCACCCTCGTACATCAGAAATGCTTCAAAGTTATCAGCAGTAGAGAGAAGCACTGATTAGTGTAATTTCTTGTAGATATGTTCATTCAATGCCTATTAGGTGATGTATTTCAGTAGGTCCTTTGGAATGTCTCCAGGAGATCTTAAGATGATTTTGTCTTGACGGTATTCATTTGTTATTGTCTCTACTGCGCTTTATCTCAAAGGCATTACGCAACTTTTTCGAAGATCTTATATAACCAGGCTGGTGTCATTTTCTGCTAGATTTACTGATGACATTGTATTGAAATAATAATAATAATAATAATATTTGTATTGCACAAACAAAATATCACTATCACTATTTGTACAAAAGGTTTGAAGTTCAGTCTTAACTGTTTTACCACTTCCACCTAATTAAAGAATCTTTAAATGATAGTAATATTCACAAAATGCAAAGCACGTAGGCCAGGCAGGGCCACATCACTCTTACAAAGACTGCAACTGCAGCATACACTTCTTAAATTTAGCCGGAAACATGCAACAGAATTACATGCCAGAAAAACATCATGATGCTTATTAAAAATGTTTATGAAATGCAAAACTCTTCTTAAACTTGGCAGTCCTGTGGGCAGGTACAGTGAGAAGCTCTTTAGAGCTTCATTTATGACAAGAGTTCCTCCTTTCCAATAGATCAACGAGGTAAGATGGTTCATTATTTCTAATTACTTTAAAAATCAAGACAGCATATTGCCACAAAAACATTTTGTTACATTTGAGAATCCCTCTAGATAAGAAGTGCGGAGTTATATGTTCAGTATAGCCTATAATAAAGGAATATCTGAGGCTGGAGTTCTGCATCTTCTGCTCTCTACTCTGCATAGCCTTTGTGCTCAAGGTAAAATATAGTGGCCTACAGTAATTGAACAAACTCATAATCAGACTACATGTTATTTTCCACTTTATACGACTACTAATGAAATTCTTAAAGCTATAAAGGTATTTTAGTGTAGCATATCCTTTCCCGAATCTACACAACACCCATGTTTTTAACAGTGTCACTGAATTCAATCACTTATCCATCAAGCACCACATCACTGGTCCTATAAGCCATTGGCTTTCTTCTAGAGGTTTCAGAACCAACCAGGATACTAACTGTCTTTCCCGGGTTCAACATAAGACCGTTTCGTGCAGACCAACTACTCACAGATGAGAGATCTTGGAGAAATGAAGTGAATGTGAATTCTATCAATGACCTATAACGACATATCTTCATTTCCAGATTAATTCAAAATTGAAAGTCATCATCTTTTCTAATGAATTCAGACGTTTAAATATAAACAAAATATAAATATCCCAGCCAAATCAGAATGTACGTTCTGTTGACAGATAGTTATATAATTCAGTTTGCTTTTTTACATATTTTTTTCGAATAATCTGCCCTCTTTCATGCTTATAAATTATTTAGAAGATAGTAAATTATAAAGCAATTAATTTTCCTCATGCCTGACGCCATTGGGATATAAAAGGCACCCGAAGTTAAACAATGTTATCACGGTTTCGTGCTTGTGTCAATCACACCGCGACCTTCGTTTCGGGCGAAAATGTTGAATCGTTTCAAGGGATCTCACAGCGCCGATCGATGATCTGAGATTTAATTGCACGCCAAATTCACCGTTCGTTTTTTGTAATTTCAAAGACTACGCAAAGATTCTCACGTATGTAAAGAAGAGTAGGAGGTAACCCAATTATTACGAGAATAAAAATTCGCGGAATCTGTGCGTACTTCGAACTGCTGCCGGTCTGACTGGTTATCACGTGAGCCTTTTGAACTTGCACTGAGGAGCCAGACGATTAGATTTAATTGAGAATAATTCTATGTTTAATGCGTGACTGGGGACGAGACGATAGCATCGTTTCTTTCTTAGAGAAGACACAAGCAATAAATTTCGCCCTTCCATCGTTCATTATTTCGAGGCAATAATATGAACAGAACAATATTTGACTTCTGTATATACAGAGTTGAATGTTATTGATGGAAATTCATTATACGAGGGTGGGGTGTAAAGTTTTCGGCCTGACCAAGAGATGGCGCTACTAGGTCTACTTTTGGAGCAGCGTCCTACAGTACCATTCCTACTGAGCTTTTATGTAAAGTTTCAGCCCAATCCCTACGTTAGTTTGGAATGTTAACATGGAAAATTGGACAAATGTGCTGTCATCAAATACTTCCATTTGGAAGGTTTTACACCAAAACAAATAAAGGAAAAGATGGATTCAACACTTCGAGACTCCTCCCATCATGTACAACTATTGAGCAGTGCGTTTCTGAATTCGAAATGGGTCGAGTGAGCACCTCTGATGAGTCTCGCTCAGGGCGGCCCGTTGAAGTCACTAATTCAGAAATGATTGAGAAAATCCATCAAATAGTATTTGAAGACCGCAGATTGAAAGTGCATGAGATAGCTGAGACTTGTAGGATGTTAGCTGAACGTGTACGAAATATTTTGCACAAACATTTGAGCATGTAAAAGCTTTGTGCAAAATGGGTGCCGCGTTTGCTAACGCTCGACCAAAAACTGATTCGAAAAACATTTCTACCAAACATTGGACGCTGAATAGGCGTAATCGAAACGAATTTTTGCGTCGATTCATAACTGTTGATGAGAGTTCGGTTGAATACTACACTCCTGAAAAGAAAGAACCGTCAAAACAGTGGGTTCAAAAGGCGGAACCAACTCCAAAGAAAGTAAAAACAATTTTATCGGCAAATAAGGTCATGGCTAAAGTTTTTTGGGATGCGAGAGGAATTATATACATTGATTATCTTAAAAAGGGTAAGACTGTCACTGGTCAATACAACGCAGACGTATTGCAACGTTTAAAGGACAAGGTACAAATTAAACGACCTCATTTGGCGAAAAAAAAATTTTTGTTTCATCACGATAACGCTCCAGCGCATTCGCCTGTTGTTGCAATGTCCAAAATCTACGAATTGAAGTTTGATTTGATGCCACATCCTCCCTACTTTGTAGACTATCAAAAAATAGCTTGGCGGTAAAAATTTGAGAATAACGAAGAAGTTGTCGAAATTATAAATTAGTATGAGTAGCTTGACGAATCTACGTTTTCAACTTGTATATTTACTATTGAACAACCGTTGTGAAAAATATATCAGGGTTGATGGAGATTATGTTGAAAAGTAAAGCCAAAATTTTTCTTGAAACATCGTTTTTCTTGGTCAGACCGGAAACCGAATTATCTAATTTTCATCGAGTGATAAAGCATAAGTGAAAAAATACAAACTGATCATGAACATCATCAATGAAACTCAATATCACAGCTGATAATAAAACAAAATACTACAATTTTCACTTGCTGATAAGATACTAGTGAAATGATACAAACCCATCACGACAATCATCAATGAAACTCATTGTAACAGCTTTTAATGAAACAAAATGGTCTAATTTTCTCTAAGTGGTAATATAAAAGTGAGGGATACAAACTGAAACAGCGAAGCTACTAACTTCACCCAAACAAGTAGGTACATGGAACTGCAATTAAATTTTCTTTTTCTCAAGGAGTACCCAAAACTACTAATGATTTGGCTTCATCGAGCTCTATTGCAAAATGTTAGAGAGCTGTGAATTATTCAATTCAGTTCGAATGATTTATAAGTTCCCATGAAAAACTAAAAAAGACCTTGAACGTTGTGTTGTTTACTTTTACGATCTGATTGTAACAATCCAATATTATCTTCATAGTTATAGATACAAACCAAATTACATATAAGGAGCTATTCCTAAATTAAGTCACACGTTAAAGGTTAGTAGGGGGTATGAAGTGTGACATTCGACAAGGGGTGGGAAGGATCCTGAATTCGAAATCAATGTGTTGAAAAACGAACCTTCCATCATTTACAAAGAACATGAGTTATTTATAAAAACACTCAACAACTATAACACTGAACAAAGACGAGACATGTCCATGCAGACAGCAACTAGACGAGACTGGGAGATCAGATGTATTCCTACTAGTCAATATAAAAATGTATGCTCATTTCAGTCTATCCAAGATATTGACATAAATATTACTCAGTTGACCAGTATCGGTTTTAAAATTTATGGCTGTTTTTTCTTCTACTTTTATATGTAACATCTCCAAAAACAACCTGCTTGCATATCTATTTTCGTGGTCAAGAATATCGACATTTTCGAAATCAAAGTTGTGTCCTGTTTTTTTGTTATGTACCAAGGCGCATGAATTCTTGCCTATGTTACAGTCACTTCTATGTTGACTCACCCTTGATCTGAGCCATTGTTGTGTCTGACCAATATATTGAGAATTAAAGGTGAAGAGTTTTCAATTTAAATAGACCGCATTCCCGATAATATAATCACAAACAGAATTCATATCATACGGTCGATATAAAATTGAAATTAATAATATATATATATATATATATATATATATATATATATATATATATATATATATATATATATATATATATATATATATATATATATATATATATATATATATATATATATATATATATATATATATATATATATAATCTTATTGGAGATAATTACTAACCAGTTATCGGGACAATTGGTCTCATATCAGCCAATAGAACAGGCAGTCTCCAGGACGTCATACAGTACGATGGATCACATTTTCACCATCCGCGAAGTGATATCAAGATGCAAAGGGAAAATAGGAATACCATCTTGTTATTGGTCCAGAAAATATACGAACATGCCACAGCAAACATAAAAATAGACGAATACTCGGAAAAATTGCCAATAATGAGAGGCGTCAGACATGGAGACCCGTCTTCCCCAAAACTGTTCTCAGCTGCTTTGAGGTGTATGTTCCAGAAGCTGAACATGGAGCTAGAAAGGAATCAAGATAAATGGCCGCTTCCTTACCCACTTGAGGTTCGCTGACGATATAGTCCTGTTCTCCTACGATGCTACCGATCTTCAAGAGCGCATGAACTGAACAAGGAAATAGGTCTGGAAATATACACCGCAAAAACAAAGATGATGCTGAACCCTTTTTGCATCAGAGAGCAAATGAAGGTGGACGGATCCCCATTAGAAATAGCAGCGTCTTACACATATCTTGGACAGATTATCACGGGAGACAAGGATATTACACCGGAGATCATGTAAAGAACCAGAACAGCTTGGGGTACAGTTGGCCGACCGGAACACATATTCAAATCAGATATGACACTATCCTTAAAGAGCAAAGTGTTTGACCAATGCGTATTACCAGCAATAACCTACGCCGGTATTATTAGATAGAATACGCTGCAACTGGATAATAGGTCAAACGAAGGTGAAGGATGCCGTGGATTTTGTAAAAAGGTCAAAGTGGAAGTGGGCAGGTCATCTAGCCCGAACTTCAGCTGTGGTTGGTGACTGGGAGCCCAAAGACAGGGTAAGGCCAAGAAAGCGCCCTCACGATCGATGGGATAAGAAGCTTGTGGGTTGGCTGGGCGTTGCCTAGAAGAGAGAGACTGCCGATAGGGAATCTTGTCAAAGACAGGGGGAGGCCTTCATTCTATAGTGGACGGACAGAGGTTGATATATATATATATATATATATATATATATATATATATATATATATATTATATATATATATATATATATATATATATATATATATATATATATATATATATATATATATATACAATAGATATATAATCTCGCTCAAAGTATCTGTTGATATACTAATATATTGATTTCATTCAAAAACCTTGAAACCACCATCATTTATTATCTTAGCGAATGTATTCATTTGGAGTATATTATTGCGCAATGCGTCTTACGGCAAAGAGGAAAGTCGCAATCTGCGTGTTTTCGTTGATTCTAGTAATCATTACTTTCTTTCAAACGTTATATACATATTTATATAGGTATCGAATAATAATATTGACACACTTTCTCCGATATTGTTGCATATAGTTAGTTCATTCAACAACAAGATTTTAAAAAATATATTCCGTATTATTTATTCATTTGCCCCGTACCTCATTATAAAATTGAATTTCTTTCGATTAAAATTTTCCGATGGAGTAAACTTAATATAAATATAGAACGTAAAACGAAACAAACCTCGCCTTGTCGATAATAGATGAAGTGATCGTTTATTTGAACTTGAAGTTAGATGGATGGTATTAGATCAGATTTATAAAATGAAAATTTATTTTTGATTCATCAAACCATCTTCCTTCGTTGAATTTTCTACTCCTCCTTGAGTTTTTAGCAGCAGACAATTTGGTATGCGGTAATAACCTGTAATTCTCAGAATCGGGAGCAAATGATCAATTCGATAATTATTTCGCGATATGATTATTTTTAAACTGGAAAACAACATTATTAGTAGACCTTCGCAGCGTCGAGTAATTGAGCTCAAACAGAAGTTTGAGCGTTAAATATTAAAATATCCCAGATTAGATAAGATGTAGCTTATCCTATACATAAAAGGAATTTCTCGATCAGTACCGAACGTTCGACATATTGGCGGTAGAGACATACGTTTGTGGCTTGTGTCAATTTTGTCGTACGTTTTACTCCGAAGAATACGTGTAGGTTAACCTGAGAAATTCTGATCGAAATCGATCGAACATGAATGCCTCATTTTCTGGTCTGTCTGCTGTTTCGTATCGATCTGCTGACGCCGCCCCTGGATACGTTATGCCGCATGGCATTTTAGCGAATGCCATCCTGGCATGCCAGGTCCAAGACGACGATTGGAACTACGACGAATGTTACAGTTTCTACGCTAATGGCTGTTATAATACCTGTCAGTTTGTTAAATTTGGTGACATTGAGGATTTTATGTGAGTATCGCAAGGAGTTTCGTGATAATTTGCTACTTATAGTTAGTGGAAAAAATTCCGTAAGGCCCTTGAAGCTTCGTATATGAACGTCAGTATACTTAATTTCGAATTATGTGAAACGGTAGAAAGACGGTTTTGCCAATATTGCATTGTGGTTTGATTCTTATTTCTCCTTGTTCCAAGAATAGGATTCAACGTATTCAAAATTCAAGATTTTTGTTCGATTTCATAATACGTAAACATAGTTTAAGAGCTGAGTTACAGTTTTGAGTAGGAACTTGAGGCTCCTAGAGGATATGTTGAATACATTTTCTGTGTTATCTAAACAAAATGCCGACGCCTGGCTACAAAGTCGTGGATATTGGCGAGCCAATACTTTTGAAATTGCATTTTGAGAAAGAGGACAAAATTTTTAGAGTCAGTTTGAAATTTCGATAAGTTCGAATTGAATGTATAAGAATATAGAAGATATAGAAGCCAGAACAATTTAATGGGTTTAATATCCAGCCAGACGTCTTCAGAGTTTGGTTAATTTTGAATTATTAGTAAAATGTATTTGCGCTCTTCAAAATTTTTACATAATATTCTTTTTCGTCCAAAAATGACAATTAAAAAAAGCCAGCTCATTTGAGTTGTTTCTTCTATCCGCCAGACACTTTAGGAAGTTATATATAAGAAATTATAAGTTCGATAGTTTGACTATGACCTCTCTCTATAGACGTTAGTGATAATAATAATATTTATTTAGCTAAAGCTATACAAAAAACTTACATATTCTGAAATGTCAATTTTGAATTGCAAACCTATTTCATTATTTAAAATATAATTCTTAAAATATCTTGATGCTAGTACTTGTTTTCAAAATACTGGTAAATTATTGAAAGCATTGATTCCATCATAACAAATAGTATTTTCAGATTCAAAAAGCTTCCAACTTTGGTTATAAAAGATATCAGTATTCCTAGTTTAATACCCATGCCAATCACTGACATTTTTTAATGTTAGTGGTGTTTAATTTTTGATTACATTACATGGAAGCAATCGATTTTTAATATGAATACATATTAAGCAAAGAGTATTCTCTGTTTAACAGACATTAGTTCGAAGGAGTTCAGCATAATTTTAACTGTGGTATACCTATTGCACTTGAAAATTGTTCGCTTGGCTCTATTCTGTATCTTATGTAATTGTTGAATTTTTTCCTTAAATCAAACCGAATAACAAGGTGGAGCAATATTCAAGGTGTGGCATTATTATTGATTCGAACAACAATAATTTCCCTTATCTCGGCAAATTTCCTTTTCGAAAAATCCTTTTCAAAAAATTTTTTTTTAGAAATTTTAGATGATAGGAAATCAACATGATCATTGCAACTCAAAAGTTCGACTAACATAATGTCTGTATATTTTACTCTTTCTATTTCTCCAATATTATGTTCTTTTATTTTTATAATTATATCCCCATTTTTATTAATCTTAAGGGTTTGACTTTTACCCAAAACTATGAAGTTAGACTTTTGCACATTTAGGGATAAGCTTTTGTCACAGAACCATTCATTAATTGAAGAAAGGCCTCTATTCATCCACTCTGTCATATACTTAATATTTTTACCACATGTATAAAGCTTAATATAATCTGCGAAGATATAGAGCATTTTTTCACAAGAGAAACAATCTGGTTTATATAACACGGACCTAAGACAGTTCCTTGAGGTACCCCTACATTCACTTTCGTGCTATCCGACAGCATGCCATTAAACTTATCTTTGTGTGTCCGCGAATTCAAGTAACATCTGAACCAATCACTTACTTCTCGATCAAAGCCAAGTTTATTCGGTTTTTTCAATAATAATCTACATAACGTTTCAAAAGCTCGTTGCAAATCAATCATACTACTATAACTATTTTTCCTTCATCTATAGCACCCATTCCTCATATATGCTGAATATTGCCGTCTCCTCCATTAGCCAATTAGACTTTTGCTCTTTCATCTATTGCCATCACCAACACCTTTTTTTCTTGATATAATTTTGCAAGAATGTAGCCCCAAAACGAAATGAAAAAATAAACGATTTTCATTGTTTGATTGAGTTGTTGGAGAAAGGAAAACAACAAGAATTTGCAAAAACAGTACTGCAGCAAGTCTTGTAAGTACGATATAATCGTTTAGTTTTCACATCAAGAACTAGAAATTCAATACAAATGAAGAGGTCATTTGTATTAAACTCTTGACAATGGTATAGTAGCCCGAAAATGTCCAGTGTATTGAAGAATTTTTTCGAATTTAGCCAAGTGTTTTCGTTATAAGATATAATTAATTATGTTTTGAAAAAAATCGATATGCAGTTCAAAAACTTTTGGTTATTCACGAATTTTTGTTATTCGTGTAATTCTTAGGTCACTGAACCTAATATTGGTGCATTAAGCCTTGTAATATGTGTGGGTATTAATATTTCAATAGTATTTATTTTCAATTCGAAAGAGAGAGAATATGTAATTGAGATATTGACGAGATCTGATCTGTTGATTTGGGTCTTGAAATTTCGTCAATATATTATTTGTCTCTGTTATTAGCGTATAGACATTAATTACTATAGAAAATATGAATGTGAGATTCCATTGATGAAAAATCCTTTTATATTGATAAATTTTCAAATAAATTATTTTGTGAAACATTTTTTTTGACTATGTGAAGTTTTGATTCGTATGTCAATGCTGGATATTATCGAATATCAAGACCAAAACAATTTCAGTTATTTACACATAAAAAAGTTATTAGATTATCATTGTATTTGTTGCGGAAAATATATATATATATATATATATATATATATATATATATATATATATATATATATATATATATTTATATGCGGAAAAATATATATATGTTTCGTCTGATTCAATATCACAACAAGGAAAATACAAAAGAAATAAAAATGAAATTGAAAACTTGAAAATGTCAAATACAAACAGACATGTGGTAACTTATGATTTGAAATTCAAACCAACGTGTTACAATTTGCCAGTTAAACATAAGAATAAACCAAACTTATAATTCATATACAACCATAAAACGGTGATGACATCTTCTTCTTTCATGTGCCTTGTCCGGTCTCCCTGACGTCGGCGATCACCATGGCAAAAGCTGCACGGTCCTCCGCCAAGCGAAAAAGTTCAAAAAAAGAAAAGAAAAAAAATTGGAAAAGAAGGTGATGACTAGATATTATAATAGGCACTTAAAGGTTATGTAAACAATACAACAAACGGAATTCGACAGGACAAAGAGGAATGTTGTCAGTCCTTTAGAGAACAACACTTAACCAGTACCGAAATATACACTCACTATATATACAACTCCCTCTGTATGATTTTATATATAGTGAGTGTATATTTCGGTACTGGTTGAGTGTGGTTTTCTAAAGGACTGACAACATTCCTCTTGGTCCTGTCGAATTTGTTGTATTGTTTACATTATCTTTAAGTGCCAATTATAATATCTAGTCATGACCGTTGTATAGTTGTATATGAATTATAAATTTGGTTTATTCTTATGGTTAACTGGCAAATTTTAACATCTTGGTTTCTTACGATTGAATGAAATCTCAAATCGTAAGTTACCACATGTCTGTTTGTATTTGACATTTTCAAGTTTTCAATTTTGCAGCTGCTCCTGATGAAGACAGAAATATAGTTCTCGAAAATTGAGTAAAAAAGGAAAAAGTACACTCGTTTCACCCTAAGACTTCTATCCCAATTATATTTTCCTCGTTATATATATATATATATATATATATATATATATATATATATATATATATATGCGTGTGTGTATGTGTATTACTCTTAATTCTGATCGTAAGAGAGGAATTTATAGGCTGAAATGAAATAGTTATTGGCCATCAAAGTGCTTCATTTATTTATGAATGATAGGTTGATATCTTTCAATGAGAATCTGCGAAAATACATCAATTGTGAATGTAGCATTTCCATTCATATAACTTATTGAAATATTTATGATTGGAAGAAATAGAACAATATAAAAAGCATACTTATAGTTTATCGCTGGCATTAATCTTAAATCAGCTAGAGTGACGCAAATTGTTGGTCTTATTCATAAATCGAATTGATCGATAACTGATTGAAAGTACTCATTCAAGTGCCAGGAAGAATAAATTTCATTACATTTTAAAACGGATGTAAGAAAAATATAGAAGAAGAAAAATAAAAAATATTATTAAAAGATAATAAATGATAACACAGGCCAACAAAATGAAAAAAAATGGTGCCAGAAATCTAACATCTGATTTTAGATGTTTTTAATGTGCCGATTCCAAAAATGCCACCAGATTTTTTGTATCAGCTCTAGTTTTTGAGATACACGTTACAGGTTAAATGATATATTTTTTTCTGATAAAGGACAACAAATAAAGAGATAAATATGTACTTAATCGTCAAAATAGAAACGTAGTTTAAAATGTGTTCTTTTACATAACGGTAACAAATATGGCTCAATTCCTATTGGTCATTCTACTACCATGAAGGAAGAATATGAAACAATAGCATTAGTTTTGAGAAAAATTAAATACGAAGAACATCAGTGGTCAATTTGTGTTGATTTAAAAATGATTAACTTCCTCCTTGGACAGCAGAGTGGTTATACAAAATATCCTTGTTTTTTGTGCCTTTGGGACAGCAGAGCTGAAAAAGAGCACTGGGTTAACAAAAATTGGCCTTCAAGAGATGTCATGATTCAAGGAATACAAAACGTGATCAACGAACCTTTGGTTTCAAGAGAAAAAATCTTACTTCCGCCCTTGCATATCAAGCTAGGCCTAATGAAGCAACTTGTGAAGGCCTTAAATCGAGATGGAAATTGTTTTGGGTATTTGTCACGTAAATTTCCTGTCATTAGCACGGAAAAACTAAAAGCTGGTATATTTGATGGTCCTTAAATAAGGCAACTTGTTAAAGATCCACAATTCACCACATCAATGAACGAGACTGAATCTAACGCTTGGAGTTCATTTGTTAAAGTAGTACAAAATTTTCTTGGCAATCATAAAGCAGAGAATTACGTAGAATTAGCCACCTAGATCGTTTTCCAGAAAACTTAGGTGATTGTAGTGAAGAACAGGGGGAAGGATTCCACCAGGATATTAAAATTATGGAAAATCGTTATCAAGGACGATGGGATAGCCACATGATGGCGGACTACTGCTGGAGCCTTCAGCGAGACTGCCCTAGTAAACTCCATTCTAGAAAATCGTATAAAAAAATTTTTTTATGTGATTAGTGACTAATGTAATTATGTAAATTAAGTTTTTGCAATAAATACTTAAATCCATGTGTCTTTGTTTTTTTTAACTGTCAATAGTAATATTATATATTATAACAGTTATAACGTAAATTATATACACAATTTTTTAAAAAATCTTGAAAACTAGATCTGATAGACAAAATCTGAGAACTTTTTTACATTCTGCATCCAAAAATTACTCAGGAACAGTTAAAAAATAGCAGGCACCAAAATGTGTGTTGGCCTGTGTAATAAAAAGATTCTCTATTCATTATTTCCTTTATTATCGAAAAATTAAATTATTTTACAGTTATCTCCTGCCGTTAGAATAATTAGCTGATTTTTTGGATCGATGAGACCATTAGATCCGGCGTTTATGGAACCACCGATAAATGTACCTACTTGTGTCTTTTCTAACCTCTATAAATATATCTGTAAAATGCCACCTATTGAATTTTCAAACGAGTTTGTGACAATTTTATTAGATGGGTACTTAGTTCGTTTCTTATGTCATTTTGGCTGTTTGTATCTGATGTAAGTGTTTGTTTTGTTATATTACTTGACAAAAATTGATGTATTTTCAGTAGTCCTGATGAAGGATCGCATACTGGTTCTTCCATAAAAATATAGAATTTTTGACGTGCTAGTATTTCTAGAATTGCTCTTGTAACTTGCCGAGATTTCAAGGAGTTCTTCTCCACTGATATATATATATATATATATATATATATATATATATATATATATATATATAACACTAGAACATTCATTCGAAAAATTCAAATTAACCAAAAGAATGTTATAGTTGAGCTATATATGTGAACGTGTACGATGTGATGCCTCCATTATATAAATTTTAATGAAACAGCTGTTTCGTTCTGCAAGGAACTCGTCAGTCGGACCACGTTCGTCGAAGTGAGGCAACGATTTCAATCCCCAAGCATCTTCTTATGACTCCAAGTGGATTAACGTAAAGTAATGAATACTACACAATTCCATCTATAGGAATCAATAAAAAACATCTCTCAGATCATAGGCACACCGAGCATCGAACGTTCACATTTCTTTTATACCCGAGGGTATCTACTACATTGCAACGTATATTTGACAAATGTCATAATATGATGTTTTCAAATGACAATAGGCTGCGGTAGTAGTACGCTCGTGATTGTTCCCGTATTACAGGTGCCTATTGTTTATATAATACACACACACACACACATATATATATATATATATATATATATATATATATATATATGAAAATATATATATATATATATATATATATATATATATATATATATATATATATATATATATATATATATATATATATATATTTATGAATTCTAGATTAGAATCTTAACCTTGTATTATTCTTGCTGCATCTATCGTTTCATTTCGTAATGAATTATCGGAGTACGTTTCATAAAGATTATGTCACATTCGAATATTTTCGTTGTACTCGAACTTAATCTCAATTTCTTGGAAATTAATCCGCCACGAGACCGAATCTTCCGTCTGGAAACTGTCCAAACTAACCACGGGATCGAAGAAGATCACATGTCGACTAGAAACCAAGTTTATGAACAATCTCGTTATTAAACAGTCGCCTGTCATTTTCAGGACTTCATTTCCATCGCTGGATTATGGTCCGTTCGAAGAAGGCGACAGTCACGGTTGTAGTACCGGTATCAATATCGTTATTATTCTAGTAACAAACAAATGTGCGAGTCAGTGGTATCTATCGCAATTTAATTTTTCCATTTTCAAAGTGCGTGTGAATTTCCCTAGTTATTGTTTTTAAATCGTGTAATTTTCTTGTGGAAATTATGAGTGATGATTGTTATTCGAGGTGAGACTTTTTGTCTTAATGTCTTAAATACGAATTGATGATTCTCAGTGTTTTTCGATATTGAAATTCATGTATTGTAGATCATATTATAATGATATATAAATGATCATTCATACATTGCATAATTGTATAATTATGCAATGACTGAGAAATTGAAGAATTTATTATGGAATAAGTTGAAAGTACATAGAAATAAAATAAAGAAAGTTAGTGCATAAAAAGTACTCGTTCTCAAAAATAATCACAAATAAAATATATTATTTAATATTATATAGTTATTGTTTTTAAGTAAAGCTTAAAAACTTCTTGTGAAAACCATGACTTTTACTTGAGGTGAGACTTCTCGTCATGTTTACAAGACGAATTCTATGTTTTTTCTGCTATAAAAAACGATATCGAATGAAAAGTATTTCGAAACTATACAAGTTACTTCCAATCTTACGGGATTCGTACGTATATTTCAAAGAATATCTTAAATTCCTAACTCGTTTGGTATGTGAGCTATAAAAACATCGATATTTGCCTATATGTACATATTGAAATTCTATACACATTTCGTATAATTGTGGCGTATATTATTATGATATATACATGAACTTTAATATATTGAATAAATGAATAATTATTAGACTGGGAGATTAGAAAATTTATTGTTGAATAAGTTGAAAATACATAGAAATAAATTTTAAACAATTGGTGAATACAAAACAATAATTTCGAAAATAATAATTAATGAAACCTAAGTATTCTAAGTATAAAGAATAAATAAAAAATAAGCACTATGAAATGCTATATAAAAATCTTGAATTTTTCGAATTCGACATTTGATAATTTTTTTCGATAAGCATATATAAGTATATCGAAATTAAACAAGTCATCTTGAATATTTCTGGATTCGTTAGACGAAATCGAAAAATGATATCGTATATTTCTGATTCGTTTTCTATAGCTCTATTCGTTCTACCTCTAACCTATAAAACACAACAATATTTGCCTGTATGTACGTCTTGTAGTTCTACACCAATATTCGTATTATTATGAGCTTATATTGATTTAATATAAACCATGATGATGATGACTGTTACTCCAGGCGAGATTTCTGTCTGATGTGTCTACAAGACGGTTTTCAATTATCCAATTTTCTCTTTTTTTCGACAACATACATTTCCGCTCCGTAAAACTACTAAATTAGATATTATATTTCTGTATTCGCAAGTCAAGCTCAGAAAATGATAAAGTACACTCTTGATTTCTTTTCTATATCTATTTCTGTTTGACCTCTAACCTATGAAAACATCGAGATTTGCCTATATGTACGTGTTAAGATTCTATACAACTTTCGTTATTGTGAAATTCTATTTCGGTATATAAGTTTAATGAATAATGAAATAATTATTCAGACTAACGACATAATAAATTTATTATTAAATAATTTGAAAGCATATAGAAATAAAATATAAAAAACTTGTGGTTTCAAAATTATCATAATCATTCTGAATAGAAAGAATAAATCAAAAATTAAACAAAATGCTGACGATTTTTTTTCAGATTTACAGATGTCTATTTACAATTCGTCTTTTTCGCACTGACGAAAAGACTTTGTCAAAAACTTTTTGTCAGTCCAAAGAAGTCATACTTCAGAAAAATACGTTATAAAGAGTGTAATTAAGTGGTAACAACTATGTAGAGGGCTGTTTTTGAATTTTCATTTCAAACGAAATTTAGATTATTTGCAAAATCTAATTAGATGACTTTATAACACATGTCTTGAAATACAAAAAATAATTTTTCAAAGTTATAAAGTTCAAAATGGCGCCTACACAGAACTTTAAATCCAAGGCTGTTTAAAAAGGGCCTCCGCGGGTATCGCTTTTTTGTCGTTGATATGCACCTGAAAGACAAAAATGAAATTTTGTCTTAATTTTTGAACTAATTGCAAGTGAGTCTCGTAAGAGTTTTCAAAAATATACATTTTTTATAAATTGATATACATTCGAATGAAAATTTTTCTGTACTTCAAAAAATTATAAAAAATGTGTTGTAAAACAAAGAGTTCTCAATTTTTCAACAAAATCCTACGTGGCTCTATGGAAAATGATGTTTTCAAGATGATCTCAAAGTTTCAAAGCGATCGCATACAAAGTAGTTGAACAATTTTGGTAGCACGGCAACGGTACGAGAAAATTTTTTTTTCGTAAAAGACACATCGGAACATGATATGTGACATAATTTTCTACCATTTAAGACAAAAAAATTTGTATTTTTCGAAAATTTTACATAGGTGTTACCCGTTAATCTAAAACAAATTGTAAATTTTTGTATTAAACATATTTATGTAAACAGTATTGAGTACAAATGTTTTCGCTTCCATTTTAAATTATAAAGTCTTACTAGAAGTGTTTAATTTTAGTTTTATTTTATATTCCTACGAGACAGACTATACCTACTTGATTTATCGTCTTTCATTCAAGGAACTTTAATCGTTTTGTGATGGCTATAACGATTACTCGAGATTCTTTTCAATTTTTATTGGATTCAGTTTACGAGTCCATTAAAATATAACGAGACTGTTGAATAATTGAAGCCCAGATTGGTTGGTTGTCCATCACCATTCTGGATCATGTGAATAAGTATAAAATAACTACTCAAATCTAAATTACTTTTCATGAGAAAATATTTATATGACAAGAAAAATTTGCTGGTTATTGAAGCTTTAGCATGGGAAACATGAAAAAAAATACTTTGAAACACATTTTTGTGGTATTATGAGAAATATGCCACTTTTGCTAACTTTATAAGCAATGACAAAAATTCTTCGTCTCTAACAGTCCTCGTTTTCTACTATGACGTATTTGCTTGTCAGATTGAAGAATTTATATTAATACTCTGCATCAAATTTAGGGTTCAATTATGAGAGGGAGTTCAGTACTTATCAATTTTCGATTTATCGATATTTCAAGTCAGCTCTTACTCATCAATTTGGAAGATAATATTTGAACAGATACATCCTTCTGATTCACCATATCTTTTTGTTGATTTCAACACGAGAACACGTAAAAGTATGTTTATACAAGGCAAATTTTATTGATTACTCCAAAAGGCGAAAAAATTCCGTTATGAAAAGAAGCATTAAATAGTATAACAAGGTGAAACCAATGTGCAGACAAAATAGCTTCTTTTGAAATCTGTCAGTAACGGTCATATATCATTGAGGCGCCATGGCGACGTCGTCGGCTACGTATCCTAACAATTTATACTGAAATATATGGATGTTAATAATTAACTTATATTCATGGTCAATTTTGAAGCATTTCCACGGCCAACAGATCACTTTTTGTAGTCTTGATATTCTAGTTCTGGCGGCGTTGCCACTGAAATGGCTACAAACTAAGGCTCGCTCACTGAGTGCCAATCAGTCTCCAGGAAATGAGCACACGGTTTTTTTTTTACAGAGAATGAGTTTTTATACGACATGATGTATTCTGGAAATCGAGAATACAAAACCACAACATTTTTTTGCTAAATCTTCATTAACATTCATTGTTGTGTGAAATTTTCTCCAGTTGTTGTATAATAGTTATACCAAATTGATATAATAGATAAGATGTAACGATGTGCACACTATGGTCGGTAGTTGAATATTTTTCACAGTCTCAGTACAAGAACTGGTAGAACTGACGGATCGATGGTAGTCTCTGGCTGCTTCATTTGGCTACTGAAGATAGCCAGAATGCTACGCAGCCAGGTACATGGCTACGTATCCAGGCGTATGGCTAAGTAGCCAAGTAGATGCTACATATCCAAAACATACTTAAGTATACAGTTGCATGGTTAGGTATATAGATGCACTGATACGTAGCCAGGGTATGGCTAAGTAGCCCAGTGAATGGCTACATATCCAAGTGCATAACCAAGTATCCAGGTGCATTGTTAAGTATGCAGGTGCATTGATACGTAGCCAGGGCATGGCTAAGTAGCCCAGTGGATGGCTACATATCCAAGTGCATACCCAAGTATCCAGGTGCATGGTTACGTATATAGGTGCATTGACACGTAGCCAGGGCATAGATAAGTAGCCCAGTGGATAACTAGTATCCAGGTGCATGGCTACATATATAAGTGCATTGATACGTAGCCCGGGTATGGCTAAGTACCCCAGTGGATGGCTACATATCCAAGTGCATACCCAAGTATCCAGGTGCAAGGTTACGTATGTAGGTGCATTGATACGTAGCCAGGTCATGGTTAAGTAGCCCAGTGGATGGCCACTTATCCAACTTCATGTCTAAGTGTACAAGTGCGTTGTTACGTATTCAGGAGCACTGATGCGTAGCCAGCTGTATGGCTACTTAGCCAGGTCATGGCTACATAGCTAGTTGCATGGCTACTAGTTGTCGGCGACGTCGCTATGGTGTCTTGGTGAGGTAAGGCCCTAACTTAACAATGTGATATATCTTCCATCTCGATCCTTCGCCTAAAAATTATTGCGTCTTCAAATGGTACTCAGTGGAAGCCGTGACCAAAAGTTAATCAAGAATTGAAGTTATCCTCAGTAGCGTTTATTTTTAGCAACCAAATGTTAGGATTCACTCAATAACAACCTCATGTTATGAAAAACCATATAACTGCAGAAAAAATAATATTTAACTGCAATGCACAATTTTCATTCGAATAACAGAATTTTCTTTGTTTCAGGAATAATGAAAAGAGGAAGGAAAAGTCAAGAGATGCCGCTCGGTGTCGTCGATCTAAAGAAACAGAAATGTTCACCGATCTGGCAGCTGCTGTGCCCGTTCCTCAAGAACATATTTCACAGTTAGACAAAGCCTCCATAATGAGATTGGCCATCTCGTATCTTCGTGTCAGGGATATGATTAATCTAGGTAAATATACTCATTGTATCGCTAGTAAATTGGATTGGGCAATTTTCATTCTCCTAGAATATGCGCTTTCAAATTTTGTCGATATGCAAGAATTTTTTGTTGAAGAAGAGCACATTTTTTATTCAAGATGTTGGGTTCGTTTGGTATATTCTGTTCATTTCCAAGAGGCTATTGATATACAAGAATGTTCACGTCATTTACAAGTTGTCCATACTTGAACTAGACATATATTTTGAGGGATATAGTAAACCATTTTTGTGATACTGACATAAGGGGAATTACTGAGATTGAATTCTCGCTTAACTCTTGGTGAAACATAATTGAATATTAAAATAAATTAAACTCTTGGCTTAATGTTTCACGATTTATTTAACAATATGAATAGTCAACATGTTTCGAGCGTTAGCTCATTTTCAAGACTAAACTACTATAAGGAACGTACAACAAATTTATATCTATACAATGGATGTGAGTAGGGAGGATAATTGAAAATCTACTTGTTCATTTACGATTTCTTCTTTTCTCTGCCTAGAACATTTCAATTGCTTCCAAAAGGTCTAAACGTTTTCCTTTATTACCTGCGTGTAGGCATTTAGTTAACTAAACAGACGTATCTCATATTGATGACATCCACATGTTTGTTGTGACTGGTGACCGCTTGAAAATGATAGAGTACAGTAAATTCTCATTATGTATTTTATTTTATAGCAGCTTACACTGTGAAGACACAAAATTGTTTATGTTTCACTCAGGATTCGAACTCAAATATTCTCCGTGTCGAGATGTAGTCACCTTAAAAAGCACTATTCACAGGGGTATTTATTGTTTGTTCGTTGTTCATATAGTAATTGAGAAAATTTAGTTTCTTTATCAGAAACAGGTTTTCCGAACTTTTAGCTATCCAGTCATTCTAGAATTCTCTTAGTTTGTCTTAAAATCACTGTTTCATACAAGTTTAACTGTAATTTTGCATATATTGCGTACATAATGATTAGCTCAAGAAAAAGTTGTTTCAAACATGTGTCTGCGTATGGACAGGTTCAGATGATACCTATATGTTCAAAATCTGAAGAAGATGTGCTGGATTGATTATCTGATTTGGTATTGACGTTTATATATGTCTGCGAATGATGTACAAAGTTTTCAAGGGCCAATTAATTGAGAAAAAAGTTTCTTGCCTTCTGGATGTATCTAACAAAGAATCATTGTAAAGTTGGTTGAATATTCCATTTAAACTTTTAAAAATGACGTAACTCCCGGAAACAATTGTATAGCAATCTGTGTAATTAAGCCAGGTCATTTTTATTAAAGAATAAATGTTAAAGAATAAAAGCGTGAGAACTGTCGTTATCTACAATAATTTTATCAATTAGTAATGGAATTCGCATGTAAACAAAACTGTTGCATTTTGATTAGAAAGTATTTCACACAATATAATCATTTTTCAGGGAATTGATTAACATAGCACTTCTTCTGTATTTTGCAGTTCCTTCGGTGTCAAATAATAAACCTCTCGTAGACGATGACATTAAAGGAGGAGATGATGATTCAGTCGAATTCCTGAAATCTTTAGAGGGATTTTTGCTGGTACTTTCCAATGATGGAGATTTTGTTTATCTCTCCGAGAACGTCAGCGATTATCTTGGAATCGGACAGGTAATGAACTAGGTTGCAAATTATTATTTTTTTTGAGAGATGCATTATATTATTCTGCTTGTTTAGTCAAAACTTCATTAGTATAAATGGCATTGGTTTTTATGATCATAACGTTATATATATATTTATGATATATTATATATATATATATATATATATATATATATATATATATATATATATATATATATATATATATATATATATATATATATATATATATATATATATATATATATATATATATATATATATATATATATGATCCATTTGAAGTCAAAACTAGTGTGCGGCAGGAGACGGACTTTCACCAATCCTTTTCAACATTGTTTCAGAAGAGATCAGTAAGGAATGGAAACCTCATACAAGTGGGTATCAAAAAAGAAAATCGCATAAATGTCATATGTTTCACTTTCGCAGACGATATTGCTATTATAAAAAGAATTCTTTTAAAAGCAATGTACACAGCTGAAACAATGGTTATTGAACGCCATTAAAAAATTAGAGAAATAGAAAAACAAGAACGAAAAATTCTCAGAAAGATTTACGGTCCAATCAATAAACGACAAACGACATTTGAATGAAAAACCTCAGAACGAACTACATGAAAGGACAAGTGCAACAACGAGTAAAGTTTTGTGCATATCTCTACTTAATGAAGTAGTCCAGAATACCGAAGAAACTACTCGATATAATAACGAAAAGTGTATGCGACACAGAGAGGCAAAAAGAAGTCTAAAAGGATCTGCAACAGATTAATATAAAAAATCTCGAAAATCTCAATAAAAAAAATCTCGAGTATCGATATAAAATTATATATGTCAAGTTTGAGTAAAAATCATCGCGCCAACCTTGTAATATAATGAACCGATGATCGGTATCAACAAAAAAGATCAATAAGAGATGGCATTTTAATAGTAACTATTGAAATAATAAAATTGTCTGGGTATCTAACACAATATCCATCATCTGTGGGACAGAGTGGTGAAAAACATGTTTCATTACTATCATTTTTGTTTTTGACATCAAACTTAACTTTAAAACACACACAACATAAACTTAATCAAAGTCAAACTGAAAATGTTAATACAAAAATTTCACAACATGTTTTCAACTCGAAATAAATCAAACTTCAAACAATCAAATGAATCACTTTCATTTTTTAGATTAATTAGCAAGGGTTTCTACATTCAAAATTGCCTAGTTCTCAGCTACGTGCTTGATCAATATCTTAAGCGGACACCTACATTCTCATCAATTGCAGCCATATGATATTTAGCGTTGGATTCATCCAACAATTTAAATTAAAATGCTAACGAAGAACACTATTTTCTTGATTTACACAATTTTACAATTTTACACGTACCACGTCACATTAAGTCACGATTGTGACGTTTCACCATTACTATGGCTTCTTCAAACATTATGAATCAAATTATTATCAAACTACCCAATAGTCAAGTAGCAACATATAAAATGACCAGACAATATGATAAAGAAGTGTGGGTAATAATTAAACACTTAGTCCAATATGAAAAGCCAATTTTCATAATGCCTGAAGTTATGAATAATGTCCTTTTTAATCACATCGATCTTTGTAACAATTGATAGAGAAATAATTTCAAAAAGGAAGTGTAAAAATTATTCATTATATCGGTACATAGTATGTAAATATATATTGTTTTCCTCCAGCTTGAATTACTCAATATTTTCAAATTTTCCAGATTGATTGGATGGGGCAAAATATCTACGACTACAGCCATCCCTGCGATCATGAAGAGATTAAAGAACTTTTGTCCACCAAAGTTAAAGATGACGCTAGTATTTCACAGAAATCGTTTTTCATCCGTTTGAAGTGTACTTTAACTAGCAAAGGCAGATCTGTAAATTTGAAATCAGCAACATATAAAGTAAGTTTGAGTCGATATTTTCTGAAAATTAATTACAAATGTGCCTAGGATCACAAATGAACGCTATTTATAGTGCAACCAATTTATTCGAGACGTTTCTAATCGTTTCATTATACAATTATTGTTGTTTCAATCAAATATTTAATCTTATGTTATCTTTCATTCATCAGGAACAAATACTCAAACTGCAAAAAATTCTTCAATAACTATGCTACAATTTGCTCTGATATACAATTAATTTCAATGGCAAAACATTACTAAACTTTGCAGCTTGCGACAAAAGATACGTGTGCACGTTACGTGTGTTGCCTATACCTGAACGTGTATCATATTTATGCGTTTTTATCTCTATATTTAGCTTTTAACTCTTTCCATGAGAAATTCATACTGATTTTGATTTATGCTTTAATATGTAACTAAGCAAACTATTGCGGTATTCGATAAACCTATATTAATTGGAATTTGCTTGAATTTGGAAATTTGTTTTAGTTATCCATGAAAATCAGATATTCATTTGTCACTCTTCTTTTGTTAGAGTTTCATTTATTGTTACCAAGCAATAACTGCGAGTGCATTGTTTTTTCTACTGAAAATCCATGGCTCGAATATCCTGATTTAAATGTTTTGCTGAATTGAAAAGATTGCTTGCTGTTTCTATTTCTACAATAAGTTCATGTGCTCTTCTGTTTATATCCTAGGATCATAATGTGCTTGAAAAATCAGTGAGGAGAGGAATGATTGTTTTACTTTCATTTTTACTCATTTAATAAAATATATTTTATACTGTGTTTTGGCAACTTCTTGCTTTTCAAATGTAGCAATTCATGTACAGTTTATTTTCAATATAACGCCCTTTAAATGTGTTATATTGGGGGTTATTGAGCAATCATGATTAAACGTTGTGTTCAAATTGGAAAACACTTCAAAGAAAACAGTTCTATTTTATCCAGTTTCATAGTGTCAGTTTTTTCAGTTGGTTGTCAGGTCGTTTTCTTTAATTTTTTTAAAGAACGAAAGTGAAGTAGTTTGATGAAGAGAAATTTTCTCACATTTAACGAAAGAACTAAGTAGTGTTTTTCCTTTATAATGTGCCAATCAGTTCACATAAGTATCTTTCCCAAGCGCAACTGATTGATCAAGAGTTTCAAGCGCTTGTTTACTCATCTTACATGCTCTTTTTGGATTATTTTCTCTCTTATTAATTAAAAAAATGTTTTTAGAAAAGAATATTCTTTCTCAATGTTACTATACTTCAAGAAGGAAATAGGGTATCCATTTGAAGGTTTTTGCAAACTATTATGTCAATTCACCTCTGATTTTGTAGTTTCATTTCATATATTGGGAATTCCCATTTTTGAATTGGCGACTTTTCTGCAGAATTACATTTCTTTTTTTCGATAGACTGTCCTTACTAGGGATTGTGAGATTATGATATGTTTGCCACTTCATGTTGTGTCAGAATTTTTAATTACAAGCACATGTTATTATAAAGCTTTTTTAAGGATAGTTTGTTGTCCAAAACAAATAATATTTTATCGAATATTCAAAAGGGGAAACGGAAAAAAAATAAAATTTTATCTAATATTCAAAAGGAAACAGATATCCATAATATAGTTTATAAAGCCCAAATATTATGGTTTGGAGATATGTATGTATTATAATAGCCGGTTATAGCTTCATTTCTGCATATTCAATAAAATTTTTTCTAATTGAAGTTAATTCTTGCTTCCAGGTTTTACATTGTAGAGGGCACATGCTTCGACCGGATTCCAACGGAAATGATGAATGCAAAAAGCTCAAAAATTGTTTTGCTGCGATAGCAACTCCAATTCCACATCCTTCCAACATAGAGGCGCCGTTACCAAAACAAACTTTTATTACCAAACATAGTCTGGACATGAAATTCGTGCATGCCGATGACCAAATGTAAGATCTATATCCTAATTTTCACTTCTTCGATTTCGACGCAATTAATTTATCTATTTCATGTCTTGAGCGTTCTGAAAAGTATATTAAAATTGATTTATACATGATGATACATTGTACATATTGCCTCGTAGAAAGATACCTTACTTAACTGGAACTTTGATCATTAGGCAACAAACAAAATGAAATGTACTTTTATCCCCAATAGTAAGCTTATTACATTCTTTAAAAATGTATTGACATTGTCAATTCAAATAGTTCAATTGATAACACTTGCAGTAATTTTATTAGAATTATTGAATTTTAAATACCTTGGGGAAGTTATATAGTCCTCAGGTTTGAACCGAATCACTAATGAACAGAGAATTACCAAGCTCCAAAGGGCCTACAAGCAAACATGGGCGTACTATAACAAAAAGTGCATTTCGAGAGGCGCCAAATTGAGACATTATAACACAACGATTCTTCCAGAAGCAATCTACGCAGCTGAAACAATGGTTATTGACGGTCATTCAAGAATTAGAGAAATAAAAAAACAAGAACGTAAAATTCTCAGAAAGATTTACGGGCCAATCAATAGAAACGGCATTTGGATAAATAGATCTCAGAATGTACTTTATGAAAAGACAAATACGATAACGGAAGAAATCAGTAAACGACGAGCAAAGTTCTATGCACATGTCTACAGAATGAAACAGTCCAGAATACCGAAGAAAGTACTGGGTATAATTACAAAGAGTAGACGCGGTACGGAGTGGCTATGACAGGTCCAAAAAGATCTATAACAGATCAATATAAAAAATCTCGAAGATCGCACTGAATGTCGCTGTAAAATCGCACGTGTGAAGTTTGAGCAAAAGTCACTAACTAAAAAAATCGCTAACCTGGAATAAAATGGAGAGATGAACGGAAGAAAGGGCATTCAGAGAGGATGAAGCGTTTTTGGGAGGCGAAAACGATGAAGCAAAAGTCCTAAGAATTGCGAATTCAAATTCAATCGCTCTCTTCATGAGGAACAATCGTTATAATAATAATATGTTTGACATGCTATGTTATATTAAGGATGCCATTGTCAACTTTAGACAATGCAAGTTGTGAATAGTCTTGATGGGCTAGTAGCCTGAAAAATATGTCGAGTGTTTCAAGCAATTGACGTGGAATATAAATGAGTACTTTGAATTATCATATTATGATTGCTTCACATTGTTCTACCAAGTGTATGCCTATTAGGTCTATTGGCATTAATATTAATTCTACGTTTCAAAATTTTTTACACAGTTTCAATTATCATATTCTTACATTTGTCGTAACTTTTGCTTGTTGTTTTTATTGGTATTACAATGATAATTCTTTCTTTTCAGAATGAAAGATGTTCTTGGATACAACGAAGACGAACTTTTAGGTCAGTCAGTCTATGAATATCATCACGCTATGGACAGCGACTCCATTTGTGCCGCCTACAAATGTTGTAAGTAAAGTTTTATATTACAAATATTTCACAACTTAATAACTGATTATCATGAAAATATTTATATAACAATTTGATATGATAGTCCAATGACTTTTCTATTATGAAAAAACGCAATCTGTTTTCGGGGTTTTCATCAATTCAATAGTTTGACAACTATTTCTGGGTTTTAACTACAGGGACACTGTGTGGCCATCTATCTCTGTCTAATATTCTATTATTTGAGTTGTAGATTCTTATACTTTTCATATACCATGACTCAAATAAAGAGTCAACTATGTTGACTCTTCATTTGAGCCATGGTATTCCTAACGGTCATGTGCATTTCGGGTAGTTTTTCTACATTATTCTAATCAGCCTGCAAAAGGGGATCTAGAACAGGGGTTCCCAATAAGTGATCCTCGCATCACATTGAGAGCGTACGTTGATCCAAGGGGGGTACGAAGGGCTTAGATATTTATTGCCCATCAAATGGTTATTTAAGTCCATTGAAATATTCATTGTTTGTTTTGTTTGAATCGAAGTTCACTTGGGACAAGGGGGGCGTAATATTTTACCGCGAATTTAATGGGGGGCATAGGATAATAGATTGGGAATCCCTGTCCTATATACAATACTAGTGACTGGACACTAGACCACTATGTGCGAAGCCAACATCTGACAAATGCATTCAATACAATAAAACTCTAAGAAAGTACAATTACATTTACCTATTACCTAGTTTATATCTAGGTTTATGAAGATAACAAGTATTCACTCCGTTCTGTCAGTCTTATTACCGATAGATTTTTGTAGAATTGCTTTTTTCCTCTCTTAGTAGTTTGAACATTTGTCACATTATTTCATTATTCGCAGATAATATTATATTTGGTTCTATTCAGTTCATAGTATCCTTCAAATCCTTTTTGTAAAGTTAGACAAATAACATTTTTCAACATTTTATTAGGCAAGATAAAAGCTAACAAATTTACAAACGTTTTTTATCTTCAGAAAATATAATAGATAAATGATAAATATATGATGAGTTCAGATTTTATCCAGAACATATTTATAAAGAGACTTTTAGTTGATGGTAGGCTAAAAGTATTTCATCAATGTTATTAAATAATTACTAACAGAACCACATTAAGCAAAACAATTATTAAATTTGGCAATACTTCGTTCGCAAAACTGCCATCTATTTTTATAGAATCGTCATTGGTTTTCTTTGAAGGAAGCGATTGTGTTTTATTTGTCGAAGGAGTTGTGCTAGAAGTCTCCATCGGTGTAGTCGGGGTGGTACTTCCTCCCAGTTTTATAGTGATGCGAGGGCGTATCACTGATGCAGTTTCAGTTGTAACTTCTGGTTTTTTAGAAGAAATGCCCTGCATTTTATTATCCGAATTGTCAATTGGAGATTCGTACTCTAAGGCTTGGTCTGATACATACGTGTCTTCAATTGTTATACTTGTTATATGCATAGCATTATTTTCTACATATGTTTCTCTACCTTCTGTAGTTCCACAATTTTCTTGTTTAATTGGTAGCAGTGGAACGTTCTTTGTAGAATCGTTACTGTTCCAAAATTTCCATAATTTCTTATCTGTCTTTTCTGATCTCTTGTTTTCGTTTGTTAACACTGCGTAATATGTTTCATCTGAAAATGTTTCAGAAGTAGTTAGTTTTTTATGGTGATGGATACTGAAGAATTTACTACATTGATTGAAATCTTCTTACCATCTCTTTTCACTTGTAGAACTAGAAATGCATTTGATTCAGCCGTTAAGATACTTAAGTTGGCTAATGGTAGCGATTCGGAGTTGTACACTTGATAAGTTGACTGATCCATGGCAACGATTGTAAAGGTATACGTCATTTTGTGAATTTTGAGAAGCATTTGACCACTACTTTTCTCACGGAATTTCTTTGGCGAAGCCTCTATTACCACTGACGGACATTCCCCTATAAAAGGTATTGCATTTTCACTTGCGTTGCTTATTACCCATGATCCTTTCACCTGAAAATTAAGCAAAGATTCATTTAAATAAATGTAACACTGATTTTTATAGAGGTAGCCATGAGATTACAATTTGTCCTACTTTTGTTTTCTATCACTCTTGATGAATTTTATCGGTTATGAAGAAAACCTTTTTATTTGTACTTTCCTCATAGAATGGACATTTTAAACCATTTTGTGACATGGTTTAAGAAAACGTAACATTGTTTGGAGTCCCTGAACTGTTACATGATGTGGATGGTCGGTCCTTCTTCTCTGAGAAGAAATTATCCTTTTCTACAGGGATAATATTCAAGTTATAATTTTTTGAATGGCACTTTCTAGGGCTTCTAATCTTCAGCTGCATTTAAAGAGCAAGAACCCGACGACGGCCAGACCTTCATTATTTTTAGCTGAAAGTTTCTCTGTGCATGTCTCCAACATAGGTAAGAAAAATCAGCGACCATAGAGTTTGGGTTATAGTTACTTGCGCAGGTAATAGGTAGTAAAGGTGTATAAAATACTACCTTAAATTCGTTAAAGTATAAAGCTCAATTCTTTTATATTTTCCTCGGGATAACTTTAGAAATCACGACATCCATTGCCGGTCACTTATTACACTTACAACCCCTTGCCAGACACCCCTAAACTTTAATTAGTTGTAATTATACTTTCGTTATAGTATGAAAGCTAAATTTAATATATGTTACTTGAGGACCTATAAAAAATGTTACGTCATTAGAAGGACAATTTTAATGGTTTTTACAACTTGCCAGACACATTGAGAGTTCGCTGTAGGCGAGCTCGAGGTAACAGCTCTTCAAGCGGGCGCGAGTGAGATTTTCATGAACGACAGATTGTGCGCAGTCTAAGATTGCACTATTTCACTCGCACCCGTTTGAACAGCTGTTACCTTGAGCTCGCGCCTATAGCGGACTCTCAATGTGTCTGGCAAGATGTAAAAACCATTAAAATTGTCCGGCTATTGAGACAACATTTTTTTATAGGTCCCCAAACTAAACCTGATTTTTAATCAATTTTCAAATTTGCGTAACTTAATTTTAGCTAACTTCAGTTGTTACCGTATCAGACAATTTTTTTAAGTTTGATAAATCCTTAAGTTTGGTCACAACTTGAGTTTCAGAACGCAACCATAATATTTGACAATCACGGAGCTAACCTCAAAACACGGAAAAAAGTTTTCCTATTAACAAAATTGTGTTACTATCATGGTTGCGAAATTTTATGAGTACATCTATGTTTGTGAGTGACGATTACCGCTACGTGCGCGAGAATTTTTTTGCTTTTGTGATGCTTTCTGGTAGTAACATTCCAAGTAGTGTGCTCTTTTTTGTTGATATTTTGGTGATAGTGGCACTTTACTGTTAAGTGAGCGCGAATTTTCTTCACTTCAATTCGCTATATTACGTTACGATGCCAAGGAGAAGACGACCTGACTTAGTTCGTCGCAGTCAGTCAAATGTACGAAGAGCTACCTCACGTGTTAACCGCACTGATGACCAGAGAGAGACAGATCAAGAAAATAGTCGTATTGCTATGTCAGAATTGCGTTCTTTAGTGAGTGGTAATGAAGTAAATAGGCTCAGATGCACATCAATCACAACAACGGCAAGCACGACATAATGAAATTGAGCGAATCCGCAGACGCAGTGCTTCTGTGATTCTTGAACGAGCTGCATTCCACTATGATCCGGCAATTGATTATTGTGCCGACAAATCGGTAACAATTCACCTCGGAATTAAATATGTGTCCGCCGTCGTTCAGAAATCAAATTGAGAGAATAGTTTAAAATGAATAACCAGTTAGAATTTTTATATCTTTGTTCCTACATATTTATTCTAAGGGGTAAAAAATTAACTAAATTTTAGCTAACTACAGTTGTTTAATATCTATCAGATTATTTTCATATATATTGATAAATTCTAAGGTTGTTCACAAATTTAAATTCTGAAAGCTACCATAATATTTGACATTTGACAACCAACTAATGTATCGATCTATAAAATATAAAATATAGCTTTTATACTATAACAAGAGTATAATTATCATTTATTTAAGTTGAGGGTTGTCTGGCAAGGGCCAGCAACTGTAATAAGTATCTGTCAATGGATGACGTGATTTCAAAGTTCTCCCGAAGAAAATATAGAAAATGAGGGGTAATAATAAATACTTGTCTAAAAATCACTGATTATCAAGAAAGTCTTGATAATTATTCTTGATAATGTCGTAAAAGGCGAAACTAGTCGAATAAATAATTGTTCAGTCAGTGATTTTCAGACAAGTATTCATTATTACCTCTCATTTAAATATGAACTATCACAGAGCTGATTCGTCGTCCATTGAATTTATAAATAGAGAAAAATTGAGTTTAACGAATTGAAGTTACTATTTTATATACCCTTACTACCTGTTACCTGCGCACGTAACCACAACGCAAACTCTATAGTTGCTGATCTTTCTCACCTGTGTTGAGGACATGCACAAAGAAACTTTCAGCATTTATAAAATAAAGAAGGTCTGGTCGTCGTGGGTTACCTTATCTGATATTATATGTTCTAGGTGCAATTTGCGACAAATAATTAGTGAATATAAACACGAAGGTACATCAAGTTTTTTCTGACCGATGCTAAATTGAGTATTTGGTTTTTCCTTGTGAACACATATTATTTATTTATATAATTATCCTAACGAATGTGGTCATTTATTTTTTACCTGTCATTTCTGAGGTTCTGGTTGTTTTTGTTCATTTCACGGAATAAATAGTTTTGTTTGAGCATGAAGCATTCGAAATTACATTCGGCAGGACGTTTGCGGTGAAGATAATTATCAGGAAGTTAAAAATAATGTTTGATAATATTTTCATCAATCTGTTTGTTTGATTTGTATATATGCATGTAAAATATAAACTATTTATAACGAAACTCGAGGGGCCTTGAATTTTTATCGTTATACAGAGTTTTCGTTATTTTGAGCGAAGAAAGAAAAACAACCTAATCAACAATAATTTTCGATATATATCCGATAAAACAGGTACTTAATCAAATTATTCCTGAAACATTTATTCTGTTAACTTCATTGTTCAACGTTGGTGGTAGTTCAGAATCTTCTGCTGATCATTTTCTTTATCTTCAATAAGTTTTTCTCCCCTATTTGACTCAAAATCAAAAGCTTCATGAGTAAATGAACTGGTTATGGCCACATCTTCGCCTATATTTTCGTTTATTTGTAGATTTTCCTCAAATTTTTTCAGTATGTTGAAATGTTATATCTATTCATTCAGTGGTAGATTGTCTTCAATTCCAAACTGATCCGTTTCTACTGACGGAATGAACGCTGTAACTGCTGTTACCTCTTTTCAGGATCTTGATATGAAGTTTACTGCATAGAGCATGTTAATCGAGATTTTGCCGTCAGTTTCGATCAGACTTGTAGCCTGATCAGAAAATATGAACAATAATACCGGTAAAGAATATTTGATCGGTTTAAATATGAACAATTTCTTCGTTATGTAGAATGCCTACTGCGTTATAGGGAGGTTATCGTTATAAAGAGATGACACTGTATATTTTTCCTAAGTTCTCTGGTAACTACTTTACAGTGAAACCGATTTTGATAAATTACACGTCATTGCTTTCCTCTTGATGACCCGAGTGTCATTATGTACATAAAATTCTTGAAAATTTGAAATCTCGGATTTTGGGCGGCAATTTATGCGTCGTCAAAAAATTTTATTCATTCAAACCTGTTCATGAAAGTGTCAAAGAAATGAAGGGATTCAAAAACAGATTAAAAAAAGTTGGGTGTGGCGTTGATGTTAATTTGGAGGTTCTACTGCAAAAGTTAAGATAAAAACGCAATCAGAACATTAAATCCTCTCCCTTATCCACAAAATATGATGGATTAAAAATGCAAACGTTGAGAGGCACACCCAGAAATTGTGATAAATTTTCTTAATCTTATTTGATTATTTCTTGATTTTTAGTTGTACCTATAAAGTGATAATTAAAATCATATAAGGTTGGTATTTGTTTACGCCGTAATCGAGATTTTCAGTTCTTTTGATTACTTCATTCATATTACACATTGGGCAGCAAGGCCTTAGCTACTCAAATTTTTCGTTTTTTTAAAGTCAAGTGCTCGTCGGTGTTTTCAATAGAAGTGATAGGTTTTTTTTTATTATTTATGTTGTTATGTTTGATAAATCCTTTTTTCGGTAAATAAATTTCAAAATTTTTTTTATCATTCATTTTATTATATTTGATAAATCTTCCTTTCGATCAATGAATTTGTAGGTTTTTTCTTATCATTTATTTTGTAATGTTGATAAATATTGTTTTTGGTAAGTGAAATGTGTAGTAACTTACTTGATCCAAGGAATAATTCTTGTTTCGTGCCTCACATTCCAAATATAATACAGTGAAAATGAATATGTACTGTTTGAGAGACATTTTGAATTGACTTCAACTTGAAAAGTTTATGAAAATGAATATTTCAGGTATTTCCGATAAGAAAATATTACCCGCAACTATTCGCTATCGTTATCGTTAAGTTCTAGCGAAGTCCCAATTATAATGTTTAAAATATCTCATTAACATCGTATATAATGTGGCGAAACTACGATATGATGTTCTACGACTTCCATATATTCTTTGAATGTGTTTTGTCGAGAAACGAAAACATTCTATGTAAATTTGTGTAGTCATTCGCCTACAGAAAGCATTTTTCTTACTGCTATGAAATGATGAGTAGATCGAAACTGGCAGAAATTCGAATGTTTAGAAGTATCCTAATATGTATAATGTAACGCGTAAATTGCATGGTACTCTCCAAAAATTCAAGTTTTCCAAAAACGTTAACAAAAACAATGCAAACGTTAATATATTCAAAAACGAATTACTAGAATCACATATATTGTCTAAGAGCAGAGTGACACTTTTCGACATTTGACTTGAGAATTTGTATATGTTTTGTGTTACCTTAGTGCAAAGCCTGGCTACAAACCTGTGGATATTTATCGAGTCATATATTTTGAAATTGCAATTTGACAAAAAAAAATATATGAAAATATATGAAAAGAAACAATATAAAAGCCAGACAATTTTGTAGGGTTTAATATCCAGCCAAACGTTTGCTAAGTTATTTCTTCATAAAATCCAAGAACTGTATTCGAGGCACTACAAAGTCCAAATAAAATAATTTTCTATCAAGATGTCTGGTATACTTACCTCAAAAAAATTTCAACACTAGGTATATAAATAACGTCCTTCTTCGGAGAAAAGGGCAACGGTCCTTTTACGCCGCGTTTGTTCGCAATGGTACCTCCACAATTAAAAAAAAATAAGAAATATTGAAAAACTAGATTGATGAATAGTTTCAATACAATTTTAATGAAATTTCAAATATTTGGTAGTGACTTGCGCCTATTTATTTACCTAATGTAACTTTGACAACTTCTTATCGAAGAACTTCTTAACTTTAACTTCTTATAAGAAATATAGGATGATTCATTGAATGTGATTTACGCTTTACGACGAAACGCGTCACGTTACGTACAATAAGTGTTAATCAAATTCAAGTGTTTGAATCATCTTATATGTATTCCTACTTAAGACTGAGAAGAAAAAGTTGATCAGTATAAAAAGATGAATATAATAATTGTGAAAAAAATTATAACGGTGTTGTGCTGAATGTTCACCAGTTGACGAATGATGGATTTATTTGTAGTTTTCATCCAGTTTTATCGCAGATTTGAACTTGGTTATGTTAACCGAAGTTCTCAACTCCAATGACAATTCATTATACATCCTTGGTGATAAATAGGAGTATCTACGGAGGATATGGACTTACGGAATCAACAAGGAGTTCCTGCTATATCTGGTATTCATATAATGTTCAATATAGCAGCAACTGTCTATGTGTTTTTTGTATGATAGCAGCGATATAAAAAACATCTGACGTATATCATAGTCCAGGTAAGTGCAAATAGATTCTCCTAATTTCAAAATCTTCAGCATTTTTTGGCTTTGTTTCATAAAACGATTGATGTATTGAATTATACTTCATTATCGTCAGTTTGCTCATACAGCAAGTCAGTAAGATATTCGATATCTTGGTTAAGAAGAATTTTCAGTGGCCATTTTTTATATCTAGCTTTTTTATTACTGTATCATCTACGCAAAGATACCATATCGCATCAGACTCCGCCAAAGCTTTGTATATTATTGTTAGGTGTTTATGTCCTGAATAATTGGAAGATGTTTAAATTTGGATATTAATCCTCTAAACTTAACAATTAAGCTTCTGACGTGGCAGTCCCGTTTGAGGTACGAATCCATCATGATTCCTAAATATTCACATTCGTATGTGGAAAGAATGGTAAATGTAAAACCTGCTGTTTTGATTACAAGTGATTAATTAGGTGGTAATAAGCGCTTATCTAAATCAAAAGAGATGTGTTCTGTTTTTTCTATATTAGTGGTAAATGAATATTGCCTTAAAACATTTATCAATTTTCACAAAATCAGATCCAGCTTAGGTTTTAAGATTGTTCCAGTTCGATGCTAGTAAACTGTTGCAGTGTGATGAGCCAAACTGATTATTTTCCCTTCACTCTCAGACAGCAGAAGTTTATTTATATAAAAGTTGAATAGAATTGGTCGTAATATTGTTCATTGAGGTACCGATGAAGATTCCAAGATAGTTTTTGAAAAAAGGCCAGTATTTCTCAGGACCAAAACATTTTAAATTCTGAATAGATTGAATTTTTCAATTATTAATCGATTAAATTATGGAAAGAACGAATTTGCATGAAGAAGATTCCAATTTTACTATTATCTCTTCTCACTTCCTCTTTTCTAATTGTTTGATTAATTCAACTGAAACATTCATGCTATTTACTCACAAATATTTATAGAAATTTCTGAATTTTCCAAAAAATCCATATACATTCAACGTATTTCTGTAATTTTTTTCCTTTTTTTTGCACCAAGAAGAAGTAGTCGATCAGGCGAGATGTATTTTAAAAATGAGAACAAAAAACAAACAAAAAATCTATTTTACGATACAATAAATTAAAAATAACAACTTATAATCATCTATGATGAAAATTATTGGATACATCATAATTATTCAAATGAATTTTTTCAAATAAAAACATACATGGAGAAAAGTTACGGTAAACAAGAAATTAGGTGATACACAACTGGAGGCGCTTTTGGGTGGTCTTTGAGTTGAAACAGTGCTTGTTCCATTGTTACCAGCCGCAGGCTTTGGAATATAGGAAGTGCCTGTTGCGTTGTAACCATTACCAGAACCAGGTTTTGGAATAGACGAAGAGTTTGTTGCATTGTTACCAGTTTCTATGATGGTATTGTTTAAGGGCGGATCAATACCAGAGGAAACCAGAAAACTTCTACATCTGACTGGTTCTTGTTTCGTTGAATAAAGCGTAACATTCTTTGTTGCGTTATTAGTATTCCAGAATTGAGTAATTTCTCGTTCAACTTCTACTGGCAGCTGATACATTCCAGTCAGAACTATGTAGGGTGGCAAACCTGAAAATACGTATAATAGTCAGAGTGCAATTATTGGAATTTTCCGATGTATCAATAAGCAAATAATTATTGAATTTTTTCTGATTGAAATCTATAATTATAAACCTGTATGATATTTGTGGCTATTTTTTTCTTCACATAAAATGATAAGAAAAACCCCAGAAAATTCAAGAACAATCCATCGAATCAAACCACTCGAACAACATGAACATTGAAAAAAATTTTTCAATGAACCATTATACTTTGGATCAAATATTAAACATTTACAACAAATACAATATTCTAGGAAATTTTTTTTCTGAAACTGTTTTATTAGTTCATCACAAAGTCTGGTTGGATCATACTTATTCGTATACACCAGTTTATGAGTAATATATTGAGGAGGTCCGACAGGGTTATATACTTCTAATTTTCCACATATATTTTGAAAACATATCTCAAAAGGCTCTTAATAACCTTAACACAGGTATGGTGTCAATGGTAAAGTCGTTAATAACATTCAAGTGCTGTTTATGGTGTTAACATTGATAAATGATGTTCACAAATAAAAAAGTTATGACAATTAAAAAATAATCACGTCGAATATTTGTTAAATTCCACTGAAACTTTACTAAACTTCATAATAACGGTCCATCAAAATTATATAGACCTACATACTAACATACTCTATATTATATTATATAAACTTATATACTACTAGACCTATATTCTAGATGAAGCACTATATATGTATTTGCTCAATAAGACTCCCCAAATCATAGATAAAAGATTGTTCTGACTGGAAATGAAAGTGATGTTATGTGTCATAACTGACAGTATTGACAGGACGAGAGCGGTAATCTTTTCCTCTTCGAATTATATCTTAAAACAAAGGCGTGTTGTCTATAACAAGTTATGATCATAATAGACTGTATTCGTCTCATTGCCATAATTAAAATCATGAATTGAGTTTTGTTAAAAGGTATCATTCCATTCATTGACTGTTGGTGACCCGGGTCAGCTTGTATAAAAGGTGACCTTCCTTGACTTCAATAAATTCTTGAAACCATTTTAGCCTTGAATCGATCAACTTTTATCAGATATATACAAGTTGTTTGGTTACTCAACAGTTATCTGCCGATTTTGAAATAATATCTTGATGATAATCTGAATTAGTTTGGTTTTTGTTGTGTAATCTATATTACCCAGCTAAGGTTTTATTCCTGTCCACAAATTATCAATTGGATTAGGATGTGGCGACGTTTATGTCCATTCGGGACATGATATCTTCTTATGAAAAATTTCACCATCTCGCAGTCATGATAAAAAGTAAAGAAATTTTTGTTAAAAATTCCCTACAATCATAATCAACTTTTCCCAGATCTGTTTCACTCAGCTGTGCTCGAATGTATAGGTTTAATGATAATTGTTCGATGCAATTGGTCGAGCAGTTTTCAACAAGACTTTCTTGTCATATGTCAGAAATAATTTGAGGACTTTATCATGCTAGATTAACCAGGAATTTGATCGGTTCTTATTATTGTAGGCAATCGCAAAATCTAGCAAAAACAGGTTGAACGTTGTAAAAATCTTATTGATTTCATGCCAAACCGTATTCAGGAAGTTATTGAGGCCAGAGGGAACGTAACTATTTCATGTTCAACAAATTTTAATTGTATTTTTTTCATTTATATGCAACCAATATCTAAATGTTAATTTTTCAAATCATCATTTGTGTTTTTGGACACTACTGTAAACAGTAGTGAAACTATTGTTAACATTAGTTTTACTTCTGTAAACTATCATCTGTTTTTGGACAATAATTTGGACACCATTGTAAACAGTTCCTTCTGGACCTGTCTCGGAATAACGATATTGTGACATCTCACCTCAGCAGAAAAATACGATAAAACACAAGGTATGATTTAAAAAATTCATGTGTCGTTCTCTTTAGAGGAATATGTATTATTTATTATATTTTAGTGAGAATAGTGAGGGATATTATTATCAATCAATTTGAGCGCGTTTTGCTTATTGATAACTTCCTCATACTACTATTTTTGTTAATTGTAAAGTCTTTGTCAATTTACCTTTCACGGTAGTATTTGTCCGTATCAACAGGTAATAGGGCACATTATCTTTTAAAATTTCGACATTTCCTATGACGGATCCTTCGTCATTCAACAGTTTGATGGTGCCATTCGTGTCTTGAAGAGTCGCATAAATATCTGGATGGGCATCGGAAGTATACTTAAAATTGGCAGTAGTATTCTGTGCTGCTTTAGAGATAATTACGAAGGGGCAGTTGTTATTTTCATTTACATCGCTCGTATTTCTTACTATCCAGGTTCGTTCCAGCTGAAAATCATTAATGAATTAGAGAGTGTATGGTTTAATGTAAAATTTCAAGGATGACCAACAGCCGGTTCGTATTTTTTTTCATTTTACAGGGTGGTATGTAAATAAACGGCAAAATTTCAATTCAAATCGGAGAATATTTCCGAAAAAATTCTTTCGTTGTTTTCTGTCACTATACGTGTTTTAACATGCGTATCTGAACATTGGGTGTGAGTCATTGGACTACTTGAAAAGGTTCAGCTGAAATTCACTTTGTGATGCCGTTCATTTCAAAGCTTCATTTTTATCAATTTTTTTTTCATTTTAATTTGTTTTTTTTAATAGTGTTGGCGCGTTTACTTGATGCAAATCCATTATAATTGAATATAAACTAAAATTCAAACACTTGAACTTTTGATTGACACTTTATTGACAACATAGCATGACGCATTTCGTCGTTACAAACGACTTCTTCAGATATAACAGAATACTCTAACGGTACTCTAACAGAAGTAATTTGTAACGACGAAACGCGTCATGCTATGTTGTCAATAAACTGTAAATCAAAAGTTCAAGTGATTGAATTTTAGTTTATATTCAATTAATTTATTTGGTATATTTTACTTTCCTTCAGTGTATGTAAAATTTTGAAGTTATCAAAAGTGTTGTTTTCTTGGATAAAATTGAGATAGGTGAAATCTGATTTTTTCATTGTGTAGAAAGTATAGAGTCTCAGTAGTGGAACGGTACAGTGGCCCTATAACGGTTTCAGCTTGAACTGAGCGGAATCTGTAGGTCCCTCGTTCGTACAAGCACATAGTGCTTCACACCTATTGATCTTTCAAAATAAGAATTACAAATAGTTTGAAAAAGAATGATTGAGATCAACAACCTATCGCAACAAATTAAAAATTGCGTAGTATAATTATTTTTATATTTAAATAGTTGGCGTTTACAAGATGTAAATCCATTATAATTGAACATAAAATCAAGTTCAAACACTTGAACTTATGATTTACAACTTTATTGACTACATAGCATGACGCGTTTCGTCGTTACAAACGACTTCTTCAGATGCTGACAGAATAATGTTCGGTTTATGTAATGTATTTTTGTAATTTGTTTTGTGTAAATGTTTTTATGTAATGTCATTATTCTGTTAGCATCTGAAAAAGTCGTTTGTAACGACGAAACGCGTCATGCTATGTAGTCAGTGTAAATCATAAGTTCAAGTGTTTGAATTTAAGTTTATATTCAACTATGATTTTTATTCACACTACCTCACATACCGAAATTGAGGGCAAGTCTCAGGCAGATGTTGTAGCGAAATGGGCATCAAAGAATTCAGACAGATGGTTTCAGAGCCATACAATGGAATATATAAAATATCTGCATCATATAAAGTTGAACGTTTGTGGAAAGTACACCGACTACAAATAAATATGTTTTTGAAGCAAATCAAAACTGGTCCACTTCAAGTGATGATTTTTTTCAGTAATCGACTACTCTAAGTAGTCGATAAATATCCCGACTTCGACTAGACTGTACCATGTTCACACATGCTAATTTGCTCGAAAAAAAAGGCTACAATGTGCACAGAATATAGTCAATGATAATGTGCTCTACCACATTATCCTGAACTGTAAAGAATGCCAACCTCAACGGGAACCAACTGGTATGACGATAACTCTACAATAGGTCCTAAGACAAAAATCTGAAAAATTGAAATCTACTAATAAATTTCTAGAAATAATTTTTCTTATCAAGTCAATCTGAATCGAAATCCGAACCTAATTGTACCGTACTGCCAATGATTTGAGTTACGCAGCACATTTAGCTTTAATGAAAAAAATATTACAAAGCTTTAAAAGTTTTCAGAATAAGAAAATCAGATTTGACCAATGCTTAACATCCCACTCTACGAAAACCACAATGTTGATTTTTTTAAATTCAGTGGAGCTACATTTTAACGCCGCGCCGGTTCCTAACGGCCAATGTGCTTGTAATGAATGCATATTAACCAGCATATATTATTTCTATTTAACTACTCAAATCATAGACAAACACATACACCCATGCCTTCACCGGGGCTCGAACACAAGTCGGGTGTTCTGCCGACTAAGCTACGGAGACCTTTTGGTGTTTATTTGAAGATATTGCGTCCAGAAAATAGAGGTAAAAAATTCAGTTTATTAGAATTTCTTCAGATGCATTCGTATAAAAATGTTTATTAACATAGATATAAAAAGTATAAAATGAAAATGTTATTCACAAATTAATTCGTTCAAAACAGCTGTAGTACATTCAAAACCAGTTTTTATACCGCCTATAAACCAGTTCCAAACTGCCAATAACTATTCTCTTTTTTTCAAGTCAAATTTGGCAATTTATCGAACTGAATCTCTAGGAATGCTACTAGGAGGTTAACAAATTCAATTTTGTTGTATAAATAGGTTGCAATTAATTTATTTTAAATGTTACAAAAAGAGTAAGAGCTCCAAAAATCAGCCGCTTTCTGGGCACCCATGAATTAAAATTTTTGTGTGTATCTTGCGTCCGAAATCAATATCATCAATTTGTTCTGTATTTATTGTAATTATAGCTTTTTTTATATTTTTTACGACAAAATCTGTATGTCCAATTTTCATCTAGAAACAACCCGAATACTTAATTTCCCTACTTTTCCTTACTCTTTCCAACACGAAACACTCGATAAATTAACAAATCGATATTTTTCATCCCCTTTTAGCTAAAGTAATTTCAGTTACATGAATCGTTGAATCGTTTGCAATAATGTTTACCTCAGATTTATTTACATTTTTCATTTATATACTAATTAAATATGAGAGGACTCAGGCTAGTCCCATATGGAACCCCAAATTCTGTTTATAATTGTTTATAATTCTTCAGCGACATATCTGAATTTTACTTTCTGTTTCAAGTATGACTTAATCCATTTCAGAGTCGTCGAAGAAGTTTCATTCAGAGCGAAACTCGTTTGAACTTGAAAATAAAAATATTAGTGAAAATGTGATGATGAATACGATGGGAATTTTTGTTATTTAGCTTATTAATATCGAGGTTTTCATCTCTTTATGCCACTAAGTAATACTGCTTTCGTTGGCTTAATGAATTTGTAACCATATCATCAACATTACTATCAGATATAACCTTCAAACCTAGATGCGTACCCTGAGATTTGAACCCATTACGTCTGCTTCATCCCAATAGAAATTGTTGACGTTATAATGAAAACGACGATAATAATGATGAAATTGTCGTGGTAATTACACTTATTCCTTCATACCGAAAACTCTTTCATAGTGAACGAATGTAATGCATCTTCCTTACCTGTGTTAAATTGTACTTTCCGTTAACAAATACGAAATATGAACACACAATGGCCACTACTAGAACATGGCGTTCCGAAGTATTCATTTTAATAACAGTCAACAATAACTCATATCTACTTCGAAACTGTTTGTTCTATAAAGAAATGTTTATCGTGTTTCCTTCCTGGAATGTTTCGAGACTGACGAATCGGTATTTTGGTGGGAGAGACCTCTACATTACGTGCGATGAATACTGTTGAATTTCTGTCTGTTATGAACAATGTCGAAGGCTGAATGATACGTACAGTTTTCTTTATTGCAGAGAAATTTCTTTCTCAAGTGTTCGTGTATTAGTTCAGAGATGGCGCTATCATATTCAACTATATTATTTTGTAAGGAACCTTTTAACAATATACTCCGGTCAAAATAGACATTCAAGGTTACATTAATTCGCACCCAGCTGAAAATTGTCATGAATATTGGGGACCTTATTACACACAATTTGTCAATTATCCTCATCAATCCAACGTGTGGAAAAAAATGTATTCAAGGTAAAAGTTGCAAATATCGGTTTTTTGAGTTTTCCAGCTAAACGGTAGGTTTTATTATAAAAATAGATGAGACAAAAATTATTCATCATGCAATTATCTATAAAAATTGTTCATACACTTTTTTTCCTAAGAATCATCATTTCGGAGATATAGCGATGCAAAATGATGAAAAAGTTGTGTTACTCATAATATGCACACGTTTCCGCGCCACCCGTGAGGTAGTGTACAATGGCGCGTTTTTTTTACGTGGTTTCCCCGGTAGGCCTATTCCACGATCTATTGTGGTTCTGTTGAGTTAAAAGCTATTGTATAAAATTGAAAATGGTACTATTGTAATGGCAAGTGCGGTGTAAGTAATGAGTAATTTGAGAAAATTATTCGTCTGATTGATACTCTTCTAATGGAACATAATCCATACTGTCTTGTTCTTCTTCTCCTTCTTCCTGCTGGGTACAAACAAATTGTTCAAAGAGCGATGCATCAGATGTCTCCTCGCATATATCGTAAGAATCCTCTTCTACTGGAATTGAACAATGCTAATGAACAAAACAACCTTGCTTTTTTACAGCCGCACTTAGCATTACACCCCGTTTTGCAATTGCAAAAAATTGAATTGAGGAGTTTTTCCGATGCAGGAGGGAGTAAAGTTTTAACTGGTTCCAATATATTGTCAATTAACTTCCAACCCCAGTCTTCTGGGTTTAGTTTATTACCGAGCCATACTTGAACTTGATTATATACCCGAAATAGATGTTGCTGAGGAGAAGCAGACGACGTTGGAGAAAGACAAGCTAATTGTACTTGTTTTTTTATGCGTATTTTTAGCAAAAGATGAGTATCGAAAATTATCTAAGCACGTAATTTTTTTTGGAGCTCCGTAAATGGAAAGAAGAAAGTGAATTCCGTTGGTGATTACAGCTTGTAGAGTAGCGGTACCTTCTTTGAAAACATCAGCACAATCAACTAAAGCTTATCTCTCAAACAATTTCAAAACTATTCTTTTACATCTCCTGAAAAATGTTGATGTCGTGTCGCAACCAGTTACTTTCGGTTGGGGTTCGAACAGTGAGCAATACCAACAAATCAACATCTTCACCAACAACGATAGTTGGATTTGTCGAAGTAAATTGTTCTATTGCTGTTTCAACTATCATGACATCAGCACCATTATCAGCTTGCTTTACAGAGATATTTTCAGACATACATTCATACAAATTCAGACAATTGTATAATATGTATGTATACGACCCGAAAACTAATATTTTTACTTATAATATCGTTCTATAACGTTTAAAACGGTAATTGACATACATATTATGAGTAACACAACTTTTTCAACAATTTCCGTCGCTATATCTCCGAAATGGGGATTCTTAGGAAAAAAAGTGTATGAACAATTTTTATAGATAATTCCATGATGAATAATTTTTGTCTCACCTACTTTTATAATAAAACTTACCGTTTAGCTGGAAAACTCAAAAAACCGATTTTTGCAACATTTGACCTTGAATAAATTTTTTTCCACACGTTGGATTGATGAGGATAATCAACGAATTGTGTGTAATAGGGTCACCAATATCCATGCCAATTTTTAGCTGGGTGCGAATTAATGTAGCCTTACCCCTATTTTTGGAGCTAATTTGACCGGATCAATACTGTCAAATTGAAAATAAGTTGTTCTGGGGTTAGGTTTGTAAATTACACTGTGTCCAAAAATAATTATATCTTTGTTTTCAGCAACCAGACCCATGATAACTATTACAATTATACAACTATTTAACAGAAATACTACCAAGAAATTTTAAATTGATGGATTTACACGAATTGGAATTTTTTTCCGGAATTCTAAGCGATCTCCATTCAGTAAGGGCAGGCCAACAAAATTTTGTGAATCGGTTGTTATACATAAAATCAATTGTATTGAAGAATACACATGTTAGTGCTTGAATAACCGACAACATACACACACATACATACCACACTCATATCCTCCCACCTTTTGTACTGATTATTGATTATTCTTTTTGTAATTCTAATCAGAAACAAAAGATATTATTATATTGTCAAAGTATAGGTTGATTTTTGTCTTCAAGCTTTAATGAGTATGTTCTCTTTAGTCCTATTCAATGTCAATGAAGAAAATGAATCAAACTTTGAAATTATTCCTATTTTTATATATATTTATAATTTTTTTAAATAATTGAATTGAAAAAAATTGAATAATTGAAGTAAAAATTCAAATTCTTCAATTTTTCAGAATGATAGGACACACTCGATGATAAATGAGGGTATTATGAGAATAATTATTTATATTCCATGTACTTAATATTACTTACCTTATGAAAGTCGTATATTGCGTGAACCGAATACACAGAAAATGCACAAATTATTGTTATTAGTAAAATAGAGCTCTTGTGGATGTTCATTTCGATGTATAATATCTGCTTGTGCTAATATTACTCAACTGTTAACTGGGTATATATACACTAATTAAATGAGCTGAGTTATAATGTTTAAAGACTGATAGGTAAATTTTCGATTGTGGAAGAGACTAAAACATTATAAAACTCCTTTACATAAAACAATCTGATGCGATTGTTACATCTGCTTTATTTACAATGCATGAGATCATTTGCTTTGTCAATAATATTTGTTTGTTGAGATCAAATGCGCTGAAATGAGGTTTTGATTTTATGATGGCAATCTTGGAGATTAATTTCGTAAATTTTGAAAATTTCGGATTATTACTGGTAGTTTTCAGTTTTTACGAGGTTGAAAAAAATGTACACATTAAAGGAATGCCTTAGCAGAGTTGATTTCAAGCGATAAACCTTGGAAAAAATCGAAATCGATGCCAGCACGTGATGAAAGCACAAGGCATATTGTTTCGTTTTTTTAAGAACTCATCAGTTATGCCACGTCAATCGTCATATAAAATTTACCTACAGAGAGCAGTCAATCATGATGAATTATTGAGTCGATTATTGACTTTATCACTCAAATTCTTGTACAATTTACTGCACAGAAGTATCAATTGTCCTCCTCTCTTGTCCGCCTTGACATTTTGTGTTTCTAGGCAAAATTCTCCTATCAGAAAATTATTCCACATAGAGACTCCAAGAACCAACTCTCTAATACAATCCACCATCTGGTTGATGGAGTCTACATTTAATGAGGTTGCTTTAGAATGTGACATTCACGTTGCCTCTATTGCAATTATTATTGGCAATTGTGAACAAGTTAAATTGACTAAAATCAATTGAATTACATTGATGTCTTTGTCATATTTCATTTAATTTTTTTATTAAGTTCATAGTTCATTTTTTCAGTCTCCGTTATTTCATTTAATCATATTAATTTAGTTATTCAGTTATTATCCAGCTTTATTTTATTATTGTCTACAATTGGGTATTATACCTTTTAAGAATAAAGAACTTTTTATAATATTCAATATGAATATATTTCGCTCAGCACGATTACGAGGGAACCACTAGCGCAACCTATGGACACTTGAAAACATCAGGCTAGGTGTAAGAAGTCAAAATAGATGTTGCAAATTTAGCAGATATCCTTAATAGATATGGACGTGTGAACATTCGATGCTTAATGTGTCCATGATTTTCTATTGATTCCTGTAGATGGAATTCATGAAGCAATCAATTCATTATTTCATAGTAGTAAAAGAGTAAACTTTATTTAGCATAGCTAATACACTTTACAAAAGACAAGTTACATATACAACATCAAACAACATATTTCACCCTAGATATTGTTCTTTACAAAATAATACAATCATTTTTTAAACTCATTATGATTCTCACATAATTTTAGGTTCGAATCTAGACTATTAAATAAAATCATTCCTTTCGCACATAAATTATTTAGTCATTTAGATGTAATACACTTATGAATGTGGAAACCATTTTGTTCCCTAGACCTTTTTTGGTAACCATGTACATTTTCAACGTATTTTACACTGTCAAAGATATAGCTAGGAACCTTCCCATATTTTGTTTTATAGACAAAGTCTAGAGTTTTATATACTATTATCTAAAATTATATAGTTCTGTACTTCGGAGTCAAAAGAAGGGGCTTGGAAGTTGATTCACGAGTCATAGCAGTGACACAACTAATGAGTTCCTTGTAGAACGAAACAGTCTGTCGTGTTATCTCATCAAATGTTGTCATCGATTTCAAAATTCTTTAACATGTATTCCTTGAAGGAAAATGGAGACTTCTTTTCGTCCCAGCTCAGCTATGTCATCATCATTTCGATTATTTCGAAAATTTGTTCGAGTTGATGTCCTAGTATTTTCTTTAATAATGTTTATAAAGTACGTTGAGCACGATAAAATCGTTTTTAAAAGGATATCATCTGGTGATGGTCAGTTATAATTTTCGGTTGAAAATTTTAAACTAAAATTTGCTGAATAAATGAATGAAGGGATATATTTTTTTAACTTTATCGACTTGTCACAAAAGAAACGAATATGCTTGCTTTCTTGGACATAGCTTCTTCTCCAGTTTGAGAAGACCTGGTATACATAACCTCAAATTTTGCGTGTAAAATTTTTTATTCATCATTTAATGAATTCTGTTTTTTGCAGTGTTCTCGAAGGGCCAGTGCGAAACGGGGAAGTATAGATTTCTGGCCAAAAATGGTGGTTATGTTTGGGTGTTAACTCAAGCAACTTTAATTTACGACAAGATGCAGAAACCCCAGAACGTGGTGTGCGTGAATTACGTCATAAGGTGAGTGCTCAATTCTATCGAATACGAATTTTCAAATTTGTTTACGAATATTTCTTAATAAAATTCATGTTATCATAAAAATAAAACTGTTATGAGTGAAAGAAATTTAAACAAATTTGAATTTTTTCGTTCGGTATGTTTGCCACCTCGATTGAAATTATTTCCTTATTTATATTTGATACACTGTGAACTATATTTCCGTTGAAATGCTTGAAATAACACATTTTATCAGTTTGAACGGATGTTTGAAGTAATATCAATGTTGCCATTTTACACGCAATTGTCAAAATCACGGAATACGATATAAATATTGTTAAAGTTGTTGCGTTAAAAGTCTTAAACAGTTCAACTCTTTATTGAAACCTGCTTCAAAAAACTCAATTTCTGGGTTGGTTTTATTAAGTATATGTACCTATCATTATTATTTCGCTGAGTATTATGAAAAATCTCCTAATAAAAAATGATTCATTCTTGATTAAACATCAGCTAAGTTGTGTTTGATAGCAAACAATCGTTTGGCTGTTTTTGAGATTTAGCCTTCTCAAAATATCAAAATTCGGGTATTCTCTTAGTAACAAAGCAACACTGTAAACTCACGCAGAAAACGTAAGTTACATTCAAGCTACGAATTACCTAATAATAATAACCATGGGAAATGAATGAAAGAAATAATAATAAATAAAAGAATAAATAAAATAAATCTGAAAAATGAGGATATGTATAGATTAGACTGGGCAGAACAATGACTATGTTTTTAACGATAATGTGAAAATATAATTTATCAATAAAGTGATAAATAAGTGGTGTATTAAACCCTTAAGAAAATGAAATTTGAATTGACGTGAAATAAGCAGTTGCCTCAAACTTTGATATGTTTTTCAATTTTGCGTTACAATTTTGGATTTTTGTAACCACCAAAAATATCAATATTTTTATGTTTCGAACTACCCGTTTTCGAGAAATTTATATTCTATAAAAAAGGTTTAATTTATTATTTTTGTCGCCTAAACACAAAAATCATTAATTTTTTAATTAGGGTTTAGGTCATTCTCTTTTTCGGTAGTTATTCTAACAGCCAAATTTTTTAAAATTGACATCTTAAATGAATTCTTACAAATTTGATAAGTAGGCTTTCCTTAGGATTTTTTAATTACTGATGATGGACGATTAATGTAAAATGTCTAACATTGAAATCTGCACAATTTGGATTTTATCCCCGTTATTTTTTGAATGTGAATTCAATGTATTTTTGAACTATTTGTTTCAATTGTTGAAATCTAAGTAAATTTATTACAAACGTTTAAATATTGTTGGATCAATTGAATGAGGGTTTTCGCGTATGAAAAATCCGTTAGATGGCAATACGTAGACGTGAAATCCGTCTGTTGCATGATTGGTTATTTTTGACATAACATTGACAGATATGTCAAAATTCACCAATCACGTAGCAGTTAGACCTCATATCCAGGTCTTGCTATCTATTAGATTTCTCATACGCGAAAATGCTCATTAAGTTATAAGTTTTTCCATTCAACAGGACTCACAGGTAGGTCATTTATTTTTCTTATTCATTAAATGAAGATAATTGTGGTGATATTATTCTTAATATGTTTTTTCATACCGGGGTGGCAGACATATTTTACTCGTTTTTTAAGTTGAAATTTACTGAATTGCTCGTGTCGGTACGCACACGTTGAAAGTAATAAGCACTTGTGACTCTCGGTTTTTCTTTATCAAGTAAAAAGTGACATTGTTTTGAAGATCCACAAATTGACTTGCTAACTAGCTTACAAATCTAAGGATCAGCGGAAATTTTTATAAGAATGAAAGCAGGATTACATTTATCCATTTTTTATAGGTCATAAAATTGCATTCCTCTATTTTTTGACACAGATGTGTATGTTGATAATGCTATAATGCAATTTTGTTTGTTTCCATGTATGCTACTCAATCAACACACATTGCACCAAGGTGCGGTGTGTGTTGCATACGCTCGTATATGAGTAGATTGGATATCTCATTAGAAATATAAATGTTCTCTTCGTTTTTATATAGGCATAGATAGATATCTGACATTTTAATTGGGTTTGATATGAATCGCGAATCCAAATATCATTATATATTCTATCCTTATTACATGATTTTTGTCAAAAAAATTCATTTTATTCGATGTCATTTCAAATCGAAAATGAATATCGTGAATGAAAGAACTGATTTAGAATCTTGGATATTTTCTTCAAGGAACTAGTTAATTTTGAAATTGTCAAACTTCTCCAATAGTTGAAAAAAATGGATTTTCCAAAAAAAAAGCTCTCGTGAACTTTGACTTTGTTCTATGAACGTTCTTGTTTCTTAGATTCAAGACCGAAATCGATTTCTTTATCACACTCATATTACAGGGATCTTTTACGTGAATAACTCATGAAACTGAGAAAAGAGGGCACCACCTACCATGAATTACCAGATTATATAAACGTGTCAAAAATACGTTGCAGTTTTGAATAGATAACCAAATATACAATTGACTTCTCGAGTATTCCTGTAAATGTTGATGTTATGATTCCTATAGATGGAGCTATGATGTAGGTTTAACTCGTCAATTTTATTTTGGTGTCGTCAGTTATCCTTATATCCTCATATCTTCTTATTTGTTTCCTTCTTTTTTACTGATACGGTTCTCTTCTGGTTCAGAACGTATTAAAAAAATCGTTTGGAATGCAGGCGAGGCTCTTGTTATCCTGATGTAATTGCAGCAGCTCTACTCGTTTTTGAGCTCTACTTAAAACGCAATCTATTTACCGAATAACAAAGACCTGTCATATATCTCTCGTACATCATTGCCATGAGGTCGTTTGTTTGGGCTGCGTCACATTTCCGCTTCGTATATCAAACAATTGTTTGTATGAGCCCCCGCAGAAATTATCCAATTGATGAACTTAATCGACCAGGTTGTTCGGTTTATATTCGAGTGTCTTTTGATCTGAAAAGATCTAGCTTGAAAGTAATGGGATCGTAAAACAACCGGATCTTTTTAAGAAGTAATCAACATTTTTGTTTTAATAATATTTTTTCTGAATTCAACATGACTTTTAATAATGAGTGTATTCGATTAAGCTTATAGAATGCTCCGCTATTTAACAATGAAATTTTGTCGTGAAACATGTTATTGAAAGTTCCTTGAGATGCCATTCATTAACTGATTCTGTCGAATGAATAATTGTAACATAATGAAAGAATATTTGTGAAGGTTACCTACTGCAAAATTTATGGTTAATATATTGGAATTGAGAGTTCTGATTGGGAGATGCTTTCACGTATTTTTGAAACATTGTAGTTTATCTGGGGACTCCTCAGTAGTGCCCATCTTTCGACCAAGCATGGTAGACAAAAGTATTCATTCCAACTAGTTCATTTTATCCGAATACAGGGTGTATCTGTGAAGGATAATCATAGTCGCCATCTATGGGAAGGCCACGAAATCGCAACCCAAGAAATTAAGGAAATATACGTAAAAAAACAACTTGTGTTGTTTGTATATATTATTATACGATTATAAAATATTGTAACATCAGTTGCAATTTTTGTCAATTTCGGTTTTCTTCAACTTCATTTACTCAGTTACATACATATATATATATACATATATATATATATATATATATATATATATATATATATTTCTTGAAATTGATTTAATAATATACTAGAACGTTTCAATAGTTTTCATAATAAATTACAATTCACACTTGAAGAAGAAAAAGATGAAAAATTAAATTTTCTTGATATAACAATTATAAGAAAAGATAACAAAATTTTTACAAGATGGTACAGAAAAGAAATAAATTCGCAACGAACCATAAATTATATAAGTAATCATCATTATTCCCAGAAAAAGGGTATAATAATTAATTTTATAGATAGATCACTAAAATTAACATCACCATGTTTACGACATGAAACACTTGAAGAAGTTCGTACTCTTCTCATGAAAAATAATTACCCATCAAATTTAATCAACAAAATCATGAAAAGCAGAATTCATAAATTATATAATACTTTAAATTCAAAAAGAAATGAATCTAACGAAAATAATTACATTCCCTTACCATATATTCCAAAACTAAGTACAAATATTGCTAAAATATTAAAACCTTATAATTTAAGAATAGCACATACTGCCAAAAATCAAATCAAAGAAATATATACAAAATTAAAAAGTAAAACTGTAATTCAGAGAAAAACTCATACAGTTTATAATATTCCGTGTAACAATTGCAATAAAAGCTATATCGGTCAAACAGCACAAAATCTCGAAGAAAGAATCAAAGCACATAAATACGCGAAAACTCAAATCACAGCCTTAAATAAACATAAAATAACAGAAAAACATGATTTTGATTACAAAAATACGAAAATTTTGGCAACTGAAAAAGACAAAAAATGTAGAGAAATTTTAGAAATGTTACACATTCGTAAAAATTTGGAAAACACAGTCAATGAAAGAACGGACAATAAACATCTAAATTCTATCTACAACAACTTAATAAACCTCACAAATAACACTCGCAAAATAAACACACAACAATCACAAAACATCACATCTCACAACTCATTCTTTCCAGATCTACCTTCAATTTCACACACATAAACGAACAATATACACATTCTGGATAAGTATATAAAAAACTATATGTAATTGTATATATGTAAATATAATCACACTTGAGAATCACCTGGCTTACCATGAGTTTTTCAGAGGTTTCCTCATGGTGAAGAAGACTAAAACTTCCGAAGCGAATGCTGAGCCAGAAATATTCCTCTGATAATGAAAATCAATAAGTAAATATACAAAAAAACTAATTTGATTTTTCAAAAAATTAAGTTTGACATTTGATATCCATAGTAACTCATAAATTCAATTATTCATTAGTTTTGACAAAGTTGTAATATAACAACAAAACGTCAACAGAAATAAACTTTTTCATATTAAAAAAGCCTGTTAATGCTAAAAACTTTCAAAAAAATATATATATATATATATATATATATATATATATATATATATATATATATATATATATATATATATATATATATATATATATATATATATATATATATCTCTTTTTCAATTCATAGAGATTCATATATCTTCTTTCACTTTGTTTTCACATTAAATCCGTAATTTTGTTTTTCATATTCATGAAAAGAATTTTACAATAAACGCTTCCGCCGCTGGTTTATTTGAATATTACTGGAAAATGTTTTTATTTTTTTATTATTCCCAAAATTCTTTTGAAATTTTGTTATTCAAGGAGTAATACTAAGATTCAGAGGTCAATGTTAGCGAATTCGAAAATAAAGTTCAAACTATTAAATATGCGAATAAATGTCACAATTAAAATATGAAGATCCCTATACATAGATGTTTACATTATAAAAGAGATTATTTTGGATGAGTTTTGTTACATAATCTGAAATAACAAACATAAAGGAAAAATTTGTGTTCATTTAAAGGATTTAGCAGCATGTGTTTTGAGTATATTATAGGGATTCAAATTTTCGATCAATTTAATGCAGTTTTAGTGTGAATTTAATATGATTTTGTAATTATCTAATCAAAACATGATATGAGATATAGTTTCTGATGAATAAATGATGAAGACGTATTACAATTATTCTTAGTTATGCAATAAAATAGTCGAGACGATTCTATCTGAATATCGCGATTTTGAAATAATTTTTAAAGGGTGCACGGTATATATGCAATGACTCTATAAAGTGAAAAGGTCTTATCGTTATTATCATCATCATATCTGTTTACTTATCTCAAATAATCTTAAATAAGAATGCATGTCATGGAATTATCTCTATACTTACATCATTCTCGTCAAGTGAAACGCAAATATGCCCTAATAAGGTAAAAATAACTAATGAGAGCTGCTACGTCTAAAAATTGAGAAAAGAAAGCGAAGCGAATTGAATTAGAAAGACGAAAGTGTATTGACAGGATATCCGACCATAAATATTTATTCATATAAAGTTATAAATGGACTGCAGTTCAATAGGTATCCAGCCAGATCGCACTTCTTTAATAAATGATTTCCTCTCGGGAATTTATTATTCATCCCGATGTGAAGTATCGAACACTTTCAAATAAGAAAAATGTATCCTTACTTGGGATTTTTTTGATTCGGGTAACGTCGGGAACATCTGCCAATGAGACATCGCCGCTCCTACTACATTAAAATCATATATCTGATTCGTATTATGTGTAGGTAACATCTGTCATCTCACCCCCGCATCTTCATTAGCTTCATTAACCCTTTTAGAACCATTTGAACTCGTAGACCTAGTAAAAGCATTCATGCCCGGTTTCAGATCCAAGATCTACCTGTTGGTAATCATAATGATAATGAATACTGAGCATTGTTTCTGGCAGGAGCCTGTTTCTCAGAATAACTCACTGTCTGCTCTTGTCTGTAACTTAATTTCCGAGAATGTTCTGCAGACACCTTTAAAGTTATAATTTCATTCATATAAGTTGTCCATTTCATGGCATTCTAGGTACTAACGCATCAGTGAGAGCTGATTGTGATTGTACCTGTTTAGCACCTTCGGTGGTGTTGGAGATCTTGTAGGACTTTCGTGTTGATGTTGGTTTCGGATTGAAGCTGCAGCTTGTTGTGCGACAGAGGTTCGCCTTATCATCATACTGACACAGACGTCCTGCTTGCTGTCCTGTCCAAACAAGCTCTGGCCAATCACAGGCAGCGACCTTTATCCAAGGCGTTCATCAGTTCTTGTCTCCATTTTCATGGGGTGTAAACAGTTTCTTCGGTGATCTAGATATCTAGGACCCGTTGGGATGTCACTCTCCAATCAGTCTTTCCACTTCCCGTGCAGGCTTCTTTGCTAGGGAGAGACATGTCTTCCCTGGTATTCTGTAGGTGCAAATATTTGACCTTCTGACCCTCTGTAACGTGCTGGATTGTCTCAGATGGTTCGCATCCGTATAGTTACCTTCCGTCTCTCAATATTAGGTCTTTAACTATGTATTTTAAGTAATTATGGGTTGAACTGACCTGGTGGTAACCTAGGTAACTAGGACCCGTTGGGATGTCACTCCCCAATCAGTCTTTCGACTCCCGTGCAGGCTTATTTGCTAGGGAGAGACATGTCTTCCCTGGTATTCTGTAGGTGCAAATATTTGACCTTCTGACCCTCTGTAATGTGCTAGATTGTCTGAGATGGTTCGTTACCTGCTGTCTCTCAATCTTAGGTCTTTAACCATGTATTTCAAGTAATTATGGATTGGAATGACCTGGTGGTGACCTAGGTAACTAGGATCCGTTGGGATGTCTCTCCCCAATCAGTCTTTCGACTTCCCGTGCAGGCTTCTTTGCTAGGGAGAGACATGTCTTCCCTGGTATTCTGTAGGTGCAAATATTTGACCTTCTGACCTTCTGTAATGTGCTAGATTGTCTCAGATGGTTCGCATCCGTATCGATACCTGTCTTCTCTCAATTATAGGTCTTTAACTATGTACTCGTATTTCAAGTAATTATGGGTTAGAATGACCTGGTTTTGAATATGGTGTTCCTTACTTTTGGGAAAATACTCTACCTGAGACCAACCAGTAGTTACACGCTTCTTTGTCGACATTTTCCTTCGCGGTCTCATTAATGTGCCTCCTTTGCTCATGTGCCTGATTAGCAAGGGTTTTTCTCAAATCGGATGAATACAGAAAAGATACTAAAATTCACATATATATACTAAAACAGAAACTTGTAATCATTGTAGATGATGAGTTTTTTCTATCAAACTATACATAATAATTGCTCTAACAGTTGTGGTGTATAGTAATTTTTTGTTTAATTGCTCCTTTTATTGAGAAGTTGGTTTAATTGGTTCATTACATAATATATATCTGCAATCTGTTTTAATATAAATTTTGAATGTGAGCTTGTGGTCCATTATCCTTTTTAGATATTCAATCATTCTGCAGGAGTTATTTTGTGACTGTTAATATCGAGTGTGGAGTCTGAATATGGTTGTTGTTATGATAGATATTATTCGCTCGGTCTTGTTGAAGTTCGCCTGTATTTTCCAGTAATAGTAGTACGTTTTTATTTTGTTTATGTGGTATTTAATCAGCTAGTTTGCTGCTTGAGAGAAGGAAGACTTGGTTACCTTGCAGTGTCATGGGAAAACAGTATCTCCACCAAAGTGCTATGGAGAAGACGTCATTTGTAATGAGTTGTTCTATACAAATTATATTTTCGATAAAATGATTCAGATATTGTTTGAAATAATTTTTCGTTACGAAAAATGAGTATTTTTAATTGAACTCGTAGAACGTACTTTTTGGTTTCATTTTTCTAGTTTCGAATCGTTCATTATTTTACGCAATAGCTTTTCTTGATTTATTGATCGAGTTGTTTCTGAAATAATGATTGATATCGAATTAAAAAAATCCAAAAGACGTTAATGCTGATTTGGATATCAACCTTTGGAATTAGATACGTAATTAGTGTTATTTTGTTACTTTAACTATGTAATAGATTATTTTAATTGGTACAATTTTATTTTTCATGTTTACTAATTTTCTACAAATATAACCATTAATAGTTATGTTATAGTTGCATAATCGGTAGTTGTAATCTACATCAATATTCAGATTATTTCGGTTTATCGGGAAAAAATATGCAATTATATCCATATTCGAATGAATGGTTTTTCCATTTATATAATATCATTAGCGTAGCGTTATTCAGTATCGAATAAGTGTGAACGAATATTATGTTGACTGAGTTACTCAAATATTTGGCGCCAATATCGCTTTTTTTCTACTCAAGGAGACGTCTTATAATTAGTCCGGACAAGATGTTGTTTTTAGTTATTTTGAGCGTGAAAAAATAGCGGTAACAATTTTTTTCCATGTAAACACAGCTGATTTATATACATTGAAAAAATATATTATTTTAAATCGTTGACGAAATGTCATATGAATGTAACTCATTCTAGTTACGTAACGTTGTTCATTTTCTAATAGTTTTTTTTTGTTCGTGATTAACTGAAATTGAAACTCAATGGAAAATAATTGCGTAAAATTATAGAAATTAATTTATTGTGAAGAGTTCCTCACATTATACTTTTACATTCATTCGGTTAATATAGTAATTGCAACTTGTAAGAATGCTCACGAAAGGACTAAATTCAATTTTGAGCCTGATGTTACATTAGGTTGTCCAACAAAAATATTATTTCAATTTTACGAAGAATTCACAATAGAATACAACATTTGAAAAAGGAGAATGGCCTCAAAATTAAATCCTTCAAAGTACGGTTCAATACTTCAGTATGATTTTGTTAACAGCAAAGTCTTAACTGAATTCTTAAACAAATGAGCTTTCAGTACTATCAAATTCGACGGTAAATGGTTGAAGATTTCAACTACTCTGATCAGTAAAGGAATACTCAAATTTAGCTGTTTCGTGCTTGAAATAAGTAGCACATCTTTGTTGAATACTCATGATTACTATTCAAGAAAATCGAATATTAAACGAGGTAATCGCTCTTCGGTAATACGTCCAATTTTTTTTCAATAGAGTAGCCGCACAGCAGTATATTATAGTTCAGATAAAGATATACAAGACAGTAATATGCATTCATGACACAGTTTCTAGTTACAATGTTCTTAATTCTAAATATTGCGTAAAGTGAGCTACTCAATTTTTTACATAAATCTTCAATATGAGTTTTCCATCCCAAATTTCGGTCTACATATATTTTAAGGATGTTAGTTGTTTCGTATGATGGAATAGTCAATTATACAGTACATACGAGTATACTATTAATTTCATAAATATCTGTTTAGATTTCTTACATGCACAAATCCAAAAACGTTTTGAAAATCCACAATTTTGTGGCTAAATGTCAATAATTCAATAAAATAATGAATGGTATTGGCGTTTACTTGATGTAAATCCATTATAATCAAATATAAGAAAAAATTCAAACACCTGAACTTTTCATTTACACTCTTATTGAAAACATAGCATTACGCTGTTCGTCGTTATAAACCTCTTCAGATGCTTTTAGAATACTGTCTCTGTCAGTATAGTCTGTCAATATAATCGGTATTCTGTTAGCATTTCAAGAAGTCGTTTATAACGACGAAACGCGTCATGCTGTATTTTCAATAAAAATGTAATCAAAAGTTCAAGTGTTCAAGAACATCTAAATTACGGATAATTTTGACTTCAATATTTTTTTGGACTTAATTCGATTAAGCGATATATTATTTCATATGTTTATTGCGAATGAAGTCTACTCGTGCATTTAATTCTGTTTATATGCCAATTGTTGTTTTACGATAGGTGTATATATATACAATATGGGTTACCAGTGAAATATCAGGAACGCATCTATTTTAAAATTCATATCATCTCATTCTACGTCAGAAAATATTATCTAACGTACGGTATTTACGTAATTCCCGCGCAATGAACTAACCACCTGACCAAAGTTATCGCTAATTCCACGCGATATGTTGCCAAAAATTGCATTGAAGTTCTATTTTTGAAGCCGCCCGATAAATCGGAGGTGGTAGTCTTTTTATTCTGAAATGTTTCTGTGTAAACAATCATTCCGTGATTTATAGTTTCTGAGCAGCTTTTACTATCATTCTTATCACTAATAATACTAATACTTGGAATAAATGAATAACACTTGGCTTGGCTTAACAAACATTTCATTAAATTATTGCTCAACAATTGTATCTGGGTTCTACCCCATTTCAAAAGTTATACATACTCAAGAGCAATCAACAATATTATTAACAAAAGATCAGCGAGTAACACAGATCAACGAAAAAAATGTTTGTAAACACTTTTCAAACCAGTTTACTTAATAATTACCACATGAAAATTAAACATCAAGCTTTTTTTCGTTAAATTACAATTTTCATTTAGAATGATATTGAATTATTAAGATGCGAATATTATGTGCTTATTTTTTGTATTTTCTCTCCCTTTTCTCTGTAAAATTTCTTGCATAGCTTTTTCTCATACATTTTGTTGTTCTTTGTGAAGAGACCAACAGTAATCAACTATCATATTATTTTATATCCTGATGAAACTGTTCCCCTTGCTCTTCACTCACATCGCCAAAGTTTTCAGGAAAAAATCAAGATGTTATGCAAGAGGTGGATTTTAAAGCTCATCAGACAACCAAGATTTTCAAATTTGTCAATCATGTTTAATACGATAATTTCATAATTAAGAGCTCTCACATTACCCAAAAACTTAGTGACAACTTCTTCAAATGATATCCAAGCTTCTTTTTCTTTTGTACTCATTGTTGCTTCGAAATTGGAATCGTAATCAATTTACGAATATCAGGCCCAATGAAAATTCCTTCTTTCAGTTCAATTTCGGATAAATGAGGAAACGTTTTTCACAAATATTTAAAACAACCACCTTTTTGGGGCAAGGCTTTCACAAATTGTTTCATCAAGCCCAATTTTATGTGTAGTGGTGGTTTCTTTCGGGTCATTGCTTCGTGAAACAATGTTGATCTCTTTCTCTACTGTCCCACTCACATATAAAACATGGAAACACAGAATTATTCCACCTAGATACTCCGACAACCAACTCCCTAATGTAATCACATATTTGGTTTATGGAGTCTACATTCAATAGAGTTGCCAATAATTGTGACATTCACTTTGACTCCATAGAATTTGATATCAGGAGTTATGTGAACAACGAAAATTAACTAAAATGAATTGATTCAGATTGAGTTCTTTGTAATATTTCATTGAATGCTATAATGCAGTTATAAGTTACTATTTTTTTAGATTAGATTGAGCTCTTTGTTATATCTTTTTCATTTTTATTATTCAGTTGTGTATTCAACATAGTTATTATTTTCTGTAATTGGATATTATACCTGTTGATAATAAAGAAATTAATATTATCATTATCATGAGCTGTATAGTTAATTTGCTGTGAAATTTTATTAAGGTTTTCGTAAGTTTCCTTCATATGGACTCAATGAATAACAGGCAAAGAAGCGTAAGTATTTTCATTATGTAGTAGTACACGTTTCAAACTTCTTTTTGATGGGCCTATAAAAAGTCTCCAATCTTCCTTCATGTACTTGATACCAAATTCATTCATTAGTCTGTCAATATCATAACAATAAAGCAAATCCTCTTCCTGCTTCAAAAATTAAGTAAACTGTGCATCTCTCGTTCTAAAAGGTAAATGGATGTTTCAGATTCCAATGAATGTTTTTCTTTGAGTCTAGAACCAAGCAGTTCTGCTTTTTCCTTAGTCAAACCCAAATCTCTCACTAAATCATTTAACTCGGCTTATGTAAACAATTGTGGTTTTAAATTTTGAATTTAAAAACTCATTATCACATGCTCCATTTTCATTTTATTCGGTACTGGACTGTAAAACGGCATCAATACACCCAGGTGGCATAGGGACAGGCAGTCCCGGTACGTGACCTATCAACTGAAGTAGTTTTATCCCCTAAGAATCCCCTGGAAAATCGGTGGGTAATCCAACTTTTTATCATTTTTTTTTGGAATCAACACATTGTTATTGAAGAAGTTTTCTCATCGTTTGGCTGTGTAATCAATCAAATAGTTAGTTTAATGTTATTCAGTAATTTGTCACAAACGACCAATATTACTAAGAAAAAATACAATGTTTAAAAATTGTTACCATTTTCCGAATGATAAACTAAACAATCTACAAAACGGTAACTACATTCATATTCTTATAATTCTAAAAATTTAAATTGAAAATTATTCAATGAAATTGATTAAACTTTTAAAGAATGCATTCTACCACTGCATCGAAATAGTCTTCTTTCAATCTAAGACGTTAAAGTTGCGTGCACCGGTCATGAGATGATAAAATGTAATAGTGTTAACAAATTGAAGTTGAAAATGTCTTCGCTTGGTTAAATGTACTTCCTCATTGTCCTTTATATTCGTGACTGCTTATCTTAAGTGTCTCATTGGAAAGTTAGAATTTATATTGGCTACTAGACCGACGGGAATATACTTAGTGGTTGACCGTAAGTATATCAGATTCTCACGAGTTTTAACAACTTGAACTATGTGTGACTGTTCACGTATTTAATTGTCGAAAATCAACTGTATATTACACCTTGGTGTATTTATTTAACTATGGGTAATCTTACCTGCCTAAAATGAGTCTATATGATGGATAAAAGAAGAAATATTGGCTTTACTGAAGCATTACCTATATTAAAAAAAAATTAAGGTTTCGCTCAGTATGTTAGCAACCCTAAATATCTTTCGGGTGGTTAGTCCATTATCAAGAGTATTCTTATCACGCAGATAAGTGAAAACTTTCTGTAATTTGTGAAAATATAGGTAGCTTATTGTGAATCTTTTCGAAGTGAGAATACTGATAATCCCAATTTATTATCGCGTATTATTAAAAATTTGTTCAGTGTTGAATGCTTTTTTCGATTCGACTTCTCAGTTTCTTCAATTTATTTGAGAATAGTGTTTAGTTTACAGGGGAATTAATGAGTCTCAAGATGCAGTTCAATTAAGAACTGAATCTTGATTACAATGCTATTCTAATTCTAATACGTTATTGTTTGTTTAAATTTATAGTTTCAATTTTTTATGTTATATTTTTGCTGGTGAGTTTTATGGTCTGATTTGGTTGAGCCAAGATTTTTTGTGGTTGTGACAATCATTACAGACTGAACGAGTCTTGCCTGCGCTTTTCTCTTTTATCTATCTTCAATATATCATTTTGTGAGATGATTTTTAACTAAAGTGTTCGTCTGATGTTTCGATTCAGAAATGTAAGGGTTGAAATTAAAGGCGTTTTTCGGGGATACTATAATTGATTAATGTCTATTTGGATTTATATACGTTGCTATGAATTGGTATATACTACACATGATCTTAATAATTTTCTTTTCCGCCTATATTTAATCTGAAGATTGATACTCTTAGCGAAGAACAGGATGTGAAAATTGATTGAATTGATTGAGTGAAAGATTGATTTGTTGTTTACATTTCGCTACGAATTGAATCTTCATAGATATAGAAATAATAGAACTAAAATGGCGAAAACAAAATAATTGATATTGTTATAATTACCGTAATAGATAACCGAATAAATCAATATTCGGTTGGCACTTCATGAAATATTCAAGAAGAAGAACACTAGAACATTCAATCCTACACGTTCACATATATAGCTCTACTAGAACATTCTTTTGGTTAGTTTGAATTTTTCAAATGAATGTTCTAGTGTTCTTTTTCTCAAATGTATATATATATATATATATATATATATATATATATATATATATATATATATTGCTTGTTTGAGATAGTTTTTAACTAGTTTTTAATCTTTCGGTGTATATCACAACTTTGTCAAAACTTGAATAATTGAATTTTATGAATTACTATAGATATCAAAATATCTATAGTATATTTAAAAAAAAATCAAATTAGTTTTTTTGTATTTTCACATATTGATTTTTGGAATCAGAGGAATATTTCTGGCTTAGCATTCGCTTCGGAAGTTTTAGTTTTCTTCACTACGAGGAAACCTCTGAAAAACTCTATATATATTTCAGAGGAAAATACTAGCATTATAATACTATACTAGTACTATAATACTAGATACTAGAAGACCTTAAGACCTTGATGAGTTCCTTCAGAGATTTTCTGGTAGCGATGAAAATAATATATCTTCTAAGCAAATGCTAAAATATTTTCATGTGATAGAAGTATCTGATTTCACTAGAAAGTTCATTTGTTTCTCGTCACTACAGTTATTTATTGAAAATTATTTACATCTAAACTGAAACAGTTACAACTTGTACCGAATCATAACAAGATATAACTTTTCTATAATTTTAATGACATGCTTTGGCATTTGTAAACAATGAAAAGCTGTAAAGCACGAATAAAATTGTGATTTTATTTTATGTAGAAGATACAATCTGAAATACTTTTTTTATGTTCAGTTTCTAATATACCGTTTAAAAAAATACTTAAACAATATACGTCTTTCAATTTGTCAGAAATCCTGAATTTGTTATTCTTTTCCTTAGATTGTGATAATTTGGTGTACTAACCAAGTCGTAGATTCAAATTAATTGTAGAAGATAACACGATATTATAAAAAATACTGGATTGACGTAAGTAGATTGTCGAAAATATTATTCCAAATTCTTCCATAATTCATGGTCTCGAAATGCTAGTATAATAACATTGTTATTTCCATTTAGAGATATAGTTCTAAATAGATAATTATAATAAGTGTAATCAATCAACACTTATGATTATGGGATAAATATTGGTTTGATCTTAACAGGTCAGAGATTTTTGAAAAATTATTAGACAATCTGCAATTTTCATTTCACGTTTTTACAATTCAAGTTTTTACATTTCATGGAATACCTAATCGAGTTTCTCCATAATTTTTCAATTACAATTCCCATAGAACAATTGAAGATCATCTTAAGTTAAGTTTTTATCATTATACAAGAAAGGATATTGTAGTAACCCTAATTCAATGTTAGAATAATTACCTGTTGTTATTCATTAATTGAAAATAATAAAACTTTCAAGAGATCAAAATATGAAGATGTAACTTCAATTCGCACCGATTGAATGGCTCACTTCTGAGCTACAGGGTGTTCAATTTCAGAATTATAAAATGCAGAAATTTCAATAAGTGATATCATATTTGAAGTCGTGTGCATTACCGATTGTATATTCATTTGCGTGAAATATGCAGTCCAATAATTCGAAACACTCACATTATTGAAATTGAACTATCTCGAAATTTCTAGTCGGCCAGTGGCGTACAATTTGAGAAGAGTCATTTGCTTCTGTCCTACGCCTCTGGTAGTACATAGTCCGAAATGTTTATTTGACCTGATTCAGAAGCCCGTATAGTAGCTACAGTTTCCGCATAATATGACAATGATACGACATAGAGTTTTGAAGTACATAATCGTTTGAATCGTTTTCAAATTTTGAAGTTTCCCTTTATCTCGGATTGCAGTCATATTTTATCTACGTATTTTGGGTGAAATCTTCATAATTTGAAGACATAATTCTACTTTTAAATTATTTCCAATTCATGAAGAATCACCCTGTATATATAATCATTTTTCTAATGTACTTAATTTTGAGAAGATTCAGAATATGTTTCTTTCCTTCGTAGTTTTCATAGTTTTGAATAACTTTATGTCAAATGTGAATTCACATTATTCACTTATTTCACTCAAGTCAAATTTATTTACTCGATTGGGAAATATTCTTTTATGATATTTCCGTTTAAAAATTCGATTTCATTTCCGAAATGAGAGATCCTTATTTATGCTCGATACCAAGAGTTTTCATTCAAGTTATTATGTGTATTATGTGAATGTAGCACATTCATTCTTCATCAGATGACATTCAAAACATAAATTCTACTGCAGTCTCTCAATAAACTCAAAATTGGTCATTTCACAGAGTTACATATGCGGCTTCTTTTTCAATCATAGGTTGAAGGGATTCTCAATGAAACACAATAGTTCAGTACTCTCTTTAATTAGAGTTTTTCTCGATACTTCGTTTCGTTTTGTGGGTGAATGACATCTCATAGCTGACATCTCTATTGATGATTTGTTTTATATATGCGTAAACATTGTGTTGTTCTGAGACGTTTACTAGAAAAATTCAATTTACTCTTATACCCTTTTCGGAATAAATATTGCTACACTATGGTTGTTTCAATTAGCATTATGTTCAGCAAATGTCACTTATGGAAATGCAGACCATCTAAGTTTCCCTTTTTTTGTTGTACATGAATTTCAAACGCACATGGATCAATCGTTGTGAATGAGTCTATAACTGAGTATCTCATACCTAATAGTATCAAGCACCATCTGTTGTACAATCATGGTATTATCTCTTGGGATTGCTTTAATCATCGGTCTATAAACAACTTATGCATTTAGAACACCAGAAAAGGGGGCTAAGTGTTCAGAGATAAGCGGGGTGTATAATTTTATACTATCAAGGTAGGAAAAAATGGAAGAGTAGGAGAGGGCAACAGGAAAGAATTTGCCATATGCCAATTTGGTTTTAGAACATTTCAAAAATATTTAACGATACAAAATTTAATATGCCTGCTTATATTTTCTGTAATTGGGTAATTCTGTAATAATAATTGTTCTTTATTCTCAACCTGTTGAGAATAAAGAACTTATTATTATATGCAGCAATGATATCCTTGACTGCTCGTATATGCAGAAAATATATGATTTGGGTAATATATTTTATTTATTATTTCATAAATAGTTTTAATAGAAACAAAATAAGTCATACACAATAACCCAAATATTAGAATGATATGAAGAGCATGATGCTTGAAAATAACTTGTTGTAGATTTTGTGTTAATAGTGGATGAATGCAAATAAATCAATATTCTCTTGTTACCATTAAGGCGCAAGAAAGCCCAAATTAAACAGCGTCATTGTGGAAAATTGCGGCTACAACCCCCATTTCAATAAAGAAATAACTGCTCTATTGACACACTATTCTTGTTGACAGGTCTTGTCTTCTCTTCGTAACAATTACTTGTTACGTGACGGCCATACGATAAGAAGTTTTGTTCTTTGTCTTCTTCTTCTTTACGTGCCATCTCCGCTACGAAGGTATCATCATCGCAATTCTAATTTTTGGAGTCGCTGCTCGAAAGAATTGATTTGATGTGCAGCCAAACCATTCCCTAAGATCAGGTTGCATGGCTGCTGTTTTCTGTTTTGAACTACCATGATACTAGGGAATGTAGTGAGTTGGTTTCCCGTTACCTTCCTCACCGCAGTATCACAGCCGGTTGAATTGTAATGCGATTTCCGCCTAAGAGTGTCTGGTATTAGACCAATGAAGTTCTGTTTCCCATATTTCACTGCTCCAAGCCTGTACTGGCATAGCTGATGACCTATATCAGGCAGGTCCTTAGTTGGTCCGTGGGTGCTTATTTGGCAAGCCTTATTCGCACCTGTTCTGCATATCTACAGGACGTTCCCTACGCGCCGTGTCGGAGTTGGGGACTTCCCCATCCAGATCTGTCTTCTGAAAATTACCGGAAGGTCCTTACTCAGTTCAGAAACAACAACACTCCCCCCAAGCCAAGATCCGGCACGTACCTTAATCTGTACCGTAATCAGCTTGACAGTATCAATTAACCCACCATCAGATGTACATTTTTATTTTATGTAGCACATATGTACTTTCTATAACTATGTCTTATTCGGGATTCGAACTCAGATCTCCTCATTGCCAGACCTCCATTCTTGGCTACGAATGTGACTGAAATGAATATTTGTATAATAATTTTCGACAACGATTTTCGTCCAAAAACTTTGGAAAAAACGAGCGGTTAACGTGAATTCAATTAAAAAGGATATGTGTGTTCGCGAACTAACGACGGTTTCGCAACGTAGACCACACTCGCCGTCGATATCGTCTTATCTTCGATAAACGTGATGCTCGACATGTGGTCGAAGGTGCGGTTCCGTAAAATAATAGAACCGGACCGGTCGACTTCGTGGGGACCGGGATAATTCACCGTTATACTATCGAAACCTTTCAATGGAATTACACAACACTCTGCGATACGATCCATTTTTTTTGCAGTAGGTGCCGCAGTCGTCATTGAACCAGTTTCGTTCGAAATCGTATCGATTTATTGGAGCCGGATCGATTGTTCGTAGCAGAGACGAAAGTTTATTATTTTTTGCTCCTAGTACAATTAATATTTCTTATTCTTACTTATCCTTCCAGCGGTGCTATCTGTCAGATATATTTCCGTTGCTATGGAAAGACTTTCTACAATTTACGCAAAAAATGATTTGCTTGGTTTGAAGTCTTATAAAATGTTATTTCCAATAATGTTTATCGGTTCCTCGCACAACACTTGATACGACATTTTGGGAGGTATCGTTTTATTGGAAATAATAGACCAAATCGCACAAAATGGTTCGCTAAACTCGACTCATGTTTCGGGCTTCTAACCCACAAGTGAATGTTGGTGTTTCCCAGGGGTCAATTCTGGGACCAATTTTGTTTTTAATATATATATATATATAAATGACCATGAAATATCATGAACCTTATCGGACTAGATGAACATGGTGCTTTATATGTGGATGATGTGGCCTTTTCGATTTATGGCGATGATAATATATAGAAAAAATCTTATTTGAATGTAGGAAACCTTTTTCTCTGGTTGGGTAAGATTGGTATCTGGTCGACAAGTTGGTTATCCGTCACCTTAACGTTATTTAGACTGACTATTTGCGATTTAATTCTGTACAGAATAGGGCTGATTTGAATATCAGAATTGTGTTAGAGTATGGAATTTTGGAAAGGTCAAACGTGGTGAAGTTTCTGGGTTTGACAATACTTGGGAGTTTGAACTGGAAAGCACATTCTAAATATCTGTCCAAGAGGCTTGATTTGGTTTTTTTCATTTTACCACGTTACGAGGTTTGTCTCTGGGGATTTTCAACATGTGCTAAGATCGTTTTTTCTAAGGACAGAAGGCATTTGTGATATATTTTGCTGGAGTTTGTAAAAGATACTATTGTAGGAGTTTGTTCAGAAAATTCGAGCACCTGAGAGTCGTTGGTGCTAACCTCTATGAACTGTGTATGTTTATATATAATAATAATAAGTTCTTTATTCTCAACAGGTATTATACCCAATAATAACAACTAATAAGAATAGCAATAACTAACAACAATAACAACAAGAAAATAATAACATAATGTTGAATAATATCTAGATAAATTAAATTAAAGAAATATAACAAATAGCTCAATCTAATCTAAAAACAACTAAAATAGTAATTAATAACTAATTAATAGAATTAGATGAAATATTACAAAGAACTCAATCTATATCAATTAATTTTATTCAATTTCTTTGATTCTTGGGTTATAGGACGTCTCCCATTTGGGGCCATAAAATTTCTTTTGCTTTCCCACTGATTTGAGAATGACTACAGAATTTATGTTATCGGTATATTGTTGTTTATCGAAGTATAATATTTACATAATTTTATATTTACGTTTCGACATTCTACATACTATTAATTGTTGTGGTAAATAAATGAAATCTTTCAATTTTGCTGACTGTAAATGGTACTAGTTTAGAAATTCCGAATCGAGAGTGATTCCATTTCCGAAATATCGACTTCTCTGTTTCAGTTTATTGCACCCCCACCAATTCATCTGAACACTAGGGCGCTTGTCGCAGGAAAACGTTTCCGAACGCAACTTCCCTTAGGGGATGCTCCGTTTTATTTTGACTAGATTCCGTCGTGTGTTTGTTTCCAGACTGTTCACGTCCATTCGTTCAATTTATTGGACAGGTCATGTTCTATTTGTACGTTGTGTGTTCGTGTTTGTCTGCTGCGTTAAAAACGTAACATTGTCTGAAGGTCGTCGAAAAGGCTTAGGTTCGTATTTGTGCTAATAGAATTCAATTAGCACTTTTATTTTATGTTTAGTTGGAAGTAATGGGCAGTTTTAACCATAATGTTCAGTTCTTATACGGAATCGTTTCTTTCATTCTGCTTTTTATAGTGTTTTGCTCCTTGGTTCATTTTGTGATAAAAAGGGCCATTGAATCGTTTTTCTTTTCAAACAGTAAAAAATACAGTGCATCAAGTTTTTTTCCACTTCTCTTATGGTCAAGTTATAAGTTTTCAGAATAATTGCTAAAAGCAATCTGAACAAAAATTTTACTATTTTGTGTGGTGACAAATTTTAGTCATAAATATTTAGACATAAATTTAGAAATAAATATTTCTTTGAGGAATATACATTGCCGAGGTTGATCTTTAAAGAACGTAATAGTATCTATTTTTCTATTTTATCAATATTAGATTATTATTTTTGACTGATTTTGTAAATTGTGATTGTCTTATTTGTTTTGTATGGTTTGCAATGTGTTTATTTAAATTTTTTCCGCTACGTTATTGTTCAATGTATTTATATTCTGGCTTATAATTGTATTCTGATTTAATCCTTGTGATATATGTGAGAATTCATCAATTCTAAAAAACTTAACTACATCCATATCTGTCATTCATTGATTCTGATGAAATTTATACAGATTATGTCAATTTTTGTTTTCTCCGAATCAGTCTTCAAGCTTCATTAATATCTACATTGGAACGTTTTAGTATTAGTTTGCTAATCATCACCTTAACCTCGCATTAAAACGGAAATGAAAAGTTTTATTGATATACTGACAATCAAATCTGCTTTTTAAGTTTCCTTGGGCTAGTTTATAGTTTGTATAAAATACCTTGACGAAATTTGCCATACTTCGAAACATTCAATTCGTCGATATTCAAACAATCATACCTTGCATAGGACTCCGAATTTTCACGTGTCTCAGACTAGACATTTCCATTCGCCGCAATGTCTACGATCGAAGGATTGTACAGTACTTTGTACTAACTACAGTATATAGTAGAATCTCACTTATTTGGCCCTTCAGTACTTCGGTACACCCAATAACCCAGCACCCTCTGCTTTCACATGGGAAAAGCTTTTACAATGAATGATGTACTGCAAAGTTTATCAATTGCCTTTGAAACAAGCAAAGAAAATTTAAATCCTGTGTTTGAGGGAACCGAAGAAACAAAACAAGTTGTGACAGATGAAGAAATATCTGATGACGTACCAGAAAAAAGATATCCTAAAAGACATCTTGAGCCACCGACTTCCACAATTGCTAAAACAATACCACATACAGCATTGAAATACCTGCATCATCTAGGCTTACGGAAACGACATATTTGTTGAAGATATAATTCTTGGAATTACAAGCCGAATATTCTAAACAATGACTAAAAGTTGCAAAAAAACAGAACTCAATGGAGTATAACTTCAAACCTGAGTAATTAATAGATATGTGACTGCTATAGAATGAAAATATTTTCATGCCAATATGGTACGGGCATTATAGAGAAGGAAAACTCTTGGATATTCATTAGTAAAATTGAAATTAATTAACTGCAGTAAACGTATTTGCTTTATAGGCACAACGTTGCACTTTTGCACTTCTTCGCTTTTTTTGCACTTGTATGTGTTATGGTGAAGAGCATTCAAACAAGGAGAATATCGACAGTATTCTTTTTATAATTGAGTCATCGTTTGGATTCATTCCATCGCCAAGGGGAACAAGGGTTTCAACCCTCCCACAACGATGCTATTTCAGAAATGGCATTGATTCGAAAAGAATTGCATTCATCGTAACAGCTTGTGAAATCTTAGAAACACGACAAGCCCCAATAAAAAGATTCAGTGTCATAACTCATATGTAATACTTTATATAGAATATCTCTTATAACCGTCTGCTTTATTTTCTTCTTCTCTCGGCTTTTCTGACACGTAATGTTATGAATTACGACGCTGCACATGTCCACGCTACTCATTCTTCTTTTACCTCTCTCGAGACCGTTAAACTTGAAACTATAAATATACCGGCACCTACTCGATTTTTTTCCCTATTGCAGTTTATTTCAGCACGCTCTCTGTACTTCTTCTAGCTCTTATCCAACCTGTCGGGACTCTACTCGTTTACATGTGGGTAACTGCAGATAAAATGTAGAGATAAATAATTCATTACGTCGCCTAGTTGGATCCCTTTATATCGGGGGGTCGCGGTAATATTATGAATTATCGTCGGCTCATTTCGATTTTTCCACCTTTTGAATCGAACAGCTAGATGGGCAATAACTCAGTATTTACTGCGTACAATGTACGATTTATTTCGATTATCTCTTACATTGTCGGTCGCCCGTGGTCTTGTGTTATCTGTCGTTTGAAGTATGGTTTTAATTGTCGGAGAAAATGATCTTTTTCTAGTATCTGAGTATCTATTTCCTGCGATGTTCTGATATAGAAAATTATTTATTATAACACGTTTTCTCGATATTGATCACAATGGATATGTTTGATCGATGATTGTCTCGAAATCACTCAAATTGTGTTATTTGATAAGGTTTTTCTATTACGTCACCATCAATTATGATTATATTTCACTGATAGTTACAACAATGAGATAAACATGAGAGATCTTCAACAAACTCTTTCGGTATCATCAGAGATGTACATAGAAATAGATTTCAATCTAGTATATAAAACCTTCTAGTATATTTCCCGTTATGGCTTCTAATTTCTACAATCACTCATCTCCTTTTCCAGCTATTCAGGCTACAGAGACTTCAAAAGAACATAGTAGTAGTCCTTGACGCATCCCATCCTTAGTTTAAGGTCAAAGTCATCTGTTTGATACTAGAAGTCTATAAGTCATTTGATTATAGATTTGTCTCAGAAAAGTAAAGTTTCTTCGTCGATGAATAAATATTGCTGTTATGGCTATAATCATTTTTCTCTTCTTTGGCCAACCCATGTTCCTATTTCATCTGGGTTGGTTGTCCCTATACATTTGCGCCGGAGAACTCTGGTGGTCTGAAAAGTCAGGTGTCGGGTGGCCCGCCTGATCGGGTTTAGTATGTTGAGTACTTTCTTAACAACATAGTCTTCTTAGTGTCTTCCGATGTGACCATACCAGCGTAAAGGACATTCTCTCACTTTTTCCACGTTCTGAGCTACTTTGAAGGAACCACTAATGTACTTATTTCGTACTCTATCCAAGCGTATCACATTTGCGTGTAGTTGTTGTTCGTATACTTTTTTTGTAGTCCAGCATTCTGCATCATATGTTGAGGCTGGTCGCACCAATGTCTTGTACACCTTTGCCTTGATCTTGATGGACATTTTTGGATCGCATAATGACTATATTCTACAGAACAGTCCTGAATTAAATACAAAATCATTTAAGGATAACTATTTAATCGGAGTTCTTGTTTTTTGTAAGATATGATGAATTTTTCAAATAATTTGTGTGATATAACAAAAAAGCTCGATGGTAACTTGAGAAATGTTTCTATCAAGTTAGTCACTAAATGAACAATTATGCATCTTCAAGCCATGAACGTAATTCTGGAACTACGAGAGTATATTTAAAAAGCTTTTGAAACATGTGTAATTGATTCAAACTTTCAATCCCGTATGTAAAAATAATTTGCCACAAACCAGTTTAAGATCGGGCATTTATTTGCTTTCTATAATAATACTACCAGTTAATGAGGGGAAAGTTAATGTTGTCTTCGATGTCCCTGTACTCGTTTGATTTAGTACTCGATCACTCAATATGTAATTCGTTCAATATATGCATGTTTAATGCATTGAATATCTTGATTGTGGTGTGTTTCCTCCGATTTCTAAAATGTCATTGATAAAAATTCTCAATCAAATCAAACAGCATTCTTACGCATAGAATTACCATAATTGGAAACAGTTTGAACATAAATGCTCACGTTTTCAACTAACAGGTTGATTAGAGAACGACAGCGAATTCATTTAGCTACTCAATATCTTGCTTCTTATTTGTCTGGATGATGTTAGGAAGCAGAGATGTACAAAATGGTCTAAAAAGGCCTTAAAATACAAAATGCAAAATACTTTTCAGATTTACTATTTCAAATGCAAAATACCAAATAGTTTTGAGTTTTGTATTTCAAATGCTAAATGCAAAAAAAGGTATTTTCAAAATAAAATTCGTTTTTACCAAATCTCAGATATTTTTATTTATTTTACGTATTTTCAGAGCCTAACAATAAGTCTAATAATATGGCACCCTATACATGACTTTTTGGTCATATTTATCAGTACGAGTATAAATAAATTCTGTTTTGTTATTAATAATAACACTCACTTAAAATAATGTAAAAAACAAGACTAACGAAAAGAGAGCGAATTCATTTAATTTGAACAAAACTAAGTAGTTTTTCGAATTTCACTTTAATTATTTCAAAAACATGACAATATCGTTTCGCCAACACAGTGGCTTCATCAGATGTTGATGATAAACTGATATGGTCATGTTTTTGAATTAATTATAGTGAAAATCGAAAAACTACTTAGTTTTATTTGAATTATGTATTTATATTTTCATCAAGTATCGGTCCAACCGATTAATGATCTAATTTCATTATTATTAAACTTTTCTTTTATTAATAACAACTGGACTGGTATTGTTAAAAAGTGAAAAATGTCAATTTTCATTTATTAAGCTTTTTAACAATACCAGTTGTTTGAATACATATCACTCATTTTCGGTCTGTGAGGTCTCATAATCATCCTAGCGTACGAAAAAAGTCGTTTCACAGGTGCTGAACATGGTAAGCAGGTGTTGTATTTTAAAAATACTTTTTTTATTGTAGGATACGCCTTTAGTCAGGCGCCTCTATCGGTCAAATTCGGCAATACAAGCGTCATTTGTTCATTTCATTTGGTGACGTTGGCTAAACTTAATCACAAAGTATTTTGCATTTTGAAATGAATATTAAAAATGCAAAATACATCTCGAAAGGTATTTCAAATAAAATACAAAATGTTTTTAAAGGCTTTTAAATGCAAAAAACAAAACAGGTATTTTGCATTTTGTATTTGCATTTTAAATAAATGTATTCAAAATAAATCGCATGTCTGTTAGAAAGAAGAAAAACTAATAGTAGTTTATGCTAGTGATGAAAGGAGAAAATTAATTGTAGTTCTATGTACGTGTGAAGTTGTAGAGTTGTATCTTCTTTATGTGTAAATCATGTTATTTGCTTTAATTCAGTTTGTATAAATCCTTTAAAATTTCTGAAGTATCACCAACCGATTGAGGAAGTTGTAGTGTCGATGTAAGTTGAAGTTTGACTTGTCTTGTATCATCATAACTGTGAAAATTAATGCAAGGTCTTTATTCTCAACAGGTATAATACCCAATTACAGAAAATAATAACATAATGTTGAATAATAACTAAATGAATAAAATGAAAGAATATCGAAATAAAGAAAAATAAATGAATAAATAAATAAAGAAAACTTGATCGGTTCAGCATTTCGAGGCTTTTTTCTTTTTCGCCTTCGATGGAGACTCAGAGCCTGTTTGATCTCATGGTCAAGTACTTATTTCGTTCTAAATTTCTAAATTATATATATATATATATATATATATATATATATATATATATATATATATATATATATATATATGTATATATAACCATAATATTTTTCCTTTCTCTCCTCCTAATTTTGAAGTTATATACTTGTTTATTTATTTTTCGCAAAAGGTTTCCACAACGTTTCTGTGCTGAATTTGTATTCCTTCTATTTCTGTAATCCTAAATCGGTTCATTTTATATCAGTCATGTCTAGACTCACTCGTTGACTTTATTTTGGGGTTATGCATTATTGATTTCGTTTGTTTTATACATTCTCAAGCATTTATTTTTCCATACGATATCGTTCTAGTATAGTCTGTGACATATTCTGTTCGCAATATCGCAAGTTCATACCTAAATTATCAGAAAATTGAATAGCTCCTCTCGTTTTGTACTTCTTTTCTTCACTTTGAATTTGTACCGTGTCAATTTTCTGAATTACGTTGCGTTTGTTATATCAATGTTGGAAATGTGAGTCCTATACGCTACGCTGTTCGCAGAGTTTGGAATCTGGGGATACAATCTGACTGATTGGTGACGTAACCGTCACGCTATATCCTCTTGATCAGCCTAGAAACAATATTTCAGTATCTCTTTGTATTTGGAGCACATAAATGAGGAGGAAATTAAAACGTCTTATATGCTAGAAAAGAGTAAATTGATAGATACGTGAAGAATTGATCAGACGTCTTGAATTATGTATTTAATAATTGTTGAATGAAATGGATTGACTTGAAAATTTATGATGGGCGTAATGAATTTTTTTTGAAAGTGATATCTTCAGGTTTATTCAAATGTGTATTTGATATTTTATAATCGAGCTACGTAGTTCGTTAATTTGAGAAGTTATTTCGATATATTTTTCCACTTTTTTATGTTTTTGGCGTACTTTTTCGTGTTATCAATCAGTATTCTTATTATTGAATAGTATCGGGGTTTACTTGGTTTAAATCTATTTCAACTATAGAATAATTCAAAACACTTGAATTTGATTTACACTTTTATTGTCGTGTCAACACTTGAATTTAATTCACACGTTTATGTTCATAACGTGACGCGTTTCGTTGGTGTCGACTTCTTCAGACGTTAACAGACAATGATTTAACAACAAATCTGACTGTACATGTATCTATAAACAATAATAGAATTCATAAGAACAAGTGCAACCATAGAGTTATTCTCGAAAGTCTTCCATATTGAACTAAGTTCTTTGCCCGAAATCAACTCACTCAAGAACTCACCAACAATGGTGAGTTATTAACTCATTAAGCATTCAGAAGTTTTATGGCTATTGATGTCCACTATTTCTCATAAATCTAATGGTCTACTTTTATGAATATCGTGTAAATGTTTAAAATATGAATCGGAAGCATGATTTCCTTTTAAGAAATGGTTTGAATGATTCGAATTACTTTTATAGTATGTAAAACTTCATTATATGTAAAAATGTGTTTGCGTTCACTTCAGTTATGTTGACCTTTTGTAAATTTTTCACAAAACTAGAGCCCGGAAAGTCCAATTGAACACATCAGCTGATCAGCCGACTCGCGCAACATCACGTATATTATTCTGGCCATTCTTACGATCAATACTGAAAGCGAAAGGGATGATGTTAACCCTGACCGTACGAAAGTAAAAGTGGCTACATCGACTAAGGTCGTCATGACGTCAGAAAGGTTGTGACTGATAACATCAATTGCATGGAAACGCGATAGTATCCAAAATTGTCATGTCTGAAACGAAGGTATCGTATGAGTGGATATTAACGCAGAGATAAGATTCGGATTGTATGATTTTTGGCTCTAGTTATTGGTATATTTTCAACGTCTTTTCAAGGACAAACTCATTAGGTATTTGACACTCTGTTACTAACTGACGTGTGAAAATGTAGGTGTTTGAAATAGAAAAGGTCACTATTTAGAATAATATTATTTTTAATACGTTACTCAATAATGTAGTGGTTGCCTGATGGTGAAAATTCGGCCGTAATTAATTTTTCAGTCTCAACTTCATTAGGGTTGTTTTGTCGAAGACTATACCTAACGTAAACTATTTACTATTTAGTTGTATTTACTACACACTTTTTATTGCTCTTTAATTTTATTTAATTATTTAATTTAATTATTAATTTTTATTAATAATTTTTGTGTATTAAAAGTTCTTTTCAGAGTATTTTTTCAACTGGTTATTTTTGTATTTATCACACGAATAAATTTTCTCTGATGCAGCTGGCGAGGATTTAAGAAAATAATGAAATTCTAGGCATGTTTTTTACATATTCACCCAAACTATCATCATCGCTTACAAAATGCAGATATGAAGCTAGATTTAGTCAGACGTGCATATTTTGTTAATTATTTTGCCCAGCCTGCTTCCGAAGAACTTTTTGATCATTTAATTCAGTTGTTTTTGGTATCGTTGTATGTATGTATAGTGATGAATTAATGATTTATTAATAAATTAAACACATTTCAAATGTTTCAAGATTATTTCATATAATGTCCTGCAATATTGTTTCAGTATACAATACGTTCATCTAAGATGAAGTTATTCTATGCGGAAAAAATATTGTAAGGGACATTATATGAAATAAACTTAAAATTTTTAAAATGTGTTCAATTTATTAGTAAGTTAACATGGAATTTTAACACGTATCTCCCTCCTCAATCAACTATTCAATGAATATTGCTAATTATTTTCGTGTCTTTATAACAAACAATATATCTCTTTTCTAAACAATTTGTCTATTGCTTTCTGAGTCTTGTTTTATAAAATTCGGTAGTTATTTCAATTTCAAATTCATAGACTTTCAATTTCACCAATAAACTAAGAACTCTAAAAGAGAGCAATCTGATTGATTTGTTTATGGGTCAAATCTTTCAGTTGACTGATGCTATTGCAGCTTTAATTGTGGATAGAATATCGCTCTCAACAACTGAAGATGAACTTTCAAACCAGCTTGGCGAAAAATTGGCGACAGCAATGTAAAAAATGCCACAATTCCAATGGGGGAATCTGAATGACGTTTTTTGATGATTGGCGACATTGAAAACAGTACATTTGTGCGTCCCGGGGTTATCATTGGGGACAACGGTACACGCACCCTAAAAGTGGGAGGATTACGTTCAAATTGGGACGTATAGTCAAGTTAACTATAGCTCTATTTTTCTCTTATGCCTTCTTCTACCTTAATATTCTCTTAATATTCTACCAAGTTGTATATCACAAATTGTAAATAACTATTTAAATGTACAATCGATGGATAAGTATATAAATTTCCAAATTCCGGAGAAAAAAGGAGTACTTTATCGTTGTCTAGTTCATTGTTGAGCATATTTACTATATAAATGGATGAAATTCTTAATAAGATTCGTCTGTACGACATGACTTACATAATATGAGGTTTGTTTGTTTTCGAGATGAATTAATTTATGATTGACGTCATTTGTTATGCTTCGCAGTTCCATGAGTTTTTTTCAACGAATGATTGATTCAGAAAATTGTGTTGGTTCATATGAATTTAGATCTGTTCGTCTCTGTTTCTATCTCGAGTTTTGGAGACAGATAAGAGTTAGTACATGCCAGCCTAAAACTTTGAATTTTATAATCGCGGAATTTCAATATAATATCCATTTAATATTATATCACGTTTGGTTAGTAACTATGTGTTGTTTATCACTGGGCAAAGTAGATTAGAAACACAAATATGGCTTAAGGAGGAGTTCGCTTGACGGTCATTTTTCAGTTGCTTGTATTCCTAAAAGTTTAATTATTGCTCTACTACTTTTTGCTTAGAGACTTAATCAAAATATACTATTCGAATATATGCATTTGAACCGTTCTGATTTTCATCAGGACACATAAATCTTGGCTCATTTATTTTTTGGCATCATTAGTCGATTGGGCCGATACTTGCCGAAAATCTAAATACATAATTTAAATGAAACTAAGTGGTTTTCTGATTTTCACTATATTTCATAAACTAGTTTATCATTAACATCTGATGAAGCCACTGTGTTGGCCAAACAATATTGTCATGTTTTGAATTAATTATAGTGAAAATCAGAAAACTGCTTAGTTTCATTTAAATATATATTTTTTGGTAGTTTTGTGATATCTTTTGTTAGTGTTTCTGAAACGTTGAAAATTTAACAGCACTATTCTGTTCGTTTCGACCTTAAAAATGTTCGGTAAATTAAATAAAACAGCATTATTTGATATATTTTATTGCAGGACTTTAAAGATCAAGAGGTCGCTGCTACTCACACAAAATGCTCCGCTTCAACCCTTAACAACTGAATATTACTTGTATTTTTTAAAATTTGCCGAGTAATGAATACTTCATAGTTATTTCTGTAGAAATCAATAAACAACATCTTTCAGATCATAAAAACAATTTTGGGGGCGAATTCGGCCATTGAAATACCGGAAATCACGCACGTACTACTAACACAACTTATTGACATGTGAAAACACCATATTATGAAACTTTTCAAAATTAAAAGTATTTACCTCTACGGTATGGAGATGTGAGCATTCCATGCTTGGGGTATCTATGATCTGAATTAGCAATTATGACCTGGGTATGAGAAGGTGATTGAAGGTTGAAGTCATTGTCTTCGCTTGACGATGGCCGTGGCACAACTGATGAGTTACTTGTAGAACGAAACAGTTGGGCTTGTGCTTCAATCAAGTGTGGCGTCGCCTTCATTCTTCTCTATCGTTCATTCTTTGAAGGACTATGTAGCGATATCATCCTTCATCCTCACAAAGCCAACATAGAGATGACATACTATTCATTAATTTTTTATTTTTGGATAAATGTACTATTATTTTCTCTTTTATATATTTTTTATATAATGATTTTGTTGAAATTTCTTGTATGTGTTCAACTGATTCGAGAATGATTCAGATTCGCAATTGTACCGGTAGGTGGCGATGCGACCGGTTCTGGGATTTTCATTTTCGCTTATCTGAACAGTTTGGACGGTTCATTTGTTAAGAAAAAGGTTTCTGCATATTGAAAAAGTTTGAAATTTTCGAATTGAAGAAATTAAATATATATCTATCTGGGATGGCATTTCCATTCAGCTATATCCGTAATGTATTTCTTCAAAACCGGTTGGTAAACTTCATCTATTGTTAACCAATTAATTAATTCAGTTTGGATTATTCAATCGATGTATTGTCTTGGAACTGTCCATATTCCGGTTTTCAGATTATATAAAAAGTATAATTGGTATTTACTAGAAATCGGATCATTATGATGTTTTGAATAGGTAGGAGATTCTAACTGTTTTGTCTATGAGTTGTTCACAAAATATTTTTAATATCATTGGAATAAGCTCACAAAAAATTTAATTGGCGAAGGTTGAATTGCCAATAAAGAATGTTGCTTTTTCATTGAACTTAAAGCTAATATTTCTAATAAATACGGGTTTGAATGTATCAAGTATCGTATACTACAAAATACTCATTCAACTTCAATAAAATTCTTAGGTATACTCGATCTTAGTTTCGAGATAATTACCCATTATGGATTGATGACCTAAAATATATGTCAAGTGTACTGAACAATTTCTCTAGAATTTAGTGCCGTACTTCGAAATATGCAATCGAATTGTTCTATGTTCTACGGAATTTTCTACCGCAAGAAGTGAATTGTCATTATTGAACATACTTCTATTGGTTATATAATATAGCTAGTTTTTATGTAGGTCTTGATTTATTCGAAACACTAAATAATTATAACCACTGTACCTTATACTTATAAAATTGCTTTCTGTATTGGAATGTTGAAATAATAAAAGAAACCCGTTGACAATCCTGTAAATTTTATTCCGTGATAGTTGCACCACATGTAATTTCAACATACGTAATCGCTTATATATTTTCACTGTAAGCCGAGATATCCGCTATTATCAAAATTGCGTTTGCTTGGTTATATTATGTTTGCAGTTTGATCCGATAAAACTTTGTGAAAAAGATTATTCGAATTTAAATTCAGAAAGAAAGCAATCATCGACTTTGATGGTGAAAATTTTGAATTATTTTTAATACATCAATCGAATGCTAATAGACGGAAAAATTTGCTCCTGAAATATTTACAATGGAATGAGATAGTAAAGTCGAATAAAAAAAGTGAAAGGTGGTGTTCAGAACAAGTTGTGGTTGAATATTACATTCTTTATTTTGACTTAAAAAAGTGTTCGGGTGATTTCTTGTAACCTTGAATTAAGAACGTTGTAAGGAATTTATTAATGGCCAAACGTCTCGAAAATTATTTGAAATTTAGCAGTTTAACGATGATTTCTTATAACTGAATCATTTACGTACAAATATGTTTTATTATTCAACAGATTGTTTTTGAATTTTTAAAGTGAAGAGGGATTTTTTTGGAAAAATGTTTCTCATTTTCACCTAATTCATTGAATCAGTTACATGTTTATTCAATTCAAAAACTATTTCGATCCCTAAATTTCGACACTTGCAAAAAACTGTTCTTTCAAGAATAAAAGTAACATTCAAATCTTCAAAAATCGAGTGTATATGTTACATTGAAAATTCAGTGAATTTTGGAATATAACATATAATTATAAACAATAAGTTGTATATAATTATGTCTATTGTTATGTGAAAATTAATACAACAAAAAACGTTTTGAATATTTAATGTCTTCACTTGATGTATATGAATTTCAAACATGAAATGATAAAAAACTCTTTTGCTGAAAAGAAACAATTGCTTGGTCATTACGAAGAAGCCATTGTGATGGCGAAACGTACGTTATAATTGTTTAAAAAATTGTCAAGTGAAAAATTCATAATTTCAATTTTGCCACATTCGCATAACTCCTGGCAATTTCATGGGTATTATTGATTTCATAATGCCAATTTTCACACAAAACTTGGTGAAACATTTAGAACTGTATACTATAATTCAGCATATTCTGCTAAAACCCTTAAAAAATTGTCCAATATACCAACATATGTTTCGGATTAATTACCCTACCTATCATCAAGAGTTTGATAGAACTCTGTTTTATCAATTTCCCAAAAGTGTGTTAGTAGTCAGAAAGATGAGTCGATTTCATTACTCTTGACAATGCATTAGTAGCCCGACACGTATTGTTTTCCTTCGATGGTTGATTAGTGAGGTATGATATTTTAGGATTTTAATGTCTAATGTGTGATTATTCATCCAGATTTTATTATAAACATTCACCGTGCATTTATAATTAGGCGATAGTTCTTCCTGACCATCTTAACTGACCTAATGAAGTAATATCATTTTCGTAAACATGATAATCATATCGTTATTACACAATCACTTTACACGTAAATGGTAAATGACTTACATTCATCGTAATTTATCTTCTAGGGTAGATAATGAGAATATTTTGACTGATACCTAGTGTATACAATCAAATTTCGATATAAAATTAGCAATAGATATTTTACAATTATCATACACATATTGATTTATTTTTATTATATGTTACAACCGGTCATGGTAAATATACATGTCATTTTATCTAGAATAATGTGAGATTTTATTGGAATAAAATTATTAATATTATAACTATTACTCCCTGTAAGGAGAGCTATTACTCTTGAATTTGCAATTTGCAGGGTTTTCGATGAATTTTTTTTCCTCCCAAAAAAGCTTCATCTTCTCAGAATGCTTTTTTTTCGTTCTTCTGTCCATTTTGGTTGGCGCGATGATTTCTGCCCAAAGTTTACAAGTGCTATTTTATAGCAACACTCCGTGCCATGTTCGAAAGTTTTCTTATTGATCTCTTGTAGATCCTTTTTGGCATCTTTTAGCTACTCTGTGCCACATTTACTCTTTGTTATTATATCTAGTAGTTTCTTTGATATTCTGGACTGTATCCTGTAGACATGTGCTTCAAACTTTGCCAGTCTTTTTCTGATTCCTTCCGTTATTGTATTTGTCTTTTGATTTGGTTGTATTCTCTTTTTATGTATTTGTATGTATGTACCCTATTTTTGTGTATTTGTATAATATATCTACAACTTGGGGACCTTAATTCTAGATTTAGGGCTCATTGAAGATTCTCCTTCAAGGAAATTAATTGGTATTGCTTTCTACTAAACTTGGTTCTCAAAGTGTGGATTATAATTAAATATAATTAATCATATTTCCATTCTTATTTTAGTCTATTCATAATAGTATAAACTACCGGGAAAGGTGGCTAAGGGCGAGGATGGAATGTTCTGAAACCTCTAAATCAACATTAAGAGTACATACAACTTTAGGAAGTGTAATGAACTTTCTGAGTAGTATTTGCTTCTTTTGTGCTTTTTAGTTTCACCTAGGATGTAATATTTACAATCATTTGAGCTCGATTCTTTTTAAAACGCAGTCGGATTAAGTTTTTCCAATTACTGCATTTGTATCAATAAAAACCAGATTAATTTTCTATTAAAAAAGCATCTTCTCACCATCAAATTATAATGACACATTAATAATACGGAAGGAAAGTGAATTGTTCAGGAAACAATCAGTACAATATAAAAATGTCATCAATAATTAATAAAGCATTTCTTGTTGTCTCCATAGAGGTGAGAACGGTGGTCTGCCGGTAGGGAGATCTGTTCGAATCCGGCATTTGAGGGAAGACATTTGGGGACAGGACTTTGTGTTTCTGAGTTCAATTGATAGTTATGAAATTATTATTCAAGATACTCGATGTAGTAATTTGCAAATCCAATAGTTCGAAATGAAATCGAATAGATCATTTGAATGCTATCCAACCACGATTTAACATCAATTTTCCAATTATATTCTTCTCCGAAAAAGGGAGGAAAGTACAGTTTTTTCATAGAACTCGTAGTTGACGAATGCTTATTTCAATGGCATCCAAATTCCCCTAAGATCGATTTTGTGGTTAATCACAATTCGAAACGCAGTGTCGGTAACGAATAAAAAATAATTGCCACAAGTAATTGCATGAAACATGTTAAACCACGACAATCATCAGTCACATGATTAGAGCTATCACTCTAATCATCTAGAGCGCTATGAATGAGGAATGTCTATCGATATCCTGGTACCCTCGTGCGATGACCTTGAATTACATTCAATTTTATTTTAGTTTCGAATCGCAGCAAGCTGTTCCAGTCTTGGTACCGTATCATCTCGGTATCTCAGTTCGTCGGATTGTCACGCGAAATCTCGACCACCACGGCCGGCCACGTTTTCTATTCAGATGTAGCTAAGCCCACCGCTGATCCTTCGAATAGTGGGGATGAAAAACACGCTGCTCGCAAAGCAGCAGCATCGTCCGATCGTGCCCAACTGCGACTGTCCCGTTGTCAGCGTACAATCGCCGTTCCTCGCTACGCGTGATAACTCGGGAACGATTAGCTATATTAGCAAGTCGATTAAGTGATAGAATTATTTCGTGCGGCATCGTAGGAAGTTACCGGACCCGGTCTGTCGTCGATCGTCGATAACGATTCGAGTCGCAAGTGCTTTGCTTAATTACTGATAGCGCGTCTTGTTCTCGCGTAAACGAAGCTTGAAAACTGTTTCGGCCTTGTACGGTGATATCTGGCCGAAATTATCAGAGAGTAGCGCAAATTTTGATTTTTCCAGTGGTGTCGAATGCGAAAATGAGATCTATTCGGCTGCTCAGTTATCTTGTGTGAAAAACCTAGAGGAGCAGACGTCGACAACTGTCATCGATAGTTCGAACGTGATACTTCTGAACGAGTCGCTTCTAATAGCCGACTCGCCGATACTGCAAGAGGAAAACGCCGACGTATCTTCGATATCGGGAGATTCCAAGGATAGTTACGAGTATTTGGATGAAGATCCGCTGAAACCGAAGCGTAACACTCAGAAGATCTTGACAACCAGAACGAAAGATATGAGTAGAGGATTCCTCACGTTCACGGAGGATTCTGGCCTGACAAGTAAGTTTTTACGGTCGAATGTATATAATAGGCACCTTAACAGACCCTTGGGGAACCCCATCCAACCAATTTTCATTGATGACTTTGAAATAATTTCCAGATGCGAATTTGGACCATAACTGGTGGTAGTGGATAACCCAAGGGTTTGGTAAATTATACGTAGCTTCGTGGTGGTATTTATACGATTATGTAAATAATTAGGACTCATCAATGAAGGTGGTGGCGTTTAGGTCATTTAATAAATTACAACACATTTGCATACCGGTTTTATCGATTTGAAATTATTCGCGCATTCTAGACGTTCTCATATTTATATAACAGATTGATTGTTACATTATACGTTTAATTATGGACAAGTTTGGGCGAATGAGACGACCAAAGTTCAACTCAGATTTCACACCCTTGAGTTATTCCAGACGGTAGAATTTATTCGTTACTCGGTAATATGCGGTTTAAAGGCAGTGAACATTCACTGAAACGAGTCTTTTGAATATGTGCAATTGTGACAGTTCAATTGTCCACGTATTTTGCGGGCTCAATGGGATTGTTAAATAATTTATCGTGTAACTGTTGCTAAGTATTTATGAAATTACGCGCTTGAATAAATATTAGGTCCTTGAAAATGTATACGGGAATTACTGATGCATCTCCGCTATTTCTTCATAAATTGTAATAATACCCACAGACTCTCAAAAAAAGGAAAACGTTTTTGAAATTGTATCAGCCATATTAGTGTAAGTTTTTCAAAGAAAATGGATAGAAGTAGAAAATGCATATATCATTGGTTACATAAAAATTACAGTAGTTGCTATCGCATTTATCTTCATTCAAAACATTTCATTATGATCTTCCAGAGATATAATTATATGCACTAGTAATTACTCAGCAAACAGTCTTGATAACCATCACGAAAACAATGTTAACATACTTGTTACAAACATATTCAATTAAGTCCATGTCAAAATGATGAAATATTTAAGTTTGGATTTCCTTTTCTCGTAAGTAACACTTGAATAAGAACGCAGAATCACGTTAATTACGTAAAATCTGTTTTTAATACAATACCTTTTTTGATTATCGAATATTTGACGTTTCGTAAACTTGTAAAATAGATAAGCCTTTTCGATGAAAAAATTCAATCAGCTTACATCACGAAAACTATCAAATTAGAAACTTTATCAAACTATTTTCCAATTTCCATTTGTTTTTGATAAGGAAAGGAGGGAGATATAGATATAGAAACTGGATGTTCGACAAGATTAATTCAATGATATTATGTGTAATTGTTGTCTACAAATTGTGAATTGTGAAATTTCACAAAACTTTTTTGCATTAACTGCACTTAATTTTATTAACTGCACATCTTAACGATACGAAAAAATTTCTCAATCCTTTTATTCAGAAATAAAGAGGCATATATACTAGTTCTGTGAGATCGGTATTTTCTAAATCAGGGGGGCCCAACCGGTGGGACGTAGGGCGTATTTAAATGTCATTCAAGTCCGTCAAAGTTTTCATCGTTCAGCTCTTTCATATAATTGTGTTCCTTTTAAGTATTTATATACAATTTTCTTGAATTTAAGAGGCAGATTTTCTTTATTTAACTAGAGAGAATAACTCTTCTTTGACTATAATACTTTGTACGGCTTTCAGCTATAATTAATATCATTTAGGAATTAGACTTTGAGGAATATTGTTAAATAAAGCGTGTATTAAATTCCACGAAAGTGGTCTAATACACTCAACATTTGTTTCGAGCTACTGCATTATTATCAAGAAATATAGTAATGTATGGAAAATGGGTAGCAGTAGCAAAAAAAGAAATTGTTGACTGAATCAAGTATTTCCATAAATTACGAGTAACAGGTGTTAATATTTCAATTTTTCTGATTGGTAGTATAGGATTTCCAACATTTTAGATTCATCATATAATATTAAGGTCATTTGTTGATACGTTTATTGTTGTTTTAAGTTTTGACAGTATATGTTTTTCAATTATCAGCCAATATCTTTTATTTTTTTAACTCGTGGCTACATATAATAAATCAAGTCTTGAAAACTTATATGAGTCAATACAAGTCTTGAAATTTATTTTGCACTAGTAGTTTTGCCCATTGAATTATTGAGAGCTTTGTAACCGTAAAAAGTAGTTGTATCAAATGAAATCCATAAATTTCGTCCAATTCAAAGCTAATTTTATCTAGAATCAACCACACACAAAAAAATATTAATTACTATCAATTTCATGTAAATTTTTTTACGAAGTAGATCCTCTTTGCATATATTTTTTTGCATTCGTTCTGATTCTAGCGTAATATACCTATAATCAAAACACAATATACTAGTTATAAAATCTTCTATTATATAACGATAAATTTTATAAATTATACCTAATCAGTCATTTTCATTATTGAGTATAGAACTTTTTTTGGCGTGTAAGCTCTGTACGTCCACGTCTCACCGTTCGGGAAGCGTCACTCACACCAATAGGCTATGGAGACAACAGAAAATTTTAATAATATTGTTGTACTCTTGATGATGGGTTAACCACCTGTCGAACATAACACGAACATATGTAGAGTTCTTAATATATTCAGTGAAACATATCTAAAATAGTTATTTGGCTAAAAATTTGTTCTATTTCTTTCAATTGAAGACTGGTTAGTTATACAGAATTGGAAACATCAAAGCTGCTGTTGCCTAACGCTTTCAATTTACGCTCACTGTTTTTATTATTGTCATTTTTGAAGATCGGAATGAACTACTAAAAATAGAATCTGGCAGTTAACTCAAGATTCGCCATTCAGTTTAATTTATAGAGCATAATCATTTACGGATTCATGATATTTCATCTATCTTTATCGAACAAGTTCACGATTTGTATTCAGCAAAAGATCGTGGTATTTCGAATCAATATCGTATGATTTTACTTAATTTTCACTTATCTATAAATTACGTAATTTGTTATCTAACTCAATAATATGTTTATGGATGCTTTGAAGAATATAATAATTAATTTGGGTTTGTAGTAACGTCATCTTATCAGTTATTTTAGATATGTGTGTACTTGGGTCAATATTTACCTAGTTCAAACATCGAATGCGATATAGAAATAATAAGTGTTTATATCAAACGAGATGAATTCTCAACTTTTCGGTTTTCTAGGAGAAATAAAATCTAATTTGATATTTCGTAGAAACTTGAAACATCTCTTCGTTTGTCCCATGTTTCGGTATAGATTTTTCATTGTAAATATTTACTGAATTGAGTAATTTTTCATTTTGTAATGCATTGGTGTTATAGAATCAGGTAGTTAAGTTTTATCGACAAATGATGAATATTAAAATATCGAAACAATTTATAAAAATCCCATTTAAATTGTTGATGTTTTGTTAATGAATGTGTTTTTTTACACTGTACGTTTATCAAACAATCTAAGTGATCTCCATTAATCACGTGAGGCTCGAAAAGGTGGGGGTTCGGTAAAATCACGAAATAAGGCAGCGAAGGGGGTATATAATGAAATATCACGTGTATTTATTTTTCGTTGGACAGTTGATGAAGCCTACGTTGATATTCAAACAAAGCACAGTGCCAAAACAGCTGACTTTCATGATGCCTATTGTCTTGTTTTTTGAACCTTTCTCTATTATTGGCATTGCAGTTTAAAATAACCTGTTGAATTAATGTCATACTTGATTTTCTGAAATTTAATTAGAATATATGAGAATTTTATAAGCATCAAACTTAATGATATTCTGAAAATTGTAATTTAATCTATACTAAAAAAATATACGTGGTTAGTTCAAAATCTCACCATCATTCCCCAGGGTAGTCAAAGGGCATGAAAAATTGTTTACAAGATTAAGTGATTAATGGACGACCCCTCATACTCTTTAGGAATGTATTTTTCAATCATCTTATGATGAAATTCAAGGATCTATAATAGAAACAGTAGATATTTTTGATCTCCAGCTATAATCGCAGTTTGAAACATTTATATTATTCCATTCGAAATAATATTTCGAATTTTTACTGTACAGAATAATATAATAAATGTAATGGATTTTTGAGCGTAGTTTTTTTTAAATCGAATAAAACACTCAATTTGCATCATGTATCAAAAATTTTATTGAAATTGATAACTTGGCCTTTGCCATTTACATTTTAAAGATAACTTCATGTAAATGTTGTCCGTGGCTTCGTATCAAATGGTCCATTCGGTAGGCCCAATTGTGCGTCACTTTTTCGAGCATTTCGGCCTGTATCTTTAGAATTACGCGTGTTATGTTATCCTGTGGGACTTCAATAGTGTTTGGCTTGTTCACATACACTAACTACTTTACATAACCCCACAAGAATTAATCCAAAGGCGTCAAATCGCATGATCTTGGCGGCCAATTCACAGGGCCATTTCGAGACATAAGCTGCTCACCAAATTAATCCTTCAACATGTTCATTGCATGTGGCACCGTCTTGATGAAACCACATGTCAACCAAGTTCAACTCGGCCAACTGCGCAAAAAAAGTTGCGTATCATGGCTCGATATCGTTCGCCGTTGACAGTAACGTTTCTTCCACGGTCGTCTTTGAAGAAAAATGAACCGATGATGCCACCAGCCCATAAACCACACCAAACTGTCGTTTTTTCGGGATGCTTCGGTAATTCTTGTATGGCATGTGGCTGTTCAGCACTTTAGATGCGACAGTTTTGTTTATTTATATATCCGTTAAGCCAGAAATGAACCTCATCGCTGAACACAATTTATCGTCCTAACAAACGATACATATTTTTCACAGAGCACGAATTTTGATAGTAAGTTTCAACAATTTGCAATCGTTACTCGTTTGTAAGTCTTTCCATGATGAAATGGCAGAGTATACTGAAAAGTTTTCACTTTGACAGATGACGTTTGTATGCCATTACCAACCAGTGCCGCCAACCTGAAAACTCTTAAAAAATCACCCGTTATATTGAGATAGCTTTAGTTTCCTTTTTGACTGTTTCAATATGTTTAAGCTGTAAGTGAAATATGAGCCTTGTATCATTTTTTTACGTTCCCTAGTTAACTTGAAAATGTTGTTTACATCGTACATACATCTGTTATATATTACCTGAGAATATCTATATCTAGTTTAACTCTGTATCTTACGACCTTCCACAAATTAATTATTTATCTATTCGTTCAAATATTGAAAAATTTAGCCTTGACTTTGAGTACATTCGTTTAATTATAAAACCACTCGTTTAAAAATGCCGTCGGTTTACCTTGACTTTTCTGCGATAACCGAATTAAATCCAACTTGGATACTACCTCAACATATTCTCATCGTTAACGTAGTATAATTTAAATAGTTGGCTAGATTCCACCAAAGAATGATTTATAGTAACCGCGTATTTTTGGGACAACTGATTGTTTCATAGTACGAAAACTTGTAGATTTAAAAAAGTTAATATTTGAATAGTCCAATACATAAGTAAAACACTGTTCAAATATTCCTCATATGCTAAAATGAATACGCATGACGTGCGATTCGAAGTGTCATTTCTTCTTCACGTGAAACATTAACAACTGATGTAATATAGGTACACGTGACACATACTCATACATAGACAGAGTACAGTTGGAAACATGGAAACAGATAATGAAAGATTTACAGCAAGATTTACAGTTCATCAAAAAATAAAAACTATAAAATTAAAAATTAACGCACTTGAATTAAGTTTCACTGAATATATTAAAAACTCTACATATGTTTCGGGTGGTTAACCCATTATCAAGAGTATACAGTATTACTGTAATTCAGTAATATTGTATACTCTTGATAATGGGTTAACCACCCGAAACATATGTAGAGTTTTTGATATATTCAGTGTTGCTTAAGTCAAGTGTGTTAATTTTCAATTTTATAGTTTTTAACATAATGTTTCACCAAGAGATAAGCGAAACCTCCGTGTCCTTTATTGAAAAATAAAATATACCTGGAAGTATATTATTCCGATCAGCTACCTGAATTTCTACTTTGGAAATGTTAAATAATAGGCTAAATGAGAGGTAATAATAAAAACTTGTCTAAAAATCACTGACTGAACAATTCTTTATTCGACTAGTTTCGCCTTTTACAGCATTATCAAGAATGAATACATATTAGAATAAATATATTCTTGATAATGCTCTAAAAGGCGAAACTAGTCGAATAAAGAATTGTTCAGTCAGTTATTTTTAGACAAGTTTTTATTATTACCTCTCATTTAAATATGAACTATTACAAAGTAGATTCATCGTCCATTGAATTTATAAATAATAGGCTATTATTCAAATATAACTGATTGTTTAGTGAACGACCTCAGTGTTTCGATTTATCGATCTGCTGTAATTTTTGGTATTTCAATTTGATACTTTCATTTTCTGTATATTTTATTGTAATCCCTGAACTGAATTATTAATTTTTTTCTTTTGAATAGTTTGCATAACGAGAATAGGTTTTATTCTTTTCAAAAGTTCGTCTCTGTTTTGATAATCTTTGAAATTTCGGAAAGATTTATGCATTTCAATGCAGAAATATTCAAGGATAATTTAGAACACATTATACACAATCCTTTGTTAACAAAAATTGTTGGAAAGGTTGTCGAGAGAACTGAGAAAACAATTACGTTCGTAACAATTCGTTAAAACATTAAACATTATCGATTGGTATACCTACCTTTTATTACATGTTATCTTTGTACAATTTAATTCTTAGATTATATTCTTTCTCTTTGTTATTATATGTTCTGGCACTCTAGAATTGCTATAAGCAACTGTACTTTAAAATTGTACCACTGCTAATTTAAAATCTGAAGAAAGAGTTGTATTCACAAACGGGCATTATTAGTATCATTTTATACGTGAGAAAATTCAAATCAGTGTTTGATTATGGATTAAAATTTTCTCCAAGTATCGGCCTCATAATAAAATGAATTCCTTAGAGCGTAGATACCACTCATAGATCTTAATAAAAGATCTTAAAAAAAAGTTTCAAGCCAACAGTGACACGTTAGTTCAATTCATCCAATGCAACAAAAAATGACCAACAAAGTTTCAAGCCAACAGTGACACGTTAGTTCAATTCATCCAATGCAACAAAAAATGACCAAAAAAGTTTCAAGCCAACAGTGACACGTCAGTTCAATTCATCCAATGCAACAAAAAATGACCAAAAAAGTTTCAAGCCAACAGTGACACGTCAGTTCAATTCATCCAATGCAACAAAAAATGACCAACAAAGTTTCAAGCCAACAGATCAACAAGCAAGTGTTAAAATCTTGCTTCGCCGTTCACTTGTAGCCAATGTTGAAAGTTTCCTCCTAAATGCGCACAAATTAGTATGAAATGGATTTTAGAATTCGATTTTAATGATGAAAAGTCAATTTATACATAAAGAGCGAGTACGATTAGTACTCGCCCGTAATTAATCGTTAATTGTCTTTCACTTCGAGTTAACAACACTTTGACTAAAATGTTGAGCTCTTTGGTGAGTTGCCTAAAAATAGATTGCAGAATTTCACCGCAACAAATAAACAAAGATGGGAATTCCACACCAGTAAATGAACGAATCAGGTAATTGATTGATGTAAATCTATTTGAGTAATTAAACACTGTTTCTAGATTTGCACATTGAAAATTTAAATACTGATCACTTTGGACGTCAGTACGAAGAAATTATTGTAAACGAAAGTGCGTCAGAAATGTTGAACTTTGAATAAAAACGTGTAAATGTAGGAGATAGTCTTTTCCTGAACATTTTATAATAATTTTTCTTGTCCCCTCACGGGCATATTGAAGTTTTTAATTCTGTACTTAAAATATTGTACTTCACAAAAAAAACTTCAATCAGGTGTCGAAATTTGAAATAAGCAACGATGATTTTCCTGTGTTTCTTCTCATGTGTTTGAGTATTCCTCAGTGCAGTTGAATTCGGTATATATGAACGAATATATGAGACGAACAAATTCGAACCTCCTGATGTAGTGTCCATGTTATTCACTTTGTTTTATAAGCTTCAAGTTATTTATTCTTACGTTACTTCTAACAAGTAACATCAACATTGTTATGTGTTCTTGTAGATTTTGTTCATGGTTTATTCAATATTTTTGAGCTATCCGTGTTTGTATGATACCTAATGACATTTTCAGTCAAGACTAGCCTTGGAAAATTACACATCTGAGTTGAAGAACGAGGAAAAAAAACTTTTATTTGGAAGCAAATTTGGAAAGAGTGGTTCTACGTTCTTTTCATGTCTTTGAGACTTGACATCGGTGTCGCTCAATATGTACAAGAAGAACAAATTAAATTTCCTTGTCTTAGTATCTATGTTTTTCCTCTACTGTTTAGGATTTCAATTATTTCTATTTCATATCTAATCACTCATATATAAATATTTCAATTGATAATTGTTGTGGTAGATTTTCTTTCAATGATTTTTTTGATATTTGTTTTTTTTTATGTCCCCATTTTTGTTAAAGCTGGTGATAATTTCATTCCTTTTGTCGGGTAGCAAATTTGGAAATGAGCACCTATGGTTTTCTTGTGTTATTTTTCTAATGTGTTTGAGTTTTCCTCAATCTTAATAAGGAGAAATTCGAGTTCCTTAAGGTTATCCCTCTATTTCCCAAGTTTCACAGATTTCGATCATCATATCATACATTATCACTATCTGAAATAATTTTAATTGGTTTTCGTTGTAGATTTTTTATGATAATCCAGTAGGTTGAAAAAATAATCCAGTAATTTGAAAAAATGCTCATGTGTAGTAAAAATCCAGAAGAAGAAATCAACTTGATAAGAATGCAACGGAAAAGTACATATGTAAGAAAATAACTTTAACAATTAAATAACTTCAAGTTATTTAAATGTTTATCTTGTCCAGAATTCCAAACTTGTCTACATACTTGAAATCGTAATTACGTTGAGTGAGTTGATGTGCCACCATATTTCATTCAAATGACGTGTCGCAATATTGACATTGGCCTTGGTGTCAAGTAGTTTTCTCGATATAGTGCTAGGCAAATACCATTGTAGTAATAATTGCAAAATATTCACTTGTATTTGCATAAAGTAAATTATTGCAGGAATTCGTCAGTGGCATTAATGCGTATACGAAAAATTAAAACATCTGTTATGGTCACTCATTGATTTTTAAAATATGTTCGTCATTTGGTTTTTAACTTTGAATTACCTATAGGCTAAAATATCTGTGAACTATCTGAATAAAAATTTAATTATACATTTTCAAGGTTTTTAGCACGTAGAATAATGTAACTCAAAATATTTTGATGATTGGTAGAACTCTTGGTAATGAGTAGTTGCCCGAACATATATCGGTGTTATGTTGACATTACGAAAAATCGGTTCCTAAATTTTTTGCTTACGTTTTTGCGTAATGATGATTGATAATTTTGGTTCTTTTCTTTAGATTTTCAGCAATGCGATAAAAAAAGACTTTCAACAAGAAGACTTTCGTTGATCGTCAAGAGAAATAATTTCTCCAGAATTTGAAAAAAGTTACATTTCGAAGCACAACTAGAAATGATAATTTCTAATTTTGATAGGATTGTATATATAATACAAATAATTGTTTGAAAATAATAGAAGTCTATAAAATGAAGAGGTTATTGATGGATAAAAATTGTTGTTTTCTACATCTCTTCACGATTGTAACTACAAAACTTTTCGAAGACATTACAAATAAGAAATTGGAGAAGAAATTATCGATTAATCTGTTTTTGAGCTTGTTCGAAATTCAGTAGATTATAGCCAATAGTTCCGAATAAGTTATACCTTATATTCAATTCTTCTAACATTTAACCACTTATCAATTAGAGAAACAAAAACATCCAGACCTTTCTACGATTCGTACCAAAATCTTCTTTACGAACTGTTCTTCACGAAGGCTGCAGATATTTAACAACACTCGTTTGAATCACAATTTTTTTCAAATTATTGGAATAATTCAGGCAGATCCTGTTGGACTTACAATGACAGGGAAACAATATCGAAGATAATGACCAAAGTGCTCTGAAATCTGTTATTATTTCTTACTAGAATGTTTTTGTTTACTTGCGTAATCTCAGTAATTTCCCTCAATTGAATGTACTATGTAGTTGAATTTGTCTCTTACGTAAACCGTATGATTTGATATTATGTAATTTTTTAATGGTGATTGCGCTGTGTATGTTATCTAAATGTCATGTTTTCTTATGGTTACTTTATCGGAATAGAGAGATAGGATGTACATCGTTGAAATGACAATCCAATGGAGTGGGTATTTGATTTTATGAAAAATTTTGCATTCAGTGGGTAGTTGAGTTATCCAAACAGGTAGAGGGCTGTTAATAATTTTCTCTTTCTTCTCAGGACATCTGGCGGAAATTTTGAAATGTATGCTACGAACGAAAACAATTGTTATTTGACATATACTCGTATTTCGGGCGAATAACTGATTGTCGAGAGTTGTATCTTCTACCTATATCTTAATTTGTGAAAATTTATTTCCAAAATAATTGGAAAAACTCAAGTACAGCTTCAAGTTGTATTGAACTCTTGATAATCGGTGACTAGCCCGAAGCATACTTCGAGAGTGTTAAAAAATTCTGTGGTATTCAGAAGAGTCTTTTTGATTATTCGGTGTTCAAGTAGAGGGAGTTTTCATATTTCGTTTTGTAAAGATGTTTTTTTCTCGTTATAATGAGAATGAAATTAAATTAGCAGTTCCTCTGGAAGGTTCCCATAACATTTCTATTTTCAAATTTATTCTTGGAAATATACATACATTCCAAAATTGTACAAGAATTTTCAAATTATTAAGATTGTATGGATGATATATCTGAAATATGATAAATGTAGTACAATTTCATTACGTTTCTGTTTGAAAATATTCATATTTTTCTGCATAATTCGAAACACATCTAATGTTTCTAATTATGCAGATTTTGTTATCAACAGTTGCAAGTACTGCCTCCAGTAATAATATATAAAGACTGTGCTGAGAAATAATAATGAAAACACTTTTCGAATGTCACTTTTGTTATTCTTTAATGTTTTTTGAGTGGATATGTCATAGATAATTCGTTTATGTTATGAAAATTTGGTAATGGATGATAAGCCTAAATCAAGTTTAAATCGAACCATAATTATATTCACATGAGATCTTTGTTCTAGTTGTTTTCTTCACTGGCCTTTTTCGGTATTTAGTATGATGAATAGAAATATTGGGAAGTAAATCTGTTTAGGTTTCTTTTGTTCCTCATCAATATTAACGTAATGAAGCCCATTTCAAAATTTTCAGAAATATTCGTTGAATTTAAATAGGAATAGAACAGTAAAATAATATGATAATGAAACATCAGAAAACCTTTTTATGAAAACAAATTCTTTCAATAGTGAACATTTTCACACTTTTTCCAAAAGCAAAAATTCCCGGAATAGATTAAATTGTTAAATTGTGGCTCGAATGTCGAAATCAAAGCCTCAATAATTTTATCGTCATTTTTTTTATTAGTTGAAACACGGGTTGTCTAATTTTAAAGAAAATATGATTTTTTCATTGACTAGCGATACTTATAAGGTCTTCTTTTGGAATACGTGACTAAACATAGCGTTGTCTTATTGGATTTCCATAAGTATTCAAATCCATTACTTAAAATAACACTATTAGCTTTTTCTGATTATTTATCTTGTTGTTGAAAGCAATTTAACGCTGCCGCTTATTTGTTCTTGGATTCCATTTCAAAGTAAACCGTATTTTTACCTCACACTTTATATGTTCGGACAACAGATAACCATAGGTAAGATAGGCTTTATGTCTATTATACGAAATACTGTAAACAACACAAACAGCGCTCGTATTTCAAAGCGTTCGGAGTACGTATAACTTAAAAAATGTCCAAATTTACGATAGTGCTGTCAATTTATTTAGGGTTGCTAAATCCCGAAACATAGAAGGCAACCCTCGTACCCACTCGTTACTTAAACCCAAAACTCGTTCAGTACTAGAATTGAATGCGTGTTTCAATGTAAAACGATAAACATTTAACACGATATAGGTTCAAAGTTCATCATACAAAAATTATCGAAATTTCCGTAACAAATTGAATTTGATAAAAGTTTAGATATAGAGTGATTATGATATGATATTTTAGATCCTGTCTGTGTTATGTTTGATCGATTTTTAGTAAAAAAGGAGGATGGAAGATTCCAAATAGAGGCCGAAATAAGTACCTTACCCTACTACTCTCTCTTATAGTGATTATTATAGCATTTCTCATACTATTGTCTCTCTTTCCTTACTAGTGTTATACAAAATTCTAATTGGGTAGCGGAATTTGAAAAAAGCAGCTATTGTTTTTCTCTGTTTATTTTCATGTGTTTAAGTCTTCCTCAGTAAGAATCAATCTATACAGAATAACAAATTTCATTCTCGTGACATATTACATTCAGTTCTCGACATAGTTTCGCGTAACTGACCCATTGACTAAGTTTAATACCAGTTTTAATATTGAAAGTTACAGTTTTCGCATTAACAGATGTTATTTTCTTGGTTGACTATTGTTCTTATTGACGAACATTTGGAATTTATATTCTTATCGTTCAATATTGGAAGTTTTGACAAAAAAAATTGTGCTTATCGTGAGTATATGTTAATCGGCATCAAACGATTTAAGACTTGGCAAGCTTGTCGATCGACTTGGCAAGCCAAGCATGCCAAGTCCAGCAAAGAAACAAGAATTTCATGCTGGGCTTGCTTACTTTTATTGAATTTGATATACTCCATTTCCCAATTTTTTTATGCCATGTTTCTTCACCTTAGCTTATCTAAAATTCTTATGCCATTCCGAAAAGAGTAAAAAAGTTAAAATTTAGGAGTGCGAAAGGGTTAAGCTCTAGTCGAGTTCATTTTCGATTGCCCCTTTGAAAAATATCTCTGATCCACTGTGGTGCCTGAACCCCACGTTGGGGAACACTGATCCACTCATTCCCCGTAGGCTTGGATGTGAACAATTTTATCACGCTCCGGTGGCTGTTTTTATTTACCATCGCGGACAAACATGTCCAGAGCTTTATTATTATTATTAAATTAAGTTTTTGCCAATCAGAATTTTTGTTGTTTTTTGATGAATGCAGTGGACAAATAAATTTTTTATACCATTTTTGGAACTTCACGAACGAGATTCATCAATCTGGGCCGCCATGTCATTTTCTTTCATCCTTTTTTTAATCTTAGTATGAAATACTTTTAATCTATCACTTAAATGATACTTGCTGCACAGGGACAGTACGATGTTCTTGTTGTTATTGCATTATATTTTTCTCCTTACGATGTAAATTATACACTGTTTCAAGAAAATTTACACTGCAATGTTCCCAACTATTATAGACGAAAATTATTACCTTGCCGTTTCTTTCAGCACTTAGAAAGTAGAAACATGTCCTGATTTGCCGTTTGGCATATTGACTTGTCTATTTGTGTTTTCAATTCCGAAATTCCCACTGCTGTGCAATTATACTTATATATGTTATAAGTTTGTTTTTCCTTTAAAAATTATGACATTCTAATGTACCAGTACGAATTAGTCAAATTGATAATATTGAATAAAAATTGAAAGCTTATCACTTAAACGCGAGAAGTGCTTGAATTTGTACAATTTTTCAAACCATTTCGAAAAGAGAGTCAGACCTTCGTTGAAAACATTAAAATTTAATTGATTTAATAACTTCCTTTTTTGTGTCTAGACAAAGGAATGTTCGAATTCGGTTTCCTATTCTGCTAGCATTATTAGCGAAGAAGCTAATTATAGGATCTTGAAGTGAAGTGTCTAAATATAAGGAACATTAATCATTTCGAAGCACTCCACTAAATTACCCAAGCTACGGATCATTCGAGATACATACACGACATGTCTTATGCTTATCTATCGAATAAATTAGAGATTTTAAATAGATCTATCATAGACTTTTGTTAACTCGTCGAGTTTTGCAAGGTAAAATTAATATGTGTTTATATCCTGCAAGCATTCATCATGAACTATTTCATCTGTTGCTTTCGTATTTGAAATAATTTTTTTCAAATGGATAAAAATTTGTTCATTCTGGTTTGATTTGTAGTTACGACGTGTTTCTTCGTGAAATCTTTTCGCTTTTTTATTCTATAAAAAGTTATCAGCATCCATAGTTTATATTTACTTTATAACCATTTTCCCATTTAATTTAGAGGTGTTGGTTTGTATTCTAAAACTTTAGCGTTAATTTTGTTTATCATCCATTTTTCATTCTTTTTTTCTATGTTTTTACTAATTGGTTGGAGGTGTAATGTAGTGGTGGAGTGTCTTTTATTCTCTTCTTTCTTTTTTTGTACTAAACTTTGTCTTCTTTCTGTTCAGCTTCAGACTCGAATTCTGAGCATAATCGGACCTCAGACCAATCACAACGTTCTTGTATATCAACGAAAAATTGTAAAATTGTTGATTATATTGATTGTAATGGAAACAAAAATGAAACTGAAGGTATATGTTTTTTATCTTTTGTTGTAGAAATAAGTTAGTTCATTTTCTTTGGTATTTAATTCTGCATAATATATCCGTTTTAATAACATCAAAATGATAAAATTTCAGACAAGACTATTCGAGAAAATCGGATAATTTTTTGTTTTTTTTAATTTTTAATTGTATCCAGAAAATCTAATGAATAATCTCAATTATTAGATTGAATTATTTTATTTTAATTACAATTTATTTTATTTATAATTTTTTAATTTAATTTATTCTAAAATCATTGACATTTATATTGAATAATCGTTTTTTGAATTCTTGGATTGTACCAAGAATTTCTTTTCCTTTCAATTATATAATTTTATATTTTATACATGTAAATAAGTGATCCAAGACAATTTCATGAAAAATTCCAATTCCCAAATGTTTTATTTGACACTTTTATCGAAATAGCGATTTTTGGGTAGTTTTCAATTCTTTTCTACATCAAATAAAATTCAAGTTTTGTCAAATTTACAAATGTATTCTCCAAAAGAATTAAAAAACAAAGCCAGTATTTTTGTTACAAATAGAATATACCGACTTGTCTTCTGAATGGTAATTCGCAACTTCATTTTACTGAACTAGGAATAATAATTTCAGAAAGATTCTTTATGTTTAGTGTGCTTAAACGAATTTTTTCTACATATAGGATATAATTCTGACTTATTATGCCTTTTTAGCTAATCACTCAGTATGTTGGACATTGTACGATAATTATTTAATTGGTAGCTGTATATTCAGATTATTTATTTTCGGCTTATAATGACCCTTATAATGACATCTGATATAATAAAATGATGATATCATTTGAATTATTGTTTATGTTTCGATAACCTCTGAGTTTTATTCAATTTTGTGTATGTGAAATGACTTCACGTAAACATGGAAAAAACTGATACACTCAGAAACTTAAATTTTTCAAACACTTATTTACAATAAATGGGAGTAATAGACATAAATAGTGATGAAATATTCTTATACTTTAAACTTCTTTCTATGTGAGATCGAGTAACAATAAACTTAATGAAAAACCATTTCTTATTTTGGCTTTTCAATCTATATTTTATTATATATGATAAAATTATTTATACTAGGTACGTTCTTTATATTTTTCTAATGCCGTGTTCTATTTTCATCGCATGTTTTTTTATTGATGTTCAATTTGGAATTTCTTTTTCAGCTTTGAATCATGCTAAAATTATCAATCAATATATCAATACACAATTATGTGTATTGATTTTCGGCAAATTCCGAAGCGTTACATGCAACACACGTCGTCTGTCGTTGGCAGAGAAGTGGGTAGCACTTTCAATTAATTTAAGTCAAATAATTCAATTTTAAATCAACTGAAGTAGAAAGTAAATAGATCGTTTTTGGGTAGAGTAAAAAATATCGATATCTTAATTTTTTAATACTGGTTTTCGAATATGGATCTACGTTATTCAGAAAATAAATTATGAAATGTTCATTATTATATTTTTATTAGTATTTTTTCTAGTGACAGTTTTATGATCAATAATTGTAGTTCAGAGGTCATATACGTTACTAGCCAAGAGACCTCATTCGACTTTTCACAAGTTTTTTTTTGTGAGAGTTCAAAACCTCTAAGCAGAATTGTCTTGAGAAACTCCGAGACGATTTTCATCATATTGTGAGTGATGCAAGAGGTTAGATAAAGTTTGGAAAAAAAATTATCGGAAAATAAGAACAGCTCACATAATTTGCTCACAAAAACGTCCACATATATGAATTTGAAAAAAATATTTTTAAATGTCTCAAATCTTAAATCTTCAAAACAGTCTTTCTATAGAAGTTCTTGGGTTAAATGCTTCTTTAAAATTGGTAAAAAGTTCTTTAAAATGCAGATTAGCTTCAAAACAACTGTAAAAGTTCGTCCTATAATAATTTCTTTCTAAATTCAATATCTTCCATTCTACGAAATATTTAGGTTCTTTATAAAGCTGATCTCTTGGAGAAATATTGTTTAATATATTAAATAAAAACATTTGGCTTGGTTTCACGAAATTTATAATAAATACTTGACAATTGTAGCGGGGTGTTTAACTTTTGAAAATTTTGTGAAACCAGGCTAGTGTTTTTACTTTATACGAGTTTAGAAAATAATGGTGAAAAAATCCTTTAATGATGAAGTCACTTATTTGTTTCAAGTATGTTCAAACGTGTCAAGTTTTAACTTCGTTTCGTTTTTTTTTCAGTGCTCAAAGAAGAGCCAGAAGATTTAACACACCTAGCTCCAGTAGCTGGAGATGTTTGTGTCCCATTAGAAGATCATCCGTTTCTGTCCGATGTATTGGATGATCTACTACTTAGAGAAAATTTGAACCCACTTATGATGGACACTCCGATTGATCCATTTATATCATACAGGGACACATACGACATGTCTCCGGAACTATCTCCTAATTTCTCGAAGGTAAATAATGCTTTTTCGATATTTTCATTCACTTATTTTAGCTAATTAAGTCTTAAAAGTGCCAGTACAAGGTTATGGAATTTAAGAATCATAAATTTCTTTTACGTCTTTTCTTTGATTTTATCATATTATTATGTTGTTAACGGTTGATAGAGTACATGTAATTATTCTTCAAATCTCAAGACCCTATTGATGCTATGGAGGTGCAAAAATACCTCGACAAGAATGAGCCATCATCTAATTTGTAGGGGGTGGTATTTTCGTTTTACACGATTTTTTCCGTAGAAGATCTTTTAGTGTATCTCAAATATTTATCTTTCTGTAATATTTAAAATTCTTTTCAGAGCTCCAGTCTACCTTCCTTAAACAGTCCCAGCAATTCACTGGGAGAAGACGACCACATGTCGACCTTTATGAGTTATTCCATCGAAGAAGAAGGATCCGATTCTTCCATGAGACCGGGTTCACCTTACATTCCAATGAACATGGACGATTTACCGTTGTTGTTGTCTTCGTCCAACGATCTCATGTGGAGTAATAGTAGTAGTCCAACGCCAGCTAGTCCGTCTAACAAACCCGCGAAAGACAGTTCTAGTTTAGCGCAGTTACTGTCCACGACGGTGAAAACATCGATCAAGTCCAACACTGCTTCTGATCAGATCGGTATGTGAAACAGTGGATCTACATCTTTGGACTACAGAGTAATTTTTTGTCACAGTTATAATGAAGGACAAGCATTTTCGTAGGTCGTATACGTATTAAGCAAGTCAATCAGAGCATCTAACATTGTTTAAGTATCAAATACATAATTATTTTTCTCAACAGGTAGACGAAATTATCAATTTCTTCTCTTTCTAAGCCTCGAGCAATCCACACATATAAGAACTAACAAGTTGAGGAAGATATCTCATTGTGGTGAACTGTGTAAATGTTGAAACTGTTACCGAAACACATTAGGATTTTACAATGTACATAAAAGTAAAAATTAGACGCTTCTTCTTCATTATAACTGTGATAATGTATTTTAATGGAGTAGATACCATATCCATACAAATTCTTCAACTCTGTCCAGTCATATATCACATTCATTTGATATTTCATTTTGAATACATCTGAAATTTAGTTTGATAGAAATTATTCAGAAGGCCACAATTTTTTCTTCATTAGAATATCGTTTAATATCACCTTAAACCTCACCAATTACACAGATGGTTTGATCGGTCAGTGACTTTATGAATTTCTCACTCAGTTACTTTGAATACGTAGCTATTGTCCTCGACTGCCATCTATTGACAATCTAGTGACGTATCTTGAAAAAACTGCACCATTTAGTTTGACAACCATCAGAAGCAGTCAATCTGTTGATTATCAACAGGTATATAAAAGCTAATTTCATGAGCTGTTTTTTAGAAAAACCATCACCAAAACCAAGGAAAGGCTTGTTAAATTAATTGAGTTCTGTTGAGGTTATATCGCATAAGTGAAGCCGAATGTTTTGGTCGTCCAAGAGAGATCGTCACATCAGGAATAGTCGAAACAATACATTGCCTGACGAGGCTCAGCCACTAGGCATCTACTGAGGTGGTGTATCACAGTTTCCATGAATATTTGGTTATTAAAAAGCTATCCCCACTATTGTTGCAGCGATTGGCATCATTCGAACATAAGCCAAACCTGTAACCTATTAAAAGGAATATTTGACGATGTTTACTCTTAATCTGAAGGAGTTTCAGCACAGTTCTGTAACTATTGACCAAATATGGATACGTTACGATATCCAATTAGGTCCAACGAACGATCAAAACAGTGGGTTTCTGGAGGTGAATCTGCACCAAATAAGACCAAAGGATGTTAGTCGAGCAAATAAGTTATGGTTACAGTTGTTTTGGGTAACGCGGTGCCATTTCTATCTATTAGCTTCATTAAGGTAAAAGGATGACTTCTAATGCTGTTGGTAGCTTTTTGACCGATTTGATTTCGATGTGAAGCAAAAACTACCTATGTGGGAAAGTGTTGTTTTATCAAGACATCATCTAATCACAATTCATACAATTGTCTACGATCTGTTTTTTCGTCCTGCACACTCCCCAGATTTAGCCCCCTGTGTTTTCTGTTTTAAAACCTGAAGAAATGACTACTCAGTATAGTAGGATAGAATAAAGGGGTTATCAACTATTGAAGCTCCTATGTTGAGATCCTCTAGGAAAACCTATTATTCAATAGGAATAAAAAATTTAAAGAACGATGTATTGAAGGTGTAGACCTGAGAGAAAATTATGTTGAAACATGAAATATTTTTGCCTAAAAATTATTTTATTCTTAAAAGCACTGATTTATCCAACCATTCTGCTTTACCATTTTGTATATTTGTACTAATATCGTTTTTTTCAGGTCAATCACAATGGAATACAAAAACCGTAGAAAAAAACATGAGGCCACAAAGCAGTTCACCAAATTGTAACAAACGTACAAATACCACTAGTTGTAACACAACAAATAAAAGAATGAAGACCGAACAGCCGAAAGATAACACAACTTCGGAACTACTACAACAATTAATATCGAATAACAACGGCAACTCGAGGGGTAGACCAAAAAAGGCCAATTGGTTGTTGGAGGGTCAAAAAGCGGCTTGCATCAGCCAGCCTAGCGATAGCGTTCTTATGAACCTACTGGTAAGCGGGTTCGATATAAGATCTGGATATATTTGTCTGGCACCCACCAAGTCAAAAAGGTGAACGATTCGATTGTTTACCTAATAAGACGATTTCATTTTCGAAATCAGAGATATTGAAGGAAGCTATACTATCTCGAACTAGTCATTAGTTTCTTAGACTGATTTTTTCTAGGCCTCGAACACTACCAAAAATGTTCAAAATATTTGTAAAAGGTGAAATTCGACAAGAGCACTTCAAACTAGTTTGTGAGAATTTTTGCCTTAATTGTTCACGATTGACTCCGATGCAAGTACAAAAAAAAACTGCCTTGAACATAATGTTTTATTTCTGTAATCCTCTGCCACAGTGTTTGGAAATGTTAGTTGAATCCATGTACCAAAATATTAAGAACAGTTTCCACTTCAATCCTTTGTTTTTCAGCCTATAAAAGATTATATAGGTATATATGTTAAATATTGAAATTGCGCAAAGATTTCACTAGATTACAACAAAGTTTTTTGTTTATTGAAAAAATAAACTATTTGTAATGATTTCAAATATTTGAGGAGGTTCTTTTATCGTCCACAGATATGTTGTGATATTGACAAGAACTATAACGGAATTGGATATATTTAGATTAAAATATCATTACATTAGTAATGATATTTTACAGTAAATTACGTTGTTTAAATGATTCGAAAGGTAGATTTCTTTGGTTTTCTTGTGTATACGGTATCTTTATCAATGTTCAGCTTATAGCCACTGTGGTATAGTGGTTGGGTGTATTGACTTTTATGCCAAAGGTCTTGGGTTGAATTCCCGAAACCGAAAAACTTCTAAAATACGCCATGCTTTCTCTCAGGAGACAACGCCAAACCAATGAAGCCAGGGTACATGTCAACAGCTTAAGACTCTTTTATTTGTGGCAATTGCAAAATGCACACAACACTTGGTTTTAATAAGTCACCTGGTACTTCAAAAAGTGTAACAGAAATCACCAAGCATGTGTTCATTCCACCCTACGAACTATCTTTGTTTTTTGTCTTTGAAGTTTTGTTGGAAATGCTAGAAAAAATCTTCATGCTTGTCCCTCACAGCATCAATAATAGTAGTCTCGAAGGTAGCCCAGGAAAAGAATATTCAGATATAGGGTGGACTCTACATTTTCATAGACCACCAGTAAATTCCACATTTACTAAACAAAATTATTGGGAATTTTTTGTCCGAAAACTTTGCAACAACTAATTCAGATGCATTTCGTGCTGAGTCTTCATCTAGGCATGAAAGAATACCAAAAATGTACCACCTGTATCTACCCTGAGCTATAAATTGGGGGAAGTCTTGTTCTGTTTTTGCAAGAAAATTTCGTGTCTGTATGTAGAAGATTGCAAAGCTTTAATCTAGAAGACTGACCTTAAGGCTAGATCGTTTTTTCCAACGAATCAAATCACGAAATTAGCTTATTTTGCCTTTTTTTTTGAAAAATGTGGTTCAGCCGAAAAGACAAATTTCGAAAGTTTAATTGTCTTCTTGTTAGGTGAGTGTCTGCGTCCTGTTAGATGCTTCTAATGTGAAATCTGTCACTGGTTTTGGTATACTTATATCTACACTTTGAGTTGTTACATTTCAATTAGGGTTTCAACTTTCTAATATATAGCATCATTATGATAAGGCATAATTTTCGTAACGCAGAAGAACGTCTTATTAACCTTCAGTTTTAACACGTTGCAGAAGTGAGATTTCGATTTCTTTAAACGCCAGTTTGTTTCAAAAATGTGAAAAATTTAGCATACAAAAGCTGGAAAAGAGAAAAACGGAACTCGTTCTCTTACAGAAAGACAACTCATCTTTACAGAAAGATGAAATAGTTATTTTTTACTTTTAGTTTTACCAAGAATGTGTTATTATATAACTTCCTTTCAAAATATCTGAGATAATCTGGCGATGTCTTCAAAAAATTTTCGAATTTAACCATACGTTAACATTATAATAAAACTGGGTGAAAAGTTTGAAAACGCACTACTTAAAAACTAGTATTGTGAGAAAATGTGGGCGATAGAAAATGTGATTCAACCTGAAAAGCTACACGACAGATAAAATGGAAGTTTCTTGTGCCAAAATCTTTGATTCTTCACAAATAAATGTCATACAAATGAATACGAAATATAGACAAAATTATTTAGTTTTGTTGTCGCAAGATGAGTAAAAAATACGGTAAAAATATTTCTACTTCATTCAAACGTCCACTCAATTGTCACAACTCTGATTACATGCCCCTAAAATTTTTCAAAATGATTTGGACTCAATCTTTCAAATCAATCTTTCAATTTGTTGATAATTTTTCTGCACCATACGAAGTTTTCTGAGAATATTGCTAATTCTGGTTCCTATTTTCTATAAGTCTGTACGTTGAAATGAATCAATATGAATTTTTGATCGAACAACTTCGTAGGCTGTGATGTAGTTTCTTTTCAATAATTTTACGATTATTAACATTGTGGTAAACTGTAATATTTCTTCAGATATGTTTCGTTCTATATTTTTTTCGATAATATATTGTATGGCTTTACATATTTGAAGGTAGATTTGTTATAGCAGACAATAATATTTTCTCATTATGTACATACATTTCAGTGCCTTGAAAAGTATTATTTTCCTCAGTTAATGGAAAGACTCCGTTTTTACTACGTGATGATTTATCCTGAAGAAAAACGAAAGGTTTAGATATTTTAAACATAGTAAGAACTAAACCTTTTATTTTTCCTGGGTTCATCAAATACGCTCGTAGCTTCTGGAGAACTGCCAAATAGACAACAATATATACTGTGATAGGTTTCCAGCACATTAATTCACTAACTCAACTCTATTTATGTTTGAAGACTTTCGTCATTCCAGTAATTTTGAACTGCTTGAAATATACTCGTGTACGTAAATAGGGGTAGTAAATTGCCATATCGGAAACCAAATTATACTACAAAATATCCTTCGAAATGTTTGAAAAAATATTTATGTCTGATATTGTTTCATAAATTTTAATTTGAAGATTAATTGTTATTTTTCGAAAATATTGTAATAGATTAATTATGAAGGTTAGAACCTTCGATGATTGTAGAAAGTAGTGTTGAAATTGTACTGCTTTATTGATAGAGAAATTATGTAAATTGGAAGATCTTTTATAAAGATCTATAAGTGTGTATTAATATTAAGAGGAGCATATAAAGAATATGCTATTGATAAGAATAAAGAGTTTTGAATATTTATTTGTTGTGATTTACCATTATTACCCATCCACGTTTATACTCATATATATATATATATATATATATATATATATATATATATATATATATATATATGAGTATAAACGTGCAGATATATATATATATATATATATATATATATATATATATATATATATATATATATATATATGAGTATAAACGTGCAGATATATATATATATATATATATATATATATAATGGTATATTGTTCGGGAATACATCCGTTGGTTTGTTGAGTGCCTGTTGGGAACAGGCAGACGTTTCGTCAAGGTCTCACTTGACATTATCAATGCTTCAAATGATGGTTATCGATTAGATAACCATCATTTGAAGCATTGATAATGTCAAGTGAGACCTTGACGAAACGTCTGCCTGTTCCCAACAGGCACTCAACAAACCAACGGATGTATTCCCGGAACAATATACCATTATATTTTTCCATCCGTGAATCTCTACGTTCAAACATATATATATATATATATATATATATATATATCTGTACCTCGGAGGGATACAACACTATGTCCATTTTCATAACTTTACAGGAGAGGAGTTTTGAACTTTTTTTCAACAAAAAGTGTTATTGGCACAGCTATTTGGTGTTGTTTTAAAACATGCTATATCCGGTTCTAACTGGTTTTGGACATAGTGCTCTATTCCTCTAAGAAATATTTTAGATGATTTTAACACTGTAATAAAGTCAATATGGAAAAAATGGACATAGTGTTGTATCCCTCCGAGGGTATATATATATATATATATATATATATATATATATATATATATATATATATATATATATATATATATAACTGGATGTTTCAATACTGTAGGTATGTATTTTCAGTGTTTAATTGGGATTGCAGTCCAGGACGGGAAATTAAGTTACCTCTTTAGTATTTTCCAAGCTTTCGAAAATGTTAATTTTCTTCTTCAGGGCTAAAATAGTACAATATTAATAAATTATATAACAAGGCGCTATTGAAATTTTTTTCCCAACACGTACGTATAAGCCACTGATCACAATATGAATTACAATGCTACGAAAATTTTAGATTACGCACAAGTAATTACAACAAACGTCTTCTACTAGAAGTGGTTCACATAAAAAAGACAGGAAATTGTATTAATAAAAAATCTGATACAGATAATCTAAGCAACACACACACACATATATATATATATATATATATATATATATATATATATATATATATATATATATATATATATATATATAAATCTGATTGGTTTTTCTGATTAATGGCTCATATTCTGATATCCTATTTACCGAAAAATCTACTCCAAATGCATAAAATAAATTCATTCTCTTTTCGTTAGTTACAAAATTTCGACTAACGTTAAACAGTTTAAGAAATGCCCTTGGAAACATCTGGAAACAATCCACTTGAAAAGGAGAATTGAGAAATGAAGTTAGTGTCGTTGCTTCCTTCAACTACTAAACACGTAGAATGCAGTAATATTCAAACCTAATGCATTTGGGAATACTCGTATTTATTTTCAAAATTCAAGAAACAAATGTACTTTCGGACTAACTTCACAGTAATTGCAGAGAAAAAAATATTCAATAGTGCCTTGTTATATAAACTATTAATATTCTTGTTTATTGAATTCTCGCTTAACTCTTGATGAAACATAATTATTATAAAATTAATAATTATTATTGATAAATATTAAATTAAACTCTTGGCTTAATGTTTCACGATTATATTTAACAACATGAATTTGCCAACATGTTTCGAGCGTGAGCTCATTTTCAAGACATTTTAATTTAATATTAATATCGTACTATTTTAGCCCTGAAGAAGAAAATAAACTTTTTCGGAAGCTTAGAAAATACTAAAGAGGTAACTTATTTTTCCGTCCTGGACTGCAATCCCAATTAAACACTGAAATATATATGTGTATGCACATATATATATATATATATATATATATATATATATATATATATATATATATATATATATATATATATATATATATTCAGTTTTCAGCAATACAAAAAATATGATATAGGTTATGCCTACATGTTTTATTTCAACGGTCAACGTTTTAAAATTGATAAAAAATATAAATGAAAATAATCAAAAAAAAATCAAGTTATGATAAAAGATTCAATTTCTACAAATACAACACGAAATATATTTTTACACTTTACTGTTTGTTGTTTCTTAGAGAAAATATTTTTAGTAAATTTGAATATCAGTTTTGCGGTTAGAGAATAATTAAAATTCAATCCTCAATGTTCCCAACTTTTGGAAAAACCAGCAAGGTTTATTTATAAACGTTTATTTTCAGAATTCCTACGAATATAACATGTCTTTCTTCGCCTCCTTTTAGCAATCTACTGAATCAACTATCATGAATTTTCAAAGTTTTATACCAAACGAGAGTCGTTATTTTGTAGTATTTTGTGAAAATTTTAATTATAATTTAGAACATTTGGACAAATCGCACAAAATTGTCCAATAAACTCGATCAATTCTTCGGGTACTTATCTTTTATCAAGAGTTATTACACTTAGTAAAAATTCAACAATGTATCGGTCTTGAATTCTCTGCATAAATGCAGAGTTCTTAATTTTGTATTAGGTAAAATCCTACTCCGCTGTTTCTTCGAATGTGAACATGAACAAAAATTTTTCACAGTTAATTTTGTCCTCAAATGGAATGACTAATTTACGATAAATTTGCAAGAAAAATGATCAGTACGAATAAAAGTGTCTGTATAAAATAATGAAAATAAACAAATTGTTTCGAATAACTGACGAGTGTATAAAATGAAATGTAAGAAGAGTGATATATTTGCATAGGACAAAATGTAATAAACATCAGCAGAAATATAGAATATAAACATTCCATCCTCAGAAGTAAAAATGTTACTTTTTCATTCTAGTAGTAATAAATAGAACTTGGTGATGGGTTATTGTCCCGACAACTGTGTCGAAGAAATTTAACAGTTTTTGTGGAATTCGACCAAGTGTTTCGAATTATATTATAGTCTAATGATTTTTATTTGCCGGTCTCCGTGTCTTAGTCGGGAGAACACCCGCCTATGGTGCGGTAGGATTCGGGTTCGAGTCCCGGTGAAGGCATGGGTGTATGTGTTCGTCTATGATTTGAGTAGTTTGATGATGGTAATTGTTGGGTAATGTACACCGATTACAAGCCTAATGGCCGTTCGTAACCGGAGTTATACTGTAGGTCCACTGAATTAAAATAGTTTTTATCAACTTAGGCGCAAAAAGTCAAAATATAGTACTAAAAATGCCGGAAAATTGTGTATGCAAAATTTTAAAATTGTTGGATGCAAAAATGAAAAATAATAATAATGAGTATATAAAAAATTTGATATTTTCGCTTTAAAAATTCTCGTCACATATATGATTTTTTTAATGATCGCAGTAACCGTTAAGGCTCTTTTCTGATGATGTAAAGTCACTCAAAATCTATTCAAAAATTGATATAAAATATTTTATCGTAATACAAAAATATTTTATCCTTTTTTTTGCACACAATTTATATTTGATCATCCATTTCTTTCAAACAGATAAATATTCTTTGGAAAGAATGATTCCCATATGATACTCTTTTTGAAACTTCTATAGTAAGCTTTGTATTAGAGGAGAAATTGGTACTTTTTTTATAAAAGAAAGCGATTAAATTTTTCCTTTTTAAATTCACACTAAGATTTTACTTCGGTAATCATTTTCAATATGATTATCAATAATTTTTACTATTCTCGTTTTGACCAAAATATGAACCAAAATCAAACGGTATGGACGCTCTGAATCTTTGAAGTAAATTAATACTTGTTATAACTGTATAATAAGTCAAGTTGCAACAATTAGACAATTAGTATTACAACAACTATTGCTTAATTATTTGTAGTAGTGTACTGCTTTTTTATCTCAACGCTTCATTTTATAATGGTGCAACGTTACTTAGGCTATTGTTATATTTATATCTTCAGCAATCTCATTATATTTCAATATCCTGATGAAGATTATGACATAAAATGAAACGTTAACCTTAAAGCAGAATACTTAGTGATTGTTTCGTTTTTCATCCTACTATCACCAAATATATGTGTATATTATTATTGTCAAACTGTAAAGCTTTTTAATTACCTAAAAGGACAACCCAATTCATAAGTATATTATTAATGAACCAAAATTTAAGCTATACTAAGGTTGATGCTTATCATAGTTCGAATTTCATAAACAGCTATTATCAATTCCAAATTCAATTCATTCTCACAATTTTCACATATTTTTATAATTGCTTGCCATTATCAGTTAATTTTGACATAAATGGTTGAATGTAATTTATATTCAGAAGTTATTAGTCAAAACACATCTATAATCATCAAAATACATTGAATTGAAAAACAAAAACTTCTATCGGTTTGCTATTTTGCTAATTGGAAAACATAATAACAACACTCTTTTTGAATTATTCGAGATAATAACAAAAATACTGATATTTGTGAAAAATACTGAAGGGTCATGAATAAAAGGAATCTTCATTAATCACAGTAATCATATTGAACTATCGCACAATTTTTTATGAAATATGATTAATTTAAATTTATAGAATAGGAAGATTTGTTTTACAAACATATTTCCTTCAAAGTTTTTAAATTGTCATCTCTACTTTTCCTCAATATATTCCAACTTCTGTAATTAGCACACTGTAGTTTTGAATAGTATATATATATATATATATATATATATATATATATATATATATATATATATATATATATATATATATATATATATATATTATTCAATAAATAAATAAATTATTTTCTTAGTTAATTTTCATTTGGATAAATTTAATTGTTTTTGACTTATTTTGAATTGTGCAATAAAAGTAGAACAACTGCCGACTCTCAGATTGAAATAACTACAAGACCATTATTTTTTTGAATGGTCCGAGTAAATTTTCCATATCTCAAATAATTTTAAAAATTGGAATGAAAAATAATTCTTGTGTTGTACCTCGCTTTTTAATAAAACTAGCTACTGCTGTTAAAGGCATTGGCATACAATGTGAAAAGTATTTACACTTATATGGTTGAACCGGTATGAAAAACATTTGAGAATTGACAACAAGCTCTTGAAATTCAGAAAGAAAAATTCAAACATTAAAAGAATATCGGCGTCTTTCTGGAAATTGAATATAGATCTCTTAATATTCAAGGCTTTTTTATTGCTAGGGCCGAATGAAAAAACAACAAATATTTCACACGCAGAGAAATAAGTCAAACAATTCTTATATGGTGAAGTGAACGATTGAAAACGGTACGTATAAACATATTCTACTGTTATGGATATGGAGATTGTACTACTTCGTTTTCCTTACTTAGTTCGCCTTGTCTTATTTAAAGTAATTTAAATGAAAATATTTTTGATTCAAATTTTAATTCAAAAGAAAATTTGTCTTACAGATATCTTCAGGCGCCTTCCATAGTGCACTACATGAAACTAACGCTGAAGGAAACCAGTGTTTGCACGAGTTCAAGAGGTAACCGAATACTCACAACTGGCGAAAATATATCCGTTCTTGCAGACTGAAGATCCATTATTTACTTTTGTGTCTACGTGATGATGACCGCATAAGCGATATTTCTTTTGTGGACGTGCTGTCTCGTAAAAAACGTTATTATGTTATCATTCAAGTGGATTTAGATTTTATATTTCGTATTTATAATTGTTCAAGATAATTAATCGTTATCTTCGGCGAACCAGTTCTTAAAAAATAATTAGGTGATTTTAGCCGTCAGTTACTGAAAGAGTCCCTAATTATTAGATCAGGAAATGGATATTCCTCTAAGATTTTATGCAAAGTGTGACAATCCCTAACTCGAATAACAGTCCAAAATGAAGATAGTTTATAACAAACCCTTATTTTATTTTCTTTGGGTCGCCACTGGATACATTTATACCACTATTTTTAACTATATTCTTGAGTTTCTTCTCCTTGATCTGAACCCACTTCACTAAAATCCGCTTCGAGGGACCAAAATGTAGAGTACATTCCATTTGTTATTAGAGTACACTCCATTCCATTCGCATGAATTATTCGCATTATTTAGTTATCAATTACTTTACTAAATATGTTCGAGTGAAAGTATAGCTCTATTTATAATTTTTCCTCGCATTTTAAATTGTAAGAAACTTATACCACCCGTTTAATACTTGCAAATATGCAGTGTCATATTTTATTTTATGGAATAAAGTTCATTCGACCCGTAGATGTAAGTGACGGTGGGTGAGTATTTTCAACTGCTTTTTTAGTAAGAGTAAAGGTTTTACCAAAAGTTTCAAAGCAAGAGCAACATGGGGTGTTACAATAGATTAAAAGGTTGTTTCGATATCTAAGGTGTCAAAATGTGGGTCTAACAGACTTCATCTAGACTCTAGACGAAAGAATATTTTTTATTGTTGTAGAAAATGCGTTTTTTATGTTGTGCTACACACATTATGTCTAGACTTCACTTACTTGGACCTTACAACTTTGTATTTCATCAAAATGCAATTTTTTTGTGGTGCCAGATTAATATTGATAAATTTGAAGTTGATAATATATTTGATTTTGTAATATGAAGCATATATTTATTGTACTTATCTTTATAGGGCCATACCACAGATACCAAAACTCAAGGATCAAATTTTCGCAAGTACCTGATCAGAGTAAACTCCAAATCGTTACTCAACCCGGAAACAGCCCCCATAGCCTCCTTCCTGACTCTTACTGACAGAGATTACGAAGTGAATGCACCCGTCAACAACCGTCTTCTCCAAGGCGAAGATTTGATCAAGGCGCTTGACATTGGAGACACCATGTAGCTAAGGGATGTTCGCGTAGCGGATAGTAAACCACAAGAGTTAGAAATTCCTCTTATTGTAATCAATGGTTTTAGTGTAAGCATGAAAAATGTTAAAGTTGTTACTAATCTATAACACTTTAGAAAGAACTCTGTCGACCAATAAGGAAATGCTTGAAGATGTTTATGTATCTGAAACAGATGTAAGTCTAGAATCTTTGAAGTAACGATCTATTGTACCCAAGAATGTTTATAAAATGGCAGTAAAATTCAGAAGAAATTAGTGTTAGTAAAATTGAGAGAAAATTAGTTGAAATATCTCTCAACATACTATAAGGGTTCATTTAAAATCGGATTTTCGGAAAGAATTTTAGGATATTAGACAAGAGAACTCAGAATCGTAAAATAGTTTCAAAATATTGCTGTGGATCTGATACTTTAAATTGAATGCAGAGCATTTACTGAATGTTTATTTTTTAAATGAGATGAATATTATTTTCCTGGACATGGTTGTTGAGATTAAATCTCATGTTTTTAAAAATTTCAAATGTATTGAACAGATTATTTCAACAACTCATACTGCAAAGAGGTGGGTATATTTCAAGTTTTTCTGGAAGATAGTATGTTTATTGAATTTGTACATCAAGATGAAATCTCTTGATAAATCATTAAGATGAAGTTTCAATTATTTTTCAAAGAATATCAATGAACCTTTAAATCATTGCGCAAGTATGAATGTGATATATTTATATAATGAAACAATTTAATAGCCTAATTATTAATTTTATAGATAATATGATACTTTGTTAAATTCCGAAGAAAATGTTTTATTCACTCGACATATGTTTCGGGATACTAACATATTATCAAGAGTTTGATATGTATTATGTATTTCACAACATATGTTGAATTATTCTTCATTATAGCATAACTGTCTGAAACTAACGTCTAGTGAATTAAATAATTCTCTGAAATTTCACCAAGTGTTTAGAACTTGAAACAACAAAGTTCAATTAAATAAGTTTAAATATTTAATAGTGTTGGCGTTTACTTGATGTAAATCCATTATAATTGAATATAAACTTAAATTCAAACACTTGAACTTATGATTTACACTTTATTGACTACATAGCATGACGCGTTTCGTCGTTACAAAGCCTGTAAGCATCTGAAGAAGTCGTTTGTAACGACGAAACGCGTCATGCTATGTAGTCAATAAAGTGTAAATCATAAGTTCAAGTGTTTGAATTTAAGTTTATATTCAATCAAATAAGTTTAGTTCTGAAATAACCCATAGCTTTGAACTGCATTCTGACTAATGTATCCGTTCATAAAGCGTCTGTATATTCATCAAATTTCATTCTAATGTCTTTTTTTGGAAAATGTTACAATAATTTTTATCTACTATGCAAGTATTTACGAGCAATAAATATACAAGTACTGTTTGATACACGAAAGGATAACTGATTCAATCTTAAAATATCGGTAATATATAAAATGAATTGAATACTGGAACAGATAAAGTTCAAAGAATTTTTAGGTTTTTTCTCATTAGTTCTTGATTACTTATGCCTTATCTCGATTCTTAAATAAATTAGACAAAGCATAGATACCTAATCATTTTCAAGTAGCGCCTTTACTGATTAAGAAAATATGTTTTATATGGGAAATAAGGTTTTCTTTAATTTTGTAACTTAAGGCTTTAATAGAATAAGTTAAAATATAAGATGAGGAAGATAATTCCGTGCGCTTTTATTTTGAAAACTCTTGAAACTACTCAAAATCAATTGACTCCCTGGACTGTAGAATCATCTCAAGTGGCAAGACTCAAATGTGTCACTCCTTTTCCCAGGAAGGGTGAATTTCATCATTCCTTGTAACATTTATCGATTGGTACATTAGCATCAATTAGTCTCAAAACACACTCGAGTAAAATCCATATTAACATAAGAAAAAGTAAAGTTCAGATTCCGTTGAGGTGAAAGAGATTTTTGGAGCACAAAAGTATTGAAAGAACTGATATAACATATAAGTACTTCTGATGCAAATTATCTGTTCGAATAATGATGTAAAGTATTGTAGCTGTGATTGGCTCCTCTACAAGAAAATAGCTAAGCTACTGTCGTTAATATTATTTCTGTTGAATGAAATTTCAAGCTCACATTAGACCAAATATAGATTTAATTACATTGCATTTTGATTCTCAGTTATTTATTTCCATTTATACTTTTTTTAGAATCTATTAGTTCAGTTGTACAGTTCAGATTGCCATAAATCTATAGTGTTTTGTAGTTTCATGCATGATAATTTGTTTCTTGTTATGTTGAAAAGATTTTTTAGCTTTATACAAATTCCGAATTAGAGTCTCGCTAGTTTTTAAGCTCTCTTTTAGAAGAAAAATTTGGATAGGACGATAAAAGAAGAGACATTAAATATACGGGTTCAAAATGTTGATCTCCTGTATTGAACATTATGTGCAATCAAATTATGCAATAACATCAAAGTGGATCATTCAAAATGATATCTTGCTGTTAAAAATTTTACCTGTATGTTTAATGTATGTTTTATATTTGTTCATATTTTTATTAAGATAAATAATATTCTTTGAAAGATTAAACTGCCATATAATACTACAATTCAGTTCAAAAAGTTGTAGCAGATATGAAATTGAAATATATATTCTTTTTTATTATATGAAGTTATGAGAAATTGATCCGTTTATTTATTGAATGAATTAATGTTGATATTTCTGCGATGCAATATTTTTTGATCATGTTGAATGAAGTAGCCCATGTAAAGTTCTTTTTCAATCATTTATACTCAATTTTATTTTATTATATCTCCAAACATTGATGATGTCATTTGTAAATTCTCTGTACTAGGACATTTTTAAAATTTCAAGCTGAAGTATTGATTGGTAGTTTTACAAAGCCTGATACAAGTGAATTATAATTACATTGAACAGTTGTAAAACATGACAAGATTTGAAACAATAAAATATCTTATGGGCTGAATATCCAATATTACAGGTTTTTTCCCTTTCCTTCCTTGAACTTTGATGTCTGAGATTTTTGGTTTATTCATTAATTAGTGATTTGGAAGATTGAAAAAATGTTTAATCTATAATAATTCTGCCAAGAATAGAGTGATATGTTTTGAGTCCACCATAATAGTTTGTTTCTGTAATTTAAAAAAATTAGTCGCTACTGTCAGGGCCTTCGTTTCCTGTGAATATGTGCCCAAAGAGGCCCTTAGTTCCTGCCACCAGCACCCAAAAGTGGATATGATAGGGCCTTCATTAAGTTACAAGTTTGTGGCCCTTAGTTACTGCTGAATAAGAATATAATACATAAAATAATTCACGCTCTAGTACCAATAAATGTGATAAAGTTTATTTGGACTTTGCGATAGATATATTTTGTGAGATATAATAAGTTCAGTATGTGGAGAAGATTCCAAAGGGAATTCAGACTTTTTCAATTAAAGTTTTCACTAAATACTTCAATAATCAGCTTAATATCAATGAAGGAAATTTGCAAAGTTTAGTGATAAAAGCATAGGTTCACTATGTGTAAACTAATCTCGCTGAAGAAAATGAATTGAATTACACATTTAAGAGGATATTGATAGTGTAGGATAATGCTTTAGTGTACTCCTAAAGAAAAGTATAACCAATTCACATTTATGATGGTTGAAATTCTTTCACAATTCAAATTTTTCGACCATTGCTTTTGTCAATTGAGCATTTTTTTTTCTAGTTTTGTAATTTATTTGGGTATAGTTAATATTATATGTTATTACAACGTGATATTTAATTGATTAAAGTTTGTGTAAAAAAAACAAGTTTTTACAAGCAGTTTCATACAGGTTCTGATATATACTCATGGAGTTAAGTATTTAAGTAATGGACTTCCTTATTTTTCTCAGATTTTACACACACTAAAAACAAATTCAGGACTGTTTAACTTCAGTCTGACTTTAAGTCTGCTTCAAATCAACAAACTTATATTATGAAGAATTATCTTGAAAATTTGAATCATGTGGATCATTATTATACATTGCGATTAATTTTGAAATTTACGACTTCGAAATATATAAAAGCTATTGCCTTATGAATAGTGGGAAACAAAACGAAATTTATATTTTAACTCGTAAAACAAAATATGTAATATAACTGTCACACTGACTCCATGAATAAAATTTTTAACTAAATTTGAAGCTATAAGCTTTAAATTTGTGAATTGAAAGTGTAACAGCAACCTATCTCGTTATCAACGTTTAGACTTTTTGAGGTAAGTGCCTATAGAATATTCAAAATACTGTAGTAAAAAATGTGATATATGCGTTATATTTTTGAGCTATAATTTGTAGCTGAATATATATCTCAACTACTACCAAGATTTTTCAAGCCTTTTGTTGCTAAAAGTTGGGATATTTAGGTAAAAGATTATCATTGTCTAAGTTATATTAAATTGCAATGGTAATAATATTTAGCAGCATTGTTATAGGATAAATCATTCCTTATATATTACTAAAGTTCAATTCGTGCTGCCATCTAGTATCTCAAATTGTAAGATTACAACGTTCTGTGCATTCAATTCTAGATTCCTGTCAGTAATTTTTATAATATTTTCACTCTTTCAAAGGCACCCAATAGTGGGCGCTCTAATGTCACTATGAAATGAATGCTTTTCCTATGAAAAGGTAAATAAACGGAACATCGTTAACTTTCCCTACAACTGGTTTCGAAATTGAAATTTAATAATGTTGTTTGTAAATAAATGATGAATTATTATGCATCATTATTGTTGTAGTGGTTGAATATTCCTTCCGCAATTAATAACAATATCTGTCTTTAAGATATTAAGGTTTTCAATCGACTTGAACAATCTTAACCTATATAATTCGAATATGTCTCCAGAAACCAACGGAAACCCACCAAGTGCAGTGAAACGAAAGAAAAATCGTGATAAGCAATACCAGAAGATTGACTTGAACATTCCACCTTGCAATTATTTATCTTCGAATCAAATGCCTTTCAATAATTCGTTTGGGAATCTCAGTATTCCTGACTTGAGTGCCTATTATTCGGTATTGAATTACACAAATGGATCTGAACCTATGTCATTGCCAATTTATCCTGCAAACTACCCTAATTTTTGTCAAACTCGTGCTAGTGTATTTTCAAGTGAAAGTACCCCAAAACAGACTTTGATGTGTTCTAGCAATAATAAGGATGCTGGAGATTATTTGAGTTTACCAGTAACAAGTATGGATTTAAATGCTGATTCAAATATAGATGAAACAGGAAAACGTAGATTCTCAGATCCTGGTTTACCCAATGACAGTGATTCTAGTACAAGTTCAATCGAAGGTAAAATGATTCAAAAATTGACAACACAAGTGAATATTTTGAAGCAATGCAATAGAAAACTATCGAAAGAAGTAATGGAAATGAAGGTGGAACTGAATTTATTGAAACAAACAGTACAGCAGCACAATATGAGGCATTTTGAAAGGGAATATGAACCAGGTATGCTAGCTGATGTAATTAGAGAAGTTCGTGATGCTGCACGTGTTAGAGAAGATGCATTATTGGCAAAAGTGAAATATATCTTGGAAGAAAAACAGCTTAGTATGGTAAGTGAACTATTTATTCTTTCAGACCTATTTTTTATTATAAATATGTTATGATTTTTTTCGAAGAATTTTTTTGTCGCAGATGAATGTGTAAATAGTACCAGAGATGAGTACAGAGTATTTTTATACCTGCAGTGAATAAAAATTTCAAATTTTGGGAAAGCTTGTACTCAATGGTAGTTAAATTGCTTGACAAGTAATATTGTTATATTTCTTCTATATTCTTTTTTAGCATAATATGACTATTCAAGTCTGAGCAGAAACGTTTATAGGTGTTCCTGTTTCTATCATTGTTAGAAGAACAACCAATAGATCAGATTTTTAAATTGTTTTTTAGTTTTCACTTGCTATTAAACTTCCATTGAATTAGAATATATTCTGGTGTTTTTGAGATGACAAATCAAAATTTTTGTATATCTGATTAATTGAATTGAAAAGATATAAGATTGCTTCTACTCTCCTAGTAAGTAAGTTTTAATTTTGGATGAAGAAGAGTTGTTAGTTATTGTTGAAGTCAAAAAAGTATCAATTTTCAAAAGTTAATACTTTGAAGTGAAAAGACAAATTTTAAATAAGTTTATTTATACATGATAATATACTAAATAATGAAACAAAATTTATGTTTTCTCAACACATGGAACATTAATTGATGACTGAAATTGAAAAAATACAGCTAACCAATCATATCTAATGTAAAGTGGCAATAACAGTTACAGCATGAAGATGAAATAACTAAACAAGGGATACCACAAAGATTAAGGAATTCTATCTGAAATGCTACCTACTAAATACTATCTGATTATAAGTAAAGGGTGAAGGGCTTCTATAAAGATCTTCCTTACTGTTATATGAATTTTCTAGTTCTTCTTAATCTTACTATGGAGTAATCTTAAGATAACTTGAACATCGACAACTTTTCATCAATATGTTTGGTTAACACTTAACATAATTAACACTTTACCAGCTATGTGCTCTGAATTAGGGCACATCAGTGTTTTATCACAGATTGTGTGGCCGTATTTGGGCTCATATTGCAAGAAAACAGACATTGCCAAGAAATATGGGAGAGCTCAGGCTATTGAAGGTACTTACATTACTTTTTTAATGTTTTTAATAAAGTTGATTGAATGCTCACTGATCTCTTGATGAAACATTGTTTAATATATTGAATAAAAACACTTGGGTTGGTTTCAAAAAATTTTTAATAAATAATTAAGAATTATTTTGAGTATTAATCCATTTTCAAAAGTTTAACAGTTTAACTTTTGAAAATGGGGTCATTTTCAAAAGTTTAACAGTTTATCTTTTGAAAATGGGGCAACACCCCAAAGCAATTGTCAAGTATTTGCTATAAATTTTGCAAAACCAAGCCAAGTGTTTTTATTTAATATATATTTCATGGAACAGTAAGTAACAGTAAGTAATGTAAAATCTAACCGAGTTAAGCTCTCTACAGGACCTTGTTCACCAAAATGGACTCAATGAATTAATCCAGATCTTTTTTTGATAATGCATTTTTTATAATGCATTTTTTATGTTGTACCTACATTATTTGAATTGATTATTATGTATCTGGTCCATACTTAAGTTTTTGGTGTTTGAAGTGTTACTGCAAAAATCAAAGTATATAATCATTTGTGGAAGAAATTTGCCAGGAAAAATTCGTTTGAATAACGTTAATCGTATTAACGTGCATGCGTCAAAATAAAGATCAAAGGGTATCGTTAATCATGAAATGAATTCATCAGAAAAGTTTCATTGGGTAAATTGGCAGTTCACCATACATACTTCAAGTAAAAGAATCGAAAGTATATCCTTACTTATGGAATAAATTTATCAGACAAACTCGTATGGTAAGCGTGAAAGTCACGTGCATGCTTGAAAAAACTTAATAACAAAAATGAAGTATCTGATAAGCTCAGATAAAATCAATTGAATTCTACAGATTACAATCATACGTATTGGAAATTTGAATATTATGCAACCAAAAACGAAATCGTGTCTGCTTAAGTACCTACATGTGCTAGGAATTTAGAAGTTTTTTTAATTCTGTTTTTGAACTATTGTCAAAGAGAGTTATTGGAGTGATTGTTGACGTCAAATCTATAAAAATGCTATAAAGTTTATGAATAAGACAAAAATATATCTACTTTGTTTTTTTATCTGCGTGAGTATTTATTTGTATAGTTCTAACTGCAGTTTGTATAGGTACTACATTTAAAGAAAATTAACAATGTTGACTACTTTTTGTTTGAATAATCAGCATTCACTTTACGATGATTATCTTCTTCTGGTGAATATTCGTTTGAATATTGGAAATTATAACTTTATTTGCACCCGCTTGAGAGAGTTCTGCTGAGGCTTGGTAAACCAAGACCTTAAGTTCCGCTACCACGAGTTTCTTCTTCTTCGGGGTCCTCTTCTACCCAGTATCTTTCCCTGTATTATAATTTGCAATAGAGAATATCAATATTCATTCCCCATAACATCAGCCAGGCCCTCTAGTTTTTTATTTTTAATAGTGGTCATGACTTCTATATCTTTTTTCATTTTCCTTAGAACTTCTATATTTGAAACTTCGGAATATCGCAATGCCCTATTCTTCTTCTTCGTCTTCTTGTGCCTTATCCTCAGTGGACGTTGGCGATTACTATGGCCTATCTAATTTTATTTGCTGCAGTCCAAAATACATCCATAGATGTCATTTCTGCCCACTGTCTCACATTTCGCAGCCACGATATTTGTCTTTTTCCAGTAGTTACTTCTTTTGCCGTTAAGTTTGCGCCTCATGATAAGGTGGAGAAGGATATATTTCTGGTTTCGCATAACATGTCCGAAGAATAAAAGTTTGTGTTCTTCGATTACGTTTAAAACCTCTTTTTGTTTTATCAAACACTCTAGGACGGTTTCATTGGTTACGTGGCAAATCTATGATATTCTAAGCTGCATCTGTAGCACCACATCTCAAATTTTTCCAGACGTTTACATGCAAGCGTCGGTCTAAGTCTGAGAACTCTGACTCAGGAGTGCAAGTCTATATTTGAATTGATCAGCACTTTCCTTATGCGATTAAAAGCTGTTCTACTCTTTTTAATTCGGATCTTAGTTTCATTAATTTGTTCCCATTTGTTGTTGAGAAATGTTTATCGTTGTAAACGTTTCGTTTTATCGAGCATCAATATCTTAATTTTTCTATACTGCCACAATTTAAATGCTTCCACTTTTCTAGTGGTAGTCCCTGTGAACATCTAGGACTCCAGTCCAAACGACAGAACAGAAAGACGTAGCATCCGAGGCCCTTCAATTTGTTTCTAGAGATATGGTGTGACTTTTGACGGCACTCGCATTGTTAAAAACGTTTTGGCTTTTCCTATACGACAATTTTCCTGTTTTGCATTTTTCCACTGTTCATTTATCATAGTCCAAAGGTAGTGATATTGTTTAACACGTTAAATTCGAGTTTAATTCGAAGAATTCAGTTCAATAGCAAAATCTTAAAAGAAACGCTCAAACGGTTTATAATATAGACGGCACTTTTGATGATACGAAAATTGATAAAACAATCTTTATTCTTCCCGATTGCAGTAATTAACCCCTAAACTTGTATTTGAGAGGACTGGCGAATTGAAGCTCTGTGCAAATTTATATTTTCCTTTATGTATGCTCTGTACATAGTATAAGGTACACTGTTTATATTTACCAAGCAATATTGGCATGTATACTTTGCGCATTTAATTTCACCCATTTTTTGCAGCTTCGCTTGATAAGTATTCTGTTGAAATTAGGTTAATACCTCCAAGTCTTCTTCTATCTGTCTATTTTCTTCCTAATTCCGTTCGAAATTAGTTTGGTTAATTGAATATTGTGCGGTGATTTGGTTTGTTTTTGCGTAAACAATTATTTAGTTCGAATTGTATCGAAATTTTCAACTGAATTCAGTAGAAAATACTATCTCAGAGCTGCTCAGCGTTCTTGTACTTGATAAATTTGTATTCATGTCGATATTTTCAAGTGGGCATTGTTATATACAGGGTGTGTTGTGTGGTTTTCTCTAATTTAAGGAATATATGGATACAGATAAGTTCTCTGTAACGCAGTATTCAAGACAGGATGACCCTTTTCCACTGTGTTGTTCAACTTAGCATTAGAGGATGTCATAAGACAAAGCGAAATAAGCCGGCAAGGAACTCTGCTAACAAAAAGTCACCAGTCTTTTTCTTATGCCGATGACGTGGTAGAAATAACAAGGAAAACATTAAAACTGAAGAGGATAGATAACAGTACAATTGGTGGAAGCAGCAAGAAAGATAGAACTGAACATAAATGAAGAAAAAAAGCACTATATGAGACTCGATAACAACTCGAATAGAAGAAAACTGAAGTACTAGTACTGGAAATTAAACATAACAAAGGATAACAGCTGAAAAACAGACAACTACATGTATTTGTACGTCATGATCAATGGCAAATGCAGCGAAGAGGTAGAAATAGACCTCCGAATGGCAAAGGGATACAGGTACGCTATAGGGTTATAGCATATCCTGAAATCAAAACAGGTTTCGAGAAAACAAGAATAAAGTTATAAGACCCTCAGTTTTGTATGAAAGTGAAATGTGAGTTTTGAACAAGAGACATTGAGTCAAGCTTAATATTGAGAAGAATCTATGGAGGGAAAAACGGATTAAAATGAGTCAAAAAACGGATTAAGGGTGTCAAAGAGGTACAAGTAATAAAATATAAACATTGTATGGTGTAGCAACAGTAACAGACATCATACGATCGAAGAGACTACAGTGATTGGGGCATATGGAAAGAATGGATCAAGATAGAGATGTAGGAGATATAGCATGGAATCAACCTGAAGAAACGAAAAAGATAGAAAGATTAAAGAAGACAGGAAGGGAAGTTGTGTTAAAAAATATCAACGAAAAACAAATAAAAGACAGAAGCATGGAACGGCTTTAGACCTAAGGACCTGAGAAAAAGCTATATCTATCTATCTATAAGCAATTTCGAAACAATTTTGTGATGCCATGCAACAGCTCCTAACTCTTGTCTTAAAACTTCTTTGGATGGTCAAAGATGTCCAATTTTCATTATCTACCATTAAGCTTTTTTAGTCAAATTGAAAGCGTCTTTGAATTTTTAGCATAGTTCGCACCTAATTACCTATTTCAGACTCATACAGAGCGTTCGGTATCTACTCATCAATTTTTGATTTATCGATATTTCTGCTAGCTCTTTTTTTCTTATTTGGGAGATAGAATTTAAAGTCAGATTCATCATATTTTCCTGTTTTCATAATACGAAAACACAGTGAGTTATGATTAGTTATACAGAGCGAGTTCATTGTTGATTCAAAAGGGCAAACAATTTCCGGAATTTTTCAAAAACCGACGGATTTCAAATAGGTTTAAAGTTTCAATTTGTCCACCAGTGGCGTATCTCTCTGATGAAATTTGCAGGTGAATCAGTCGATTTGTTATAACAGTAAGTAATCACTTTTGTGTTTTTTTTGAATTCGATACAATTAAGTACTTATTAATAACGATTCCTGGCAAATTCTGTAATAGCAAAAACTTTGTAGTTTTTAAAGATATTAAGCTACAGTCCTTTTTTAAGTACGGTCACAATTTTGAGGGTATGGTATCTTCATGGTGTACTTCGTTCCGATCAGGTTTTTTCAGTGATTCAAAACCTACTCCTGCCATCTGTGGGTGAAATGAAGGAAAGAACAAAACGTATCAACTATCGGTTTTTTATTATACAAAATTGAAAATCTTAGTTCAGTATGTCAAAGATTCGCCTAATTTTTGTTGACAGGGTAATCTTTCATTATTTACATACCGAAATTTTCTTCAGATCATTGCTTCAAATGTCTAAATATTATACTTTTAAATTTTCAACATCTGTAAACTTTATAATACATCAGAGATAGAAAAGAGTTACAAAGGTTTAATAATATGAAATAAAATGAAATATTTCACATACAACAATATTGAGAATAAAGTTTTTAAGTTTATGTATAAAAGCTTTACATTAAAGAATGATAATTAAGTTGAAAAAAATTATTACTGGAACATTCTGTAATTTGGTTGTAATTTTGAATACCCACAATTTTCTGCGATGGTGTTGCTTAAGGTGAATTTAATTTGTTCTTATTTAATCTTCGAGCTTATTGTCACGGTCCTATTCAAATCGTATTATCGGCTTACGTATGCATCTAATGGCGCAGTTTTAGGCCGAAGCCCGTGTTGTACTGGCCGCTTAGGCCGTCTCCACGGCGATATATATCTGCAGTTAATTGCCGTAATGGGTTTGGTAATCTCGCTGGGCGTGGAGGTTAACCCCTGATGGCCTCCATTAGGCCAATCTGCTTGTTTGCGCAGCATAGTCGAGAAAGTGCTGGAGATCGGGTTACCATCATCGTGCGCACTTATCCACGTAGGCCACGACTTCGGATTTCATTCTTTCTTGCGTGGAAAACGGGGATGATGTGGATTCGTTTTGGTTTCCCTTTATCAACCATTTGGATGGCGGTCGTTATCTAGTGTGGGGGATGGCGCTGTGGTAAAGCTTTTGGGATAATTTGCCAATTTCAGCTGTAATAAAATAACTGCTGCTTTATTAACTCAGTTTATAGTGGTATGATACTTCGAAAAAAATTTTTATTGATGCATTAATGCGTTGATTGAATTTCATTTTAAAGGTTCAGTTAGATCTTCTTGTTTTTTTTGTACTTTATCCCGTAGATTGAAAAATATAGTAAAATTTTAAATATATTTATACGAAGTAATGATAATAATTTTCATTCAGCACCACTCCTCACGGATATTCATATAAATTAAAAGTCTACATTAACAATGAAACATTATTTAGAATTCTCATATATTAGCGAATACGCATGATGCTTTTCGAAGCACTACTTTTTTTTATCAAAGTCTGAGTTAACAATAGATAAAATTTAGCAAATACAATAGCTGAACATAGAACATACCAGGTATGTTTTATGACTAACCTGGAGTGAAGAACATAGAATACAACTGAAGTTGTAGGCTACTTCACGTTTAACTTTCATTATTGTCTAAAATGAACTCTGCTAATTTACGCCTGAGTACCTTAAGACCTACTTACAGTCTTTATAGATCTAGGCAATGTATTGAATTCTGCATAAAATATAGTGTTTTTAGATCGGGAAAGCCTTCAAACTTATGTGTAAAAACTGTTAGTATGGTCTGCCAAGTCTGACGACATACTGACTCAAAAGTATAGGTTTATTAGTGTAAAATGCCATAAAAAATATGTTAATTTAGGGTAGTCTCGTTTTTGGTGGAAAAATAACCACTTAAATTCATATATTTTGTTTGTAGAGGCTACCTTTTAAGCAAATCATATGCGTTTTCACCCATTTGAGTTATTTTAATCAAATAATTCGAATTGAAAAGTTTTCGTTCTAAACACAGGTTCCAAAACAAAATATATTAAAGAGAAGTCTTATTTTATCGTCAAAAATGAAAAAACACTAAATAAAATATTCCTTATGGAACTTTACCGTTTGAAACTGTTTTGTTTAGAGTCAGTTATTGGCTCTGCTCTCGTCGGTGACGTCATGACTTTGCTAGTTCATTGCTAGTGCTACGATCGTGTATATCACTGACACATGTTATATTTTCCTTTACTTTACATGGGGATAATTTATTTTTGATTTTGAATATATGCAAATATAAATGTAGCAAAACGTATTCTCTGTTTAACTGATAAGCTCTTAGCAATTCTACATAGATACATTGCAATCGAAAGATTATATATATATATATATATATATATATATATATATATATATATATATTTCTTGAAATTGATTTATTGCCTGTTTAAAAAATTTTGAAACGTCAACAAAAATAAACTTTTTCATATCAAAAAAAAGCATGTTATTGCTGAAAACTTTCAAAATATTTATATATATATAAATATATATATATATATATATATATATATATATATATATATATATATATAATATATATATATATATATATATATATATATATATATATATATATATATATATATTAATGATAGTAATAATAATACATTCATTCCCAAAAGATATACATCCGCTTACAGAGAGAAAAAAATAACTTGTACACAAATAATAATATATAAGAAAAAATGAACCAGAAAAAAAACAAAAACGAGAGTATAAGCGAATATATACAACGGAAAACTCAAATTAAAATAAATTGAAATAGTATTGAACAATAACCAGATGGAACAAACTAAAAATAAAATATTGTCTATTACAAACTTACATATGGTCAGCAGAATTTGACTATTTAGTAACGAAATATATTTGATGAATAAAAATAAAATTGAAAATTTTATTCATTACAAAGTCATATGTAGCGATCCATTACAATTCAAAATTGTTCGCACAGTCCTAAACTGCTATTCTTGCGGCTGTTGAGTTTTCTGTTTATTCAAACCAAATAACATAGGGGAACAATATTCAAAGTGTGACATTCTTTATAACATAAACAGTAATAACTTCTTATATGTCCAAGATTTTTTCCAATTCGTTGTAGAAACTTGAAAGTTTTTGGAGGATTCAAGCGTTGTGAAGTCAACGTGTTCATTGAAATTCGATTTTTCATCTAACAGAATGTCAAAATATTTAACTAATTTCGCTTTTTCAATATTTTGGTTTTTAATCTTAATATTTATATCGTCGTTTGTATGTACTTTCAGACTTACTTGTTACCAAAATTATGAGAATTTAGAACTTTGTAAATGAAATTTTTTTGTTAAACTTCATTTCATTTTTATCAAAAACTAAGGAAAGCTGTTGGCATTTTTTTCTGTGCTTTAGTTTTCATAATCTCTAGCAGAGCGTTTGAAACAGGTACTAGAACATCACTTCTGAAAAAAACTGAATAAATTTGGGCTGTGTGGTTTTGTGTTAATTCGGTTTGAGGTTTACCTTTCGAATAGATAGCCAAATGTAAAATAGAATAAATTTGTTTCACCTGATAACAAAAATTATTATGGTGTACCTCAATGATCTGTCGTCCTAGGATCTTAGCTTTGCTGATTATTTATGAATGATATTAAAACTGTGGTTGAAAATAGTAGTATTTCTTTGTTTGCTGATGAGATGTTACAGATAGATGGTGGCAATATTGATGATATGTTTGATATGATCAATTATGATTTGTTTATAGTTTATTGTGGCTAAGTGATGATGATTCATGTAGAGATTGTAACTAGAATAAGTAGGGTAAAATTAATATTCAATTGAATGTAAAGATGTCGCGATGTAAGCGTAGAGCGTGTACATGAAATGAATTATTTAGGAGCATTGTTAGATAAACTTGAAACTTTGATTTTCATAAACCATGCATCTCTATATTTCCAAAAAAAAACGCGGTTTTAGGTAGACTTCAAAATTCATAAAGCACGCGGGTCAAACTACTAATTTACCATGCAATTGTTTTGCCACATTTGGAATTCTGTTATATAATTTTTTTTAATATTGAAAAGGATAACGTAGGTATTGCTCAGGGTTCAAAATGGGGATATGCTATATATTTTCGATTGCAACACGTCTGATAGATACACATCCATCTTAAAAAAGTCAGATGTTTTGAACCTTTCAAACAAAGAAATATATAAAATACTTGAATTTATATACAGAATTTAGGTAAAGCATGTTCCATCATACTTGCATGAAAACATTAAATATGTGAAATAATATACAATCATAATATAAAAAGTCTAAATCAATTTTACGTATATTCATGCAACTGACTAGGAACCACAAAAGGTTAATTTTTTCGAGGTTTGACATTGTATAATGCACCACCAAACCAAATCAAAAATTGTGAGAAATAGAAATAAAAAATTTGATATGATTATGTAAAATTTAACTTTCGATATTTTCAATGTACCTAAATATATTTTTAGTTTATTTTCAATACCTATTCATCTCATGATAATATTCATGAAGATGTAACTAGCATTTAGCAAATAAAGATATTATTATTGTTTGATTTTATTTTTTATTCAAGATTTTGATTAATACAGCTTTCCATTGGCGTACGTGAATTACGCCATTTCAAAGGGCTTTTATATAATAACCAATTTCAACCCCTATTTTGACATCTCGTATTGTTTACCTGCCTTTCGTCGACGGATTCATCGATGCCGTGTTCGGAACGTTCTCAAAATAATGGGCAGGTTGTAGATTTTTTCGTTTATCTATCGCAATAGTGCCTACCTACCACAGTGAATATATTTGTAGCCGTAGTGTTATGAATGAGTGTCCCGTGATTGTTGAGTTAAAAGACGTGAAATGTTTTGGTTCGGACGTCGATTCGTTGCAACATCACGAATATGTAAAATGGGTCCGGAAGTAACACGGTCGTTCACATTTGAGTGCGGTTTTCGTCTTTTAAAAGCACTAAGTACCTGTCAGGTGGCCCACCCAGGTAGATTGACTTTGGTAACGTGCGCCTTCGATGTTTCGAGTTACGTTCAACGGGAGGCGCTGAGATTTTTTCTCATAATGGTGGATGTACCTTTTTAATTTGAAAGGAAGCGCGCCAGGAAAGTAGGGCGTCAGGAGTTCACTTATTGGTAGTTGTTTTAAATCTTATCAGAAACGATACTTCGAATGCAGTGGGTTATACCTAAATCTAGATTTGGTAGATAAAACTATCGAGATGTCAGATTTACATTTGGATATGTAGGTTAAGTTTGAAGCTGTGGATTAGATTTGTAGATTAACTCTTGAAAATATTGGTTAGCTCATTGAGAAACGATTCATCTTTTAAATCGATGCAAAGTGTACACCCTTGACTTGGTCATAAGTTTTCATTCTGTTTCTTTGGAACGATACTTTGAATCTATTTAATTACTAGCTGACCCGGCGAACTTTGTACGCCCATTTATTTTTCTCTGAATATTTTTCTTTAAACCGAAAAGACATGTTTTACTATTTGTGCTACACTATATTGTTTACAATATTTATCCTGTGTGGAGCCAGGGACTTACTCACTTACGGAGGGACTGCAATACTTCCTGTTGTTTCAAATAATCGAATTATTAAAAAATTCCGATTTTAACACGTTTGATGTGTTGAAAGTTATCAACCTGTCCGTTCTATAGTTGAACGGCATGTTCCTAATTTCGTAGCAAGTACTTGTCATATCTCTCATCTTCAATTATATGAGACATTTGCTGGTTATAAATAAAAAAATGTTCAAAATTTAGTCTATTCCGGAAACCAATGATTATAGTGGCCCTTGTGGCTGTACCAATAGCGTCTATTTGAATTGACTCTTCGCGCATTATTTTGTCGCCTCATTGGTAGTATTTTCTTATCAATAACAATTAAACTTTGCCTTTCAATATTGACACACAACGGTTATTGGTCCAACAGCAACGATTTGCTGTGAACTGTAATCTATTTCAACGTTGTAATTGAATTCGATTCCATCGACTCCGTTCAACTTCATTCCGAGCTTTGCGTTGCTCGTCAATTTAACTTGTTCTTTTATATCTTTGACTTGTTGCATTGCGAGTTCTGCGACTGAAGTTTGTACATCTAATAGCTAGCATTTTTAAAAACGAAATTTCAACCGTAAATTGAAGAAAACTATGTGTTCTTCTTCATAATCAAATATAACACGTGCCGTGTTACTAATGTTAGTCTATTCAAACTAACCAAAATTTTATATTAAATTGAAATTTTAATATTAATCATGATAGCTTTGAACTAACCGTGATGTGTAATAAGATATTCAGTTTTTTTACATCCTCTTTTTGAGAATTAATAATTATTTCTTGCTTATATTTTTAATTCGATTTAAACTAAATATCTTATCACACATCTTGGCTAGTTCAGAGCTATCACAACTAATATTAAAACTTCAATTTAATATAAAATTTTGGTAAGTTTGAATAGACTTACACTTTACTAACATAGCACGTGGTATATTTGATTATAAAGAAAAATACATAGTTTTTTTAAATTTACAGTTGAAATTTCGTTTTTAAAAATGATACTCTTAGATGTACAAACTCAAGTCGCAGAACTCGCAATGCAGCAAGTCAAAGACATAAAAGAGCAGTCAAACTGACGAGCAACTCGAAGCTCGGATTGAAGTTGAACGGAATCGATGGAATCGAATTTAACAATATGAAAAGGTTGCGTTTAACTGATATCGACCTGCATTCAATTATAACGTTGAAATAGATTACAGCTTACAGCTAATCGTTGCTATTGGACGAATGAATGTTGAGTGCTAATATTTCAAGGCAAATTTTAATTGTTTTTGATAAGAAAATACTGAGAATGATGCGACAAAATATTGAGCGAAGAGTTAATTCCAATAGACGTTGTTGATACAGCCATCAGAGCCACTATATTCATTAGTTTCAAGGAATGACAAGTACTTGATATGAAATTAGGAACTATAGAACGGACAGTTCTATAGTTGATAATTTTTCGATAATTCGACTGATTTTAAATATCAGGAAGTATTGCAGTCCCCTCGTAAGTGACTAAGTCCCTGGCTCCACACGAAATAAATATTAAAAACAAGATAGTGTAGCAGAAATAGTAGAACATGTCTTTCAGGCTATTTGAAAAATATTCAGAGAAAAATAAATGGGCGTACAAAGTTCGCGGGGTCTGTAGTATAATCATAAATAAGTAACCTTAGTATGTATTTTCAGTAGGTACTGTTCACCTAATTCTGAATAAATGTATATATAAACCTATTTTAGTTTAAACCTTGATACGTGATTCTGATTATTCATCGCTATTCTGAAATTGAAGAAATTCAAAGTATATCTTCTTCAAGTGGATTTAATTACAAGGTACTTGAAAAAAAATTGAATCTTCCATCAGGTTCCGTTGGTCGATTTGAGAATTAGGTGAATGATAATATTATTTGCCGACCGAACATCAGCGCCATTGTTTGGTCAGAGCGGCGGGCGGACAAGAAAACCGTGGTTTGAAATATGATCTTCGGACCATCCATCTACTATACTTGATGAGAACGTCTACTCGAACGGCAAATATTGACAGAACGATGTCCACGTATTCTCCCGGCCCTGGCGAATCCCAATAAAATCAATACCGTTCATCTTTGGCGTATCCCAGTGAATCTCTACGGGATTGCTTTTCCCTATGTCATTGTGGAAATTCTCCCTGCTTATCCCATTTTCCGATCGACTGTAGAACACGGTATGATAATTAGATATTATGAAATGAAAATATTGGCAAATGAACTGTCGATTGCAGTAAAAACTTGGAAAACTTTTAGTTGATGATTGATGAGGCCGATACTTGGAGAAAATTAATATCCATAATGAAACAATATTTGAAAAATTGGATTAATCATCCAGCATTTGATGTCGTAATTCGAAACGTCGTCATGCGTATTTGTATTAAAATTATGAGAAAATTTCAAATATTGTTTCATTGAGAACTTTTAGTATTGAAATTCGAAATCTCATAATATAAATATTATAAAATAAAAATATTGGCAAATATACTGTCGATAGAAGTGAAAACTTGTGGAACTTTTGGTATTAAAATTCGAAATTTCATGATATATAAATGAAATAAAATAAAAATATTGGCAAAGATACTGCCGGTAGAAGTGAAAACTTGTAGAATTTTTATTAAATTAAAATTCGCAATTCCATAATACTTGGATTAAAATTATAAACATCACATGTATTGATACTCCGAGCAACAATAAGATATATGCTTGTTTTGATCAATGTATTTGTATTTACATAAATTTCAATCTACTAGATTCTTAACATTAATCTCAATGTTACGTACATGTTTCTTTGCGATAAGATATATGTAAACTAAAGGTACGTCTCCAACTGAGACAAAGTCTCGGGAGCTCGAGACAAAATCTCGAGATCAGTCTCAGGCGTTTATACAATTAAGATTGCTCTCGATCTCCAGACAGATTGGTGAGACTAGACCGCTACAACAATCTGTACAAGATCATGATGAAAATAAATACAATTCAATTGAAAACAATTATTATAAAATGATATTCATTGATAATATTTGTATATACATGAGTTTTAATCAACAAGACTTTCAATATTATTTTCATTGAAGTGGCCTTCAACAACTGGCCGCGAAAGCCTCAATCAATTATTTTTATTATTTCAATAAAACTAATTAGTTTGTAATTTTCGCTTTAATTCAAACATGACAATATTGTTTCGTCAACACAGTGGCCTCATCAGATGTTGATGATAAACTTATTCGACCGAATTAAAGTGGAAATCACAAACTACTTTGTTTCATTCAAATTATGTTGTTGAATTTTCATCCCAAGTATGACCCAGTCGATTAGTGATTATTTTCTTTATTGACTAACTTTAGTTAATCTGGTTATTAGCTGGATGCATATACATTGCTAAAAGAATGTCGGGGACGAGAACGCACGACATTTCACCCATCCAAAAAGAGTCTAACGCGCACAGCATTTGGTTACTGCGCATGTACCTGCCATGGGCATGTCGGCGACGCAAACCCATGAGATTTTCGTCTATCAAAAATGAACAAATTTACACTTCAAAAAAATTATTATCTATTGGGCCGATACTTGATGAAAGTTTAACAACATAATTCAAATAAAACTAAGTAGTTTATTTTCATTATATTTCAGTCAATTGTGACAATATTGTTTCGCCAACACAGTGTCAGTTCGTCATCTACATCTGATGAAGCCATTGTGTTGGGGAAAAATATTGTCATGTCTGACTAAATTGTAGTGAAATTACCATTAATTAGATTTATTTAAATTATGTTAATAATTTACCGATCAGCAATAGATGAATGGCTATGCGATAACAATTTATTGCTGCATGTATAATATTTTGAGTTTATACTTTTGGTTACATGTAATACTCTGAATGTACACACGACGTAGGATATAATTTTTAATACTGAAAATAGAAAGGCAAAAGTAGTTCAACATTCAGGAATTATGTTATGCCACACTTGGTAGGTAGTATTTGTAGCATTATTGGCTTCAAAAGAGCGTTCGAAACTTTATATAGGTGATTGCTAATGAAAGAAATGAATGAAATTGTCTTTGAAAGGGTGGTAAACAAATAGTTCAGTTCTACTCACATTTGTGGTCTCAGAAAGTTAAGTTCAGTGGTTCTATTCGGACAGTAGTTTGGTCGATTTTGGCGTACCTCAAGGAACAGTCTTAGGTCCAGTGCTATTGTCATTTATGTGAAATGGGGCAAGTGTGTTAGGACACAATGAAATAGATTAAAATTTGAAGTCATGCATTGCCATCTGTGTGAAAGGATAATTACTTATGACCATCTAATGTGACATAGATCTTGTGGTTTCTTTGTGGAATATAATTTTATGCTTATATTATGTGTCACCACATTTTGTAAACTGACAAGTGGGGTAGTCCTGTTTTGAATCTGTTATAATTGACAAATACGAAACGATTTAATCAATTAACTGAGTTTTGTCACATGGAATGTTGATAGTCTTGTCTTTCTACGTATTCTATTATTTTTTAAATATAACGTGTTTTTTGTATGTTTGTTGCTACTAAACACTTGCCTCAACATTTTTATGCAGAGGTGCAAGTGTGTAATAAATAAGGTAGGTAATATTATATATTCAGCATCTTCAAAATATCTTCAGAAAAAAATTTTTATTCGGTTCCATATACGGTACGTTTTATAGTTCGATATAAACTTTATAGGTTAAAATGTGTTGTGATATGCATAACTGATTGAATTAATTTTATAAAAGTATATAAAAAATGGTTCATAATGAATACGATTTTGCTTCCATGAGTTCTTTATGCTGTTCTAATAAAAAGTGTGAAATTTTTCATTTTTCCTATTTTCAGATTAAGTCAACTTTGCTGTAAAGTGTAAGTTGTAAAGTTGAACGAGCGTAGAGCTAACTAAATGAAAGCTATGAATGCCCCAAGTGGAGGGGCAAGTGTGCAATAGGCAGATTATTTGAAAAAAAAAGTTTTTAAAATTTAAAACATCAGTATATCGACCAAGCAACATCAACAGTTGCATTTCAAACATAATTGAAAATACTGTGTATCAATATCAAGTTTCTTTTCCATTGATTTTTAATCAGTCACTTCCAAGTGAGACTTCACTAAATATACTCTACACTGACCCATTTCGCCTTATATATTAACGATATTGTTTTTCATGTGAAAAAATACTTTATACGATTGGTCGCAGATGATACAATGTCTTATAGTAAAAATAGTAAGACTAGGCAGAGTGGATCAATAGAGACCTAACAGCATTGAATGAATGGCTTTGCGTTAACAGTTCGTCACTGAATGTACAAAAGTCAAGTTTGATGTTTTGGGTTCAAGTAAAACTTTGAAGGGATATACAAACAAGGATATAAATACTTGTATTGAGAACCAGAACACTGAACGGGCAAAAGTTGTTAAATATATAATTAATGTGTTGGATGAGAAATGAAATTTCAATGAACGCGTTGACCTAATATCGTATGAAATTTCGAAAAAAATCTACTTAATATTGTCACATTCACTTAATATTGTCTCTTTCTTTCAGAGTCACCTTCACCTGGTATCGGAAAAAAATCGCAGTAACGACAGGATATCCAAGCTAGAAGAACAAATAAAAAATTTGGCCGTCAATGTCAAGTAAGTAATTTTTTTGTCTTCGTAAGACATATTTTAAAAGAATATGTTGGAATGCCCACTGAAAAACAAAAATCATTGTTTCGGTTATTATGCCATAATCTACAGGATACTGAAGTATGGTTGAATTTTTGAAAATAATAATAATCTTATCGAAAGCAAGGACACTCTCAACTAGGACTCTTTTCCATCAGTTAATCCTCCACCAGTCACCAATAGTTATCTCTATAATTGAAAAAATAGAATAAACTAGAGAGTTTATCTAGTTTTTTCGATAGAGGGAGCTCCCGTGATTAGCTCACCAATGGATGTTTGCCTAATTTTGAGGAGATAGGGCCTGGGTGTGTTTGGAAAACCACTGACACTTGATTGTTCGTATGCGTGCCACTGAAGATTCTCTTGATAGGATTCAACAACGGCTTATAATATTTCCAACAAGTTCTATGTTTTTGTTATAGGCAACGTTTGTGTAGACAGCTGCCTGAGAGTTTCATTCGAAATGTCTCGATTTAAAGTATCGGTATTGACCATAATAAATCAGCATTTCATTCCCTTTTTCCTTTTTTGACTCAGCCACAAGTATAACGAGTGAGTTGACGACGTACGATACCGCTCCTGATATCGGTCCCCAAATTGCCGTCGTAAAAGATAGCAGGTACGGGCAGATGATGAAAATCCAACTAATTGCAGACTAAACCACGCCGGAATAACGGCAATTATTTCGGAGATCGTCCATTTAATCGGGGCGGCTACGGCGATATACCGAACGCAATAACTCACCGGGCGCGCAGGGCAATTTTCTCTCGGCGTTTCCTCGTGTTTGCGATGGCGGGCTAACGGAAAATATAGTTCTCGATAAGGCATGAACGCTCCCTATCTGGGGTAGAGGGCGACGGCGAAAAGCGGCGCTGCAACGTCCGTCAGAATTTGTCGAGACGAAATTAGCTGGCTGAGCATTTTCCGGTGGATTGTGATTGGTAAATTTCCTAGAGAGATGTTATGAAGAAAATTCGATATTTTGTTTCTTTCTGTCTATCTGAGATCAACTGTTGTTGCGTTTCTTTCATTGTATTGTTACTAATTTGAGATTTAGAACTCTGGTTAATTCCGTGGTACAAAAGTGCTTCTACTCATGAAAGAATTTATATTGTAACAGAACATTAATAATAGTAATCTTTCTTTTGTATAGATATAAGAGAAAGTCGTGTTAGTTACACTTTTATAACTCAAGAACGGCTAAACTGATTTGGGTGAAAATTGGTGGGAGGTAGCTTAGAACCAGGAGAAGAACATAGGATACTTTTTATCAAGTTCCTGTGGGACGTGACACAAAACGTGGTATAACAAAACGAATATACCACAACAAGGATAATATGTCGGAAGACATTTTACATCAAATTCGTGTCAATACAAGAAATCCCGACCTTCAGATGAATGAGGAGATATATGATCAGGCTTTGATATTGATCGAAGACATGTGTTACCTCATGTTCGGTAATTCAGGAATGAAAGCGAAAAATCGTGAAATGAATGGCGCATTTAATCAAGAATTTGAACGTGAACTTTCCCGTTGACTTGAATATGAACAACAGGAATTAGATTCAATAGTTCAAACGCATGTATCTCTGTGGACTCACCAACAAAAGACGTTTATGATACATTGATGAACGCAATTGATGATGGAAATGTTGGTTTATATTTCCTGGGTGCCCCTGGTGGAACTGCTAAGACATTCCTCATGTCATTAGTTTTAGCCACTGTGGAAGATCCAACGTTGCGGTTGCAGTTGCTTCTTCTGGAATAGCAGCCACATTACATTATTAGAAGGATGCCGTTCAGCATTAATATTGCAAAACACTTCGCAATGTACAAAGTTTAATCAGCATCGAAAATCATCATCTTGGACTAATGCACAAAAGCACATAAACGTGCATTGGAACCACTTCACCGAACATTGAAATATCTACGCAATGATTGGAGATGTTTTGGAGTTGCATTGCTGAACGATACATCTGCTGAAGATTTCTCTGAGCAATTACTGACTATCGGTAATGGTCGACGAATCGAGCGGATTCATTTCATTTCCTCAGAATTTCTGTAACTTTGTCGCATCAAAAGACGAACTCATCAACAAAGTATTCCCAAACATCATTACTAACCACAAAAATAATGAATGGTTGAGTGAGAGAGCAGTTTTGGCGGCTAAGAATAAAGATGTAGATGACTTAAACTTCATAATTCAGAACGAGATCATTGGTACACTGCATTCTTTCAAATAAATTGACTGTTTAACAAATGAAGATGAAGCCACCAACTATTGGATGTAATCATACTTCGAAACATAAACCAACCAAAACTGTGCAACGGAACGCGTTTCGTGGTAAGGAAATTGATGAACAATGTGATTTACGCGACTATACTCAAAGTAAAATTCGAAGGTGAGGAAGTTCTCATTCCAAGGATCCCGACGATCCCAACCGGCATGTCGTTTGAGTTTAAACGACTTCAATTTCCGATCCGACTTGCATTCGCCATGACATTAAACAAATCATACGACCAATCTTCAAAAGTTTGAGGTCTGAATATAGAAAATCCATGTTTTTCCCATGTTTAATTACGAGTATGTGTGGCATGTTCACGGGTTGGAGGACCATCTGCGTTATTTGATCTTGCATCAGATAGTAAAACGAAAAATGTCGTGTATCACAAGATGCTTCACTAAAGAGTGAACCCATACACTAAAATACATGGCCAATAAAGAATCATTAAAATACTTGCTTTTTTAATTTACATTAATTATCCAAATAAAAAATTGACTTTCAATCAAAAGTCTGTTCATGTATTGCCTCTACGGTGGAAAAAAGTTCGCCGGGTCAGCTAGTAGTAATAATAAAATTTGAATGTAAACTTGAATTCAAACACTAGAACTTATGATTTACACTTTATTGACTACATAGTATGACGCGTTTCGTCGTTACAAACGATTTCTTCAGATGGTGAAAGAGATTAAAAAAGATTATTCTGTATCAAGCAACTTCACATACCTATGTCGTCAGATTTTTATCAGTTCTTTTGAGAAAGTTGATTTTCTTGGAGATTTCAGATGATATGAAGTAGACGTGATCATTGAAACTCAATATCTCATCTAACATAACGCCTAAATATTTAACAACTTTTACCCTTTCAATGTTCTTGTTTTCAATGTTAATATCTATATTTTCGATACTATTTACCTTGAGAATTTTTCTTGTATCAAAAACTGTAAATTTAGACTTTGTAACATTCAGTGGTAAACTGTTATCGCTTTGCCATTCATTTATTGCTGCCAAGTCTCTATTGATCCATTCTGCCATTGTCTGGATATTTTTACTACTAACATAAATCATTGTATCATCTGCGAACAATCGCATAGAGCATTTTTTTTACATAAAAAACGATATCATTAATGTATAATGAGAATAGCAGTGGACCTAAGACCGTACCCTGAGGTACGCCAAAATCAACTGAAATGCTGTCCGAAAGAACACCATTGAACTTAACTTTTTGAGATCGTGAATGTAAATAGAATTGAATTATTTCTTTACAAACCTTTATTCAATTACAGATCCGATGAAGTTGGTTCTTCTTCTAAAGCCGCAATCGAAGATGGCCATTCTGCCCGTCAAGTGTTAGAGTTGGAACGAGAGGCTCTGGAACTCCGTAGAGAACTTCAAGATACGAGAGCTAAGAAGGAGGAGGCCGACAAGAAAGTTTTACTGTGAGTATTACGAATTTGCAACTAAATTTGAAAATCTAAAAAAGTGACAGCCTCTTCAAAATTATCGCGATTGGAAACGATTTGGCCAGTCGCTGAATTCGAATAATTTTGTAGATTATTTTTATGATGGTTGATCGGGTTCAAGTGTTCAAAATTATTTTTTTCACAAAACACTTGTAAATTTATTTTTATGATACGATTTCATGCATTAACTAGTTGAAATAAGCAGTTAATTTTTTGTACCTAATTAAGAAGTTGCGATTATAATTGAAATCTTTGAATAAAAGTTTGAATTCTTATTGTACTCATTGGTATTTAATTTTAACGAAGCACGTCTGTTTATGCTGAAAAATATTCAAACCTTCACATTATGACTTTTCATATCGTTACATAATACATGCAAACACGAAAATTAGGTACTGACAATAATTCGGGACTCTGATATTCACCGAAAGAAATTTATTTGGAAAAAAAAATACTAAATACAAAATATAAAATTTAGAATAGCGTTAGTGAAAAAATAATAGTTTCAGAGTAAAGGAAAATTATTTGAAATAACTTCGAAAAAGATAACAAATATTGGCGCAATGGTTTTTAATTTAACTTGGATATTTATTATCTGTCTTCTTAATGTTGAAATGAAAATGCGGTTCCCACATTCACCTCAGTAGCCTCTCCTTTTCCTGAGATTACAATGTGGTAAGTACTGAAAAATATTCCACATCGAAACTAATTACCAAACTCTCTACACTTCGATTTGCCGATAGAACTTAACTCAAAAGAATTTATTGAGTTGATTATAGAACCTGAAGAAAGTTCAGAGTGTGTTTTACTTCGTACAGCTAAGTATTTTGGATGTAAGTATACCAATCAATAAGCTTTTCTTACTACTCAGGAATCTTTCTTGTGTCTATATAACTGTGTTCTATAACCACTAGTCCAGGGACTAACCTTGGTACCCAGAATTTAAAGTATGGTCCGCAAACTTTTCTACATCTTTGTGCTTCCCAGCCGTTCTAGAGACCACTAGTGGTCCTCAGGATTTAGAGTATAGTCTGTAAATGTTGCTCCCAACCTCAGGGGGACTGGTTACAGGGCACTGTTAGGTCCCTGTTGTTAAATTGTGGTCCCAAAACTGTTAGTACATTGTGTTTCACAACCAATGGTCTAGTACCACTGTTGGTCTTCAGGAGTTGGAGTATGGTCCTTAAACTATTTCTGCATCATTCTGTTGTTCAACCCTGCTAGGGACCACTGGTACTTTTCAGGAGTTAAAGTATAGTCTGTAAATGTTACTCTCTAATCTCAGGTCCAGGGACTATTGTTAGGTCATCTGTAGTTAAATTGAGGACCTAAAATTGTATGTACATTGTGTTTTACAACTAATGGTCCAATACCACCGTTGGTCTTCAGGAGTTGAAGTATGGTCATCGAACGTTTTCTACATCGTTCTGTTTTCTAGGAGTTCTAGGGACCATTGATAGTCGTCAGGAGTTAAAATATAATCTTCAAAAGTTTTCTCTGTCGAAAGAGGTCTGAAGACCACCGTAAGGTCCCCTGTAGTTAAATTATGGTCTACAAACGTTATCTAGATTGTGTTTCACAGCTGATGACCCAAGACCACCATTGGTTTTCAGGTGTTGACATATGGTCCTCAAACTTTATCTACATTGTGTTTCACAACCAATGACCTAGGACCAACGTTGGTTTTCAAGCAATGGAAATATGGTCCCTAAAATTCTTTTATTCACATAGTTGTGTTTCCAACCAGGGTTTCAGGAACTATCGGTGATCCACAAGAATGAAAATTTAGTTCGTAAACGTTTTCGTAACCATTGTCGGACACCACTGGTGTCCTTAAGAGTTGAAATATGATCAGCAATTTTTTTCTATTTAGCTTTGGGTCGAACCAGTAGTCAGGGGACATCAGTAGTTGAAATACGAGTACGTCCTGCACACTTAGAAGTTTTATATAGCTTTCCTTTCCAACAACTAGTCTAGATACCAACGAGCGTCTTCAGGAGTTGAAATACTGCACGGAAAAGTTTTCTATATAGCTTCGCTTCCCAGCTGATCGTCTAGAGGGAACTATGGTCCATTTACTTTTTTATGCACCTGTGCTTCCCAATCAGTTGCTCAGGTCCTCAGAAGGTTAAATATGGAACCAATCTATAACCAGAGATCCCAAAAAGTCTCTAGACTATTCGATTACATTTTTTGAAATTTTTTTATTCTGTCTTCTTCGCAATTTATCAATCAACCTCAAAATTGCAACATTTTTGGCTGCGGAATCAATTCAAATAAAATTCTATTGAACTGAAGATCTAAATATTTAATTATTTTGATAAAATATCGAATAGGATTTTGAGAGATGTCACTACTACTGACGTAATTGATCATACACTCACAAACACACACACATACATGAATAATCAAACTAGGGTTTAAAGATTTTTTGTTCAAATCTGAAAACCCTAAGGACAAGTATAAATTATAATTTGTCGTTGAATCTCAAAATTTTTCGGTCATTGTCGCCAAGATATTAGAACGATGAACTGTTTCAAATATTTCAAATGAATTTCGAATGCATGAGAGTAAAACAAATAAAAACAGTGGAAATGTCCGATTATAGAATTTCGTTGGCGATATGGTTTGAATGATTACATGATTTGATTACATGATTAAATGAATTGTTCATGCATTTCCGCCAGTAACCTTTCAATAGATTCAGTTAATTTCTTACTTCATTACATGGCGTAATATTAGGTAAAAATAAGTTTTTCTTATGAGAGAAATTATTGAAAGAGTTTTATTTGAAACATAAAAGATTTTCAATATTGATATGGTCAGGTTAGCTAATTACGTAATAACTTGAGGCAGAAGGTCCCTTCTGCCGTAAGTTAACTACAAGTTTAATTTATTCTAACATAATTAAGTAAATGACTTGGTGAAATATACATCTCACAACTTTTTACTCTGAAAGAACTGAGTTGTGAGACTTGGTTTTTCTACAAACTTTTTTTAAAGGCATTCTATTCTCCTGAACTATGTAATAAAAATTTTTTCGAATCTTTAGGATCTTCAGTCCGAAAAATTCTTGATTGGTACTCTTTTGGATTTTGAGAAGTTTTACTATTTTGTGCGTTTAACAGGAACCATTTTAATAAGTTTCTGCTACTTTCATAGATTTTGATATATGTTAACCACTTTCTACACTCTGGACAAAATTCCTAGATTCCCAAAAATAGACGCGCCTTTACATCGTCTGGTCTATTCGTTAGAAATGATTTTATCTGAAGCCGGTGTATTTCATCACTTATTGTTTTTCATTCTCATGTGTTTTAATTAATTATGTCATTGAACTGTTATCTCTCTTCAAATAACAACGAATTAATATTTCCTCATATGTAATATACGTTCAATTGTCAACATATTGATAACACTTCAATTTATAAGACAAACATTTCTTTGAAGATTTTCAGTTAATTTTCACGTTAGATAAGTATGATTATAATTTACGATGTTTTCGAACACAACTTTTTGTATATGGAATTTTTGCAATGGAATTTTGTATGTAGAATTTTTTTGCAGAATATCAATGAACTTGCCAACATATTGCAATGACAAAATTGTAAATTTTTATTAGGTTCTATATTCACTTTTACTTTGTTTTTATCATTATAAATTTTTTATTATCATTATAAATACGTGGATATCAGTCAATCGGCATCTTTGAATTTGTATTTCATAAACTTTTCTCCAAGATCCTGAAATATTTCTGGGTTTTTTTTTCTTTTCAAGATTTATGGGTTCTTTTCCGCGACGGATTTGTCTTCGATTATTGCAAATTTGTTGGTCGAAGAAAATTTTAACAATTTGTGACTGCACGGGCCTCTGAGTCTATTGATTATGAATCGCCTAACTGAACTACCCGCCAAACAACATAGGCTGTCAAATCAACGGTCACGGAAAAGAATTATGCGAATTGAAAGTTTTTTGCTTTTGGAAAATCACCGTTCATTAACATACGAGTATTCGGTAGTTCTGAATGCAGCATGTTTATATAATATTTATTTTTCACGTGGCCTACAATGGTACTTTGTTCCTTGTGGCTTGAAATTATCGAAGATCCTTCAGTTCGTAACATTTTACTCACACAATATTGATACATTTTGCCGATAAAATATTGTTTAGTCGATGGTTAAATTCAATACCATGCTTTATTTGGAGTGCCCCAAGGTTCCATCATTGGCCCTTTGATATTTAATGAATATAATTGATGTTAAAGATATAAACGGTTTATGTATTGCTTATGACTGTGAACGCATTGTTAGAAACTTGCGTACGTGATGTAAACATCATCTAATAACATCTTCAAATGTCAAGTTATGTCATTCCCCACAAAATATAGTCTGATGAATTTCAATTATGAAATTGGTGATGTTATTTTGGAAAGATTCAAAACTTGTGTTGACCTTGGGGTAACTCGGTTTAGACGGCGTGCACTCACTCGCGCACCAACCTCGCATCCGACTCGCCTTCAACTCGCCCGTCAATAAACTCATCCTCACCTCACTGTTTAGACGACAGGCATCCACTCGCGAGGTTAGAGATGTTAGAGACCGAGTGTCCTTTGATGCGCGACCAAAAAGCGAATGACGACGGCTCAACCCAAGTTGGCCTCACAATGAGTGGCCTCAAGGGGAGGTAGATGTTTACGTTGTGCGAGGGACCGGAAGTGAGGCTGGTGAGCGTCGTCTAAACCCGCCTTTATACTACATAATAATGCCACAGTTATCCCTGCATCAGGAGTATATGGTTTCATTGTTAGCATTGGTAAATAATTTATAATAGTAATTTGTGTTTTATTAACATCTGTACTAAAAACGAGTCAATAGTTTGGAATGCTAGTTAGGAGTTACATATTGGTAGGATGGAGTCTATTTAATGGAAGTTCTTGAAACTTCTGAGCTTGTAATTGTAATTGTATAATGTAGACATCTTCAGTGCGCGAAGGAATTTGTAGCAATACTTTTCTTGCATTTAATAATTAGCAAAAAGGTGATATTTCAGGATTTATTGCATAAGCTTGAGTTTGTTGTAGAGAAGCGAACTCTTGTTCTACCTTCCAACAGCTAGAGCTAATGTCCAACAATTTTCTCCATTGCATACGATGTGTCAACAGAGTCATATTTTGGGCGCTAAGCTGGATACAATTAGATGTTCTTTTTCTGATATTGAGGCAAGCTTATTAGTACCAAGATCTGCATAACTGATGATGCACCAATCATATATAGCTTTGATTTGCTGTTTTATATGTTTGTACTATTGTATTATTTGTATTTTCATTTATGAAGTTCATTACTTCAATTACCTCTCTAGTTTTTTTTATCTCTCTAGTTTTACTTTATCTTGTTTTTAGTAGCTAATTATTCCAGTTTTGCCATTAGGATTTGTTCTGTAAAACATTGTAAGTGAAATAAAACTACAAATAAATAATCGACAATTGTCAAGATTAATCGAGTAAATTAATTCAAGTCTTTCTTATGTTCAAACACAAAAATTTCAAATGCAATGGCGTTGAAAAAGTTAATGTAAACTTCATCAACCTCAGGTTTCACAAGGAAATATGTCACGATATAAGATGACAAAGTAGTAGTTTAATAATGTTTTCGTAAGAGAAGCTTTCAATAAAATATAACAGTAAGTGTACCACCCTTCGTGGGTTTCAGCTGTAAAGCTGACCTGCCTCCATCTATCTTTGTCCACTATCCATCCAGTACTCACATCCCAAGATTTCCAGGTCCTCACCCTGTCTTTCCACCTTCGTTTTCCCTCAAGGTTTTCTTCCTTCGGCCTTTCCACACCATCCTGATAACAGTTTCTTTTATATCACTCAAATGTTTCAGCTTTAAGGTTGACAATTTAATTTTTCCAGGTTAGACAAAAAACTTTCCAACATCCTGAAACGGAATGACATCAGCGCCTCTGATATTTCGGAAAATGGGAAAACAGGCTCTCCAGATTCAGCCTCCACGACCACGACGTCTTCAATTGCTCACGCAATTCCAATCGGTATTCCTACCGGTATTCCAAGGGTCACATTATCAGGACCTGTGACAGATTTGTAGCGAGTTGAAAATGAATACACCACCTCTAGTGCCTTCCATTCCGATGTGAATTTTCGATCTTTCTTTCATCTTTGTATTATAATTTTCTTTCATAATTTGCACCTTCTTATAGATTGGGAACTCAGTTTAGAGTGTGGGTGTTAAGTGGTGGTTTTGGGGAAGATTTTTTTAGAGGGGTATTTGATATCAATTTGAGGTCAACTCATTTGTCACAACGTTTAAAATTTGAATGCTGCTATTGTTATTTTTTGTCAATATTTAACTTCAATTAATATTGCTGCTTTTCAGTTGTGATAAACATGTTGCATTATGTTTTACATGACAACTTGTTGTCAATATTTCAGCATATTTCAAAATTTTTTCTTCTCATAAGTATAATATTATCAACAGAAGAAATGTTATTGGAAATTCACGGAATTTAAATTTCCTTTTTCGTAATAATTAAACTTTTGCGTTTTAATGTTTTCATTGTCTCTTTATCAGTTTTTGTAATTGTTCTATTTCATTTTCATTTTGAAAGTGCATGTCTTTGTCAATATTATTTTCAGTAAACATCAGAGGCTATTGCCTGTGAAAATTTTTTTGTTTGTGGCAGTTTCTGATTATTTTCAGCATATCTTACGAAGAATCTAAATGGAAGATCTGAAGAAATCAATAAAATAATATGGTAACTTAATCTAATACAATATTAACTTTATTCATCAGGGTATTTCACGTGAGTGATTTTTCTTTTTCAATTGGGTTTTCTCTCTCATTTTTGGTATTTGATTATTATTCATTTGATATAGTAATAATAATTATATAATATATATTTATACATTACGTGCCTTTCTAAAATCTGCTACTCAAGTGCTAGCTAACGTAAATGCTAGTCAATTGTTTATTTCATCATATTTTTCGGTCAAGTTTTTCGATATGAATCAAGAAATTTGTCCGAACATTTGAAAATTGATAAGACATTATCTAATTTATTAACGCAAATTGATCATTGATAACAGTAGTGATGTCTAATAGTACTCTTATCATTATTAAAGTACAAATTAATAATAATTTTAGGTATCTAATCGATATATTCACGAAAATGTGATAAACTCTACTTATGTTTCAACTCGGTTTTTCTACTCAATCATTGTCTTCGAATCGAATTTCAGAATGATTCATTTTTATGTTTGTGATGTGAAATTCAACTTCAATACTTCAACTTAAATTGTTAAATATTCTTATAGTTGAAAACGTTTGAGTAAATTCAACCAAAATTGTTTAATACACTCGACATATGTTTCGGGCTAGCAATCCATCATCAGGAGCTCAATATAGCGGTTTATACACTTAATAACGATTTTGAATTTGAGTTCATTCAATTCACTTTTCATTTTTAGGTACCAAATTTACGATTATATTTGTAATTTATTATTGTTCCTATTCTTTTTGTTTTCATTGTTCTTGTGTTTATTGTTATTATTCTTGGTCTTCACCAGGTATCATCTGGGCCTCTTGTGTTTCCATTGGTCTTCTTCGTCACCAGTGTGCCTTCATTGGTCATCATTGTGTCTTCATTGGTCATCATTGTGTTTTCATTGGTCATCATTGTGTCTTCATTGGTCATCGTTGTGTCTTCATTGGTCATCATTGTATTTTAATTGGTCAGTAAGAGTTTAGCATGCCAAGTACTGAAAATATTCTTGTAGCTGTCGCTCTAATTGTTTCTAATAAGCTCACCATGGTTGAACCATATGTTCAAACACCTGGAGAAACCTGGTGGTCCGATGATACTAGTATTGTAGAACCGTATCTTCGCGGTTGCACTGGGGTTTCTCAGTCGCTTAATCAATAGATATAATTATCTCTACACAGCTATGGCTGTGCAGTGGTCGATGTGTGGTTTCCTCGTCAGTCTTATACCAATAATGACTCCCAAGTACTCTGTTTTGTTCAGCCAAGGTATTGGTTGGCCATTAAAATGTCATTCTTCGTATGGTCGATGCCCTTTCGTTAGGAACAGCACGGTGTTCTCCTCGGGGTAAACATTGATGCACCAAGTGGGAAACCAGTCTTACAAGTTGTCTACTGCCTGTTGCAGTCGTCTGGTCAATAGGGCCAGATTAATCGTTATTTCTCATAATTCTCTACTAAGGTAATGCTGATTATACATTTCTATGGATGAATTCATTATCTTGAATACTATGCTTAACTTCGAAGTAGTAAATTCTATGGTTACTTCTCGAGGTCTGTGATTTCGTAACAAGTAAACTTTCTGCACTGATTATATGAGACACTTCAAAATCTGTTATTTTGTTGTAAATCCGAATACCTTTCTTGATTGTACAATTGATTTCAATGGAACGTATTGTAAGTATATGATTGAATACATCGAGTAGCCACAGAATTGTATGAATTCTATTTGGAACATAGAGATGTTACAATTTCAAATTGCTCGTATTCAATTCTTTATATTGCGGCAGTGGTGCGAAACATGTTAAATGTATTGAAGAAAATTTTTTTAATTATCGAAAACCATTACCATCTCTGAAATGTTGATTTAAGTGTCTAAATAATTATTGCAAACGAAACAGAAAAATTCTTTGATTTGATTGCAGTTGAATTGAATGTTGAATTATCACAGTGTTGAAATGTACATAAAATGACCTATTACTATAATTACTTTTGTTCTTATTTATTAATTTTCTAATCTGAATTTCCGATCTGAAAATTTTTCATCGATATTCACGCTTTGATGTTTCATATTTTTCTACGAATCATATCATTAAATTGAAGGGACAAGTGGAAATCTGGAAATACTGTAAAAAAGCGGTTAATTGAAATTATTTCTACTTGCCGCCTTAAGCATAATTTAATCTTAAATTAATAGTGCTTCAATTTTAATTTTGCACAAAAAGTAGTTAATGAGACAATTATATACATTAAAAAATGAAACTATCAAACGTTCAATAATTCTGTTAATGTGTTCCCCGAATGTGGTGGAGCAATCACCTCCTTATGGCCGACACTGTATATAAATATTTATAAGATGTGTTACCTTCCATTCGTTGAACTTCATCAGGGGCTGGTTGTTTTAAAATGGTGAAGAATAACAATAATGAGCTTTGAAATTTCGTAGTCATTTATATCTTCTGGAGTATATTTTAGTTCTATTATCAGGTATTGTGAATTGAAGCTTATTGTATTATGTATCATGCTTTGTTTTTCTACATTACTAGTATCAAAAATGTTTTTTTTCCAAGAAGTTGTTTTCTAGTAGAATAAACTTCAATTTTCCTTTTGTTTCTGAATAATAAAATGTTTTAATTGCACCCTTACCATGATGTATAACACATTCAATGTTTTTTCGAGAAACATACGTAAAGATTGAATTGTAATATTTGTCGAACATTTGAATGCAATTATTTCAATTGATGATATTTTCTTAATTAATTAAGGAAACTTTGGGTTTTTTTTCGATTTAGAAAAATGAAAATATGAAATAAAATGAAAATCATTTCTGCCGATTATGGAGAAGAACAACAAAATGATTATGTATGAAGAACAACAAAAACTTCGATTTGTGTGTGTTCTGAATTAACTTCGAAAAAATCATTAGAGTTAACCTCTGAAATGAGTAATAAGATGAAATTTCTGTCTTTCTGTTTTGAGACTAGTGTAATATTTAGTGGAAGATATTGTGCATCCTTTTGTTAGGTTATTAATTTTAATTGTACCATATTTTTCCTACAATAGATCACCTTTGAAAATATTTCAGATTGGAAATGAAAGAATGAGTTTTTTCATTGATTATATCATGTATTCTTGCACTCTCTTTGAAATTGTTATTATGTTTGAAAAGTAGTAATATCAAATTTTCTCAACAGTTACTGTTGAAAAATGCACGTGCCTATTATAATATTAGTAATTTATTTGTTAGTAATTATTCGACTAATTTACATGCATTCTTAACCTGAACTCAATATGTGTAACAAATTTATGGGTGATAATATACTACATTCCATTGATTAATAGAGGAATTGATATTTCAAATGTACTAATGGAATAGTAGGTGCTATTGCTTTATTAAAATAATAAAATGTAAACATTTGTAATGGTCTATTTTATAGGGCTAAATATATATTTTTTAATAACTGAAGTCTTCTTTATTCTGGTTACAATTCCTTAATTATTGTTGAAGGTGAGTTATGAGGGGTAGTTTTGGGAATTATTAATGTGCATATAATATATCGAAATAGCTTCATTATATTAATCATTTGTAAAAAAACATCTATATATTGATGTTTCTCACCATTTTATCTACATCACATCCTCTTTACTATTTATAGTAAACGTTTGCGAATGTAGAATCTAATTTTTGTTGTGGTAGCTTCTTAGGTGTTCTCTTATTCTTGTATCAGATGTTCTACCCGACTGTCCAATTTAATATTTCTCACATTCTCAAGTTCACTTATAGACACCCGAATTTATTCCCTACTCGATCTGTATTTGTTGTTTTCCATGAAATTTTCTAATGAGTTGTTTGTTATGTAGGCTTTTCTCTATTTTCGAGAATGTTTATTTTTGAAAAGATTTTTCACGAAGGTTCTTCAAAACAAACAACACATTAAGAAATATCATAAAAAACCACAAAGATAGATCGAGTAAGGGATCAAATTGGGGTGTCTATAAGTTAACCTGTTAATGTGGGATATCTGACATTGAACAGTCAGGTAGAACATTCAATACAAGAATAAGAGAACACCTAAGAAGCTAGCAGAACAAAAATCAGATACTACATTCGCAAACCACTGTATCGACAACCAACACAATTTCAACACCAATTACAAGATCCTACACATAGAAGACAAAGGCCTGAAACTTAACTTCCTGAAAGGTCTTGAAATTAATAGATACAAGAAAACCGGTTCACAACTTACGAGCAAATCGATGTTAACAACTCCTCCTCACTAATCCTCAAGTTTAGTGCTAGTATCTAAAAAAAGCTAATTAATTTTTCTACTCAGTTTTCATCCATCTGATGAGGGTATTGTATACCGAAACAATATTGTAGTGGACAATATAAAGAATATTCTTGATATTCTTAAGAATGTGTTCAATTTATTAATAAGTTTACATGGAATTTCAACACTCATATCCTCCTCACTCAACTAATTTTATTTTATATTGAGATTTGTATAAAAACAGTTATCCATCTCATATTGCACCAAAAAATTGACTTACTATTATCGTCATGAAGTTGAGCTGCCAACCTTTCATCGGAAATTGGACCATTTTCAAGAAATAAATTTCAAAAGTGATAAAAAATAATTTGATTTCTTATTTTATCAATCATGAATTTGAGTTAACTATCTAAAACCACGCCATATCATACGGCACCTTGTGAAAATTTGTTGAATTATTGAAATCAGCATAAGTCGTGACTCTACACAATTAATGATGCACACATCTAGAATATTTAACCCCATACGGTTATTATAACAATAAGGCACAATATATTTCACCCACTCGCGTTACCCAAACATAACAACACAATTATGAAAATTATTTGAGGAAGATTGAATAGCACCTACTTCCTGTATGCGCCGGAAGTGGGTAGTTTGACCACGTGTCTAGCACGTGACTGTGACACGAGCCCATGGCTGTCTATGGTTATCATTCAATATTCTCGTATTTGTTTTAATGAGGGTTGATCCAATCGATATGTATGACACTATTGCATATTGCAGTTGAACCCAGATAATCTGAAAAATCGTTTGTATTAGGTCATCCTCCTTCAAGCCTATATTTATATTTGACATGTTGTTTCCTGTTCAGTGGTGATCTTTCAATACTTTGGAGGATGAAACTATATAGGTTATATATATATATATATATATATATATATATATATATATATATATATATATATATATATATATATGTGACAATCTATCTGATTCGTGAACCATTTTATTTATATTGTAAAAATATTATTCCAATGGATAAAATAATACGCAATATACCAGATTCCATGTGCAGACTGTACAGGAGTATATATTGGATAAACTTGCTAATACTTGAAAAATAGGTTAAATGGACATAGGTACGATAAAAAAAATAACACTGCTCTCACAAAACACCAGCAGACATTGGGCCATAAGTTTGATTTTTCGGCTACAAAAACCTTGAAAACTGAGCAACATACAAAAACGCGAAATCCAGCAAATGATTCAAATAAAGGAAAATCCAGAATCCATCAGTGATAAAACCGACATAACTGGTCTAAGTAAAATATACAACAATATTTTAACAGCATAAAAACATGCGGCAAAACATAAAGACGTATCATTTGATGTGTGTATGTGATATTGCAGATGTGATCAATTTCCAAGTCCAGTCATATATTTGTAGTATGCCTTGAGAGATGAACGTGATTGTTCTTTGGAAAAATTTTAAATATTTCAGTATTATCGTCAATATAGTTGTTGTTGCTGTCACCTATGAACTTGTCTGAGGTATTTATATTGTGGTAAGATTTAAAATCACGTTTCTGAGCATTGTTTTTAATTATATTCATTCTGTTTTAGCGATCATATGACATATATCAGTTTGATAACGGTTAAAATAATAACCGAAACATAATTTGGAAAAAACTAACATCATTTTGTTTTAATTGAACCAAAAAACCCAAGATTCGAATTTTTACTATATATATATATATATATATATATATATATATATATATATATATATATATATATATATATATATATATATATATATATATATATATATATATATATATATATATATATATATATATATATATATATATATAAGGAAATGAAGTTTTTGTATATAAGGAAATGAATGTTTTTGTGTATATGGCACTGAATGAAATATTTAAGAAAATGAACACCAGAACATTCATTCGAAAAATTCAAATTATGCAAAAGAATGTTATAGTAGAGCTAGATATGTGAACGTGTTCGATGTGATGTCTCCATTATCCTTCAAGGGATAAATGCTAGAGAACTATTGAAATCGATGCCACACCTGATGGAAGTGCGAGACATATGTTTCGTTCTGCAAGGAACTCGTCAGTCGCACCACGTCGATCGAAGTGAGGCAACGATTTCAATCCCCAAGCGTCTTCTTGTTACAAGTGGAATACATTTGAGTAATGAGTACCTACTTCACAATTCCATCTATAGGTATCAATAGAAAATATCTCTCAGATTACAGACACACCAAGCATCGAACTTTCACATATTTTCTATACCCGTAGGTATCTACTAAATTGCAATGTCTATTTGACAAATATCATCATATGATGTTTTCAAATGTCTTTAGGTTGCGTCAGCAGTACGCTCGTGGTTTTTCCCGTATTTTAGGGGCCGCCTATTCCGCGATATTTTTAAGGAAATGAAGTTTTTGTGCTTATAGCACTGTATGAAATACTTAAGAAAACGAACACTAGAACATTCATTCGAAAAATTAAAATTAACCAAAAGAATGTTATAGTAGAGTGAACGTGTACGATGTTAATGTTACTTCGCTGAAGTCAATTGTTTCGGAGATGTTATCTTTTTTTGTGAACTCTCAAATTTCCGAAAAATCGAAATATCTCAAAAACTATAATTGTTAGGTATATGACTTATTGAAAAAAGTATATTTTATTTTTTACGTAAAACCTAAAAACTTAGTCAAATACTTGCATAAGAAAAACATAACTTTGGTATGTCACACATTTCTGGAACATCCTGTATGTATCATATTATTTTTAGAATGTACCCTTGATGAATCCCCACATGAATGCGTGGTCATATTATTTTAAAAATTAACCGTTTCGTAATAACAGACCATCGCGTCTACCTTGACTCGCATAAAAAAATCTCAAGGAGGTGACATAAAAAATATATAAATTCTCAAGGAATAATTAATTATTAAAAAGTAGTCCCCATGCTTCCCCAATCGAATGGACATTATTCTCAGATAGATCATTAAAACTAACCTAATCATCTCTAATACATAAAACATTTGAAGAAGTTTGTGCTATTTTTATAACTAATTATCCTAACTGATTACTGTAAAAGTTTATAATCAACATAAAAATAGATCTGATGGAAATAATAACATCCTTAATGCATACAATAATTTCATGTTTTTACATTCTTAAACTAAGTACAACATTGTGAAGATATTAGACCCAAATAAATTTGTAATAGCACACACGTCAAAAAAACAAGTTAAACCAATAGGTATATGTCTACGTACAAAGTTTGTACAAAATGACAAAACAATAACTCGAAGAAAAACTCATACATATTCATAATTTACCATGCAATAAGTGCTATATAGGTCAAATATCACAAAAATAAGACAAAGTAAATGTTCATAAATATGCAAAAGCCCAAATCACGGCCCTAAATAAACAAGAAATAACTGAAAAATACGATTGTAATCATGATAATAAACATAACGATTTTAGCAATTGAAAAAGCCAAAATATGTAGAGATGTTTTAGTAATATTGCACATTGGTCTAAATTTGGATAATACTTACTATAAGTTAATAAACTTCTGAAATAACATCAATAGAATAAACACACAAAAATCATTAAACAACATATCGCTAAACTCATTTTGTCCTGGACACTCATCGATTTTCGAATTCCTGGATTAGTACATTACAAATTAACTATTTACAATGAATTAAAATTAACACACTTGGCTTAATTTTGACTAAATATATTAAAAACTCTATATGTGTCGGAGGTTAACCCATTATCTAGAGAATATAGTGTTACTAGTAACATTGTATACTGTTATAAGTTACCAGTAACTAGTAACAATATTACTAGCAACATTGTATACTAGTATAATTTATATGTTACTAGTAACATTGATTACTCTTGATAATCGGTTAACTACATGAAACATATGTAGACTTTTCAATATATTTAGTGAAACTTAAGCCAATTGTGTTAATTTTAGTTTATTGTTTTTAACATAATGTTTCACCAAGAGATAAGAGAAACCTCCCTGTCATTTATTGGCTATTTAAGTTTCAATTGTGAGTATTAATTAATTGGGAATATTACACTCTTATAAATCACCTGGCTCACCATGAGTTTTTCTAAGGTTTTCTCATGGTGAAGACGACTAATACTTACACTACCTAAACGATTGCTAAGCCAGAAACATTCCTCTGCATATTAAAGAGCCGAGTTGATTTTCAGAATTACAATTTGACGTTTCATATTCATAGCATATTGAATAGTATTGGCGTTTACTTGATGTAAATCCATTATAAGTAATAAATATAACATAAAATTCAAACACTTGAACTTTTGACTTACACTTTTATAGAGAACATAGCATGACACGTTTCGTCGTTACAAACGACCTAGAATAGAATAGTGACTACGCAGTCAGTATTCAATTAGCATCTGAAAAAGTCCTTTGTAACGTCGACGAAACGCGTCATGTTGTTTTCAATGAAAGTGAAAAGTTCAAGTGTTCGAATTTTATCTTATATTCATATATTCATAGCAGTTCATAAAGTTTTTTTCAAATAAAAACGCCTGTTATTATGCCAAAAAGAATAAAGGAAAACATATGCAACAGGCAATGAAAGTATACAGAAGAATATAAAATTGAATCATGAAGATCATATACAATTAAATATCAGATGTAAATACAATTATTCAGACATGATGCCTATTATGGCAAAAAAGAAGGAGGAAATCTAAAATCTCTATCAGCAGATGAAGTACCTATCTCGAAAATATCTACAGGTATTAAATGATAAAAAAGATTTGCGAAATATGTATGAGAATCTTAAATGAGCGGATCATCATAAAAGTAGAAGTGTCTTTATTTTAAAACTCATTTTCTCGCTCATGAAGAGTGCAAATATTTAAAGTCGATAGTCGGCGATCTCTTCTATGTTTTGATCGGGAAATCTCTCTGTCTATAGACTTTTGCTGCTGTGTTTACTTTCATATTTTTCATGAAATTGAGATTATAAGGATTCTGTACACACCCTTTGTCAATATTTTCACGTCGCTCCTTTCATTGTCTTCCTAAAATAATTTCATTATCAATAATTAGACAATTTGGATTCTCGCACTATCCTTTCGTATAAGTCTTGCCAAATACGATTAATGAATCATTTTTCTGTCAACACTCGACTTTTTTTATTGATGGAATCTTTCAAACTATTCAATGTTTGTTTTTATTTTTAATGGTTATCGATTGAAATATTCTTTTTCATTTGGCTGACATGCATCATCGTATTACAATAATTAATAATCAATTAAAAAAATTAAGAAAATTGTAAATATACAAAGTAAGGCATAACCTATATACTGAAATATCAAATAGCATATAATATACTCCACTTATATTAATATGCCGAATATTCCTTCGCAAACACATCAGAATCTATATAAAAATTGAAAAATATCTACAGTAGGAAAAAAAAGTAATCTAGAAACCTAAAGATACGAACATTTCTAATAATAAGTAATAATACCTACTCATAATAACAAAATCTGAATAGGATTCAAATGACATTAAATTGTATTTCATTCAGTTGGAATAAATCTCTTTAAATGGCATTTCAATTTCTTAAAACTGTCCTGCTTTCGATATCTGCAGAAAGGAAATTGAATTCAATCGAAAACACAAAAATCAACTCCCTCCTTTTCTTTGTTCACTGTTACTCTTTGATTGCATATGTTTATGCAATATGTCGTATTTATTTCTCTACAACTTTGAATAATAAAAAATTTTGTTAATGTAATTTGGTAACATATTTCTTTTCATTTCATAAATAAATAGTTTATTGAACATAATTTGTTTTGTAGATCAAATGATCTAATATATTATTTGTTGTTATATATAAATACTTTTATGTAGTATTTTTCTATTAAGAAAAGAAATTTTTTCTTCTTAGAAAAAATTTTTCTAAGAAGATTTTACGTTACCATGCTTTTCATAGATTCAATCTAAATTACTGAGGCATTCTTATATTTATAGTCGTGTATTCTTGAAAAAAACCTACCTCCAACTTTCACGACCATACTCGAAATTTTTATAATTTTACTATCTGACCCGTCGAACTTCGTAAAGCCCAAAGTCGATAGTCAATAAATGAAGTAAATTTGCTTTTCAGCTTAATTCAATTCTTGATTTTAATTAACCTAATGAAATGATTATAATTTTATAATCATTTAATTGATTTTTGTTCATTAAAATTTGATTTAATCACCCCATCACGAGTGTCCGTGATGAGTGATCACTCCGCTCTCATCTCCAGTCAAAAGAGTCTTTCATCTACGACGCCTGGACACTTCTTCAGAAAATACATATTTTTTTGTTTTTTCACTGTTTTATGTTAGAGTTTCGTCAAGTGGTTAAATATTTTCTATTGATGAGTATCATATTTGAGTACACATTATCCTATCCCGGACAAACACAAATCCAAAAACACAAAAATCATGAAAATATATCCAGCCGTTCTTGAGTTACAAATGCTGTAACGTGTAACTAACACTATTTTAATACGATTTTCAACGTTATGGAGTTAAAAATTATTGAATTATGTACTAATATCTCTATAAAAAGATAGGGAGTCGTGGTAGAAGGGTGAAATTTAGGGTTGCATGTTTTTTTAATGCCACTTCAAAAAAAATGTAAAATTAAAATTTTTCTCGAAAACAAAAAATCTTTTTGGGGTGGACTAGCCTTATTACTTCGGGGTATGAAAAATAGATAACAACCAATTAATATTTCTATCCAGTATACGTATTAAATTTATATATAAATACGTAAAAAATATGTAATATTTCTGTATACCTTCAGTTAAATAAATATTATTATTATTTATGCACACAACACCAGTCATTTCAAATACTCTGAGAAAATACGAAGTGAAATGTGAAACAAAATCAAAATATCAAATTCAATTGCACAATCGTTCATGGAGGTAACACAATAAAACTGTTAGAGCTGTTATGACAACCGCTTCTAATAAAAACGTGTTAATGCAAGAAGAAATTTTTTGATTGACACCATCAAGATATGAGCTGCATCGTAGTCCCTTGGATAGTTAACACCTTGACGATGTGTGTGGTCCCAGCTTAAGTTTATACGCGGGGTGGGCAAATATTTGACCTTTTAATTTTACCTGGTACTTAGTCCCAGAAAACAATGACGATTTAAGGTAGGTTCTTCTTGTTCTTTGGTGAAGCTGCCGACAATATTGGGTTGGAATCCTCAAGTTTCTGATAATGGATCAAAAGTTTCTGTTTATATTCACCGAAACGTCGTTATATTAACAATTAATATAAATATTGAATGAAAAATCAACACTTTTCAAAATGGGATAGCAGCCCGAAACAATTGTCAAGTATTTATTTATTATAAATTTTGTGAAACCAAGTCAAGTGTTTTTATTTAATATGTTAAACGATGTTTCACCAAGACATCGGCGAATATTAAATCAACTTTATTAATTTTTATTTTTTATTTTATTTTATGTTGGCATGCTCACTCAACAGACAATTTTCAAACTGATTATAAAGGAGTAGCACATCTAACACGTCTTAATTACAAACTAATGTTTGTGAACACAGTATCCAAATGATTTAGAATTCAAAATACTACTATCAAAAAAGATTAAAGAAATGTAATAAAACTTCAAGCAAAAAAAAGAACACTGAAGTAAATCAATATTTTTACATTTATTCAACCTAGTCCACAATGTAAGTACATTGAGATATAAAAAAAGATAATTATGTTATTGTCGTTCTCTAAATAAGTATTTTTCATATGTATTTTGAATGAAATAAAACACTGAGTGACCATGACACGTGTGGTATGCATTTATATTCGATACTATATAATATATATATCAGATATGAAAAACTGCATCAGTTTAAACATATTGAGATGCGTTTCAAAAAGATTCATTTCCAGAAAATCCGATATAATTTAATATCAATTAAATTCAATTGAGTTTTCATTATTGAAATTATTTTCATTAGTAGGTAAATTTTAAGGTATCTCATACAATTTTTTTCTGTAAATATTCCATAATTTTCATACATTTCGAAATATTCAATTTCACAAATCTTTCGTAAAACTGAGTTTTACGAAGGATTTGTGAAATTAAAGTCAATTTCCAGCCAACAATGAACCTATAATATTCTTGAAAAAGGCCTAGAGCCGAAACATATGTTGAATAAATAATTACTCCATCAAGTTTAAACTGTGCTCATTCCTAAGAAACCTTCACACTTATGTTATTAAGCAAAGCACAAGAAAACTAAACGAATTATATATATATATATATATATATATATATATATATATATATATATATATATATATATATATATATATATATATATATATATATATATATATATATATATATTTAAAATTGATTTATTGTCTGTTTGAGATAGTTTATTTTCAATTAAATAAAAATTAGTTTTCACAAAGTTGTGATATACAACGAAACATCAACGAAAATGAAGTTTTTAACATTAAAATAAGCCTGTTATTGCTATAAACATTGAAAATAATTTGAAAAATCAACACTTAACTAGACTGACTATAATTAAACAAATAATTAGAATGTGTTGAGTAGGGTAATCCACTAATATTGACATTGAAATGAAGATCAATATACGTTTTTTTAACGAACGTTGTATGAGATTTTAAACCTACCTACTAATATTAGGTAAGTGTATTTATGAGACATAGCAATCAATTTGGCCGTGTCTCTTCAATATTAGCCCCTTTTTGCCGAGAACTCATTGAAATTCTCAATAAATAGTTCTCAGGAAATAGTTCTCAGTGAAAATTCACGTGAGCTCCCTCTATCGGAGAAAAGACGTATAAAGCCATTTAGTCATACGATTGGAACGTTTCGTAGGTACGTCCTCCTTCCTCGACCTTGAAAACTCAAGTTAATATGTGTTACAATTGGTAAAACCAATCTAGTCACAAATTTTATATAATAGTGACATGTTAACAACCGTATCATATTTGCTTATATCGATAAGAAATATAGGCAGTTCCTCTTATTCTTTACGAAGGTTAGGCACCTTGGCATTGTAATTGATAATTGTTTTAATCATATTAACAATTTTTTGAATTTCATTATCGTTATGCTCGTATTTAAATTACCGTTGTGGACATAATTTACTTAATGAATAGTCAAATTTTGGGATTTTGAGATTTGTCTATAGGTTTCAATAATTATATATTTATTGGTCTTTTGAATGTCGATAAGAAAAAATTTAACCTTGGAAATGTAATATAATGTAAAATGTAAATGTAATATAATTTGTGAAATACAACACGCTAGAAAGATTGAGGAAACCATAAAGGAATGATGATATAGAAATATATATAGCATTTGACAAAAAACCTCATATTGTTTCACCTTAAATTGAATAAATTATGGTGATATTTCATGACAAAAATTACAACTAATACCAAATATTAGTAATAATAATAATTACAAAATATTTCCAATTTTCTATCTTTCTCATTGATTTTCGAGGTTGCTCATTGAGATATCACTTGAAAATAAGCTATAGGTATATTAAAAATGAAGTTGTAACTTAGTCTGCGTTTTTGAAGAAAACGTATACCTAACTTGAAATGAAAACTGCTAGAAATACAAAGATTAATAACGTAGTTTTCGTCTAAGTGATTTTGCTGATTTGAAAATGATTTATGAATTCCAAACCGTCATGTATGTAAGTATTCCTGATCATTTACGAGGGAATTCTGTCATTTATGGAACTGATAAGAACGTATCCACTATATTTAATTTATCATAAACCAAATATTGGCAATTCCAAATGTTCAACAGGATATAGCATCAAAGAAAACTGAATGTTTGAATCATACATTTCGTGGAACGAAATTTTAAGATGAAATATTTTCAATGGATATAGTTAACCTATCTTTCGATTTCTGTAATTCAATAAATAATCTTATCTACTCTGAATTGGTAAGAAATAATTCTGTTTTATCTTTTCCTCGAACAGGGTTCACTTTGAAATAACCAGTTTTGGAAGTAGGTATGTGAATGTGCGTTTCGGGCATATAACAAAAAAGAAATTAGTGTTCGGACAACAATAAATCAATGTTACATTTTATATTCAAATGTTTTCTCCAAGTTCTTTCGAATGTTGGAAAAATTTCTCAGAATATCACATTGTGGGGGTTTTACAAACTATTTTCTGTTTGGATATATTTCCTTGCTTCTTCTTCTCAAGCAGCATTCAGCTATCTAGTCTTGCATACAAACATGTCCTATCTTTCAGCTTCCATGTGCCCCGATTTCTTGCTTTCAGTTACCAGTTTGTGACTGCTGCGGGTTTGATGTCGTCCATCCATCTTTTGGGACACTTCTTGTAATCGTGGTCTTCATGGTGTGATGCGCCATGTCCATATTGAGTCATGTTGTCTGATGATATGTGCCGAAGCCCATTTCAATGTTGCTGTTTGTTTGATGACATGACATCCTCTACTAATAACGGATTTCCTCATTGCAAACGACCGCGAAGACTAATTTTTTATTTTAATTTTTTACATACAAGGGCTCACTCAACAGACAGTTTAAAACTGTCCTATAATAGAAGCACATATTACAAATATTAATTACCTATAAACTAAGTTATAACTAATATGTATATCTATAACTAGAAATTTTTCATACATCTTATCGAAATAAAGTTTTCGATGCATTGAGTTAAATCTTTTCATCTACAATCAAAATACCTAATTCTACTAAAACAGATTAGATAAATACAGCATGAAGAGCAAATCTATAAAAACTGATAATTATTCTATTATCGACCTTTAAATAATCTCTTTTTCAAATGTCTCTTGAAACTTATGAAATTCAGAGAGAAAAAGACCAGTGCGTTTTGTGATAATGAATTAAAAAGGGTATTTTTCTTTGATATAATGGTATTTGTACATAATATAAAGTTTGCTTTAAATGGAAAATGAATGAATCCATTGGAATTTTCTCATTCGAAAGAAGAAAACATCTCTTCATTTTGTCACTTCCCTATTCATTTATTCCTTGCGTACAACCTGCAATGATCATGAAGCAGTCTATGAATAGGGTTGTAATTGACGGTTAGGGGATGGAAGATGATAAAATTTCCTGTCTATTCGCAGTTAGCCGATAAAGCACCGATATTGTTAAGTCATTGACCAATTATTTTATTGCTTTTTGATAGACACCTGCATTATATTCAATGCGGTCGGGGGAGGATGATGATAAGTCGATGACAGCGTACGCTAGGGGCTGCAATTTGACGGCATAAATTAAGTCGTCTTCTATTTAATTTCAATTTTCTCTTAGAGTGATTGATGTGTCCAGTTATTATTAATATGAATCACATGTTGAAATATTTATTAGTCATTCGGTGATGAACGGAATTTCAATTTATTCATTTTAGGTATATATATATATATATATATATATATATATATATATATATATATATATATATATATATATATATATATATATATATATATATATATATATATATATATATATATATATATATATATATATATATATATATATATATATATATATATATATATATATATATATATAGCTAGTTTCAAGAATCACAGGTCCTTCAATGCTAGTAAATACTGAGACTCTTAATCGAAATATCGAAATATTTCAAATAAAACTCTCAGGGAGCTGTCTACACAATTCGATATTTCGATTAAGAGTCTCAGTATTTACTAGCATTGAAGGACCTGTGATTCTTGAAACTAGCTATACTTTTGCCCGCCTGGGCGTGATCTCGAGCGATTAGGCATGGGATTATTCGTACACATTGCGGACAATTTTCTGTAGAGTTCGAATGAAATATCTACAAAGCCTTGCACTCGCGCTACTGTTGTCATGAGTAGGAATCTTGAACGCTAGGGAGAGCTTATACGTCTTTTCTCCGATAGAGGGAGCCTACGTGAATATTTCACTAGGTAAAATTCCCTCAATTTGGTATAGGACCTATGTTCGTTTTGAAAGTCATCGATTCTTGATTGATAGATTAAATATGGACTGATGATTCATAATAATGATGAAACAATTGTATCCTATTATCATTCAACAAGATCGATGAATTTTTCGAAACGTTCTTAATATTCATTTTCGAAAGTGATGGGTTCGTTCTTGTTGACAACATTTGTGACAGCTCCCTGAGAGTTTTATTTGAAATATTTCGATTAAGAGCCTCAGTATTTATATATATATATATATATATATATATATATATATATATATATATATATATATATATATATATATATATATATATATATATATATATATATATATATTTAAATTAAATATTTGAATATCAGGATTGCGGTTTGTGTGAAATACTTTATTTTCCTATACACTCCATATTTCGTCACTATTTTGTGACTTCTTCAGGGGTATACTAAAAACAAATGAAGGGACATCAGTTATCATAGTTTGTAAAAATAAAATTATTAAAACTTGCAGATCTGAAAGTTAAAAATATTAAAAACACATACACGGTTAATACTTTGTCGGCAGGCCAGAGATCAGTGCCTGATACGAGCAACACATTGTTAGCGGTGGTCTGGTTTGGAATTCCTTATATTTAATAGATTGCAGTAGATGTTGCTTAATTGACCAGTGTCAGATTTATAGTTAACACAGTTCTCATCTTTTCGTATGTGATACATTTCGAGGAAAAGCCTGGTCTTGTAATTGCAGTGTTGGTCAAGAATTTTCACGTTGGAAAAATCAAATATATATTCCGTATTTCTCTGATGTTGAACAACAGCACATGAGTTCTTCATGAGGCGGTAGTCACTTTTATGTTGTGTTATTCGTTGTTTTAGCCATTGGTTGGTTTGGCCTATATACGTGCCTTCACATCCCAAGCATGACAACCTGTATACGACATTGTTGTTAATTAGAGCTGGTGTCCGGTCCTTGAGTTTGGAAAAAACTGTTTTTATTGTTACTGTGCTATATAGTGCCATTCTGATCTCAGGTATGTCTCTGAATAGGTGTTGATGCGATGTGTCAAGTTGTCTATGCCAGGAATCTTCTTGTAATTTGTGATTCGTCCATCAACTTCCTCAGTGGGACCATCATAAAAATTTGTGTTGTAAATCAGTTTTTTCAGGATATGCTTTGGATATCCATTATTGATAAACGTGTTGAATAGCCGTTTTTAATTATTTTGAAGAAACCTTTCATCACTTATATGTGTTAACTTATTTTTCATCGCTATCACGGTGTTATATTTCTGCCTTTTTGGATGGTTCGACCAATAATTGAGAAATCGTCCTGATGCTGTGGGTTTTTGGTACCAATCCAGAATCATACTACCATCATACTGTCTAATCACTCTTGTATCTAAGAAATTTTCCTTAAAATTTCTTAGATAAGGAAGTATTACGAGAAGTACTTAGATTTCTTGAAGTATCAGATTTTAGATCTGTTTAGATCTGTTAGAAGTTTCAATAATTTTATTTTTACAAACTATGATGACTGATGTCCCTTCATTTGTTCTTAGTATAATCCTGAAGAAGTCAAGAAATAGTAACGAAATATTGAGTGTATAGGAAAATGAAGTATTCCACACAAACCGCAATCCTGATATTCAAACATTTAATTTTCATAAATTGTACGGTTGAAATAATAACGATCAATCTATATATATATATATATATATATATATATATATATATATATATATATATATATATATATATATATATATATATTTATTTAATAAGTGGACATTCAGATAAACGCCCGTCCAAAGTCCCATTCTGTAATCTTCGTACATTACCTTAAAATTAATTCTTGATGGAAATATTAGAATCATAAGCAAACACGAACACCCGTACCTTCACTGGCAATTGAACTGTGAACAATATATTTTGCATTCCATGCAGATGGAAATATTCCTTGAGAAACGTTGACTCTTCTTGAATTAGAACGAACAAAACTTGAAGGACTTGATTAAGATGAACATGTTAATGAAATTTCGGATTTTCAGTTTTTTCATTAAAATAAACCAATATTTCTAACTTGTGACTATTTTTGGGCAATGGTTCGTTAATATAGAATCTGAATTCCTGTTCTGGTTGCTTCCTTGATGTTCTTTTAATCTTACGCCGAATGATCTTCCTGGTTGTCTAATATAACGTTTCAACATTCACAAGTTAACTTGTGAATGCCCTAATTCCATCTTTTATTAATCGATTTCTTCTTGTAATTTTCGATAAAACTGCTTAGAGGTTATTTATCTTGTAGGCTACCTGCTTTCCACTATTTTTCAAGATTTTATATTTTTAGTCTGATTATGTTCTTCACTCTCAATTATTAGGTAAATAAGTCCCTATATTCGAAGAATATATGTATAATTTTTGAAATTCTTCAAATTATTTCAACTGTCGGGAATGTTGAATGAAATTTCATTACATATCTTCCGGCTCAATAAACACCCGAAAAACTTATTCGAGCATTCAATTACACTCAAATTAGTAGTAGAATAACTACTCAACTGTAGATATTTACGGGCGCTCATTACTATAAAAATCTGAGAGTTTTGACATTTTCTAAGCGCAATTATTGTAGTAATCCAATTACAAATTATTTGATACAATAGAAATTACATACATTTTCGAAACAATATAATTTCTAGAACAAAATAATTATATTCTCCTTTCATTCCATGTACGTTTGTAAGCATTTATTTAGAGCAAAGTTCCTCAAACTTTTTACTCTTAGACCCTTTATTGATCGTTTTGGTTTCCACAGCCATCTTGTATTATCAAATGTTAATCTTTCCAAATATCGAAGATTTTTTCAGAATAATAAGATAGGTAGATCCGCAATTATTATAAAAAACATTGAGTAACTTGTACTCGTATTGACTGTTTTCAGTGAAATTTAAAAATGAATATTTTGGTGTAAAATTGAATATATCATTATATTTTGGAAATTTGACAACAAAGTTCTCAGTATAGGAGCTAACACTCTTGATTGAACTCAAAATAAGAGTTCCAACTCAAGTTATCGATAATTTGTATGAATTTATGGAACTATGTGTATTTTTATAACTCTGAAGGCATACAATTTTGATTTCTTTTCGTTAAAACTTTCGAATTTGAAATATTGAAATAATTTTACCATCTTTCTTCTGGAAATCCATCCAAATTTCTCGAAAATGAACATTATGAACCCCCTATTTGCAGAAATCAATTGCTATGACTCACTTTGTTAATAATCATTTTTGAAAACAATATCGAAATGTTTCATAAGATTGATATACATACTAGTATTTTGAATTGGTTTTTTCTTGCAACTCTTATCTTCGATTTTTCGACCTATTTCGAAAACGAATTGAAGGTTGATGAAATACAAGAAAGCGTGGGAAAGCGAATGTTATAAAATCCCTTAATTGAATACAGCCGTTATCTCTTATCAAAACGCAAATAATTCTGCACTTTTCAACGATAACAGCTTTTTCATTGGATCAGATTCTGGATTTATCAGCTTGCTGAAAAAAAGTGTTTTCGCGGTTACATAACCTCAAACGTAGTTCTTCATAGCAATACAATTTGTTCTATTTATATTAGACTTTTATTTTATTTGAACAAGTAAAAGTATAGTTATAAACTGAAATTAAAAATGCACACTTCCTTCCTATAGTTAGGTGTTCGTTACTGAATCATTTCTATTTACGTATATGTTCACAAAATTTAGCTAAGAAAATTAGCTGAGTTGATGAAGCAACCTATTTTGCTATGATTATAATGAACTAAGAACGAATACTATATTTAAAATAACAATACCAATTAACTATTAAAATATGAATGAAAGTGCATGACTCTGATTTTTTGTCCTTTATTTCTACAAGTGAGGAATTTATGGGGAATTGGAATAATTTTCTCCCCCTATTTGGGGAATTTCGAAAGTAGACATTTGCAACACTGCTCGAAACTTTTTACGGTTACTTTTCAACTTTTGATCGATATCAATTCTGAAATAGAGATTAATTTAATAAACCAATTTATTGGGTGGTAAGTTTACGAGGTAGTCCCCTGAAGAAGACCACTTTACCGGAGAAGAGGCTTCTAACACTTCATTACACAGTTTAGTATTTTCTCATTTGAACTATAACATTGTTCAATGGGGCTGTTTATCGAAGAGTTTTCTGCTTTTTTTGCTCCAAAAAGGTGCATATGTTTAATTTTTTCTCTGATATTCCACGAATCATGTGCTTCTGATATTCAAACAATGAAAGACTCTTTCATTTCAAACACTAACATAACATAACATAACATAACATAACATAACATAACATAACATAACATAACATAACATAACATAACATAACATAACATAACATAACATAACATAACATAACATAACATAACATAACATAACATAACATATGACATAACATAACATAACATAACATAACATAACATAACATAACATAACATAACATAACATAACATAACATAACATATAACATAACATAACATAACATAACATAACATAACATAACATAACATAACATAACATAACATAACATAACATAACATAACATAACATAACATAACATAACATAACATAACATAACATAACATAACATATTATAACATATCATAATGTATTATAACATAACATAACATAACATTATAACATAACATAACATATTATAACATAACATAACATAACATAAGGAAATTTAGTCTTTTTAACATATCTCGAATTGCAGTGTATCTATTACAATTTAATAATGTTCTCATTAGTTTATTCTGCAGAACTTATAATCTAATCTACATATATCTTCCTTATTACAATAATAACAAATACATACAATATGTGAATTAGGAAAGATTAATGCATTTCTGATCAACCATATGTCCACCTGTTAACTTATGATAAGATAGTCTACTCAAAAAACCAATATTTTTACCCTGTTTTCTACAAATTAAATCCACATGCTGAATGAGATTCAAGTTTTGGTCCAACGTAACCCTAGGTATCTAATTTCACTCACCCTCTCCACAATACAGTTGTTTATTTATACATCAAATATGTTTTCATTAAATATTTTAATATTATGGTGATTACCAAAAACCATAAATTTTGTTTCACTAGAATTTAATTTAAGTTTTTTGAACCTCAGCCAGTTGTTTAACATTTTCAGTTCCCTCTTTATTATTTCAACAGTTACATTGAAACTTATGATAGTGTCTTCCACCCAAACGGGGTTTTCCACAAGAACTTTTACTTCAGAGATTTCATTTCCATTCATTAGTGTAGCATCGTATGTACTTTTCCATTGTTCTAATTTTCAAACTTGTGAATTCTATTATTGTTTGTCCGAACTTAATAAACAGACTCAACTTTTATGTACCTCGTATATTCAGTAGAAAGAACACTCTTTTTATCTCCAGGCCACACAAAAGTGCTTTGAAATTCTCTCGTATACATAACCTGTGTAATATATATACCGAGAAATTGGATATCGATCTATTTAACACTTCGATTTCTATAATCCGGCGTATGTTGCACCCTTAAAGCCCTTTGTACAGTTTCCTTATTCTGTAAATGTATGAATATATTATTCCACCCGAATTGTTTAGTTATTTAAGTGCTCCAGATTTAGATTTGTTGATTGTTTTTATATTTTCTTCTGTTTCTCTCTCTATTTCTTTCTTCTCTCTTCAAAATGTGTGTATATTGTAATTGTTTGGGTATTTGAGTATTTTCTGTTCCATTTATATGTATCATTTATGTCATCATCTGTACCATTCACATTTATATTTAATTATTCCTTATAATTCAGTTTATGTAACCTATAAGGCTTATGGTAAATAAGCCATAAAAAATAAGAATAAAGAACATTACTGTCGTTATTGGTGTACTTACCACTGAGGTTTCGTAGTACTACTACATTTTCAAGCACATTTTCGCCAATTTGTGATTGATATCAACGTAGCATTCAAATCGTCACAAAAATATCTGAATTATTTTTCACTCTTAAAGATAAAACTTCAAAATGTGTTTTATCAGTTAAAGATGAAAAAAGATCGCAATATCTGTTACAAGAGGAAAACAAGGCAAAATTTGTTGCAAAAGTCAAACAACATAAAGAGTCCTTGAGGCTGAACGAAGGGAACGTGAAATGTTCCAAGTGCAACGTGAACTTTTCTACACTCAAAGTATACTTTTCCAGATACAGATAATTTGAAGGTACCATATACAGCTTCACAAAGCAAAAAACTAGATATTTTAGACTCCATATAAATCTATTAGCCGAATAAAAATACTACGGTCAATTTGTTGAATGATTGAATAGATATGAAGATATCACCACTCTCTGAAGCTTTATAAAGAAGAATACACTTTGGTGTAATTAAAGAGAAAATGCAAACTTAATGGCTGGTCAATTCTGTACTTTTTTTGATTTATCCCAATTTCCTTATTTATGTGCTTTAAACGTAGCGAAGTGTATTTTTCTTTATACTATTATTAGTATTCTTATTAATTGTGAGTTTGTTGTTCATCCTCACCATCAAGTTAGTGATACTAAAACTTCGAATTTCCTGGATTAAATTGACGATAATTCGTGAAAAATTTACAATCTATTTATCATTTTTGCAACGATAGTTAAATCCTTATCTATTCTGCAATCTTTCAAGATGATACAATTACATAAAAAGGATAAAATGCGTAATGACTCCGCCAAACTGAAAATTCCCTAAAGTATAGGTGATAAATAACCGATAAGGAAGTTGATCTGGCTAAGTGAAGCAATTAAATTATCTTTTTTTTTGGCGAGGAGCCACTTCTCATTGAACTGACGCCTAGGTTATTTTGAAATATCTATACTTATCTCTTATGTCAATCGTAGTAACTTTAGATGTCGATGACATCGACAAAATAATTATAAATTACTTCACAATGTGATTATAAATTGAAGAACGAGTTCAAAATATTACCAATGATTGGTATAATTTATCATTTTTATTATATTTTTCATCAGTCATAGGCTTTTTGAGAAGAGAATATTCAATTTCAAAGAATAAATAAATATGTACGTCCTTTATTTTATACTTGTATTTATTAAATTATCAACAAACTATTTGCAGTAAATGTTAACAAATTATAAGTTGTAATTGAATATACCTGATATTCAAATAATTCAGCTGACAAAATACAATATCTACAAACCTTCACACAGATAAAACAGAAATAGAAAGAAAAATGAAGGCAAAATAGAAATAAAGACATAAATTTGTTTTTATTTTTACATACAAGGGCTCCTTCAACAGACAGTTTAAAACTGTCCATATGAAGTTTTCGAAACTAGGAGCACATATTACTTAAAAATATTAAAGAAATACATCATGAAAGGAATTGAGAAATACTTAAATATTTTAACATATTATCTGACAAGATGCAATATATATATATATATATATATATATATATATATAAATATTAATTATATATATTAAACTATATATATATATATATATATATATATATATATATATATATATATATATATATATATATATATATATATATATATATATATATATACATATATGTATATAGAAAGGAAGAAAACACAAAAAGAAAAATAGAAAAAAACAACTCAACCTTTTGTTAAAGGGACCCTTGAGGCAGCAACATGCGTGATATACTGAAAATTGAAGTGTTGAAAGATCGATATCCATTTTCCTGATATACATATAACACAAGTTATGTCAGGGAGAGAATTTAGAAACATTTGGGCGTGTTGTGTGAAGATGAATAAGGGTGCTCTTCTTTCTATTATGTTTACGAGACCTGAAAATACATGAAAATGCTTGATACATGATTTGCAGTAGAACATGCAGAGCTAAGCTAAGAGATCGTTAAAAAAAACAGGACAAATAGTAGGGGACCAAGATTGGATCCCTGCGGCACTCATGAAGTTACTAGAAATTCTCTCGATTCGCTCCATTTGAGTGATTTCTCAATTTATACGAATTGACTGCGATTACTCAAGTAAGACTACATGAAGTGATAAATTATTCGCAAATCGAAAAAGCCTCCTAGTTTTAACAACAAGTAGTTTATGATTTATCTTATCAAATACCTTCTGTATGATATTTTGTTGACAATACATTGAAAATAATTTATTTTTCTTTAGAGTGTCTTAGTTCAGTAGTTGACGTCATTATATTACTTGAGAATAGATATACTATAAATTTCAATATGTCAATTACTTATACTAAATAGGTTAAGATTTAGTACTATACGATATTACCCTGAATTTATCTTCGTTCAAAATGAGTCTATTTCGAACACACAAGTCGTATACAAGATCATATCGACTAAAACTTTACACAGTCCTCTAAACTTCACACTTTTGGACATTTTTACCTCATCAGCATACAGCAACAATTTAGCGGTACTATTTTGTCCATGATCGTTGATGAAAATTTTCAAGAACAGAGGTCCCAACACAGAACCCCTTAAGTTACATATATTTCCACATATAAAATGCAATTGCATAAAAGCGATACTAGCAAAAGTGGATCTGAGAACCGGAAATTCGATAGCAAATCTCGTTTCTAGTTTCAGTTGTTTCCCTAGTAAAAGCAAGTAAGAATCGTCTTATTCAAGTAGAAGTTAGATAGATATGAAACTTTTTTATTGAATGATATTGAAATATTTTCACAAATTTTTAGGACCTTATTCATCACCGCTATTACATTTACTTCCATCAAATTGAAAAAATATGTTAACTGTATGAAACCTCTTACCTTGAATGAAGACACGGTCATTCTTTGTAAAGGATGAATTGTCTAACATCATAATTTAACAAAAATATTCCGCTGTATTCTAACAAGATGATAACATAATTATCATAATTTTAATAATTATAACATAATGATAACATAATTTCCAAACTACAGAATACCCTCTCTTTACCCTGAAAGTCGTACAGAATGACTAACCAAACATATTAGAATATTTTTTTCATACAAAAGTTATTATAATATTAACAGTTAAAATGTGTTTATACAAAAAATTAAAAAGATATTAGGGTCAAAATTTTCAGTTATAACTTTTCCTAGAATGTTCAATCTGGGGACATTCTCGCTTGATGCTCCAACAGAAGTCAGCCAGCATACTGAAATCCAATCTACCTTGATAACTGGCCTCCATATTCTTTCAAATCTTGGTGGAATCGCTCACCTTGTTCATCACTAACAGCACCAAGATTTTCTGGAAAGTTAGCAAGATGGCTATACAAGAAATGCAGTTCGATACTCATGTTACAGCTGAACTTTTAAAGCTTTCTAAGAGTTGTTGAACAATTTCCACGTAATTCTGGCTGGTATGTTTCCTGGAAAGTCCTTGACAATACTTTTGAATGCCAACCAAGCATTCTTTTTCAAGTTCGGTCATTGTTTCAACGAAACATCCATCTTCATTAAGTTGCCGAATCTGTGGCCCATCGAAGACAGCAGCCTTTATCTTCTCATATGACAAACTAGGAAATGCCGAATTGATATACTTGAAACACTCCTCTTCAGTTGACGAAGCTTTCTGTAAGTTCCGCGAAGCGTAATAGTAGGTATGCGCAAGAACAGTAAAAAAAAACTTGACGTCATAAAAAAGAACTCGATAAAGTTTCGGAATAAGCATGTCAATTTACCTCTAAAACAGCCTAAAAATCGAAGCCAACAGAAAATATGTTACAAATTGTTTCCCTGTGTAATCAGTAAAAAAAATTCGTTTCAAAGTTTTGACAAACCTTCAATTTGTAATTATTAAAATATGTCCTAACATATGAAATGCTTTGTTTGAAACAAGCTAGTTGGCAACCAATTTTAATATAACCGGAATCGTTATCAAGTTGTAAATATTTAAGCCGATATGTCCTTTCAACTTTTCTATACTGCCAAATTTTTAAAATTCTCGTATGTCTAGTTTTCTGTAGACTGTCTTGGCTGCTGTGAGACACCCTGTATTAGTTTCGCTCTATCATAGAAACTCATCACACTACTTTATTTATTCGAAATGTCAATAACAAATCTATATTTTCTTATAGAGTCTATTTTTCACGAATTACAGAGTGATATTTCGGCAAACCACTTCAACATGTGTTAAGTATACGTCATTCTAAAACTGATTATATTCAAATATACACAAATAATATACAATGAAAATACAAACAATATACGTGTCTCGAACAAATATTGTAAAATCATCATGAAACAAACACAGAATCCAGCTCCTGTATTTAAGAATCCAAAAGACCATCAGCTTGCCGGAATATAGATAGCGACTCGCTCTCTGGAACTTGTTCATGATCAATTCACACTTCCAGCCACATCATCTCGCCCAACAAAGGACGCTACTGTTCGGAATAATATAAAAAACCACTCACTCACCTTTGATATATGTGTTGATTTTGAAAGAATCAATTTTATTGTGTTGGGAATCTCAAAGACGTGGGATTCGATTGCTTGCGTTATGAAAAACTGACTTCATAAAGTACGCTGGCATCTCTTCTTTGTATACAGTGCTCATAAAACTAAAATATTCTTTCAAGTAATATACCGAATCGTAAAAAGGGTGTTAATTCTCTTAATGCACTTTCGACAGGATGTAAACCTTGAAATTGCATGTAAGTGATATAAAATTTGGTTTTCTACTAGCCAGGTTATTTGGTTGAATATTTTCGTATTATCTAATAATCAATTTTAATTAAATGACACGGAAGTTTTGCTTATCTCTTGGTGAAACATTATGTTGAAAACGATAAAATTGAAAATTAACACATTTGATTTAGGTTTCACTGGATAGTATATTAAAAATTCTACATATGTTTCGGGTGGTTAACCCATTATCAAGAGTATACAATATTACTCATGAGTACTTATGATTACTTAAGACTAATATGTAGAGTTATAATAATATTAAGTTCTTTATTCTCAACAGGTATAGACCAGCAATAACTGGAGAATAATAATAATAATTTCTTTATTCTCCAACAGGTAAAATACCCAATTACAGAAAATAATAACAATGTTGAATACTAACTAAATAATTGAAATGAAAAAGATATAACAAAGATCTAATCTAAATGGTATAACTACATTATACCATTCAACGAAATATTACAAAGAACTCAATCTAAATCAATTCATTTTAGTCAGTTTTCTTTGTTCACATAACTCCTGATAATAAATTCTATGGAGTCAAAATGAATGTCACAATTATTGGCAACTGTATTGAATGTAGACTCCATAAACTAAATGAGGGATTGTATTAGGGAGTTGGTCCTCGGACTCTCTAGGTGGAATAATTCTGTATTACGAGAATTTTGTCTAGAAACACAAAATTTCAAAGCGGACAAGAGAGGAGAACAATCAATACTTTTGTGCAGTAATTTGTACAAAAATTTGAGCGATAAAGTTTCTCTCCTGCTCTGCAATGACATTGAATTAAATCGACTCAATAATTCGTTTTGATTGACTTCTTTCTGTAGATAAAGTTTATCCTCCTCCAAACTAAAAATTTCAAGAACCTTCTCTGAATAGCCTCAAGATGGCGTTGATGGCAAGTGTAAATGGGATGCCAGATCATGCTGCCATACTCCAACTTGCTACGGATTAGGGTATTAAATAGTCCTATGAATGTTGAGGAATTATTAAAATATTTGCCATTACGTATAACGAATCCATATATTTTCGCAGCAGCTGAAATAAGTTGGGTGATGTGTGGGACAAAGGAAAGCTTCTGGTCGAAGACTACACCAAAATATCTCACCTTATCAGAACGAGAAAGAACCTAAGAACCTGACCACCAACGTTGTAATCACAGCCAATTCGGCCTCTTTTCTTGGTGAAAGAAACAACATTATAATATGAAATATGTAGAGTTTTTAATATATCCAGTGAAACCTAAGTCAAGTGTGTTAATTTGTAATTTTATAGTTTTCAATTTTAATTGTTTTATTCATAATTAATGAAAGTTTTGTTGCGATTATTGTTATACCAAATGTATTCTAAAAAAGGAGAGTAACAAGGTGAATATCTTCTCAAATTTGTAATATTATCCTTCTCAAATTATTATATAAAGACGTAAACCACAAAAGTATAACACTCTAAAAAAATCAGTTATTTACAGTGTATTATCAACAAAATATTATCCAACATCAACTATTAGAATATACACTTTCACACCATTCACTATGTCTGACGATCTAGGTAACCAAGATACAGAGTGTTTTGAATAATTATTCAAACAAAGGTTTGAATAATTTTCTATCGTGTACGTGGAAAATACACATTGGACGAAACAACTATAAAAATATATATAGAAAGCCGTTAATAGTTATTCAGTAACACTGAAATGAAAAATTTCACAATTTGAAATATTCATCAGTTGATGAATGCGGGATTTTTTGTAGTTTTCATTTAGTTCTTCATCTCAGATTTTGAATTCTTTATGTTATCCAAAGTTCTAACTCAAATGGCTATTCATTATGAATTCTAGGTGCTATATAGATGTAACTACGAAATTTATTAACCTGCTGTTGTATTCATACAATGTAGGTTAGAAAAAGATTACGGTGTTCTTTTGGCAAAAAAATCAAGAACAAGGATTGATCTGTGAGCTGGTGGATTATCGTGATGCAGAACCCATAATTTGTTTTTCCACAATTTCGATCGTTTGAACCGTATTGCTTCAAGCAAACTTTGCATAACATCCTTGTAGTATTCATTATTCACCTTAAGACCTTTCGGCAAGAACTTATATTTAACCATGCCATTTTAATAGTTGAAAACGGTCTTGGCTATTCTGGTCGCTTCCATTAGGATGATTGGGACTTGGTTTCGTTGTCTTGACCATATACCTAGGCTTGGCCACCAGTTATGATCTTTTTGGATCTTGGTTGACGTCATTCAAAAACTCTTGAGCGATAATTAATGCGACGTTGCTTTTACTCAAAATTTAGCAATTTCAGAACAAACTTCTGTGCCACACGTTTTATGTCGACAATTGATATGCGAATATCCACTGCAACTTCCCTCAAAGCAGGGATTCCCAAACTGCCCCCACAATGGGGCGTGAAGATATGTCGTAGGTGGCGTGAGCACAAGACCAGTTAAAAATAGAAATTTCTAAATAAATAAAATCAACATATTTCTTTAACTGTTTTTACGTTGTAGCTTTCAACGCTTGGTTCTCGCTCAGGCTTCGAGCAATTGGTAAAAGAAAAAAATGCTGTAGTGACTGGAATTCATTGTTTCATACATCGTCAAGCTTTGGCAGCCAAAACGCTTCCAAACGAACTCAATGCTGTCCTAAAACAGTGTGTTAAAGTTGTAAATCACATAAAAACAGTGCATTAAATATTCGACTGTTTAAAACGCTTTGTGAAGATTTAGGAAGTGACCACAAAACACTGCTATTTCATACAGAAATACGCTGGCTATCCAAAGGTAACATGTTATCTAGATTATTTGAGCTCCGAGATGAAGTAATCAGTTTCTTAGAAAATCTGAAGCAAAGCATAGCATAACATCATTAGCTAAGCATAGAAGTCAAGAAACCAAGTACACAGGTGTCGTTAGCTTATTTGTCAGACTTCTTTAACTCATTGAACAACCTTAACTTAAAATTGCAGGGTAGATAATCGATTATAATGATTCATCGTGATGCCATAAAGATATTCATTGAGAAATTGCAGCTTTGGAGACAAAAAATATCATCAAACACTCGCAATTATTCAAATTTTACCAAAATAATGTCAATCTCAGATGAGCCACAGTTCAAGGAGGTTTTTGAAGGATACCAAATGAAAAGCCTAAATTTAACCATTTGGAGAACCTCTCTGAATAGTTCAGTGAGGTTTTTGTTCAATGTAATTCTTGGTTTTTTTCACATGCCCATAAAATTTACTGTGAAGGAGGGCGTGGATGGTTTCCATTTTAACAGGAGGGGGCCTAGTTAAAAAAAAGTTTGTGAACCCCTGCCTTAAAGTGATTCGACGATTTTCCAAAACCATTTTCTTCACTGTTTCGATGTTTTCTTTGCTTGTTGACGTGATTGCAACTCCGTCATCAACATTTTCTTGGTCTTTTTCGACACTAAGTAGACTCACCGAATCCCACAGTCAACATTTTGAGTGCGTTCGAGCACGTTATTCCATTTTCATGCAAAATTTAATGTAGTTTTTTGATCATATTCTTTTCGAAAGTAAGAATTCTAATAAACCCAAAAACGTGACTAACCTTTTCAGTTGTCAAAACCAAACTACTAATTAAAAATGGCTGATAATTTAACTTATGACAAACGTATGTGTACCAACATCGAAAAAAAATTTCGATATTCGAATGTGCAAAGTCTGCGAAAATTCAAAATTCATCTTTTCTTTTGAGCAGACCTCGTAGTCATTTATAAGATCGAGACAATCTCCTTCCAGAATATTCAAGTGCTTATTTGGAAAGACCTTCTGATTTTCATGATTATGATATTAGATCTGGGACGCAATTCCAATATTACAATTGTAAAATCAATCTTGTTACAGAAAACTCTTTTTTATGATGGAGTTAAAAATTTCATTGCGTTACCGGAGAATATAAAGAGCGTGCCAAGTCTAAATGGTTTTTCTGAGAAATGTTTCTATTACTTAAGCAACAATTAAATTTTAGTATTAAGTGTATAAATATTAATATTAATTGTATATATGTACCTGAATTACTAGCAAATTGTTAAATGAGTTTACCTACTTAAGTTAGGATATCGGATATCTCCTTTAGGAAGAATTTTCAGCAGTCATTTTTGTTGAATCTCTAGCTTTATTACTGTATCATAGGCACTCCCCATTACAATGATACCGTAATACCTAAATTTGTTATATTTCATATAAATTCGGGAACAGAGAAAGATGCCAATTTCCAAGTTTTACGCAACCGACTACAATAAAATCTCGAAGAAATATCACACGGGCATGTAAATTTGAAGATGGTTTCGTGTGTGGTCTTCTAATGTTGGTTCCTGAAGTGCTTAACCACTCGGCTCCGTTTGTCTGTTGTAACCGTGTTGAAGAGCTACTTTAGCTTAGGCTCGAAAAGGTCTTTCTTCGGCCTACACCTTGATTTCTGTCTAGTCACATTCGGACGGCTCCGATGCTGTTGTTTTTTCGATCGAGTATTGGTAGAATTTTCCTTTCATTGGCATGAACTTGCGATTGAGGAAGAAAAATATTAGCATTTAGACAAGATTTAGATCTGAAGATTAAGTCAAAAATATAATATTATATAGATGACATGGAGTTTCTCTTATCTTTGCTGAAACATTATGATGAAAACAATAAATTAAATACCTGGTTTAAGTTTCAGTAAATAATTTAAAATCTCTACATGTGTTTCGCGTGGTTAACCCATTATCAAGAGTATACAATATTACATACTCTTGATAAAGATATAATAAGTAATAAGTTTAATCTTATAATATATAATAAATAATAAGTAACTTAAGCCAAGAGGGTTAATTTTAAGTTATTGTTTATAATATTATATCGTTTACATATTATCTATTAATTTTATATATTATATAAAATATTATTGTATAAAAATTATATAGATAGTCTATAAAAAAATATCTATGAAAATATTATAGATTATATTCCAATATATAAATACGATTAATACATTACTGGGTGATCTGGAGAACTTTGCCTATTTATTTTTCGTGTATATTTCCGAGATTCGTAAAAAACGGGTTCTACTATTACAGTAATATTTTTGTTTTTAATTATTCATTCCTATTGAGGCATATACTGAGGAAATATAATACTTCCAGTAATTTCAAATCAGTCGAATTATCAATAATTGCATATATTAACACGATTAAGATATCATAGCAAGTAGTTTTTCTTATATCTCCTCATTGATTATGGGAAAAATCCTGATTTCGTTAGAAATCTGAATGTTTCTCCATTGTCAACTCAATTCAAATGGTTTTTCATCAGCCATTGGGATGAAAAACTTGGCGCTTACAATATTTTGACGGTTCATCGATTGCATTTTCTTACCAATAATAATAAATAAAACGACGATAAACCCCTAAAAACATATCAGCACACAGAAATAATCGTTTTGCTTCGCAAAAAAAGTTATCAAATATCAAATAATGGCAATCTACTCACACTGTCAATACTCTTGAATTTACCAACTGCTGCCTGAAAAACTGAATTTAATATTTCAATATTTTGTCAATATAATTTGTGAAGATTTATGACAGTCTTCGGTCTCATTCACTCACTCGGCTCATAAATTTTGAGATTCTCAAATATATTTTGTTCAATTCAAAAATTGTTTTCATATGAAACTTATCGAATTTGCTGCATACGTTTGGAATTTGTGTGCGTATATACGATTACGCTCCAGCGATTTATATTTATTCATACAGATCATTATTATCATTTATATATTGCTATGTACATCTTCATTCATATTTTTTGTACAAAATATAAAGCCTTGTTAAAATTTTCATTCAAGTAATGATGCTTCTAATCCAATTTTCAGATTTGATGTCATTTTTCAAATAACTACCCTTAACAAGCAAAGAATATTCGAAAAGTATTGATATGACAAATATGAGTAAATATATCAATGAAAAAGTGTGTACGAAAATGATGAGAGTGTAAGCAAATTTCACAAAGGTTTCACTTACGTTAGAATATACAAAATATCATTCATGGAAGAAAATATTTAAAATTATAGATTCAAATTTAGATTAAGATTTTTCCCTCAACAAACAAAGAATAATCGTTAAGCATATGAAAAATATGACTTCATATGTGACATTGAAAAAGTGTTACCAACTGAAAAAGATGAGACTGTATGGAAATTTTGGAAAGGTTTTATTTACTTCACAAATAAAATACCATTCATGAAAGAAAATATTTAAAATTTTAGATTCAGATTTACATTTAGATATTTCTTCCAACAAATAAAGAATGATCGGAAATCATTAATATGACAAATATGACTTCAAATAAAAAATGAAAAAGTGTTAACGAATGAAAAAGATGAGAGCAAAAAACATTCATAAAAAAATATATGAAATTTTAGATTCAGATTTGGATTTAGATTTTTTCCTCAACAAACAAAGAATAATCAAATTTACCAATATCACTATTTACAAAATTTACAAAGCATCAATATTACAAATATGACTTCATATATGACAATGGAAAAGTATTAACAACTAAAAAAGATGAGAGTGTGAAGAAATTTTTGAAAGGCTTTACTTATGTTAGAATATACAAAATACCATTCATAAAAGAAAATATTTGAAATTTTAAATTCAAACTATAACATCAGAATTTGAAACAATCAACTTAGAATTATTACGATTCAATGAATTTATCACAATAATAACACCAGCAGCAAATAATAATACTCACAATATATCATCGTACGACTAACAAAACTGGTAATGAGTTATAAAAAATTTCCAGCTTTTTACATTAAAATACAATCAAATGTACAGAATGGTGAACTGAAAACATTCTCTGACTCACCATGAGTTTCAAAGGTTTTCTCGTATCGAAAAAATAAATAAGTATTCATATACCTTAAATGCGAATCAGCTACTTTTTTTCTCTGATAAATAAAGGAGATCTACACAGCCAAATTTTTAATTATTATTTCATAGTCACATTGTTAATCAGTGAAAAATATCTCTTCCATAACTAGCGAGCCAGAAAAATAACTCACTTGAAACCTAATAATTTCCACATTGCATTATAAAGGACATGAAATTACGTTTGAATGCACTAACCAAGAAAAATCATCTAATTTCATGAATCAAGTGTTATATTCTAATCAAATATTGTAGAAAAATAAGTATTATATTAAATATAGCAAGTATTGAATTACATTGAAATTATTGAGAAGATGTTATTGGATATTCATTATTTATGGTACCAATCGTTAAGTGAGATAAATTGTTATTGTTTCAGAGTAATTGTATTGACCTCTTGATAATCGCTACGTTGCCCGAAGCATACTTCGACTGGAGTATATACATACCTCCTTGGTAGTGGCTGTGGTAAAAATTTGTGCATAGTTCATTTAATTTTGAAATTTTAACACTTTAGAATTGCTTTTCAAAATCTCTACCACTGCATTATTTTAGCTTAACACTTTCCTTTATATGTGTATTAGGTGTATTTTACAAATAGAGTAGGTAAGCCTAGTATATTATGTTCTTCGCAAGTGGGCGGCAAAGGGAGGGGTACTTGCCTAGCCCCTCCTTAAATGAAAATTTCGAAATCTTTTTCGGTTAGATTAGAAAGTTAAAATTTTCAGAAAAATCAATAGTAATATATTTTATTTAATGTACCCCCTTAGTTTATCAAATACCAGCTTACACAATATAAATATAAACTATAGCTTCAAAAAATGTTCACTGGCATACTTAAAAGATTGTATCGCATTCTGCTTAATATTCAAGAGGTATATAACTCAGTAAATATTTTTAAAACGGTCTGGTAAAGAAATTGTAGATTTTATACTTAATGTTTCAAAAAAAAAAAAAAGATTTTTCAAGTAGATTATTCAAGCTTTTTATTTATACATTGTTCGGAAAATTGATTACTCTATTATAATAATTTTGCTTGGACTTGAATGGAAAATTCTGATTCTTTACCCCAAGCAAAATCAGATTTTATTTCATTGATAAGATTTTTAATGAATGAGATTGAATTCTCGCTTAACTCTTGGTGAAACATAATTGAATATCAAAATAAATTAAACTCTTGGCTTAATGTTTCACGATTTATTTAACAATATGTATAGTCAACATGTTTCGAGCGTTAGCTCATTTTCAATACTGACAGTCTTGAAAATGAGCTAACGCTCGAAACATGTTGACTATACATATTGTTAAATAAATCGTGAAACATTAAGCCAAGAGTTTAATTTATTTTAATATTTATTTTAATAAGATTTTTATCTGGGGTAAGCGCATGCTAAAGCCCCCTCAATTTTTTGTCTCTGTCTACAGCCGCCTATGATTATGCGTGAATATTATGTGTCATTTAAGCAGTAATGTGTGTAATATTCATTTTAATGAATTCAATGTATTTCTGATGCTTTTCAGGTGTAAGAACTGCGTGCACTTATTCTCCGTCTGAAATTTAACGGTGTTAATTTTATTTAATCCCTTCGTTCTTTTTCTAAAAAGAGGTACAAATTTTACTTTCCACTTATCAATGAAAAGATAGGTACCAATTATGAAAATATGACTTCATAATCAACTAACATCCAAAAACAATTTATTTCAATTTCATTCTCGACTTATTTTGTTGTATTTGTATTCAAGACTTCTCTGAAATTTTCCGAGTGTTCTCGAGTTATACGGTAATTTTCCAGTGTTGTACGTGATGTCAATTGAGATTATTTCATATTTTTCATGCTCATTTTCCTTCATTTCTGATAGCTAATTGTGGATTAAAAGCATCATTCACTGTTATTTCGTCTTATCTAACTTGGAAGTTGATCCCCATTCACTTTTGTCAGAAAATCAATTCTCGGACGGCGATATTCATTTTTCTCTTATCCCGGCAATATGTTTCCAGCCAGAACGTCGATAAAGATAACAACGGGAGATAAGAGACGACTGTCCTGGATATAAAACTCCCCATATTTTTATCGTTCACCGTAATACGTGCAGATGGCCAAAATGCGACCTTATTTGACAATTTAATCTAGATGGCTGTCGCATGACGTGAAATCTTATCGGTTTGTCGATGAACGTTCATATCAATTAATATATACCGATATTAAACACGGAAAACCAGGATTATTGAAAGAATTAACATTTTCATTCATACCGTACACCATTAATTCCTGAAAAATCAGAAATATGTGAAAACATATTTTCAGTTGATGGGACATCTATAAATTACATCACACGTTGAGGGTGCAGGAGGGGATCGACGAAGTGTGACGTTATGTGAGAAGGTGGTAGGGGGTCCAAAATTGAAATACGTACTTTCCATTATTAACGAGAAACTCAAAAATATTTAGAAGTCTATCTGAACCACGAAGATGTATTCGCTTCACTCTTACTTCAGCTTCAAATTCATCTCGAATTTCATTACATTTGAAGCAACCTCCATATGATAGCTATAGCCTCAGAGTGGAGGCATACTCGTTTAAGCGTTTTGGCATCTGTGCATCATAGTAACATATTTGGATCATAATAAATCGTATAGAACATTCTTTCACGTGAGAGACCATATCGTTTATATATAAGGAGAACAACAACGGACCAAGAAAGTTCCTTGCGGTACTCCCACGTCCACTTTCGTGCTATCTGACAGCATGCTATTAAACTTGTAGCTATTGTAGCTTGTAGCATGCTATTAAACTCCAAGTATGATCCGAACCAATCATTTACTACTCCCCCAAAACCAAGTTTGTTCAGTTTTTTCAATAAAGGCGATCTACATAACGTTTCGAAAGCTCTTTTAAAATCCAATAATACTACTATAAGCGTTTCTCCTTTATCTACAGCACTATACGATTCCTCACATATGCTCAATATTGCTGTCTCACAAGAACAATTTCTTGTTTTTTTGAATCCTGATGGAAACTCAGAAATTAAAGAAAATTTTTCACATAATTCTAAAATCTCGTTTTTTTACTACTAATTCTAAAATTTTCTCATAAAGTGGTAATAAATTTATAGGTCGAAACGACTCTATTTTAACAGTATTGCAAATTTCTGGCACATGTATTATTAATGAACATTTCCAATCTTTTGGAAATACGCCATGTGTCAGTGATGTGTTAACTAAATCTAAAAATCTATTTCCAGAAATGTCAAAAGCATCCTTCGGTATCTTGACTGTTATTTCATCTTCGCAACTAGGTACCTGTATTTTTCAAACTTCTAACGATATTTTTCAAATACTTCATATTTATCTTCTCAAATTTACACATTTTCCCTATATTCGGTATAGATTGTAAGACATATTCGTAGTCATGTATCGGAATTATAGAATTAATTATTTCGTGTACACTATCTACAAAGTAAAGATTGAAACTCCAAGCAATATCTTTTTCGTCAATATTCATGTAATAACTTATAGTGTAGAATAAATGAATGAATGAATAACTCCAAGAATATTGACAATATGGGTAGATTGACTCCCTCTGTTCCACACAGGAATAACCGTAAAAAATTAATAGTGTAGCCCAAATAAAGAACACGTCATTCAGGTTTTCCGAAAATAATCCTGAAAAAAATATGTAGACCTACAAAGATCGTCGGATCAGATAAAAAAATGAAATTTATTCAAAAGACGTAGTGGTAAAAAAGCAATTAGTTTGATTGGCTAATTTCAGGGTGTTTTAATATAAATTGAATGAATCATTTCGCTTTGTTTCACACAATTATGTTAATTGCTTGACAATTCTTTCAGGATATTAAACCATTTTTAAAATTTGAACTGACAACTCAAAACTCAACTTTTGAAAATGGGGGACCCCCGAAACAATCATCAAACAATTATTATAATTCCATGAATCTGAGCCAAAGCTTTTCTATTCAATTTATAGGACGAAACAATATTTTTCCGAAATTTTCAATGTCATACACGTAATATTTTCTCAGATTCTAGATCTCACTATACTTTACTGAAAGTATTCACAAATATTGTGAGGTTGTACTTGGAGGATTACACTATTCCGACATTGAGTTGTTATGATAGGATCGAGGGAGGTGTTCCTCTTCTACAGCACGTACAAAAACACATCCCACCCCTTATAAAAACATAGGACACTTATCGACATCAGAAGGCTATAGCTAAAATGTAATTAAGAGTACTGTTTCCACCCTTCTTCTATTATGAGAGGACACGAAGCCGTTGTCGAACGGATATATAGTAACATATTGTGAAGAAACGAAACATGCAGATATTCTGCTATTATTCTGCTATAATTCAGTAGATGAGGTTCAAATAACCATTTGAAGGTGTTTTAGAAGGGTTCATTTCAGCATACATTCAATGGAATTATGAGATTGATAAGTGTGAATTTTCACTTGGTTGCAAAGAAGAATTTTTGAAATATTTATAAGGGAGTCATTATATCACTCTACTGAAAATATTTTGCAAACGTACACAGATATGAAAAAAGTGTGATTTAAAAGACTTAAGAATAAGCAACATATTGTGAAGAAATGAAACATGCAGATATTCCGATATTATACTACAATAATTCAGTGCAATGAGGTTCAAATAACAATTCGAAAGTGTTTTGGAAGAGTTCATTTTAGCAAATATTCAACGGATAAGAGAATTAGAAATGTGAAATTTCAGTTGGGTGCAGAGAAGAATTTTTGAAATATTTATAAGTAGTTGTTGAGGGGAGTTAGTAAAAAAGTATCCATTTATCATTCTACTGAAAATATTTTGCTAACGTAAACAGATATGAAAAATAGTGTGATTTAAAAGACTCCCCTTTAGGGACAGTTTATACGTCTTTTCTACGATAGATGGAGCCTACGTGAATATTTCACTAGGGAAAATTGCCCTCAATTTGTTATAGGACCTATGTTCGTTTTGAAAGTCATCGATTCTTGATTGATAGATTAAATATGTACTGATGATTCATAATAATGATGAAACAATTGTATCCTATTATCATTCAACAAGTTCGATGAATTTTTCGAAAAGCTCTTAATATTCACTCTCGAAAGTGATGGGTTCGTTCTCGTTGACAAAATTTGTGTAGACAGGTTCCTAAGAGTTTTATTTCAAATATTTCGGTATTTTAATATCCGCATAATATAATATATATATATATATATATATATATATAATATATATATAATATATATATATATATGTATATATTCGCGCTAATATGCACGTACGGACATATTGTATATGAAGATTATTTATTTGTGAATTTGGAATCGAAATTACACCATAAAGTTTTCAACCTCGACTGGGATAATAATATAAAACAAACTTAGCGTAAATATGGGAGACCTGGGTTCGTATCCCAGTAGGTTATTTATATGTATATATTATATTATAAATTTATATAATATATATATATATATATATATATATATATATATATATATATATATATATATATATAAGAAAATTGAATTTTTTTGTGCTTGATGGCACTGAATGAAGTATTTAAGAAAATGAACACTAGAACATTCATTCGAAAAATTGAAATTAATGTTCGTTTTGGAAGTCATCAATTATTGATTGATAGATTGAATATGGATTGATGATTCCTGATGATTTTTGTAGCATCAACTCATATTGCAGAGTCCTGATTATGGTTACAATTGTTCAACCGAAACGTTGACGAAAATAAATGTAGTACACTGAGTGGCCTCTTCTTCCATCCGTTTACAATCCCTTACACTTACATAATTGTATGTTGGTCCGGGAATACATACGTTGATTTTTTGAATGCCTGTTGAAAACTGGCAACGTTTCGTCAAGGTCTCACTTGACATTATCAATGCTAGTTTCTCGAAGCCCGGTGAATGAAAATTTCACAATATTTTTAGCATTGTAAAATGGTTCACAATGTATTCAGTTGTCCGTACGTCATTGACATACTCGGTAATCATAGATAAGGGCAGATGAAAGTCTTACTCTACATTTCTCGGTAGTCATAGATATTTGTGAAATATAATGATACACTATGCAATACACTACACTACGTAATAGAATGATCATTCTTTATATATATATATATATATATATATATATATATATATATATATATATATATATATATATATATATATATACAATATATAAATAATGTTCCATGCGGAGGAAATTTCAAACAAAAGTGAACATTGTCGGCTTATCCCGCAATTGGTAGCAGCCGTTGACACGTGTTTCGAGCTTATTCGCTCTCCTCAGTACGAAGTAGCCAAGTTGTACAAACCTGGAGATGGAAAAACAAGAAAGAACAGACACTCCACTGAAGGAAGTTATTGATATATTGTATAATTACTCGGCTAGAGGCATCCTTGAAGGATCAATAGTCGCCTCACGGCGAAGTAGTTTTTTCAAATGTACCAATCCGGAGAGTAAAAACGCGGTAGCCTGAAATGTGTAAACTTCCTTCAATGGAGTGTCTGTTCTTTTTTATTTTTCTCCAACTTTTCTTGAACCATCTCCAGGTTCGTACAACTTGAACTTGGGTACGCCGTTCTGAGGATAGCCAATAAGCTCGAAACACGTATCAACGGCTGCTACCAATTGCTGGATATGCCGACAATTTTCACCTTTGTTATATATATATATATATATATATATATATATATATTATATATATATATATATATATATATATATATATATATATATATATATATATATATATATATATATATATATATATATATATATATATAATATATAAATAATAAATAAGTATATATCTCCGAAAAAAATTCCTTTTGTGAATTGCAGTTGGAAATGAAAATGTTTTTAAATATTTATGTTTACTATTTTCGAATAAATCTGTTTGAGAAAATCTATATATACCTACCTGAGATTATCCATTAAACCTTCTATGTCGAGTCCGAAATTTTCCAATATTTTCCGAAGCTGAGCCTTAAATCCCTATTTTTTATCGTCAATATAATTTTTTTCTTGTAAATACGTAAAGTCATAGAGACATTCTCAAAGAAAATTTTCAGTATTTCATTGTTCCTCATATAATTTTATAATTCTGAGTTATTTTCGGAAAAGCAATTTTAAGGGTAGTTTTGAATCGCTTTCTACCCCTCAAATGAAATACATTACTTTTCAATTACAAACCTTTAAACTTATGCTGAAATGAATTATGTACAAAAATGTATTCTTGTCTATTGAATATTGAATCAAAACTTCATTTTACTGTATAATAATCTTACAGGGGATTAGAATGGCGCCTACCCCCTAGTGGCTAGCCCCTTCAAAAATTTTAGGGGCTGATTTCTGGCATTATTTAGGAAACTCTTTAATTTAAATACACTTTGTGAATTCGAAAAAATATGCTGGTATTTTCAGTTAAGAAAGATTAGTAGTGATTTTGTACTGAATTACTATTTATTATAGTTACTTATTGGTTATTCATAGATACTTGAATATATTTCAAGTATCAACATAAAAATCTTTCATATTTTAAATGAAATAAATTGACCTGGCCATCACAAGAAAGTACAATAGGTATATCTCAGAAGTAATACAATTATATTAAAAAATTTAAATTTTTATATGGTCACTACGAGTAGGTATAAGACGTTGTTAGGTTAGCTTATAACGTAAAAACTTACATAAGGTGTCTTAATGAGGAACTGAATAAATAAACTGACAGAGTTTAACGAAATGTTAAACGAAAGTTTCATTTTTGATGGCATTAATATTATTAATTAGCCGTTGAATTGCCTAAACAGTTAAAGTTTAATTTCTTTCCTAAGTTTTGTGATACAAAAGAAAGAGTCTGTTTTCCATATTTTGAAAAAAATAGACAACAAATGTTAGTTAAACTTGTTTCTCTCATTCTGCATTATCTTATACATAGCAAACTTCTTCACTTTATGATGACATTTGAACCAAACAATTCATTATGCATTATATCGTACATGATTCAGATAAGTATATTGATTTGAATAGATTATTTCCGATTGTGATAAGTTTTATAACATTCTTCGAAAACGTAAACAATTTTTCAGCGTATAGAAAGAATCATACGATATAGTAATCAATAGAAATATCACTGTTTATTGAATTAAAAATCTCATACGATCAAATTCAAAATGATATAAAATATCAGACAAGCAATTGATCAAAATCTTTTTTCGAATATGTAATCAAAAATTTTGATTAATGAAAAATATGAAGAAAGCAAGAGCAACAGAATTATTTATAATTGCATATAAAACAATTAAGGACAGTAACAAGAACTTTTGTGTTTCCATCGAAAGGTTCTGTAAAAGCAAATTTGAAGGATACGTTTTAAATTATACACTTCTTCCTTTACCTTCTTTTTCATTTGGATCTATACTATTTGGAGTTTTTCATCACTTTCTTCTCATCAATATCAGTCAATCATCGAATGGCCCTCAGTTTAATCGGAAATTAATTAATGATACTGATCTTATGATCGGAGGTTTTTTGTTTATTTGTAGATCATATGAAATATTTATTTAAATAGATAAATGTGACTGAATGCAAGATAAGTATGAAATGCACTTCGAATTTTTATATTAAAATGGACAGAAAAACCAAAATGAATCACACTGGATATCATTTGGATTAATTAAATTAATCAATTAAAATTTTCTGGATTCTACACGAAATCTCTTTTGCCTTCCCACTTAAAATATTGGTTTTATTGTCTCATTCCTATAATATTTAAAATCAATAATTTTTGAACAAGCACTAAAAAATAATATACAGGAAATGCCTCGATGAAAATATGATTTCTCGATAGTTTTATTGAACGAAAAGTACACATTTAGTGCACATTAGAACAGTTTATCGCTGAATGTAACAAAGTCTAAATTTATAGTTTTTGGTACAAGTGAAATTCTAAAGTTAATAAGTAATGAAAATGTAAGTATTACAATTGAAAACCAGAACATTGTAAGGGCAAAACTTGTTAAATACTTAGGCGTTATGTTAGATGAGAAATTGAGTTTTAATGATCATGTTAACTTCATATCGTCTAAAATCTGCAAGATAATGAACTTTCTCAAAAGAATTGGAAAAAATCTGACGACATATATTGTTCCACTCTGTTATTGGTATTAAGTAAAGAAAAAACTCAACAGTTACAAAAGTTACAGAATAGAGCTATGCGAACAATATTGAAATGTAATAGATATACCTACTCCAATCCAAAGCATGCTTAATTGTTTAGAACTAATGTCAGTTAAACAGAGAATACTTTTTGCTACATATATATTTATATTTAAAGATAAACACAAATGGTTCCCTTATAGAATAATAAAAAATGCAAGAAAGTGTCAGTGATGTGCAGAGTTATAATACAAGAAATGCTAACAATTTCTACATGCAAGTTTGTAAGCTTTCCAAATATAAGAAAGATTCAGCGCATTTAATAAATTGCCCAGCTCCATAAAAACAATTAGTGACCTTAAATTATTCAAGCATAAATTAGCTAAGTTCGGTTTAAACATATAATTGTAAATAATATATATTGAACCTAAATGTATATATGACTTTGTAATAGCTATTGCTAAATAAATATTATTCAGTATTATTATTATTTAGGGGTTCTCCCCTAAAATCCCCCCTTGCATGGAGGGATAGATATCGCTGCAGTTCAGAATAGTTCATATATTATATATAGATATTATATTATATATAGAATAGACAGTACAAATGACAATTCGACTAAAGACAAATGGCATTCCAGAACTATCAGTAAACAACATGATTTTTGAAACTATTATGATAACTACGAATTTAATTCAATCTAGATGAACGATAATATGACGAATTGAATAGCGAATTTTTGACTCCAACAACACAATGTGCAAATATTATTGTTTAGTAAACAATGATGATTGTTTACATTTGAATTTATCAAGTGGTTCTATCTATCAGGTCGTTTCAGTTTTGTATACATTCAAAACTGGAAACCACATAAAATGCTTAGGTTTGTAAACGTAAACATAGAAGGAATAATTAGCTTCAGTCGGAATATAATATGATTTTTTTCGTAAAAGTAGTGTTTTTCATGAGATAGATTGAATTATAGTAGGAAAATAGGCAGTGAATGAATAAGTCAAATTCTGAAATATTACTGTATCGTATAAATTTTTGTCTGTATTAATCCTTAGTTGAAATTTTACTGACAAAAACTGTATAATTTTTACTTGAGAAAAAAGAAAAATTTTTGGATGCAAATATTTATTAATTTGTTTTACATTCACTATTTTACAGGACAGGTCCTAATTACAAAACAGGAAAGACAACAGATACTAAAAATAAAATTGGTAGTATAAAAGTTCAAAAGTTTCAATATTGTACTTCCAAATTTTAAAGTTCAATTTCCAAAGAAAGAGTTTGTGATATGAAATCACAACTGATAAAATGAAATACAATTATAGAAATAAAAAAACTTAAATGCTGGCCAATCTTATACATACCTACATATAAAGATAAACACACATATACATATACATTCACATATTAACAAACACATAAATACAAGTATATGCGTGAATATGAATCCAGTACGTGAATACACATAAATGATTGTTCTAGCAGAGATTATGCATGTCCAGGAAACTTGCCTCAATATCAGTAATAGAACAGTTCAAAATATCCATCACTCCACATCCACATTATGTCGACTTGTAAGCGTTTCATTTTGTATGCCTATAGGTATATATTCCATCAATTCTGAAGCTCCAAAGTTTCAGGAACTTTCGTTGTATAGAGTTCCAGATTTAAGATTTACTTCTGATTATGAAGGTATTCAAGCCGATCTGTCACTTTGAAAATTTGCAAAATTTTCCTTATTATATATTATATAATTAGAAAATGAACCTTACTACAAAGTTACTGTTTTAATTCTTTAATTTCTAGATGTAAAATTGCAAAATATGTGACGTGAAATATGGGAGGGCCTCACAAATGTAACCAGCTGTGACAAGGATGGGGAGAGGTCCAAAACTCATGAAAATCGTGTAACGTAATTTATGGATGGTCATTTAAGCCTAAACCTTCTTCTGATCTGAATCCGGCCCTGTCCGCAATACTTGATATTGCTCAAAATCAAAAAACTCCTATTTCATGGTCTAATTCATCAACTCGTGTCCCATTCAACTCAAAATTCCTTGGATTAACCCCATTGTCTGCCAAATTCAATGTTCGGAACTAAACGTCGAACCACCAACACAGCGGTTTGTTTCATTTAGGGGGAATCAGACGTTAAGGGATGAGTAGTTTTCTGTTGAGTGGGACCGCACGGTGGGCTTCAAGACCGAATAGGGTGGCGCGTGATTTTTCACGCGTTCGGAAGATTGTCCGACGGTCTGTCGCTGAAAGATACTGACGATAACTGCATTTTAATGCAAGATTTCTGTCCGCGTTTTGATGTATCGGTCCATTGTCATGTTGTGTGCATCAGTGCTGATATGAATGCTGAGAAGGGCTTAGAGTAGCCAAATTGGTGTATATCGAGATCAGAGATCAAACCAGAAATGAATTATAACGATATAATAATAATTTGTATCAGCAGAAGCTAAATAAAAATTTGCATATTGAGAAAACTCAAACATTTTGGTTCAACATATCTCAAGATCCAAAATAAAATTTTTATCTCATGTTTGAGTTTTTTAACCATAGATTACTAGTTTTCAACACACTTGATAATTTATTGAAACCATCAAATCCTTCATAATATATATTATTCTCTGATTTAGAAATCTTGCAAGTTTAGATGTAGAAACCATCAGTATTTCTAGTATCCATAATGAAACAATATTTAGAATTTCATCAAATGCTGAATTAACAATGATTGTTAATTCAGCATTTGATAAAGAAGTAGTACTTCGAAACGCGTCATGCGTATTTATTAAATTATGAGAAATTAATTGCTAATTGCGAATTAGATTTTTCTCATTTAGGGATAAGTTATTGTCACATAACTTGTAATGAATTGCAGAAAGGTCTCTGATTCCTTTGTTATATTCCTCATATATTTGCCAACTACATAAAGCATATAATCGAATAGCAGCGAATAATCGTAAGGAGCATTTTTTATCATAAGAAATGATGTCTTTTATATATACCTAAGGAGAACAACAACAGACCTAACTCAGCTCCTTGAGGTACTCCAAAATCAACTCGCCTGCTATCCACAATGCCATGCCATTGATCTTGACTCTCTGTGTTCGCGACTCCAAATAAGATCTAAAGCCATTTAATTTCAATTAATATCTAATTGTTTCAAAAACTCAAACTCCCTCAAACTCCAGACTTTTCTTTCAGTTTTTCAGTAATATGGCCTCGGAACCGGCGTTAAACTTTCCACTGAATTAAAAAAAAACTCTTTCAAAAACAAATTTTATTACTGCAACTATATTTCCTCTTTCTATAGCTCTATACCATGCTTCACATATGTTCCACATTGCTGTCTTATAGGAGCAATTTTTTTAGGACTGAATAAAATCAAAATGACAAAGAAGTTCACATAAATCTAATATCTGGATGTTACTACTATGTGCAAAATTTTTTCAAGAGATGGTATTAAATTTATGGGTTGAAATTGCTAGAGATTAACAATATTGCAAATTTTGGCACAGGTATTTAATATTGAAAATAATATTTTTCAAAATATCTCATGTTAGAAATTAACTTCATCTGAAAATGTATCTCCGGAAATTAGAGAAGAAATATTTTGACATTTGGGAAATGTGAAGGAAAAATGCCGTTTCCATGATAACAAACGGAAAATTATTTTCTCACGTATTTAAGCCTTTTTATTCATTATTGAAATTTCCGGTTAGAAATTCCATAAAGTATGAATTGGCATCTCAAGCTCAAGGAAATTTATCAAATCTTCCAACCCGGGGACACCACGCCGAAACCTAAAACCGGTTATTTCTTTGCCATGATTATTTTTTTATTTGCTTTCATCTCAAGATTCGTACACCTGGAACTGTGTTACGCCGTTCTGATGAGAGCCAATAAGCTTCAAATACGTGTCAGCGGCTGTTCTTGATTGCGGCTATACCTACCGTTAGCTTTTAACTTTTTTGAAAACCATGAAGTTTGTTTTCTTTCCATTCATTCTTAATCCTTTTTTTGCTGCATTTTCTTATATCTTTACTACATTTTCTGAATTTTGTTAGTACTTGAATCACTATATCGTCAGCGTAATTAATTATGCCATCAATTGTATGTTTTGAGATGTAACATATTAATTCATTCAATCGGATTTCACTTTCTGTAAGAGTATCGTCTGAGCTCTTGTCAATACGGAATATTTAGATACACTTTTATTAATTGATAATTTAATTCACATGACCTATTACAAGAAAACATTCATTTGTTCGACATGTTTCGGGGTGCTAACCTGTTGTCCGGAGTTCATGGAATTGAATAAAACACGTGAAAATCCTCATCATATACCTAACTAAGAACAGTTGAAAAAACTCTTCTGAATTTTTCATTACCTACACTTGGCATAGACTTTGGGCTACTAACTCATTATCAAGAGATTTTTAGAGAGATATGTGTAGAATTCAGAACGATAATTTGTCGAATTATAGAGTGGAGTGCGACAAATCGATAAAAATTATGTTATTATATATCAAATATTATATATATTAGGATAAACAATAATATATTCTAAGACAAATTGACATTTTCAGTTCCTGTTCTGAACATAGAAATGTTACACAGAGAGCATAAAAAATAATGTGAGTCATTATTTCATGTTCAAATTTGCACCCCCATTATTTATATTATTTTTCTCTGGAATTTGAAAGAGGAACCGTAAAATTAATAACTGAAACATTTTTCGGTTATTAGTAATAGTTATATCGATAATATTGAATATTATATCTATAACAAATGCTGAAGTATTGTAATAATTTGAAAAGGAAATATCTATGTTAATTTTAGCATGTTTGAACGTGCCCTAGCATATACCGTAAATAACATCATTAAGGGCAATATACATTTGAGTCATTCCAGATATTACGCTACTGAAGAATTTTTTCAGATTGTAAACAAGTAAACAACTATTATTAGAAATATGAACAAATTTAAAGTATCTATAATGAGGTATTCATCTTATAACGTTCTATTTGAGTCATCCATTAATATGAAATCTTCTAATATAAAAAAGAAAAGATTTCAAAATTGTTTTTTTTTTTTTTTTGCGTCGTTATTTGGATTTGAAAATTATCATTTATTATTAGTTGACGTTATTGTGAATAGAATCTCATTTTTCGATTAATTTTTTTTGAGTCGTTTGATAATTTTTAAATTTTAACGGACAGTTTCATAGGAAGATCAAAAATGTGATCCAACAGCTGCAAGGTGTCTCATTTTTATATCAATTGACTGAATTACTAACCGATATAGTCAAAATTATCGTTTTTAGAATAAAATGTAGGACTTATTAAAGCATATTCTTTATTACGCCCCAAGCTTTCAGTTAACTTTGTAACCTTCATCAGGGAAAGAATGTAAAATAAAATAATGAGTTGGTTAACTCTTAGAGCCGGAATGACTTTATTCAATAGATGACAAAGAGGTTTCGCTTATCTCTTGGTGAAACATTATGTTAACAATAAATTAAAATTAACACACTTGGCTTAGGTTTCACTAAATATATTAAAAAGTCCACATATGTTTCGGTTGGTTAACTTATTATCAAGAGTACACAAGATTACTCTAAATACTGTAATATTATTATATTATATTAGTGTAATATTGTATACTCTTGATAATAGGTCAACCAACCGAAACATATGTAGAATTTTTAATATTGATTAATTAATTGAATGATTAATTAATTAATTTAGTGAAACTTAAGCCGAAGTGTGTTAATTATTATCATGATGTATTCAGAAATATATGTAAAAAATATTAGTATGAAATTGAACTGTTTATATGAATGAAAATAATTTTTTTCTCAATCTTCTTATATATATCTATATATAATCTTTTATCAATAATTTCAATATTGTATATATCAAAATTTTTATTTTAAGATTCAATCAAATAGAAAATATTTTTGAATTTTTATTATTCAATCTACTGAAAACGAAAATATATCATCAGATGACACCTCATTAATAATTCATTAATATTAGGTATCAGTTAAATTTCAAAATAAACTATCAATATAGCTATTGAGTATTTAAATAATGAAAATATTATACATTGAATTTAAGCCAATTGGTCGTTCGGAACCGGCGTTAAACTGAAGGTCCACCAGATTAAAAGATTGAAATAATTATTCTAGTTCTTAAAGTTAACCAACTCATCATTCAACTTTAAAATTCTTTCCCTGTTGAAGCTAAAAACGTTTAACGAAAGCTTGGAAGCAGAATAAAAAACATACTGTAGTGAGTCCCACTTTTTAATCAGCTACAAAAGCTTGAATATCTAAGATTGGACCAATATGTTCTGTAAATTTACGAAATATAAATTTAGGTTGAAGTGTATCCAATGCGTAAAAAAGCTCATTAACATAGACAAAGCACAAAATTGTATACAAAGCAAGGTTTTGTATAAAATCATATGAATGCAGAAAAATATAAAACAGAGATTCATGCTTTTAGAATGTAAACATCTTATATCATTAGGTGATTCATAGAACAACATAAAGACATTATCTCGCTGAAGAAGCTGACAAAGGTCACATTTCTAATTGGCCTATTTACCACTTTCGAACTTCTCACAATGCTAAATAACATGACAATAACAATGACTCAAATGTTGATCCACTTTAATGACATGGGGTAGTTGATAAATTCATCTTTTCTGTGTTTGATACCATAGAAATTTCTCTTTTTCACTAAGATTAATACGTATCGTTAGTGAAGTTGTTACAAGATATTACGAAGACAACATTTGGTATTTAGTATTGAAATATGAATAAACATATTTCAATACTATTGTACGTTAATAAACGATTCTTACAGAACCAATCTATGCAGCTGAAACAATGGTTAATAACGGACATTAAAAATTTATAGAAATACAAAAACAAGAACGAAAAATTCCCAGAAGGATTTACCGGATAATCAATAAAAACGCCATTTGTAGGAAAAAACCTCAGAACGTATTTTACCACAAAAAAATAAAGTAAAAGAATAAAACAGAAAACAACGAGCAAAGATTTATGCAAATGTTTACGCACAAAAAATGGCGAAGATCGCACTGAGTGTCGCTATAAAATCGCACATATGAAGTTTGGGCAAAAACCATCACGCCAACCTGGAGTATAATGGGCAGATGAAGAAGCATTTTGTGAGAATGAAGCGTTTTTGTTAAGCAATAAAGTAATCAAATTAGCAATTAATCAATTCGCAATTAAATATTGCGAATTGAAATTCAATCACTCTCCTAATAGGAAGTAGTCGTAAAAATAGCAATAATGTAGGTATATACAAAGTAATTGATAATTCAAGACAAAATATCGAAAAAATATTGAGATCTGCTTCGATTCACAAACATAGAAAACCAAATTTCGTAGAAAGTTACACCCTAAAATTACATTCACTTTGGAACTTGAGAAAGAAAACTGTATTAATTTTTTAGATCTCAAAATAATGAAACTGGATAACAAACATAGTTTGTCAATTTTCCATAAACCATCACATACATATAGTATTATACATAATACTTCCATGCATCCATTTCAACACAAAATGGCAGCTTTAAATAGTTTGATACATCGATTAGTAAATATTTCTCTTTCTAGAACCAATTTCAACACCGAGAAAAATTCAATTGAGCAAATAGCCGTAAATAATAATTATAATCCTGAAATAATAGATAATATGATATTAAAGAAAAACTTCAAAAAGGCGATTGGTTTGGTTTATCCCCTAGTCAATATCAGCTATAACAATCTTACATACATCGGTAAGTCCAGTGAAAAACTCAAATCTCTTCTTTTTAAGTATAACATCAACATTGCTTACCGTACTGGAAATAACTTAGGAAAACATATCAAAAATAACAAATCTAAAGTCAACAAAAATAAAAAATCCGGTGTATATAAAATTAACTGTGGTAGTTGTGATAAGTTTTATATTGGTAGAACGTTTAGAAGTTTTCAAATAAGAATTTCGGAACATAAACGTAGCTTTGATAATCAGAAGACAGATTCTCATTATGCGAATCATTTGATTAACGAAAATCATATATTCAATTCCGATTTTGAAATTTTGAATACCGCAAACAAGGGAATGAAGCTTATTTTGTTATAATCACTTCAAATTAATAAATACAAAAAATATTCTGGCAACCTTCTGAACAGCCAAATCGATCATACCTCAAGCCCCCTTCTCAATCTTTTCAAAATTACTTAATTTACTATATAGTAGTTCAGTATGAATTCATCCCTTCCACCTGTTATCTACCTGTTTTCTCTGTATTTAAGTTTATATATTGTATGTATTCGAGAAATTGTCATTAGTCTGCACGTAGCATTTGAAAAAGGTGAATCTCATCGAAACGTACGTCATGCAGTATTATTTTTAATATATGTGTAAATCAGTTTAACAATTGTTTTATTATTCGTAGAAAGTATTAGAGAATAGGAAAACTGTGATAAAATTCCACTTGGTTGGCAGTTGCGTACAATTTGGAAGGATAAACCAATCACTTGCCTGTCGCACGCCTCTGGTAATAGTCCGAAACGTTTATTTACCACAATTTATTAAGGACTTCAGTATTATAATGAAACATTGAATACTTCAAAAGAGTTGTCCACATTCGTTTTCAAATTTTGAAAATGGTATCAATCCTATTATGAATTTCTTTTTTAGATTGAATCAAATATACAGGTGGTATAATGAATAGAATGAATAATGATAGAATGAGTGAATATTAAACTGACGATTAAAAGTGTCCTTCGAACTACCTGGTAGTTCACTCCTTGAATATTTCTCCGTCTTTCAAGTAATCTGAATAATTGCGTCTAAATGGTTATTACTGGTAGTTACCGATTTGACGAGAAAAATTCCTTTTAAACTTCAACAAGAAGCTGAAAGGAATTTTACACAATCAACACTCAACCATCTGATGAAGTTATTGTCGTTTATCATCATTTTCACTGATTTTGCAAATTTGGTTATTTAATAAGTTTGGGTATATGCGAATCTATATTATTATAACAATTATCACCCAATAGGAGAGCGATTGTATCTGAATTCGCAATTTTTAGGGCTTCCGTTTCAGTTTTTTTGCATCCAAAAAATGCTTCATCTTCCTACTTATCATCTATCCGTTTCATCATTTTTGCTCATTGGGTACGGCACAGAGTGGCTGAAAGAGGTCCTAAAGGATCTACAACAGATCGATATAAAATTGATAATTGATGATGCCGATACTTGGAGAAAATTAATATCCATAATACAACAATATTTCAAATTTTCTCATAATTTAATATAAAATACGCATGACTACGTTTCGAAGTACTACTTCTTTATCAAATGCTGGATTAATACTGCATTTGATAAAGAAGTAGTACTTCAAAACGTCGTCATGCGTATTTTATATTAAATTATGAGAAAATTTTGAATATTGTTGTATGATTGATATAAAAGCATGATCGCGTGAAAAGATTACGTGACAATAGAATTGTGATATCCATCGAATTTTGCCGAACTACCGATTTTTCTTGCTTGCAAACAAATGTGAAAAGAATTTCTGAATCATTTAAAAATATTGAAATTGAAAAAAATTGCATACAAGAGTACAAGGAAGCTTATTGTTCAAATCCACTTTGTGTTTATAGGTGATGGAATCAAAACTGTTCAGATATATATAATAATGAAATAATACATTTCTACATGTCCGTACGTGGTTGGTGAGCACGAATAATTTTCTTTACTATAAATATATATATATATATATATATATATATATATATATATCTGAACAGTTTCAATTGAATGTCGTTACTTACTCCATCCCCTATAAACACAAAGTGGATTTGAACAATAAGTTACCTTGTACTTATGTAGGTAATTTTTTCAATTTCAATATTTTTCAATGATTCAGAAATTCTTTCCACAATTGTTTGCAAGCAAGAAAAATCGGTAGTTCGGTAAAATTCGATGAATATCACGTAAAAGTTAAAGTATCAAGTCATTTTACTGTAAATAAACCCTCAAGTAAATAGTGCTCAGTAAATAATTTCGTTCACCTTGGATTCAAATCATTTTCACAAATTATATTGTCATAAATTTTGACTTCTTCTTTCTTTTGATGGGTGCCACAAAGTACTTAGTGATTTCTTACTAATTCTAATTAAATATATCTACTAAATAACTATTAGCTTATATCTATAAATAGGAGACATGTTAATATTGAATATCATGTTTTTCACCATCTTATTATACATTTGTTTCTACATGACATGTTATCGTATAAATTCTAGTCTAATTCTAGAATAATCACATACATATTTGGCGACAAGATCTAATCATACCTAGACGAAAGTACTAAATAGAGCAATACAAAATTGTTAACTAGGTAGATTCCTATTGATTTCACAGTTCACACTACAAATTGATGACATTCCTTAGAACTCTGTATCATTTTAGTGAGAAATATTTGCTGTCATATTATTTCAAAATTAAACTTAAAAATATTTAAAAACAATAAATTAAAATCAACACACTTAAGTTTCACTGAATATATTAAAAGTTCTATATATGTTTCGGTTGGTTTACCCATTATCAAGAGTATACAATGTTACTCTGAATGTTAGGTACTCAATGTTACAATGTTACTTTGAATTTTCAATATATTCACTGGAACTTAAGTTCAGTGTTTTAATTTTAACTTATTGTTTTTAAAATAATGTTTCACCTAGAGATAAGCGAAACCTCTGTGTCTTTATTGAAAATATTTGTTATCTTTGCGTTGTTAATATTCTGGTTTGAAATGAAAGTACCAAATACTGACTCTCTTTTGAGAAAATCCATGTGCAACTCTTTGTTCTGTGCCAAGCCTTCATATTGCTTCTATCCTTCTTCAAAGCTTTTGTAAATACAATATGATTGAATAGCTGTTCAGTTTTTCAACAGTTTATCTACTGAAGTTTAATGTTAATTCGAGAATTTTTCCTCTATAACAAACATTTATCGTCTAACATAAAAACAACTAAAACTAAAAACACAAATTGACCACAAAACTTTAATACTTTTAAAAATTAGTCTGTGTTTTGAACTAGTCAGGTCAATGAGTAACTTTAAATTGAAAAAATGTCAAAATTCTCAACAAATCACACCTTAAATAATAATCATTGAATACATATTATCAAAATTATAGGAAGATTAGTTTTGAGATTGAAAAAGTGTAACATTAAAACTAGTAAGAGACTCAAACCTATAAAATATTAGACTTATGTAAGAAAAGAAAAATTTTTTCAATTAACTAACTGATTCTCTAATTTACTTCAAATGAACTTTATATGAACTGTTGGAAATCTGACCTAGAAATATATATTGTATCATATGAAGACCTGAAAAAAAAACTTGGCATAGAAGAAAGAGTGTTTGTCGAATTCTCATAAAAAAGAGTCACTAGTAGATAACTATATATGACAAAAGTCAACAGAGTATTGAAATATGACATTGAAGCCGGGTGATCTGAAAACTTCAAAAGTTTCCTTAAAGGGATGATGTTAGAGAATATTAAAATCTATGACAAACTTGATGAAAAAACAAGGCAGATTATTTCGGTCTGCAAGGAACTCATCAGTTGTAATACGTCTGTTGGCAAGTGAGGCAACAACATTGATATCCAGTCCTATTCGAATTCTTCTTATTGAAAATTGTCGATTGATGAACACATTACAATTAAATCTACATGTATCATTAGTTAACTTTTGCAGATCACAGATACAACAAGCATATAAGAGTATATAGATAAATCCTTGGTGTTTCTATGCAGATATATAGATTTTCAGATCATAGATACACTTACATATCGTTTCAGTGAAAATTTAGGCTTTAATTGGAATTTTATCTGATTTTTGTACCTACATAACACCGAAATGAAAAGAAAATTAGTTCATTGAAAAAATAGTGGAAAAAAAAGTAGTTAAATGAAAAGTTTTACCAATATTTTCTGTCAACCAATCAAGTCAACTGTTATGTAACTAAGTCCCATTCAAAAGCAGGTATTAGGTTCTGCTTATATTACTTACTAAAATTTGTAACATCAAATTTATTTCACTGATATAATGTTTATTTTGAGTCTTTTGTATTCGCTATGTGCCTACTACAATTTCTGTTTTGCTTGAAAGAAATTGTCCTTCAAATTACAGGGTGTCTAACTTAAGTTGGAGTAATTACTCCTCGATGAAAACTTTTATGGGTTTATTATTGATTGTACCTAGTATTGACAATTATCTTTATGCTAGTATCGGTGAATCTATACCTACTATACGTTCAAAGTCTGATTTTGAATGGAAACACATTTTTTCGATCGATTCGGTAATACTTTTACTGAGTAATAAACGAGAAATTGGTATTACAGGGCATTCATAATAAAGTTATTCAACTAATTTCATAATTTGAAGGTACCAACCTACCTGTTGGTAGGTATAAAGAATGTAGTTTTATTTTTCTCAGATTCTAGAAGTTCAAGGAAAATAATGAAGCACTTTTTTGTATCGACAGGAGTCTCAAAATATAATTTACACTATAAATTTAAGTTGCTAATAGGTAGATACTACATTTCCAAAGAAAACATATATTTTCTACTATGAAAATACGAAACATTGAATATCAATAGAATAAATATTTCGAAATATAGAATCTATTAATGTATTTTAGTTTGAAAGCCAGTATATGCAGAGGTGTATATATAAAGGTACCCAATGTTTATATTCATATGAAATTATAGATGTTATAATAGATATTTTGGTTATATTGAACTTCTTATTTTTTAATTCGCGAAAAAATTCAATAAGTATTCAGAAAATTTTGATGAATTTCCACATAAAATTGAATCATTTCGAAATATGTATAAGGCAAATATTTTTTTCAGAGTCTATTTTTGAGAAATAACTTATTGTATTAACTTTGAGACATTTTCATTTCATGAAAAGAACTTCAAAGAAATTTAATTTTTTTTCCATAGTTTCCTCATTCTTTGAGAGATTATATGTAGGTACCTATTATTGAAAATGTAGGGATTTATATAACGTACTTCTCTCCATACTAGTTTTTCAAAAAGTAATAGCGAAACTTCTCAAATACGAGTAGCAACAATAAACCATTCTGTATATCCTCTTATCGACAATTTCTTCGCTATGTCAGATATCTTTTATTGTACACACTTTGGCTGAAACACAAAAGGCTCTTATAACAACATGAACATGTCACTTTCGTGATGCACTGCAATATTGATGGAATTCAATTTGACGTCATTTTTTCGCGAACTAAAAGTAATTCGAATAGAAGCAACTAAATTCAAGAACTCGTTCAAAGCATCGCACCGCGTATATAAGTTATTAGTTAACTTTGCCGTCGCTGTGGCGTCCGGCAGCGTAGGCGTGTCCAATCAGCTTCCCCTACAATCTTCCATAAACCTCAGTAGAGTACAGCCAATACACTGTTTGCTTGATACGGTCGTAGACATGGCAACCGCCTGTACGTGAATAGGATTGGTTCCCTCGTTACCATGGGGATCACCCTCCCCTGACGATTTTGTATTTGACTACCTAAAGCTCTGGGTACTTCACAACGGCTTGTAGTATCTAAGTAAACAGGCAGCGAGGAGTATTTGTTTTTCCAATCAGTGCTGGTTTGGAATACCTAAAGTGTTAACTTGTTTGTGGATTTGCTCGTGATGTAAACAATGAAACAAAACCTTCGATGACGAATTAAGACCGTATTGATTGATGACGTTTAAAATAGTCGAGATTCGGTTGAACAGTGTTTGAATAAGAGTTCGTGCAATATAAACTAGTGAAATGTTGTCTCAAAAGCTTTACCCGGAAACATCAACCATGACAACAACCTCCAATATGTCACCAATGGCTCCATCGTATTCGTTGAATTCTTGCATGTCTCAAATTGGATGTCAGGTGCCTAATTTTGGATCAAGTATGCTGAACGGCGGAATGACAAACGGTATGGGTATGAATGGTAACGGAATGGCTTCTTCCGGTATGGGTTACACTAATATTGGATCTCCAACGCAATGTATGACATCTAGTATGCCTCCTATGTCTTCTTACGGAACCGTCGGACCCTTAGGAAGAGCAGAATTAGCTGGAGGTGATACATCTCCAAATTCAGCTCTGCAGAGGGCTAGAGCAGATAAAACTTATCGTAGAAGCTACACTCACGCTAAACCACCATATTCCTACATATCTTTGATAACTATGGCCATACAAAATTCTCCTCATAAAATGCTTACATTATCTGAAATTTATCAATTCATTATGGACTTATTTCCGTTTTATCGACAAAATCAACAAAGATGGCAGAATTCGATTCGACATTCATTATCTTTCAACGACTGCTTTGTCAAAGTGCCCAGAACTCCTGATAAGCCAGGTAAAGGATCTTTCTGGAGCTTACATCCTGATTCTGGGAATATGTTCGAAAATGGTTGTTATTTGAGAAGACAAAAACGTTTTAAGGATGAAAAGAAGGAGATGATCAGGCAGAATCATAAAAGTCCGTCGCATAGCATCGATAACAGTAACAGTTCTGGCAAGAAAACTCCTCTACATCAAGGAGACGAAAATCACCACAAAACACATCATTTAGATAAAACTAACGAGAATAATTTGAGTTCTATGCTTGGAATACATCCGAGTAAATTAGACGTTGATAATATGAATTTACTTCATCCGAATGACTTGAATAACATGCATAATCAACACCATCATCAGCAGAATATGTCCCACGAAGAACTTTCAGCTGTAATGAATAGATGCCATCCGTTGTCTTTATCGAGTGACCACCAAGCGATGTTACATCATAGCTCAATGGGACACCACTTAAAGCAAGAACCTGCGGGCTATACCCCTTCAAATCATCCATTTTCAATAACCAGGCTCCTTCCTAACGAAAGTAAGTCAGACATTAAGATGTATACCGAGATGCAATATGGTTATAACACTTTGAGTCCTCTTCCTAACTCTGTACATTCGCATCCTTCGATAGGCAATGATTATTATAACAGTTCCTTATACCATCCCTCAGCTGGAACCACCAGCTTGTGACAATATCCTCTTGCCTAAAGCTGTCAGTTTTTTGAGAAAAAATCAGCATTTCGGCATCGGCATTAGAATATGCAGTGATCAAGCCATAGACTAAATATATAAAGGTTGTCTTTCGCTGCCTGTTAGAAAAAACCCAAGAAGTTTCAGAGTGTCACTTTATTATTACAATATTTACAGAAGAAAAAAGATCAATTTGTTGAATCTTTGAAGGAAGAACTAACAATGAAAAGTAGGTTTTAAAATTAATCACTTTGAATTCATTGAAATATCATGTCATATCAGTTAATAAATAATACGTACACCTCTAAACTTGAAACTTCTTGTAGTTCTACCCTTTGAATGAATAAAATTGTAAATTGGGCTCAATTTAAAATTATCTTCAAAAATTTCTTTAAATTATTTATGTCCAATTTCTTTTCGAATATCTGGTGAAATCTCGTTTATTTTATATATTGTGCCAATATTGTTTTCACTAAGTGATCTGTTATAGACAATTTGTGTTGCGAATTTCATTATTACTTTTCTATATGGACATTTTTTATTATTTTACCAATTGTATAATAAATCTGTACATAGCTATATATTTGTATTAAATGTATATTCTTGAATTAATCAAAAATTGATTGTGATGTTTCAAATAAATCTATTTGAAATTTGTATATTCTAAGGATATGTACTTATAACGTATTGAAAAGTTTTTATCATCATGTGCAACTATAAACCAAATTTGTATATAGAAAAGAATTAATTATGTATATGACGTAAACTGTACATTCTGACTTTTTGTCATAATAAATGTTCAAATTTAAATCTCCTAAAATTTAATGTATTTTATTTTCCACCTACTGTTTAAATGCATTTTACTTTGAAAAAACAATGAATCCTAAAATATTTTCAACAACTGAATTGCAAGTTGCTTTATTCTGTTTCATTTCCACTTATGTGAAAAAAGTTACGTACATGGGAATTCTGTACGAATGTGTTTTTTTCTAGATTCTCATATCTTCATTTTCAAATATCATTTTCTATTCATTCTAATAAAATAATTTTGAAAGAATTAATGGTAGTAGATATAAATAAATACATGCTCTAATCTCATAATTTTAGACAGTTTGTAATACTTACAAAAATTACAGTTTGTAATTTTATATGTACTTACATATTTACCTGTATTTCGTTGTAATTTTTTTTGAAATGACTCGAATTAGACTACCTATATTTTTCAGCCAACTTTTAAAGCTTATTTTTATATTTTTTGTGCAAAAAGGGTATATTAATAGAATTTGATATCAATTACGTTATTTCAATATTTTTGAAAAATTTCCACTTATTAAAACAAAATAAATTCTTCGTCCATCTCTTCTGAAATAAAGTTTCAACCGAAATTTTTATCATCTATTCGAATAATATAATGAATATTATGAAATTTATGAATACAACATAATGAGTATAAATAATATAATACAAAGAGTATGAAATATAATTTATATTCATATAATAATAAAATTTTTATAACAAGGCACATACTGGTTGTTGAATATTTAGGCACAGAATAATAAATATAGAAAAAAATATAACCTTTAAATACCAGAATTCCAACCAATCTTTTTGTATTGAAAATATATTGTACAAAATTCTATTTTATTCTATTCTGAAATTTCATGTATTATTAAATGAAATAATTTCGAAATCATATTATCACATTATTAAAATCAGGCATAAACCGCAAAAGCATAATGAACAAATTTACACTAAGTTAAAAGCTATAACAAATAAAAATGAAAGGAACACTTGATATTTATGACATTCTCTTTCAAAATTACCGAAAATCATATATTGGACAAAACACTCTGAAATATCGAGATGTATTGAAAAGGCATACAAGTAACGTTAACACCAAAAATAATAGCTCTATCGATCGACGTAAAAATAGTACTTTGATGAAAAATTAACAAAAATGTTTTTCTAGAAAATTTAATAATATTGAAAAATAACAAAAGATAATTTGTTATCTTAGTTAAAACAGAATGATGACTGAGATTGAATTCCCGCTTAACTCTTTGATGAAACATAATTAAATATTAAATCAAATTAAACTCTTGGCTTAATGTTTCACGATTATATTTAACAACTTTCTGACAAATTAATGTTGTTAAATATAATCGTGAAACATTAAGTCAAGAGTTTAATTTAATTTAAAACAGAATGACATAAATGGATAGTTCTGAAAAACCACTAAAGTCGTGTAAAAAAATCAATAAAATATACTGAAATATTTTAATAATATATAATTTATAATATATAATGAAAGTCTTTAAAGATGAAAAATTCAGAATGAAAATCAGTAGATATCTATATCTACTAGTGTTATCTGTATTTTCTTCTAATTCCCTTACTGGAAATATTAAGATTGTTGAGTCATGTTGGAAAAACATTCATTAATCTTCGCATTTGAATGAAAATGTTCGTTACAATGACATGACGTCATATATATTATGTTCGAATTTCCCAGTGACATACCTGATAATTTGAATTCAAAATATGAATTCAAATGTTAATTTCGCCTTTAGAATTATAATTGGATAAATATTTCAATTTTCTCATTTCGTTATATCTATCGTTCGTCATTTCATGACGGTTGTCTGTTTTATGGGGACTATATATAATTTTGAAGAATGAATATATTAATTTTGATGGTTTTTAGAATACGTTATGTTGACTTGAGTATTTGTTCACATTCAACGCTCAGTACCAAAGTCCTTCAATTCCATTTCTTTAAATCCTTCTGCTTATCGATAAGTAAATGTAAACTTGGATTGTTTATTGAAAGACATCTTCTTCTTGAAATCATTGATAAACTTATCAGGCAACTAATTTCCTGTCTTTACCTATTAAAATATTGCAATGATGGTATTCTAATAAATACGGGAAGTTATATATTCCATGTCCGTCAATTTTGTTAAGAGTACCTACTTAGATTTTGATTCTCTTAAAAATTTAGCAAAGAAAGAAATGTCGCGAAGAATGATAGAAATATATCGATTATTAAATGGATAAAATTTGAAATCATACTCACATAATCATTCAATACAATAGGAAATTGTGAATATATAAAACAATAGGTACTTGTTGCCTCAATCTAGAATTTTTCTATAGAATAGAACAGAATTTAATGTCGGAAATAAATGAGTCGATTTCTACTTTTTTGATTCTGTAATGCGTTTCAATTTATCAATTTAAATATCTAGATCACCAACTTTCTGATCAAAATTCAGAATAAAAAATGAGTTTAATTCAGTTAATTCTAACCAAACATTCAAGTTGGCGACGGATAGAGTGAGTATATATATATATATATATATATATATATATATATATATATATATATATATATATATATATATTTTTTTTTTATATATATATATATATATATATATATATATATATATATATATATATATATATATATATATATATTATTATTATTATTATTATTAATCTTATTACTACGATTGTTCCCCATGAGGAGAGCGATTGAACTTGAATTCGCAATTATTAGGACTTTGCTTCATCTTTTTCGCCTTCCAAAGACGCTTCATCCGCTCTGAATGCTCTTTCTTCCGTTCATCTGTTCATTTTATTCCGGGTTGGCTATTTGATTTTTGCTCAAAATTCACATGTGCGATTTATAGCGACACTAGCATCATAGTAACAGATTTTTCTAATTCTTGAATGACCATCAATAACCATTGTTTCAGCTGCGTAGACTTCGTTCTGGAAGAATCGTTGTGTTATTAATGCCTCATTTTGGCTCATCTCGAAATGCGCTTTTTTTATAGTACGCTTATGTTAGCTTGTAGGCTCCTTGGAGCTTTGTAATTCTCTGTTTATTAGTGATTCGGTTCAAACCTGAGAACTGTATAACTTCTCCGAGGTATTTAAAATTACCGACTGGTAGAATTTCACCATGTTTTGTGATAAGAGAAGATTCATTTTTTGGTTTTCTTTCCATGTATTTGGTTTCATCATGAGAAATTTGTAACTCGGTTCTCTGCGCAATTTTATGTAGTTTTTTTACGGCGAAAAAGGTTTCAGTTCTGTTGTCTGTGATGATAGGAATATCGTCTGCAAAGGCGAGGCATTTGACATTTATTCGATTTTCTTTTTTGATACTGACTTGTATCTGTATCTTTATATTCATCTGACTTGTATCTTTATGCTATGCGGAAGACAACATCTGTCTCATGCATTTAGTATTAAGCGAAAATTGCTATTGTAAACACAGAGTGTTCGTCAATGAAATAAACAGATAAATTAAATCATTTCCCCGTCCAAATTTACAGTCCATTAAAATATAAATATATAATCGAATATTGTGGTCTAATTGAACCGGATTACGTGGATTTTGAAAAAGTATGTTGGGATTTGAAATGGTATTTTCCTTGAAGAGCTGTAGCCAACAACCTATATACCTATAAATACGTCTGCAAAGAGGAACTACAATTTGTAAGATTGATAAATTGTGGAGACATGTACGTATGGAATTTCCTAAGCATTAAGGGAAAAATTAGCCAAAGGAAGATATAATTCTTCAAAGCAGGTGTTTGTTTACTGTCTACTGAATCGACGGCTTCCAACATTTTTATTGACTCTGGCTGTGAGTTCACATATTTTTTGTTGGATTTAATCTCTGTGCTTATCTTCAACTGCACGGAACGAATGTTCAAATTAATATTATATTATATGCTAATATGTTTGTATTCGTTTTTTAATTCAGCATTATTTGAATTATTTTCTTTGTATTGAAATTGCGTATTCTTATCTTTAATTATTTTGCTATTGATTCATAATTGTTTTTCAATCTTTGACTTGAAATTGCGTATTCTTATTCTGAATTATTCTGCCATTGATTCATTATTGTTTTTCAATCTTTGACTTGAAATTGCGTATTCTCATTTTGAATATTTTCAAGGTCATTTTTCTTTTTCAAATATTGTTGAATTCCAAATGAAATTCAACCAATATTTTAATTCGAGGACGGAATGAAAGATCAGACTCAGAACTGCATGTTATGTCCTTGTGAGCATTTTTCTTAGTTGAAATTACCATATTAATTGAATTTAAAAGTACAATGTAAGGAAGGCTTCACAATTAATATTATCAGTATTATTTGTATATTACACATATTTCACAAAAATTTATTCACATTGTAATGTACTCTTTACTCATGTTTCCTCAATTTGCATTACGGTTGACATTTTTAAATTCAATTTGAAAATTCTGAGTAAGCTTCTCATTGAATAAAATGCATTTGCGAATACTGATAAGTACGTCGTTATTTTCGAATTGATAATAATTTTAGCATATATCCTCTTTAAATACTGTGATATTAGAAATTGGTGGTCAGTTATTACCTAAATCTAACAAATTTCTAAAAATTTCAAAAATATTGGTTATACTGCCCGTCACTAAATTGTTTCGGTATACAATACCTTCATCAGGTGAATGAATAATGCACATATGACGCAGTATTCATCCTCCTGATGAGGGTTTTTGTATACCGAAACGATATTGAAGTACAATATATTAAATATTTTTGAAATTCTCAAAATATGTGGCATGGGATTTCAACTCAATTTCCCTCCTCAATCAAAATTAAAAGTATTTTCTCATTCAGATACATCATTAACAAAATCTAAGTTTCTCTGTCTAAACGATGTGGCATTTACGCAAATGTTTAATTGAATTTATCTATAGTTAGAGCGGCCATTGTTATAAATATATTCAAATGGAATTTAATGCAACGTTATTGAAAATCATAAGAAAATCATATTATATTCATATGAACAATATCGATTGATGTTAATTAACACTTCTAGGATTCTTTCGGACTTCTGACCTATTATCATGACTTGGAACAATAAAATTTGTTGCAATTATCACAATCAACAATTGTGACGTAGATACCTCCATTACGTTAATTTCTTCGTCTGACACAAGTCAGTTCGTTCGAACTAACCTCAAAATTGAATTGACAGATTTCAATTGATCTTGAATTGAACATACGTCACAATTGTTACTTGAAATTGTGTGAGACAAAAAACAGTGTTTATTTTCTATTGAATTGATAAAAACGTAGTTGCTATGAAACTATTCCGAAGTATACGAAAATATCTTATTTTGTAACATCATAAACAGCAATAAAATAGTAATTTGACAGGTATAATACTTCAGGCATTGAGAAGGAAGAGTGAAATCATACATTTTGACTACTGTCTCTTTCTAGGCGCCAGAGGTCATTAATGTGTGACTGTAGGTATCGAGTACCTTAGAAAATTGATTTGAGGAGAAAAACATTATCGAAGAAAACCCCACTAATTTCAAATAACTTCTTCGTAAAGCTTCAAGAAAAGTTGATTGTTGTTAAGCAGGTAATTAACATTGTATGGTGTGCTTTCATAACTCCAGCCACATCAGGTATGGGATGATTTCCTGAGTAAATTTCTCAAGGGGTTAATAACTGAGATTATAATTATACTAATAGTTCAAGTGATTGAACACACTTTAATGATAAATATCTATAGAAATAATTTGTGACTTCTGTAACTATGCGGTGAGAAGTTGAACAACATTCATTTCAAATTTGCAAGGTGAGATTTTGGCAGTAATAACTTTGTGCACCTGCAGGTAGTTGAAATTAAAGAACCAATTCTGTTAATATTACTGAAAAAAAGATTTTCGACAAAACTTTTTATTTATCTTGATTTGTATATTAACAATAAATTAAAATTAACACACTTGGCTTTTCATCTATCTTGGTTGATCATCTACATCTGACGAAGCCACTGTTTTGGCGAAACAATATTGTTATATTCAATCTAATTATAGCGAAAATCAGAAAAAAACTTTGTTTCATTCAAATTATCTCTTGATAATGGGTTTAACTACCCGAAATATATGTAGGGTTTTTCATATATTTGGTGAAACTTTAGCCAAGTGTGTTAATTTTGAATTATCGTTTTCAACATAATATTTCACCAAGAGATAAGCGAAACCACCGTATCATTTATTGTATTATTAAGTTGAAAAATGGATTTCGATTGCAGAAAAATGTTACAATATATTTAGGTAATTTGTTTTCAGATCAACATTGGGCATATTCTTCACTTTCATTCAGTTTGCTTTTTCGTATTATAAAATTAAAATTTTAGGTGTTTGTATATGTTTGTTACTGAATAGTGTCCAGAGTGCCTGAAATGATACATTTTAGTGCATAAATAATAATCCATAGTCTGAGATAGAATATGAGTTGTTACAGATAAGTTCAAGGTTCTCCTGAAGGCATTGTTTTATTTTTGGTTTTCACATGGCAAGAGGTCACGAGTAGGTATTTATTTCATTTTTTCTGCAAAGTAGTAATTGAAACTTTGAGAATCACGCGGGACACATTTTCAACCGAAGAATTTTTCAGTTTTCAATTAACTCAAATTTTAAAATAATAAATATATTCCTTTTAAGCCTCAAAAATATATATGACTAAAACTGTTGATAGAATTGAATATTTGAGTTCTTTACTAGATTAGATATTGAAAAATATCTTCTTCGAATCTGTATTGAAGAAGGAAATTTAATATTTCTTTAGAAAAAGACAAACATTTTTTGAATACATTAATTTGCATCATTTTTACAAGAAGACTATACGAAGTCTTAGAGAAGTTATAGATTTTCGATTTTTTTGAACTAGAAATCAACAAATACTCAGAAAAAAAATCAAAATCTTAATATCTTAACGGAAATCGCAAAGACCTTTCCAGTTTATTCATATTTTTTATTATATTCGAATTATGTGTAAAACGTCATTAGCGTCCTATATATGTATTGAATGTTTTTAGCAATAACAGGCTTCTTTTGATATGAAAAACTTTATTCTCGTTGACGTTTCGTTGTATATCACAACTTTGTCAAAACTAATGAATTTAAATTGAAATTTCAAATTCATTAGTTTTGACGAAGTTACCTATACAACGAAACGTCAACGAGAATAAAGTTTTTCATATTAAAAGAAGCCTGTTATTGCTAAAAGCATTCAAAGTAAACTATCTTGAATAGGCAATAAATCAATTTGATATATATATATATATATATATATATATATATATATATATATTCTTATATATATATATATATATATATATATATATATATATATATATATATATATATATATATATATATATATATATATATATATATATTTTATATATAATATGAAAAAGTTTATACGTTTCGTTGTTATATATATATATATATATATATTAGCCTGTTAATCACTTTCAAAATTTCAAACAGGCAATAAATCAATTTCAAGATATATATATATATATATATATATATATATATATACATATATATATATATATATATATATATATATATATATATATATATATATATATATATATATATATATATATATATATATATATATAGGATTTACTCATTTTTCAACAGAAAATTCTCCAAAAAAGGATGTATAGGTACTTACCTACTGAGTATTTTTTCTACTGTCATTATCTGTTTTAAAGTAAATATTTTTTAAACTGAAGTAGAAAGATTCATAATGATAATGCTAGTGGAAGTTTGTTAAATTCAAATACATTCCTAGTTTATTGCTGAAGTTGAAAGAAGCATTTTGTGTATATTTATATTACATAAATAAATATGTGTTCAATCAATAATAACTGTTGTGTTACATATGATACACTCCCATGTTTGGAATGGAGTATTTGCTCTGTACTAATCTGATCAATGAATTAACTTGGGTGTTCATTTTTATATTCAGGGTTAAGTGAAAAATTCGAAATATTAGTAGTACCTCAGGGTAACACAGTTCTTCTCAAATTCTGAGAAATTCCCAAGTATTTGTTCATTTTCAAATCGAAAATGATAATTAGAAGGTGGAAATTATTTTTGTCTACTTCTCATCGTTGTATTTTTCGAATACTTGCCCAAATCACTTATCTAGTTTGAAAAAATCATTTTTAAAATAAGGACTTATTTCAAGTCACTGCAACATGTGCATTGGCAATGAAGTCTATAAAAACAAAGGCATATAGTAGATAGATAAATGCAATTGATAACTTTCAGTCTAAACACGCATTTTTATATTTTATATTTTCTTCCAACTATTAAAGAATCTGATTCTTTAAATGAATGTAACGTTTTCAATTCTGCAAAAGAAAAAATCTCTCCTAAATAGTGTAAGAGGTTTAAGGTCATTCGAACACAAGACAGAGAGAAAGAATTGTAACAATCATTTATATCGGTTCTATCACATATTTTCCTATGTATATGATAATGACTGAGATTGAATTCTCGCTTAACTCTTGATGAAACATAATTAAATATTAAATTAAATTAAACTCTGGGCTTAATGTTTCACGATTATATTTAACAATATCAATTTGTCATCATGTTTCGAGCGTGAGCTCATTTTCAAGACTGAAGTTGACTCTTGAAAATGAGCTCACGCTCGAAACATGTTGACAAATTCATATTGTTAAATATAATCAAGCCAAGAGTTTAATTTGATTTAGTATATGATAATCTTTATATAATCATACATATAGCAAAAATTTTAATTCACGCATGCTATCCGATAGTGCGAAAACTGATATCGGAGTACCTCAAGAAACCTTTTCAGGTCCATTGTTATTCTTTTATATAAACGATATTGTTTTCCATATGAAAGAAAGCTCTATACATTTATTCGCTGGTGATGCTTTGTATATGAGGTGAAGACATTTAAAATATGAGAGGGTGAAACAACAGAGACCTTTCAGTAGTTAATGCTTCGGTATGTGACAAAAGCTAATCCTTAAATGTGCACAGAAATCTATTTCCGTAGTTTTGGGTACTAGTAAAAATGAGCAGAAAATTGTAGAAGTAAAAACAGTTAGATATTTACCTACATTAAGTTAGTTGAAAATTCGAATTTTAATGATTATATTGATGATTTAAAATCTCTAAAAAAATAGATTTATTACGATGGTTCTAGATGAATCTGTTGACATATGTGAAGTCATTTTTGTTCGAGTCAATGATAATGCTAAACTTGAATATTACTCCACTATGTTTTTCGATATAGTAATGCAAGTATTTCGTTCTATATTCCTTCTACTCATGAAAATAACGTTATGTCAACCGATTCTGTTAGAAACGTCGATTAGAAGTTGAAGGGGAGCCCTACAAGAGCCTCCTTTCGGACGTCGGATATAAAGTTATAGCATTTTTGCACCGGGAACCTGAGAGTGGTAGCGAGTCCTCGTTTTACTCGCATTTCACATTTAGCAGTTGAAAAAGCTTGAAGGGGGACGAAAGCGGGTCGGATTGAAACATGCGCGCCACCTATCCGAGCACGGGACAGGCGCAGAATGTTCCATCAATAATAGAGCCAATCGGTGTCGGCAATCGCACTGAATGTTGGATTATAAACTACATGCCTTAACGTTAGGGGAAGTTTCGTAATCGTGGAACTGAAATCCAAAGGAATTTAATGTGTTTTACGAAATTTCTGGAGATTCGATAAGAGAATTTAGGACGAATTTCTATCTGGTTATCCTCATTGCGAAATTATATGTTTTATGTCTTGATGGATGTTTATTGCTTCAGTAGTGATGTGAAGCGATTTCCTAACGATTGTTATGCAAGTCATTTTTTAAAGAAATAGAATAGCAATTCCTGAAAATACGTGAATTGAGTCATATTATTCAATATGCCTCAAAATTACGTTCGTTGCTATACTTTCAGTTATACTATTCAATGGAAAATAGTTTCAGCTCTGAAATCATCATAAGAAAATTAATTTCTGAAGGTTTGAGAGCCCTTGTAACGCCTGTGCTTTACGTTATGAAATATTTATTAGTGTTGGCGTTTACTTGATGTAAATCCATTATAATTGAATATAAACTTAAATTCAAACACCTGAGCTTATGATTCAATGACGCTTTATTGACTACATAGCATGACGCGTTTCGTCGTTACGAACGACTTCTTCAGATGCTTACAGAATAATGTAAGAGAAGAATGTGATGAATGTAATGTAATGTAATAGAAGAGAGGAATACATTATTCTGTAAGCATCTGAAGAAGTCGTTTGTAACGACGAAACGCGTCAAGCTATGTAGTCAATAAAGTGTAAATCATAAGTTCAAGTGTTTGAATTTAAGTTTATATTCGTTATGAAATAAGTAACCATGGTATGTTATGATTGTATGTTGAGATGAATCGACGTTTGTTTTTATACATGTAGATCCATCTTTATATAGATATAGACATAGATTCAGAAAATACGTCTACGACCTGTCTTATATGAAGAAAGGAGAGATTTGTTTTGAGTCTTATAACATTAAATAATATTTTGCGCCATGACCGGGCACCTTCGCCAATTTGCAAACTAAAAATTCTCAAAAATTAATAATTACTGATTAAACAACCTATGAAATGTCATTCATAATATATAGTGGTGATAATCCAATCGGTACAAGAACTTTGTGAACAAAAACATCATTTTCTTCTGTTCGTTGCAGATACAACCTCATATTATCAATATCAATAGTATCAATAATATCATTATATATCAATAGTAAACATGAGTAGGGTAATAATAAACATGAGTAGAGTAATAATAAACTTATTCAACAAGGAACAGTGATGTGCTACTTATTCCCAAGCATAAAACAGATAAATTTGAGCAGATGCCCACTCTATTATCATATTATCAAAATTTTCAACAATTTACCATCGAATTTGAAAGTACTAACTGCTCATTTGTAAAAGAAGAGTCTTTGCGGTTAACAAAGGTATCATCATAATTTTTTCCATATAAATATTTCGATAAAATAACCATAACGAATACCATTTTAATGTTTCTAACGGGCACTTTATTGTTTTTTTTACGAATACCTTTCACGAGGTGTAATTATCTAGAAAGATTCATATTTTTATGGTCACTTTTCTTTTCTCAAATGCATTCCATGAAAAATTGAACCGATATTTTTGTTCGAAGACTGAATAAAAGATCAGTTGCGAAACTGAATTCAGTCCTTCTGTGAGCATTCTTTTAAGTAGTAATTAGGATAATAATTGAATTAATATAATACGTACAATGTAAGGGATGTTGGACAATAAGTATCATAATTTTTACTATTATTAGATATATATTATTATTATTCATATAGATGAATATCTTCGAATCTTTGGAACTTTCTGCTTCTCAAGTATTTACATTCAATATCTTTATTCTTTTCAAAAGCAAAAGGCGAAAATTAGAAAAACAAATCAGTTTTTCTTTTAATATGAAAACATCTAAAATTGATGAGAAATTTGTTGATTAAAATTAATTTTTCACGTTTTCAGATATCTCTATACCTACTAAGTAACAATATAAAACTGAATTATGTTTTTCTTGTGGAACAGCTGTTTTCATACACTGAAAATTACAGCGTGAAAATGAAAGAATTAAACTTGAACTTATGACTATATACTAAGATATCTACTATAAATTTTCATTCATAAAATAAATCCTTTTCCATGAGCACGAATATTTTACTTCTTTCAACTTTTTTCAATGAAAAGTGTCATGAATTATGACTAAATCACCACTCAGAATTTTTACATATAATATATTTTGTGATTGATGAGGTACTTCAGTTTTTTATTAGTTTAGAAGTAAATATATTCAATATCGTTCCAAAATAAAATATATTAGGTATATAATATTGAAAAAATCGCAAATTCACAAAAAAACAAGACCACACATAAAAAGACAAGCATAGATTTTCAAGAATCAATATTGAAAAAATCGTAATATAAACTATCACTTAAAAAAAAAGTATAAGACCTACAGATAAATGAGGTCATTTCCAGGACAACATCATCATTTTCAACATCAATTTTCATTGTTGTCAAAATTTAGTAATATATACTCAAATGTATTGGCTAATTTCAAATTTTGTTTACTTGTAAAATGGTTGAAAATTTGAATATTTTTCTCACATACTGTAGAATATTCGTACACATTTTATTTTCAACATACATAGCCTCTTCTGTAGATGAATTAATGATAAAAACCTCAACTTCACTGAGTTTACATTCATCACCATCTTGAATCGTTTTGTCTGACACTTTGTATAGTTTGTAGATATCATGAAGATGCGATAAATAATGCAAAATGTGTTAATATAAAATGAAAATTTGTTAACCTAAAAATAACTGCCTATTCACCCATTGTGAAAATATAAAATTAATTTCTTCTTCACGTTTTTCTCTACAAATTATAGATTTCTCAAGACCTTAATAATAAATATTTAATTAATTATTTCCAGTGAATTACCTCAATCAATCTAGAGTCAAGAATATAAGTTCTTGATTTCATAAAAGGCGAAACTAGTCGAAAAAAATTGATGATTTTTAGCAAGTGTTATTACCTCTCATTCAGAATATAAGAGGCCTTGAACAAATTTCAACACAAAACTGCGTGAACTGAGTATTTTTTCCGTGATAAATTAAATTCTTCAAGTCGACAGAATCGTTTCAATTCTATCAAACTGCATCTCCGAGTATTACAAATGCGATGCTTCAGTGATCACCGCTATCTTGATTTTCCATCCGTCCCGTCTGCCTTCTCTGATATCGTCACGTCTTGGCCTTCTAGATTGGATAGAGCGCTTTTACCCGTCCGTCAAATGAAATACAAAATGGTAGCGTTCGTTCCCTCAAGGCCGTTTCAATTCGAGTTAATTAACTTTAATACCGTCATGTCTGAAACTGCCTCTAGATAGATACGAGTTGAATATATTTATGAATTATCTCGCGAGAGACTGCCTGGTTGAATTAAAATGAAGGCAAGTGTAAATAGAGAAGCAGCGTAATTTGAATTCTATACCTATGGATACCAACCACACTACAAATATTTTTATAGATATTTCTTTTGAAAATATTCATCTCGAAAGGAATTTGAATATCCAAGAATAGGTACAGCAAGAAATGGTCAAGTTGAACAACTTGGAAATTCAGAGAATTCTCTCTGTTTTAGTTTACTTACCGCAAAATACCTATATATCTACCTAAATACCTACCTATCAATTGAATTCAAGGTTTAACATTTTATTAAGAGTTTAACAATTGAATTCACAGTTTTCTGTATTTTATGTTCCGCGCTCCAAATTAGTCATAGAACATACCTGGTATGTTCTGTGACATTAGCTATAACTATTGTAGATTATACAATACATTACCTATTTCCATCTTCCGTTGTTAATTCAGCATTTGATAAAGAAGTAATAAATTCGAAAATTTATTTTTGTTAAAGAATGAGAAAATTCTAAATATTGTTTCATTATTAATTAATAGTTATTAGAAATATTTCTAATAGGAATTCAAATTTGAGAAGTACCTATATCAAAAAAATAATTGATTTGTTTTATTAACTTACGTAATTGAAATTACTTTTGTTATTCAGGATTGGATCTAGTTATCCGGCGACTTCTCGTATAAAATCATTTGAGTAGTTTGAATTCATAAATTCATATTAAAACTAGTTAAGTGGATTCACAGCAATCAATGTTGACGCAATAAAAAATCAAATAATATTTGTTCAGTAGCTTTTAATTCAATCTTTTGTGAAACCGCTTCCTAAGGTTTTAACTTCAAATAGTCGGAGCTATGGCTGAGTCGAGAAAATACGGAGAAAATGCCGTAGTATTCGGGTTCGATTCCCGGTGAAGGCAAGGATGATTGTGTTTTTCTACATTGGAGTATTTAATGATAGATTATAAATTTTAGGGTATTGTTCATGAATCATTTCTTCGGAAACGGCTTTAACCGTTGTTCCACTGATTAAAATAAAAAAAAATTCGAATATCTGGATATTTTAACATTTTGTTATATCGCCAAGATATTGATAGGTTTTCCAGAACATAACTTGTTGTTTACAGGTTATCATGAGATTATGTGAATAACAGATAGCTACATGTGTATTTCACAATATGTGTAACTAAATTCGGGATTTCCAATATTCCCTTTAATTCAAATAAAAAATTCTCTTGCCTTAAAAACTTCATTCAATAATTCCAAATTTCCATATAATTAATACACATTTAAATCAAAATAGACTAAGTTGTTTTATATTTTGAAGCAAAGGAAGAAATGGAAAAGTAAAATTCCTAGAGGCCAACCGAACGGTATAGTGGCCATATAACGCTTTTGGCTTCCTGGCAGTAGTGGGTTGGATTCCCTCCGTGTTCTTGGGCCACGCGATCTAGAATTACGCGAATAAAGAATTACGTAAAGTAATACAAGAAGAAGAGTCCTTGTAAAAATATTTGAGCCTAGAACTGCTACAACTACAGAAGTAAAATCAGATACAGCATTTAGTTGTTTCAATACCTGCATAATATGATGTGATGAAATCGGTGTATCTGATAGAGATAATATAATTTTTCGAAACATAGGAGAGAGTGTTTTCAAACCAACATTACAATCTGCATCAAAACAGACTTCAATTAAAGATTATTATAATATAATTACAAGGTGCATTTGAGATAACTATGTTACTGTTTCTAAAACGTGTAGATCAGAAACCCAAATACATTGTATTTTCCTTCAAACTGTTTTAATGTATCAACTGTGAATTTTCCTATACAATCTAGTAATCCGAACATTCCAATAATCCTTCTGGTTTTTTATTGTGCCTGATAAGTGAGTTTCCACTGTACTAATAATATATGTATGTGGTTACGATAGATGTAACTTCACAAATGGAGATATTCCTCACAGAATAATGTTCAGAAGGTATCAGTCCATCGGTCGATATGTTATTTAACTAAACGTCCGGCTTTATTCTCTTGTCCAGTTGTACGTTGTCAGCTGACTGATGAATCGTGCCTTTCTAAAAGAGAACGGGATTAGCTGACCAAGGTCAATAACGATATTGATATTATTTTCAGGGTCTTTTGATGTATTTCCAAATTCGCGTATAGGAAATCTGAGAGTCTAGAAAACTTGAAGCGCAGGGGTTGATTGCGTAATACCATATAACACAAATTATTTTTCTCTAAAGTTTTCAGCCAATCAGAAGGTTTGATTAGTTGAGGTATCTAGAATCATTTCGATTATATTTAATGATACGTTATTACAACAATAGATATGGTTGATATAATAATAAGTAGGTATAAATGTGTATAAATGTGAATGGGTATTATTGATTGTTTCGATTCAGTTATTCTGAGCTTGGAAACTAATAATAATAATATTAAGTCTTTATTTTCCTACAGGTAAAAATACCTAGTAAGAGGAAATATTTCAAAATACAGTATTAACACGTTGTAATATATTACAAACATTTGAAAAAGGATAAACAATAAAGGAAGTATTAATAATGGACAATAAGAATATAACTATGCATCAAAATTCAGTATATGAAAAGTGTCCATCCCTACTAATGAAAGCAAATAAGTCACTGTTGATATCGCATTTGTCAGAGACATCCTCGAATAGCAAACATATACGAGTAAATCTTATGGGTGATTGTATAAGGAATTAATTTTCGGAGTAATTTGAAAAAAATGACTTAATCGTGTACATTGTCTAGGTATATGAAAATCAATAGAGCCAACAAGAGTAAGACAATCTATATAAAAGAGGGATCTTCACTCCACCACTCTTTGAACACCACTTCATTATAATAAAAAAAGTGAATAAATTAAAATTAAAACACTTGGCTGAGATTTCACTGAGTATATAACAAATCTGAGTTAGTTTTGGGTAGTTAGCCCATTATTAAGAGTATTAAACAATATTACCTGACCATTGAAAAGCAAAACCACCCGAAACATATGTACAGTTGTTAATATACATCGTTAAACTTAAGCTAAGTATTCTAATTTCATTTCATTGTTCAAAATAATGTTTCACCAATTGATAGGAAAAACCTCCATATCACTTCGTTAAAGGTTTTTATGCGCCCAGAAACAACAAGGAATGTTTTGGAAAAAGCTTTGTATGCTTGAGAGCGAAACTTTTTGAAACATAAAAGGCAGGTTGTACCTGCACAAATTCAACAAGGACACACCTCGAAATCACATACACATATTTGTTGTGACAGCTGGCTTCTTAGGGCTGAATAGAGTAAATATGTATGCCTTCCATCTCTACATGATTTTTTTTACTCAATTCTTTACAATTTCAAAGACGAAGTAACCTCAAGAGTATATATCTATCAAGATTCTAACGTTGAACAATGAATTTTCTCAACGTTTATCTAATCATTCATTTCATCTTATTTTACCGATGGTAAAAAAATCATCGGTTTTTCTACCGATGTTCTTATATTAGGAAGTAGGTGTATAGAAAAGTATAAAAAACCCAGGGAGTGAAAAATATATATATTAACTCATGAATAATTATTACTTCTATAATTTCTAATTTCTAAATTGTTCATTGAAGAATTGATGTGTAGAAAAGTTATTGTGATAATATTATTATTCATTCTATTAAATTAATTTAAACTCTTGGCTTAATGTTTCACGATTATATTAAACAAAGCGTGAACTCATTTTCAAGACTCTTCTTGAAGATGAGCTTGAAGACTCAGTCTTCAAGCCAAGAGTTTGATTTAATTTAATATTTAATTTTGTTTCATAAAGAGTTTCATCATAATTTGAAAAGTCGAATGTTTGGTTTAACATGACTATCTATCTCTTCATTCCAATATACTTCTTCAACATTCGCTTGAATATTAACTCTTATATTAGTTTTTAAAGAAGTAGTTGAATTATTGAAACCATTATCCTTCTATATACTAAAGAAAAGTATTTCCAGGTTTAGAAAGCTTTAGTTTAGTTTAGAAAGTTTAGAAAATTCGGATGTGAAAACTATCAGAATTTATATCTAGTACTAAATTCATTCAGATCACTGACATAGTTTATATTTTTTGCTACATTACATGAAAGCAACTGAATTTTAATTTTCAATATGAATATATATGTAGTCAAGGAAATTTTTTTGTCTGACTGACAAAAGAGTTGCACACATTTGACTGAGATTAGCATATTTTTTGACTTAAAATATAATCATGTTCGTTGATGAATATTGCACTTTTAAATTGTTCGGTTAGCTGTATTCTGCAATTTTTTTGACTGTTGACTTTTTTTGTTGACTTTTTTTGGTCAAACTGAGTGTTATAGTCGAGCAATATTCAAAGTGTGGTATTATTATGGACTTGAAGAACAATAACTTCTCATATGTCGATAGGTTATTTCCAATCCGCTTCAAAAAATTGATTTCTGCAGAGATTTTATATGAGATTAAATCAATATAATCAATGAAACCCAATTTTTTTAACAAAATTTCTAAATATTCAACTATTTCCACTCTTTCGATTTCCTGCTTATTCATCTTCATCATTATAATATCGTCATCTGTAATAATTATTACAGATTAAAAATTATAATTTTCAGTCTTACTTGTTTTAAATTTCTTAATTAGATTCCAACCCAAACTAATTAAGGAATTGATTTTTATTGGAAATCGATTAATTCGAAAAAAAATTTGAAGTATCAAAAAAATATATTCATACAATTGTTCGATAAAGGAAATTTGAGATTTATTTATCTGATAAAAAACCTTCCCTTAATGATTTATGAATTGAATTTATGTCAGTCGGATATAATTAGAAATGAGACTTCGATTAAAAGCAAATATTTCAGTTAGAATTCCAAATTTGCGTTCGATTATGAACGATTCTGGAAGTTGTCAAAGTATTTAAAGTCTGTTAGATTTGCTAATGAAATGTAAAAGGGTCGTTAATTTTAACTGAACTAACGAAGCAGAAGGCAATTTCGATTCGTTTGGCGTTGCAGACGAATGTCGACGATCATTTGCTCTTTTTTATGAAGTTAAATCGAGTAAATTTATTTTATCCTTTGCTCCCAATTTGTTGATGTTTTTCTCTCACATTTAATCAGCATGAATTTGAGCTTTCTCTATATATTCGGTGGGGGCGTGACACATTCAATTTCAAATAAGGAATTTAAGCATTGAAAATTAGCTTTTTATGAACACCTATCATTATATATATATATATATATATATATATATATATATATATATATATATATATATATATATAAATTGTACCTTATGAATATAAATTCGATAAGCCTCATTAGAAAGAAATTTAAGTTTTATTTAATCTCTATTGATAGAACGGCGTTTCATGATTTTTTTGTTCTATAAGAAGGAGATAATTTTTTAGTTTTGTTAGTTTCTTACTGAATTTTATAATGCATTTTTTAATTGTTTATTGATTAAACTCGTCTGAGGGACCAGCTTACACGCATTCATTTTGGACATACTAAGCTTTTCTCTCAAAAATGATGAGTGATTTGTAAATTTTGGAAAGCAAATATTGTAATTATTTAACCTTTCACTGAATGAAGATTATTATTATTATATACGATAATATAAGGAGTTTTGCCGTATGATTTAAATAAGTAATAAATGATGAGTTCTCGGCAAAAGTAGGGCCATTATAATTGATACACAACCAATTTATTAACCTTGTCTATATTTCGAATATGTTTATATTCTTCATCAGGACTTCTGAGAAGTCGATAAGCTCTGCTACAATTCCTGAGCTCTGATTGACGTTTTGTGTTTTTTCACTTGTGGTGATGACAATTGACAGGGAGTTTTAACACTTGACAGTCTATGATCTCTAGTGACGGTTATCTGTGTTTTCTGACAGTGCGATGTTTATTCCTAAATGATTGTTGTGACATTCACATTATGAGGTTATTAAAAATAACCTCATAAAATGAATACACAACAATCACCAAACATCATATCTGAAAACTCATTCTTTCATGATCTACATATTCCTCTAACTACTAAAACAACAAAATAGCTAATTTGAAATTTTTCAAAAAAAAAATGAGTTTGACGTTTTGATATCTATAGAAATTCATAAAATTCAATTATTCATTAGTTTTGACAAAGTTTTAATATACAACGAAACGTCAACGAAAATGAAGTTTTTAACATCGATAATAACCTGTTATTGCTAAAAACATCAAAAATAAAAAATATTTATATACAGTTTTTTGAAAATTTTTAAGCATGGTAATGCATAAATTTCAAATATTCGTTAATTTTGACAAATCTGTAATCAACGAAGGATTATTAACGAAAATAAAGTTCTTTGATGTTATGAAGCCTGCTAATGTCGAGAAAATTGAAAAAAAAATAGATAATCAAGAGACAAAAACATCATATATTCCATCATATATATGTTTCGAATGGTTTTGACAGATTTTATTGACATCGTCAAGACCTAAACAAAATTTACAAATTAGAATTATTTCGATATAAATAAAAGGTCACAAACGTGGAATGAATAAAAAAATGAATGAAAACTGATAAAAACTCATTTGATTTTCTTGCTTTTTTATTATGAAATTTAATAATAATGACTGGAAATTTTCTATCAATTATATGAGTAAAAGACACGAACATATTTTTTGTTTATGAGTGACAGTTTTCAGGACTTCGGAAAATATCATTTAGATTTGATCTTTCTTTTTTTTAATTATATATATATATATATTGAAAAACATTGATGTCTTCTGAAGAGAGCAAACAAGCTGGAAACACGTTCGCTCATCGGTTGGTCATCCTCAATCCTGCAATCCACAATAGAGGGAGCTCTATTAGTTCGTTCACGAATGAATGTTCCTCTCATTTTGATATAGGGCCTAGGTGCTTTTATAAAACCATACAAACTTGATTATTTGGACGCATGCCATTGAAGAATCACATCATAGCGTGAAATAATTGTAATGTATTTTCATTCATTAGGTTCGATGTTTTTCGAAACGCACTTAATATTCACTCTCAAAATTAACAGATTGTTTTCCGTTGACTATATTTTTGTAGAAAAATCCCTGAGAGTTTGATTCGAAATATTTAAATTAGAAGTCTCTACTTTCACGTCAGCTACAATCATCTGTATAATTTGTATGAAGGAGGTATTCAATAAATTAGAGCATAAATTGATTATGAGTTCAATTTGCCTGAATAATAATGTGAATATTAATATGTTGCGAAACTAAGTCGCCCCAAGCGCCACCTTCTTTTAGCCGCATTGTCTATGAAAAGTTTGAAGTAGTTACCTGTATTTTCATATATTGAGAAAGTGTATTTTCCAGGCGGAATCAAGTGAAGATAGCAAGTGTCCGAATATAGCATCCGCAAATGCAAAATACGACGAAATTCAAAGGCCGACAGGTATTCAGAAAGCACAATCAAGAACGTAGTTTTTATTATATTGAAAATGAATAAATGCATGAATATTCATAACTCCTTGAGACTGTCAATTTGATTTTTAACGAAGTACACGGTCCAGTCACTTAAATGAAGTATGTAGTGGCTCTACTGAGTATTACAACCTGAATACCCACAATCATGTTGATTGTTCGATAGGTTTCCTTCACTTTTCATTCATTTAAGCGTTTCCATTAAGAAGAGAGATTTTTTACGAGATGCATTATATGGGATGGTATGAAATGAAAACAATTATTTCGTGATTTTCTTAATGTATTCAGATTCGGGCGATGTCTCAAGAGACCGATTATAATGGGCATATTGCATAAGTTGGATTTTAGGTCGCACCTAATAAACTTTCAACATCAATTTTTTTATCGAGATGTTATTATATTCGAATTTTCGATGTTATAATTCATAAGTTTTAGTACGGAAGTTTGAATGTTCATTGCTTTAGTAAAAGTCAAGGCATTTGGTTATAGGACTCGCTATAGGATATAAAACACCACAAATAATAGAGAGAGAGAGTATATAGATACTTGAAAAGACAACCGGGCTTCTTAAATTCTGAACATGTTCCAAAAAATTATTAGGTGTTTTCTACTCAAAAAATGAAGTTGAAGATATTTCTGCAGATTCGCCTATTCAAATTTTCAACTTATCAGTTGATAATTTTAATAACTAATGTCATTTTGAGGTAAAATATGAGGTCAATAATATTTTTTTGAGGTCAAAACGACCTCATTTGGCGAAGAGAAAAATTTTGTTTCATCACGATAACGCACCAGCGCATTCGTCGATTTTTGCGATGTCAAAATCCACGAATTGAAGTTTGAATTGATGTCGCATCCTCCTACTGTCCAGACCTTAGCCCTTAGCGACTATTACCTGTTTCCTTACCTCAAAAAATGGCTTGACGTTAAAAGATTTGAGAGCATCGAAGAAGTTATCGAAACTATAAAACAGTATTTTGAGGAGCCTGACAAATTTACGTTTAAAACTGGTAAAACTAATTTAGAACACCGTTATGAGAAATGTATCAGTATTGATGGAGATTATGTTGAAAAAAAAGCAAAAAAAATTCAAAACATTGTTTTTCTTGGTCAGGCCGGAAACTTTCCACCCCACCCTCGTATGTAGATGTTTCATTGGAAATATTTGAAGACTTATGACGAATTACTTGGAGAACACGATGGTATGGCTTGCTTTATATCTACTCATACCTACTTTAATTCGAAATCAAAATGGAATTTATGCTTCAGTGAAATCTCTATCTTCCTTGAAGACGTTTGCTTAGTACAAAGATTAGATTATCCATGCAAACATTGAGAAATGAGGAGTGTAACCGACTGTCTTCAAGGACACAACTTCAACATTTTTGTTAACTGATGCAATTCAATAATATTAAACGATATCGATATGTAATAATACTACTAAAGTTATTTCCTTCTAGGGAAAACTAATCATTCCAAGGTATTTTTATTTTTAACTTTGTTGATGAGATCACCGCAATTGAAATGTAACGTATTTTCTTCTTAATTCCTTATGGACATATTCTTTATACATTTTCTTTTATATATTTCTGTTTTGTCCTTAATTTCTCTGGATTAGAGATCATTTTAAACAATGTAGAGCTCTTTTATTGCATTTAATTGTCAGTTATTCATCGGATAATAGATGTCAGCATAGTTGAAAACACATATCAATAAATAAATCTCCTGATTAGGTCTATGCAATTGTAACGGGGTTAATACGGCAACAATAGTGCTAATAGCAGTAAAACACAACATAGGGTGGCGGTAGCAGCAATTTTCACCCCCACAGATAAAGATACAATCAATCTGTCCACATTCGCTGTTAACTTATCCGACAGCATTCGAATAAGGCTTAGCATGCGTGAATTTAACATATGGCTGCATAAACGTTTGAATGTCTCCCCCTGGCACTTGCTGAGCATTAAGGGGATGCTATAATTATTATAACGGGGAATATTGCCCAAGACCAAATGCGTTACCTATCAGATTTTTACAACGTCATGTTAAAAAGCGTCCCTCTAAAACGCGAAGATAATGTCAATAAAGTGCATAATAATTTTTGAGAACATGCGAAGGATATAATTATCTATGGTTCTTAGAAAGGAATTGTTAAAATCTATCATTTTTTACGAAAAACGCTCTTTGACACTTCTTTTAGGAAATAAATTGTTAGGAAGTTGGCGTTCATCTGAAATGAGAAGATACCTAGTGTCAAAAAAGTTCATAATAATTTTGGGAAACGTACAGAATAGGTATATATTTATCTATGGTTCTTAGAAAGGAATCGTTAAGATCTATCATTTTTTACGAAAAACGCTCTTTGACACTTCTTCTAGGAACTTAATTGTTAGGAAGTTTGCGTTCATCCAACCATTTTTAAGAAAACAGAAATGTACAACATTGTATTGAATAATTGAAATAAGTAACTAATCCTCGTGGCATTACAAATATCATTCTAGTTATTGGAGGATTTTGTTTTCTTAACAGTTAATTATTTTAACTAAATTCTTATTTTGTAGTAGACAAAACTTTTATTCATTTATTATAGCATAAAACTAGGTGTTGAGGGTTTTATTGTTCGCTGATGACTTCAAGATTTTTCTTTATGTTTCCAGCATTGGAGACTGTGAACGCATTCCCAGAAACTTGCGTAATATTGTAAAATGGTGTGATCTCAACAAATGAACCCTCAACATCTCCAAATGTCATGTTATGTCGTTCTCCACAAAACATAATTTGATAAATTTCAACTATGAAATTGGTTATAATATTTTGAAAAGACCTAATGCATTTATTGACCTTGGCGTAACCTTGATTCTCAACTAACTTTTGTGCCACATATCAATGCTACATATACGTTGCCTGTATAGTATATGGTTTCATTATTCGCATTAGTAAGGAATTTAGCAATATATCAACTCTGAAAACATTGTATTGTGCTTTCGTAAGATCTAAACTTGAATACGGATCAACAGTTTGGAATCCTGGTTTTCCGTTACATATTGATCAATTGGAGTGTATACAACGAATGTTCCTGAAATTTTTGAGCCTCAGAATTGATGGAATATAACCACATATAGGCATACAACATGAAACACTTACCTACAAGTCGACATAATGTGGACACACTCAGTGCGCGAAGGAAATGCCATGCAATAATCTTGTTGTATAAAATAATTAACAATAAAGTGAAATGTCAGGAATGTTTGCAAAAGCTTAACTTTATTGTTCCTAGAGTTTCTTCCAGAAGCGAATTCACGTTCTACCTTCCAGCAGCTAGAACGAATGTTCTGAAATTTTCTGCATTACACACGATGTGTGAACAATGTAATATTTTGGGAGCCAAGGTGGATATTTTCAACTTTTCTGTTATTGATATTAAGGCAAGTTTCCTTGATATGCATAATCTCTGCTAGAAAAATCATTTATGTGTATTCCGGTACATGATTAATATTCACTCGTATGTTTGTATGTGTGTAAAAGTCTTAATATGTGAATGTATATGTACCTACGTGTGTGTTTATCTTTATATGTATGTATAAGTTTGGTCAGCATTTAAGTTCATTATTCCTATAATTATATTTCATTTTATCAGTTGTGATTCTCATATTACAAACTCTTTCTTTCAAAATTGAACTCTAAAATTTAAGAATACAAAATTGAAACTTTGAACTTTTTTATTACCAATTTTGTTTTTAGTATCTGTTATGCTTCCAGTTTTCTAATTAGCACCTGTCCTGTAAAACAGTGTCTGTTAATTAAAAATATAAATGAAAAACTCTTTTCGTCTCAAAGTCAACTGAAAAATCACCTCCAATGAATACCCTGTACCTCACATTTACAAAATCTGCAAGTAAAAAAATAACCCATATAAAGAACGTATTTTATTTTTATACCTTCAAATGGAAATATTTCCTTTGTAAACGTCAATGAAGTCAAAACTAATAAAACAATGCTGAGTGATTCGAGCGAACAAGAACAAGCAAAACTATTTGCTAGGAAATCTTCTACACGGTAAACATTTACCATCGTCACGTTTCTTTATTGACAATCATATTTAGATATTTGCTCGTCGTATTGTATTTTGAACTATATTTCCGCTCTAACATGTCGGTAATACTTTTTCGCATAAATTTTGTTCGAATATACTCCTTTTTACAGGGTTTCATGGAAAAATAAGGATAACTTCTGATATAAAGGAATTTCGAAAGTGAAAAATATTTCCAAAATGATGAATTAACTCAATGAAGCTGATCGAATCGCTGAGTTCGCTAATCTCTTGGTGGAATTTTGTTTAATATATTAAATAAAAACACCTGGCTTGGTTTCACAAAATTTATAATAAAAACTGTTACCCCATTTTCAAAAGTTGAACTGATATATTAAATAAAAACATTTGGCTTAGTTTCACAAAATTTATAACAAATAATTTTATAGTAATTTTTGAGAGTTTCGAAAATGGAGTAACACCCCGAGAAAAATGTCAAGTATTTATTATAAATATTATGAAACCAAGCCAAATGTTTTTATTCAATATATGTGTTAATTAAAGTAGATAAAGGTTGCACTATTTTTTATGGTTTTATTTATTTTTTGTGAAGAACAAATTTCGTCCTCTACTTCTTACTTAGCTTTGTAAGCTTTCATTGCTTCCTCCTATTCTATTGGCATCCTTAGCTTTTGTCTTCCACTTGGACTTGTCCTTAAGTTCTCTCCACTTCGTTCCACCTGGCTTATCAAGTTTTGTTACCTTCATATCAGAATTTTTGGCCTTAATTTGGCTACCACTTCACATCTGCTACTTGTTGAATGTATGATATTAGTGAGAGCCATTAACTGAACCTAGGCTAGGAAATATAGCATCCTCTATCAAAGTTCCTGCTGACATATTCGTACAAAAGGTCCATAACGTTCAGCCACCTTTAACTAGTGTCAAAGGTGCGGTCAAGACATTGATAATTCAATTTCATCCCAGATAAGCCTAAATATAAAATAAGGTAAGATAAGCAAAATCAAAAGCGAGGGTTAGAGATGCAAAAATGAACAAAACCGCAAGAAAAATTGGAATTACAACTGACTTTCGATGATGAAACTGATCCAATTTTGTTTTGTACTGAAGTAACAAGATAGTTGCAATCGACGAATGCACAATTTTCAGGAAACTTCTTCCCAAAACCAAAAAGGAGAGAACTGGATGAAGTGCACAAAATGCTTCCAAATGATGCTTGAGGATAGCATTAATGATCCTCTATTATGAACTAATTCATTAAAATTAAAATAACACTTTAAATTAAATAGGCCGCAAGGTCAATAGCCTTTTGTATGAATTTTTCATAAAATAAAGAACTATTATTATTATTATTATCAACACTTAGCTTGGTTTCGCGACAATGTTTTCATTGAATTATTGTTTGACAATGGTTTGAGGGTTCTTACCCCCTCATACTTTTAAAATTAAAGAAAACAAATTTTAATTGCTCAATTTCCCAAAGTTTTTTCAATTCAGTGAACATATATTTCGGTCTTCATTATCATTAGTTTTGGAAAATAACCATAAAGATATTTATAAAATTGTCTTTTACACTTTACACCTAGACTTTCACTTTTACGCTTCGAATTTTACACCCCTATGTGTAAAATTCCGTAAAAACTTCTTTTTATTGTTTGTGATTTCGTAGCAGGTAAAATCCATCTTCCTTATATAAATTATTGCGATGATAAATAGTTATATTGTTACTTTTTTGTACTAGGTGTACTTACCCCTAATGATGGGTCAATGGTCCGAAACGTGTGTCTAGTACAATGAAGCATTTATAAGTTTAAAATGTTTTACGTAGATTTCAACAGTCCCGACATTTTGAGCTCAATTGTAATTATTTGTGGCGGGAGTAAAAATTGTTTTGCCTATGTACAAGATCCTTTCATGTGAAGATTTGTTTCCGTTGAATATAAATTAGCTTATGTGTGTATATTTATTTGTTTGTTCATTCCTCATAAAACCTTAATAGTAACTTCCTTTGCGGCATCGCAGTACCATAACAATATCTAAGTAAAATATTTGCTAATAAGATCAGGCCATAAAAACTTAATTATAAGATGGAAATATTTGCAATCTGAATTGCTTTTTTATACCTTCAGAGGCTATGTTGATAAACACGCATTATTTCATGGTTCTCAACTTCAGATAGAAGATGACTTAGAATTTTCTAATTGTGATTGAGTATAGGTTCCTTTTTATTTCATGGGATGACTAAGAACACTTACTTACTTTTTGTTGTTTTTTTTTTGTATTTGAATAATCAAAAGGATTAAATTATGAAATTAATATGGGCTTAAAGACTCCGGTCAATGGCCTATCCTTTTATGTATTATATATATATATATATATATATATATATATATATATATATATATATATATATATATATATATATATATATATATATATATATATATATATATATATATATATATATATATATATATATATATATATATATATATATATATATATATATATATATATATATTTCAAGTAAAACATACACACCAAAAATATAAAAGATCTACAAACTATAAAAATATTTAAATATATTTCAACTATAATTCTCCATTAGAGAGATTGATCTTGAATTTGCAATTTTTAGGGCTTTTGCTTCAGCTTTTATGCCCCCTAAAAATGCTTCATCGTCTGAGAATGTTCTTTCTTCCGTTGATCTGTACATTTGATTCCATGTGCGATTTTCGTGTGATCTTCAAAATTTTTTATATTGATTTTTTGTAGTTTCTTTTTGACCTCTTTAAGCTACCTCATGACGCATTTACTCCTTCTTTCATTATATCGAGTAATTTCTTTGATACTCTGGACTGTTTCATCCTGTACATTTGAGCATAAAACTCTAGTTGTTGCTTTCTGGTTCTTCCATTATTGTATTTGTATTTTGATACCATTCTGAGGTCTTTTCATCCAAATGCCCTTTCTATTGATTGGCTCGTAAATCTTTCTGAAAATTTTCCGTTCTTGTTTTTCTATTTCTCTAATTCTTGAATGACCGTCAAACACCATTGTTTCAGCTGCGTAGATTGCTATTGGAAGAATCATTGTGTTGTAATGGCTCAATTTGGCGCCTGTCGAAATGCACTTCTTGTTATAGTACGCCTATTTTAGCGTGTAAGCCCTTTGGATCTTGGTTAATTCTTTGTTCGTTACCGATTCGGTTCAATTCTGCCGACTATATAATTCATCTCAGGTGCTTAAAATAGTGAATTTCACCATTTTTTGTGATTAGAGGAGATTCATTTTTTGGTAGTCCTTCCATGTATTTGGTTTCATCATAAGGAGTTTGTAACCTGGTTATCTGCGCAATTTGATGTAGATTTTCTACTGCAAAAATCGCTTCAGTTCTCTTGTCTGTGGTAACAGCAATATCGTATTCGAAAGCAAGATATTTGACTTTCATCCGATTTTCTTCTCTGTTGCCCACTTGTATGGCCTTCATGTGAGGTTTCCATTTCCTTATGATCTCTTCTAAAACAATATTCAGATGGACTAGTAAAAGTTCGACCCTTTACCGCACATTGGTTTTGATTCCAAAGGGATCTGATTGCTTTGTATTGTTTGTACCTGGGCAATACTGTTGCCCAGGTTTCAAAAAGAGTTTCCTTCCGAATCTCAATGAATGCAATCACTGTAAATCTGCATTTCCTCATTTGTAATATCATATACAAAGTCTAGATTTCTTCAGAACATGATTAACCTTTTCCAAAATCCGGCCTAGTATTCCGCAATTACTGGATCAACTTAGTGTTCTACCCTGTGTAGGAATGTTTTAGAAAGGATTTTTTAATCAATCAGGATAAACGAAATTATATAAGTATATATATATATATATATATATATATATATATATATATATATATATATTTATTGAATGAGATTGAATTCTCGCTTAACTCTTGGTGAAACATAATTGAATATTAAAATAAATTAAACTCTTGGCTTAATGTTAGTTATGAAATATGTTATGTTAATGTTAGTCTCGAAAATGAGCTAACGCTCGAAACATGTTGACTATACATATTGTTAAATAAATCGTGAAACATTAAGCCAAGAGTTTAATTTATTTTAATATATATATATTTAATAGTGTTGGCGTTTACTTGATGTAAATCCATTATAATTGAATATAACTTAAATTCAAACACTTGAACTTATGATTTACACTTTATTGACTACATAGCAATTATTCTGTAAGCATCTGAAGAAGTCGTTTGTAACGACGAAACGCGTCATACTATGTAGTCAATAAAGTGTGAATCATAAGTTCAAGTGTTTGAATTTAAGTTATATTCAAATATATATATTTATATATATATATATATATATATATATATATATATATATATTTATATATATATATATATATATATATATATATATACATATATAAAATTCATAGGTATATAGGTAATATATCTAAAGGTTTCTTAGGTGTTCATCTTGCCAACTTTCATGATTTTTGACCATTTTTGAATTTTGTTGTTATCATAATATTCTCTAAGTTTCATTTGTTATATATTTATTGATTAATGGTTTTTTCAGGAAATGTTCTATCCGTTCATAAAACACACCCCTAATAGCTTTTTGCTCTTCACTTCCGATAATTCAGCTTCCTATGACGAGTTCTGTGGTGCATTTTCATATATCCTCGAAGTGTATATGATCATCATAGTTTTAGTCACAAAAACACTTGATCATCTGCCAATCCTGAGACATAAAGAGCTTTGACGCGAATAACAAGTGAATGTTGTGGGGTGGTCTCGAGCGCCCTTCACCAGACGCTCGTCTTTTGTTCGAGGAAAATATATGAAGTATATCGAGCGATATAGCCGATATAATAAACCGCTTATTGCGTTTTTGTTTGGAAGATTAGTGTTTTCGAGTTTCCCACAGAAAACTATTACGTATTGCCTGTCTGTGCAGTGGATTTATGGGTTCAATATATTCCACAACCTTATCATTAGACTCTGCTACCATGGCGATTTATAATCATGATGGAAAAAGACCGCTACGAGAAACAAACTGCAAGATTCACAAAATGTCAGAATTGGATCAGCTGTTGAAGTGCTAGATTTCCTTTCAATTCTCACCAAAAGGACTTGTCTTGTATATCTTCTTCGGGAATTAAATAGCAAGTGTTATTCGAAAAATGTTCTTCGGAAAAAACCTGGAATATGCACAAATTGCAATACTTGACGGAGTTTTTTGAGTGCGTAGTCTTATTTCAATTATCATGAGGAGGAATTGGGCCTCTGCATCTTTTTCTCGCGAGAATTAAACATCACGAATATAATTCGATAACGTTAGGGTCTGCTACAATAGCGTTTATATAATCGTGATGATAAAAGGCCGTTGCGGAAAAAACCGCAAGATATATCGCTGCAATTCTTCAATTAGTTGAAGTCCAAAGATGCCTTTGAATTTTTACCATGAGATACGATACTATGTTTTTCTTATTCCGAAATTTAAAAACATCTATAAAGTTCGACAAGGTCGATAACGAGTGATTTTTTAAGAGTTAAATTTTTCAGGTTGGTGGCACTGGTTGGTAATGGCATCCAATCGTCATCTGTCAAAGTGATGTTTTCAGTATACTCTGCCATTTCATCATGGAAAGACTTACAAAAGAGCAACGATTGCAAATTGTTGAAATTTAATATCCTACATCATTTAAGATCATTAAAATAGTCATTTCATATAAGAATATGTTTTATGTTACTTTAATATTTTCATCACTACGGCTGGCAAAAATAAATTGTGATATTTACAGCCATATTTTAAGAACATTATTGCCAAATCTATGAGGTTTTTAGCTCTTATGGTGTGAGACATATAGTATACAATTTGAATGAAGAAATTATCAAAAATTGCAAAATCCAAAAAATGCAGGAATAAATCAGTATTATAATTATGTAGATTATGAGATTCTATGATATTGAAACTCATAACAATATTTAGTAAAATAATGAAAATTCGAAAACAAAACCAAAATCTAACATAAAATCAAACTACAAAAAATATAAAATTTGAAACTGACATTTTTCATTTGCACTTTTCTGAAGCATCTGAATAAGTTTTACTGCTGTTTTGAACTTCCTCATTTATATTGATGATTGATTAGGCCGATACTTGGAGAAAATTAATATCCATAATGAAACAATATTTAGAATTTTCTCATAATTTAATACAAATACGCATGACGACGTTTCGAAGTACTACATCTTTATCAAATGCTGAATTAATACTCAGCATTAATTACTCAGTATCAATCCAGCATTCGACAAAGAAGTAGTTCTTCGAAACATCGTCGTGCGTTTTTGTATTAAATTATGAGAAAATTCTAAATATTGTCTCCTCATTCATATTCGAATTCCTTTCTTAAATAGTGTCCCATCGTATATGAATTACAATAAATATCAAACGTACAGACTATATCGATTTCAAAGGAAATATTATTTACTTTATTACATAACGACATGTTATCTTACAGATAAAGTTAATATTTTATCTAAAAAACTTTCAAATCAAAATTTCACATCAAATCGAGATCTTTGGAAATATTTGTTATAATCTCAAATCTCGACATAATATTCTAATTTATCAGATATATTAAAATACTCTCCAAATTCGAACGCAGATTGTCAAATTAGGCTCTTCAACAATTGAGTTCATTATCAGAATGAAAGTTCAATTCACTTTCTACCAATGTTCGTTCATCTTCGAATTTTATATTGTGAGTCGTATTTGAGATGAAGACAAATACGTCATTCCCATATACGAGTTCTTATACCATGTAAATCTGATACCCATATTAATATTAATAATAATATTTATTTAGCTGAAGCTATACAAAAAATCTACATATTTTGAACTATCAATTTTTGATTACTAATTATTAATTTAACTATTAATTTTTTAATTTTATCCCATTATTTAAAATATACTTTCTAAGATCACGCTTGAATATCTCAATACTAGTAGTAATTTTGAATATATTTGGTAAATTATTGAGAGCCTTAAATCTGTCATAGTATATGTATATCTAGAAATATCAGTATTTCTAGTATTATGCCCATGTAATATACAATCACTGACATATGTTACATTTTTTTAATACATCACATGAAAACAACTGAGTTTTGATTTTAAATATAAATAAATATGAAGCAAAGAGTATTCTTTGTTTAACAGACATTAGTTTCAAAGAGTTCAGCATAATTTCAACAGCATTAATTTATTTTTGCTTTTACCTACACTTTAAAATTGTTCGCATGACTCTATTCCGTAACTTTTGTTATTTTTATGTGTTATTATAATAGTTATTTGAATTCATTTTTTCAGTTATTTCAATCAATACAAATTTGAACTTTTGTTGTCATATATGGTGGTAGGTCATATTTTTACAGATACGTAACTGACTTCTAAACTCAGCGTACTACGAATGGCAAATATATTCTCAATATTTTGTTTCGCCGTAGATACATCAGAAAATGTTCTCAGAAAAAGTTGTTCATCTAATTTTTATGTTCCGAATACTAATTTTTGTGACAGAATCTTATACTCCAATTAATATCTATATATAATTGAATATAAACTTCAATTCAAACATTGAATTTTAAATTGAATTAAAGTGGGCTTAATGTTTAACGATTATACATCGAAAACATGTTAACAACATGAATTTGTCAACATGCTTCGAGAGTGAGCTCATTTTCAAGACTTGAAAATGAGCAGTCTTGAAAATGAGCTCACGCTCGAAACATGTTGACAAATTCATGTTGTTAAATATAATCGTGAAACATTAAGCCAAGAGTTTAATTTAATTTAATATTTAATTAGGTTTCATCAAAAGTTAAGGGAGAATTCAATCTCAGTAATTTAATTCAAAGACTTGAACTTATGATTGACACTTTATCGATTGAATAGCATGACGCGTTTCGTCGTTACTAACGATTTCTTCAGATGCTACAAAAATAATCACTATTCATCATTATTCTGTTAGCATATGAAGAAGTCGTTTGTAACGACGAAACGCGTCATGCTATGTAGTCAATAAGTTGTAAATCATAAGTTCAAGTGTTTGAATTTGAAATTATATTCAATTATAATGAATATATATCAAGTAAACGCCAACACCATTAAATATCTATATGAAATTTTATTATAACTAGTGCGACATGGAAAGTAAGAACTTATGTATTGTTATGTTTTCAAATATTTCATTAAAATGACACGATGTTAAAAGATAAAAAACTGTTGTTTCTTTGTTCACTTACTCAATTACTTGAAATTTATTCAATAAACTTTATTGTGACTAGTAGTTAACACTGTCAATTTTATAGAAAGGGAGACCTATGAGGCACAACCGTCTTAGACACTCACATTTATGGCAGTAATGTGAGTCTATTGCTCAAAATTATTGAAAAATAGGTCTATTAATGAAAAATATGAATAGCTATTGGACAATGGCATATAATTGAACAATCGTTAATGAAATTAGATAATGTTTGATTTGAAATTTGGGCTATTATTTCAAGGATATTTCGTATTGATTTTTTTTTGAGAAGAGGAATTTTTTACGTTTTAATTTTTTTTTCAATTTTACCTTTTGAAAAGGAGTTATCATTTTGGAACACAATCACAGAACTGATAAAACTAAAAATTTGGGAATATCGATATATTTATCTGAAATGTTTCGAAGGTTCATTGAAATATTTCTCAATGAACAAATAAACAAGCAACTATCTATCTAAATTCATGTACCTACTATAATAGCGTCAGTTGCAAATTTGTAACATTTTTTCCATTCGTTATATCAGTAATTGTATTGACCACAAAGTGTGTAGTTGTGGTAGTGACAAAGTGTGCCAGATTAAGAGAGGTATCTATTGTTGGCAACGTCAGTTCGGCCTCTCAATCATCGAAACGCTTGCAATAAAATAGACCTGTCTTTTGGACACAATTGTCGCCTGTCGTCCCTTGCCACGAAGAGAAATGTGAATTGATATTTTTATAACAGGGAAATGTTTCTCTGAATAAAACTACTAGTGGATGTAGGTTTTCGAGTGGAAAGTAACATTGATTCATATTCTTTTTGTTTGAAAGTATTTCTGTTATACAAGGTGTTAGGTAAATATATGTCAAAAGCTTAAGAGTTTTTTCCTTGGAGTATTATAAGAATATTTTGTCATATAAATCTTTGAAAACTGTTTCGAAATACATGGCGAACAATATTCACGGCAGTAACCATATTGTAACAACATTTTTTTATCAAAGAATACAAACAAGGTTGCTGCTCAATCTAGAGTAGATGTTTGAATTGACTTCCTCCACCAAGTAATAATAATAATAATAATAATTATTCTTTATTCATATACACTTTATAGTACAAATTCTAAATTTTAACAGAAATTCAACAGAAATTGCATATAATTAAAAAGAATTAGTTAACATGCTTCTCCTAGTTGTAACAACTAGATATGAACAAAGACAAAAAAAATTTTTGTCAACCCTCACGAAGGTATAATACCTGTGGTGAAAGATTTTTTTATAAATATAGTATAGTATTTTTTAAGTATAGTATAGTATAGAAAGATTTAATTTTTTTTGTCATTGAATGTTTCACACTTTTAAACACACTAGGGTCGTTTTTATTTGAACTAATTCTCAATTTTTAATTGAATCTAATTCAATCATTTTCGGTGCTCAATGAGTCGTAAGTTGACGGTTCTTCACTTTGGAGTCATAAGAAGGTGTTTGGGGATAGAATTCGTCACCTCTTTTGAATGTACATGGCACAACTGATGAGATCCTTGAACGAAACAGTTGTCTTGTGCTTCCAACAAGTGTGGCATCGATTTCAAAATTTCTCTATCATTTATTCCTTTATGGACAACGGATGCATCAGATCGTACACGTTCACATAGCTAATTCTACTTTAATTGATTTAAGTTTTCCGAATGGATCTTCTAGTATTTTCTTGAATATTTCATTCAGTGCCAATTATTGAAAAAACTATATGTATGCGTGTGAGTGAACATATAGTACATATTGGGTATATACTTAAGCATATTTTCATTTTCCTTTAATGTTTCACGACTGTAGATATTTATTTTCAGTGTTTAATTAGGATTGCAGTCCAGGACAGGAAAAAGGGTTACTTCTTCAGTTCTTTCCGAGCTTTCCAAAATGTTTATGTTCTTCTACAGGTGTGAAATTACTTATTCCAATTTATTTATTACAATTCCTTGTAATAAACTGCAATATTAGTAATAAATTGCAATGAGTTACCTCTTAAATACCTTTCAAACTTTCGAAAAAAAATTTTTTTTTCTTTAGGGCCAAAATTGTACAATATTGACAGACTGAGTAACAAGGCAGTATAGATAATTATTCTTACAATTACTTGAGATAAAGTGCAATATTAGTAACAAACTACACTGAGTTACCTCTTCAGTACTTTCGAAGCTTTCGAAAATGTTTTTTTCCTCTTCAGGGCTGAAATTGTACAATATTGACAGTTTGAGTAACAAGGCATTATTGAAAATTATTTTTATAATTACTTGTGATAAACTGCAATATTAGTAACAAACTGCAACCAGTTACCTCTTCAGTACTTTCCAAGCTTTCGAAAATATTTTTTTTCCTCTTCAGTGCTAAAATTGTACAATATTGACAGTTTGAGTAATAAGGCACTATTGATAATTATTCTTACAATTACTTGTAATAAACTGCAATATTAGTAACCAACTGCAATGAGTTACCTCTTAAGTACTTTCCAAACTTTCGAAAATGTTTAGCTTGTTCTCCAAGGTTCTGGAATTGTACAATATTGTCATATTATGTGACAAGCCACTATTGAAAATTAATCATACAATTACTGTGAATAATCTGCAATATTAGTAACAAACTACAATGAGTTACCTCCTCAGTACTTTCCAAGCTTTCGAAAATGTTTTTTTCCTCTTCAGGGCTGAAATTATGCAATATTGACAGTTTGACTAAGAAGACACTATTGATAATTATTCTTACAATTACTTGTGATAAAGTACAATATAAGTAACAAACTGCAATGAGTTACCTCTTTAGTACTTTCGTAAGTTTTGGAAAATATTTATTTTCTTCGTTAGGGCTAAAATTGTACAGTATTGATAGTTTATGTAAAAAGACACTTTAAGAAATTATTCTTACAATTGCTTGCAATAATCTGCAATATTAGTAACCAACTGCAATGAGTTACGTCTTTAGTACTTTCCAAACTTTCGAAAATGTGTAGCTTGTTCTCCAGGGTTCTGAAATTGTACAATATTGTCAGTTTATGTAATAAGCCACTATTTAAAATTATTCATGCAATTACTGTGAAATATGTCCAAAGGTACATTTGACAGAGTTTTTTCTCATAGACTTTTCCCAGTATATGTTCCATAGATATTTATATTTTTTTAAATAATTTTATTTTCTATCGAGACTTGTTGAACTGCATCAATACACTGCTTATATAATAAAAGTTTAAAACAAATTTGACCTTGCATGGATTTATAAACAAACAGTGGTTTCAGACCAAGAAGTTTTTCTAGAAGGCTTTCCGTACTGAATTATGAGCTCTTTAACTGAAAAAGTTTCAACAATGATGAGTTATTCAATTCCAATGGTTCACTGAGCAAATTATCAGAATTTTTGATACGATCGATTATTCAACTATTCCGCATAAACCTAGTTATCTAGTTTTGTGAATTTTGTGAATATTTTGAAATTTGAATGAAAAGTATGATTTTCAATGATAAAGTTTTGATTCATTCCAATAAAATCGAAGATAGTAAACCTCTCCTAGATAGACTAAAATCAACCATATAACTTCCCGAACAAATATATTCGCTGATAGCAGAAAATTTACAATGCACTTCAGCTATATTCCCCAAGCAACTCCGTAGTTCCGGAAAACTCAAATTAGTTTCAAACTAAAATATTAAGTTGTTATTCGTGTTCATCGCAACTTCCGATATTCAGGTGATGGATATGTACAAAAATATATGAATGTTGCCGATGATGCATATAAAAGAAAGGGGGGATAAAATCTGGTGAGATTGGAATATTCCAATATTGTGAGTCTGTTTGAAGAGAGTGTAGAGAATGCGCTGAAATATTAAATGTGGAAGCCTGCTGCCGCCTGAGGCTTTGAAGGACTATATAACCTCCAACTTGATAGAGGGTTGGCCCTCTGTTCCACCAACTCAACCTTCCTTATTGCTTTTTCATTTTGTTAAAATCATCTCTCAGACATGATCGATAAAACATGGTAAGACTGTTACAATAAGAATAAATCAAATAATCGGCATATATGTACCCATATGAATATATATATATATATATATATATATATATATATATATATATATATATATATATATATACACGATAAATAAGGAGTATTGCCGTATAATATTAATGAGTAAAAGATGATGAGTTCTCGGCAAAAGTAGGGCCACTATAATTAATACACAACCAATATATTAACCTTGTCTATATTTCGAACATGTTTACATTCTTCATCAGTACTCTGAAAAATAAATAAGTTTAAAACAAAGTGTTTTAACCAAAAAATTACATCTTACGGTTAACTAGGCTGAAGATGTAGCCAGACTGTACGCAGCAGTGAAAATAGATGGTAAAACAAATTTTAGAACTTACAGAACCAGATAATCTCATTGAAAACGCAATATAAAATATATAAAATAAAATCAGGTGTCACAACAATCATATGTTAAAGATACCGAACTGTCAGGAAACACAGACAAACGTCACTAAGGATCACAGAGTGTCAAGTGCAAAACTCTCTGTCAACTGTCACCACAAGTGAAAGAACACAAAACGTCAAACAGAACTCAGGAATTGTAGCTGAGCTTATCGAATTTTCTTCGAGAGTAGACAACTATAGATGCAACTGAGCCTAGCAATGTCTGTTTTTTATTAATGCTATTGCCATTAGCATTATTATGGCTAATTTCCAAAAATATTCTTTTCTGATAGCCACTAGCTATATCCAGGATTTTAAAATTATTGAAGTCAAAGTGATGTCCCATCTTTTACTCATTATATATATTATTATTATCATTATCATTATGTGCGTATAGACCCCGTTGGATCACGCAAAGCATCCTGATTCATCTAGTAGTGTTCTTTATTTTTTTTGAGTATATATACATATACTCAGTGCGATCTTCGAGATTTTTTATATTGATCTGCTTTAGAACTGTTTGGACCTCTTTTAGCCACTCTGCTCCGCATTTTTGGTATTCTGGACTGTTTCATTGTGTAGACATGTGCTCGTCGTTTTCTGATTTCTTTCGTTATCGTGTTTGTCTTTTGATACAGTTCATTCTGAGGTCTTTTCATTCGAATGCTGTTTCTTTGACTGGCCCGTAAATCTTTTTAAGAATTTTTCGTTCTTGTTTTTCTATTCTGATCTTCATTGATCTGTTGTAGATCTTTTTGGACGTCTTTTAGCCATTCTCTTCTGAATTTACTTTTCGAAATTATATCGAGTAGTTTCTTCGATATTCTGAACTGTTTCATTCTGTAGACATGTGTTTAGAACTTTGCTTGTCGTTTTCTGATTTCTGCCGTTATTGTATTTGTCTTTTGATACAGTTCATTCTGAGCTCTTTTCATCCAAATGCCGTTTCTATTTTTTTGCCCGTAAATCTTTTCGAGAATTTTTGATTCTTGTCCTTCTATTTCTCTAATTCTTGAATGACTTTCAATTACAATTGTTTCAGATGAGTACATTGATTCTGGAAGAATCGTTGTGTTACAGTGCCTCAATTTGGCGCCTCTCGCACTTTTTGTTGGAGTACGCCCACGTTAGCTTGTAGGCCGTTTGGAGCTTGGTAATTCTCTGTTCATTAGCGATTCGATTTGAACCTGAGGACTGTATAACTGCTCAGTTGCATAATGTTTTGTGATTAGAAGATTTATTTTTTGGTTTTCGTTCCATGTATTTGGTTTTATGATAAGAAATTTGTATCCCGGTTTTCTACGCAATCTTATGTAGTTTTTTACGGCGAGAATGGCTTCAGTTCTGTTGTCTGTGATGATAGTAATCTCGTCTGCAGATATTTCAGTCACCAAATGAAAAGACCTAATTTCACCAACGGTCGAATATATGTCTTCAAAATCTTAGAAGCAGTCTGAACCGAGAGCCGTTCAGGAACCTTTTCGAATAGATGCAGAGATGAGTTTACTTTTCTGCATATCTCATTTATATGAAGGGACCATGTATGTATGATATTGAGGCTCTGTAACGCCAAACTTCTTAATTCTGAGCGATAGTCGTTTCTAGAATGCGAGGAACTTCGAAAAACAATAGTCTTATAGCTTTGGAACGTTCAAATATGTGTCTTTACAGTTGAACACTTGAACTCTTCTACTTTGACAATTTATGCAGGAAAATAGAAAAGTCTCAGTATAATCACATCACCTGTCGTATAAAGACCCGGCACCATTAGAGTAAGCTCGTAGTCTGGCCTATTGATGCCATAAGGTATTCTAGTAGCTCTTATTTGAACACTTTCAATTAGAATTTTGTCATCTTATAGTAGATTTTCCACATTCAAAGTGATAAATAGTCGATATTCCGTAAAATTCGAAATATGCGAAGTACATTCGAGAAGCAACACTGCTACCATCTAGCGAACATAACTAACATCAAAATAAAAACGAAACGAAATCGAGACTCGTTCAATTAACCAAATATGACCTTAACAATTACCTTCAACATTTGCTGACAAACAATCGCAAATCCATTTCATTCCATCCATCCAATCGTCGAAAGAGATATCAGTTAGGTAAATCCTACCGCCGTGTGTACAAGCACACACAGAAAAATTGAAATAGAATATGGATAGTCGAAATATCGGACATAGTAGCCCACTTCCGGTTAATCAGAGTGATGAAATAACGAGAGCAATAACGTATAGCCGGAAACACTTTCCAGAATGCACAAAGGTTTATTAAAAATGCGTTTAGCGCTAGAGGCTTATTGATCGAAGAGTTTATATTATGAATTTTACTGCTTTAACAAGCAAGCCGCGGGTTGGGATTTTTAAATCCTGAATAAAGTACACATTGTTCAAAATGATGTTGACTTTTAGTTTTTGGTTAACACTGAAACTGTGGCGGAATTGAGTTATTCCGGAATATTTGAGATTTAGAATGTAAAAGGGGATGAAATACAACTACTACAAATACCGATGGATCAATTAAAATACCTGTTTTGTTGAAAAAAGTATGATTTAATGGGTCTGTCGTTCTGTGTTTTCAAAGGAAACATTGATTATTCGAAGTGCAATCATTTTTATTCAATTCAGTGGACCTTTAGTTTTTGTACATTTCCCAATATTTCATTAATTGTCATTAAGTTATTCAAGTTATAGACAAGCACTTCACTGGAGCTTGGACCTGAATTCTGGCAAACAAACAATAACAATTTACAACAACAATAATAATAATAATAAAATTTGTTGAATATAAACTTAAATTCAAACACTTGAACTTATTTATTGACTACATAGCATGACGCGTTTCGTCGTTACAAACGACTTCTTCAGAATATGCTTATGCTTACAGAATATATCTTATGCTTACAGAATGAGTTGTTATTCTATGAGCACCTGAAAAGTTGTCTGTAACGACGAAACGCGTCATGCTATGTAGTCAATAAAGTGGAAATCATAAATTCAATTGTTTAAATTTATGTTTATATTCCATTTTAATGGATTCACATCAAGTAAACGCCAACACTATTATATTAAATTTATAAAATTTGTTGAGAAACATTCCTTACATTGTAAAATTACATTCGTTCAATTGATCCAATAATTACAACTAAGAAGAATGCTCACAAAAGGACTGAATTCAGTTTATAGTCTGATCTTCCATTCGTCCCTCGAACAAAAATATTGATTCAAACAAAAATATTAGTTCAGTTTATATTAAATAATAAATTAAATTAAACGCTCGGCTTAATGTGTCATGATTATATTTAACAATATGAATTCGTCAACATGTTTCGAGCGTGAGCTCATTTTCAAGACTAAAAATATTTTGAGTCTTGAAAATGAGCTCTTATATAACTTGTAAAAACATTCATCGGAAAACCCTAAATAATATATTTATTGAATCTTTAATATTCAGCTGAAAACAATAGATTAAAGATTTAAAGTTGAAAATAAAATCGAAAATGTATACAGAATATATCATTCATAATTAGAAATATTTGATATATAGAATGCTTGAATTTATTGAATATAAATTGATTAAAAACTCTTGGCATGATTTAACAGCATTATAATAATTGCTTGACAATCTTTACGGAATATTACCCCATTTTTTAAAGTTTGAATGAAAAACGGAGGGGTAACACCCTGCGGCAACTTCCAAACTTCGATATAGATCTGTGAACTAAGCCAAGTGTTTTTTCAACTTTTAATTTATAATAAAATATGGCTAATCATCTAAATAAAATGTGTCTCCATCGAATTCTGAAATCAGCTATTTGAAAAGTCAGAAATTTCACATTTTGTTTTTCTTCAATATGAATTGAAATTGTTGCATATTAAATGCCATTCAATGGGTCACAATAATTGTGAAACTTCATGCTCAACTTGAAATATTTGAAAGCATCGTGATTTATAACTTATGAGAAATATACTTTTCTCATGTGAAAAAAATTGAATAATCGAAAATTTCAAATAAAATATAATTCTGCCAGAGCCGTAGAAATTGGGAACCAGTGACGTACCCTTGTCGTACGCCTCTGATAGTGCCAAGAAACGTTCATTCATATTTTAAATTAGATCATAATTCAGACGGATATTCAGTATCTCCATTTCAAGTCAAATATGACAGTAGGTCATACGTCAAATAGTTTTACTGTAACTTAGACGAAAGAAAAATTTCATCTACGTAGTAACCTAATTAGGTTTAATATTCACATTTTTAGATTCGAATTTTATAGTTGAAATATTCTCATTCAATAAATAAAACCTCCATAAATGAAACAGGTCACTTGATACGATCAGAATTTCTGTAATCAATCACAAATATGTTTGAAATTGTACTTTATGTTACGTTTATTTCAGTAACACGCATTATCCGCGAAACTGACAGAAAATCATGGCCATATGTTCGAGTGTATACAGTGGGCGTTGTGTTTATCCGAAGACAAAAAGCGATGAATGTACACGTTGAATGTTGATTAAATTTTTCCTGCCAGAATCAGCCCCTTTCCAAACCTTTCAGAACACGACATTTCGTTAAATTACTCATTAAATATTTAGGACTGGTTACATATTATACACAGGTTAACTGTTTCGAATTGTCACGCAAGACACTACTTTTGGCTGACGTAATCTGCGGTCAGGTGAATTTTTTATATAGAGTGGATATTCATTATGTTCCGATGATGGTTTTGTAGGGTGTGTCGAAACATTTTACAGAAGGCAGGAGGAAAATCGCACATAGTTTCAAGACGAATCTGTGCTATAAATTTCCTAGAATGTTGCTGATTATAAGAGATATAAATAGAATCAATCAAATATAATGAGCGAATTGAAGGTAATAATTCATTCAAAACTTTTAATATCTGATTGATGAACGGGGTCAAACAAAGTGTAGTACAAATATTTATACGTTTATTTGAGAAATCCACACACTTTACAAAACAATGTCTACAACGAGAGGCTGCTAATTCAATAGACTAATATTTGATAGGATAAACAAATTATACAATATTGAATTATATGCGGAGTCAATCAAACTCGTGAAAATAAAAGAAATAATAAATATATATCGATCTTAACGGTTACTAATCTACAAAAAACTGAAGCGTTCCATACACAATCCTATTATTTCGATGTTCGCTTCCTGTTAAAAAGTGTTGATAAAACACATTATAACAATAACAAGTTACATGATAATTTGAAGAATAGATCAATCTTTTCAGTATATTTTAAATTACATGTCATATAGGTAATACTTTCACCGAGTACTTCTTCAAATAAAATATAATCTCATTTTCTACTCATTTTGCTGATAATTTTTGCACTGATTATGAAGTTATATACAAAAAATTCAATGTTATAAAAATGATAATTTCTTCATTCCCAACAGGTTTAATGACCAATCACAGAAAATAACATTAAGCTGATTAATAGTTATATAACTGAATAAATAAAATGAAATAACACAAAGAATTCAATCTAAACTGAACAAATACTAAAAACTCAATAATCAAATGAAATATAACATAAAACTCAATCTAATTCACTCGAATTGATGATTGATGAGTCCGATACTTGGAGAAAATTAATAGACATAATGAAACAATATTTAGAATTTTCTCATAATTTAATACAAAAACGCAAGACGACGTTTTGAAGTACTACTTCTTTATCAAATGCTGGATTAATACTAGTGCTAGTATTAATCCAGCATTTGATAAAGACGTAGTACTTCGAAACGTCTTTATACGTATTCGTATTAAATTATGAGAAAATTCCAAATATTGTTTCATTAATTCACTCGATTTTAATCAATTTCCGTTGTTCATATAACTCCTAATAATAAATGCAATGAAGTCAAAGTGAATGTAATCAGCAACTGTATTAAATGTAGACTCCATAAATCAAATGGAAGATTCTATTAATGAGTAGGTCTTTGGAGTATCTAGTTGGAATTATTCTCTGATACGAGAATTTTGCCTAGGAACACGAAATTTCAAAGCGGACAAGAAAGGAGGACAATCAATATTGCTGTGCAGTAATTTGTGCAAGAATTTAGGTGAAAAAGTTTATCTCCTACCTTGCAGTGACATAAAACTGAATAGACTGAATAATTTGTCATGATTGACTTCTGTGTGAGGATAAACTCTATCCTCCTTCAAACTAAGAATTTCAAGAACCTTATCTGCATGGCCGCAAAATAGTTTTGATGGCAAGTATAAATAGAATACCATATCATGCTGCAATACTCGAAGTTGTTACGTATTAGAGCATTAAAAAAACTTATAAGTGTTAAAGAATTATTGAAATTTTGCCATTCCGTATAACCCATCCAAATAATGGTTGATTTTTTGAGCGTAGGTTTTTATTGAATCGAATAAAACATTCAATTTGCAACATATATTCGAAATTTTTATTGAAGTTGAAAACTTGATCTTTGCCATTTACATTTTGAAGATAATTGCATGTAAATATTGTACGCGGCTCCGTATCAAATGGTCCATCCGGAAGGTGCAATATTGCGTCACTTTTTCGAGCATTTTGGCCGATATCCCACAAATTACGCGTGTTATGTTATCCTGTAAGGCTTCAATCGTGTCTCAGTATTTAGCAGAAAGTATTTCAATTGGAAATTGGACACAGAATTGCGTATCAATGCTATTCGTGGTAATTTAACGAATGAATTGCCACACAAAACTTACAAAATGTTTTTGTTGGGCACTCTTCATCTTATAAACTGAAATTTTTTTTCTGTGTCTAGAAACAATTCGATTTAATTCTCGACAAAATAAGTAACTTGTATTCAAATGAACTGAACTAAATCCTGCTTTACTAGATTGTAAAAAGCCAAAAACAATACAATAATTTCATATACTCGAACTTGACCTGCTTCTTCAACAAGTAAGAAGGTGCAAAATTATAAAACACTATTCATAGTAGTAGCTCATTTGTGAGATGAAAAAACTTTAAAAGAATAAGTGCTTAAGAATGTTACCTTATTTTCTACATTATAATTTGTTCATTCAACTTCGAATTAGAAAGATAAATAAACGAAAAATGTAAAACTTCGTATTCGATATATGGATAGTTTTCCATGAAATTCCCACTGCTTATCTAAAATATCCTCTATATCTAAAAATCGACCTAGAAGTCGATAATATTGAAATAAAATTAGATCTGGCGCCTTAAATAGTATTGCGATACGACTCGAAACTTGTTTCTGATTTGAATCATATTTTTAAACACTTGACTGTAGATAAATAATTGATTGAATATTCGCTGATCTCTTGGTGGAATATCATTTATATTGAAAGAAAACTCTTTTCTCAAAGTTCACAAAATCTTATAAATTCCTTGACAATTGTTTCGGGTAGTTACCCCATTTTCAAGAGCTAAACTGAATTTAACTTTCGAAAATGGGATTACACCCCGAAACAATTGTTAAATCTCAATATCATTTTTTGGAACAACGCCGAAAGTCCACGTATGGCAATAAATGTTGAAATGCCAATCAATGCAATGTCACGATTTGTAACTTCCAGAACGATGTTTTGCCTTCAAAATTACTCCTATGTGAAAATTACCGATATCTCACTGAAATTAAATGATAGGGAAACACTTCAAACAGCAAACTCATTCAAAATGTGCACTATATGGTATTTTTCCTAGTATTAAATAAAGAATTGAAGTTATTTTTAGAACTGATTACCAAAAAAACTGATGAAAATAATTTCGAATGTTTCGTATTTTGAGAAATAAATAACAAAACATATTCAACTTTTACCTAAAACTGTACTTTATAGGTAGGGTGCTTGCCAGCCAAACAGAAGATCTGGTTTCAAATCCCGGGTAAGATACCGACGTTTGTGCACTAAAATGAAATTTAGTGAATATAAAAATTTGAGTTATCAGATGGGTATAGGAATTATGAGCCCATAAAATCAAATTAAAAAAAATAGCGAATAATATTTTCTCAACATTTGTGAAAACATTTAAACATTAATTCTGCTTCAGGATTCTAGAATCATTAAATTGTATTTTGAAATCTATTTCTAACAGAAAACTATTTGCTCAAAGAGTCATTCTTAAGAAAGGATAAAGTACTACATACTTAGATCTAGCTAAGTATTTAAAGCTCTTATTTAATTCATAATTGTTCTTTTATCTATTTATTCATCTATTTTTATTATATATATATATATATATATATATATATATATATATATATATATATATATATAAATGACAAAAAAAAAAACGTTTACCAAATCTCCAAACCCGGAGAGTTCATGGAAGCCTAGCAGTGGAGACTTCCTTTGCAGGTGTGTTCTTTTGTTGTGGATTCCATCTCCAGGTTCGTACCTTGAACTTGGCTACGCCGTTCTGAGGAGAGCCAATAAGCTCGAAACACGTGTCAACGGTTGCTTCCAATTGAGTTGCGGGCTATACCGATAATTGTGTTTTTTTTGTCATTTATACTTTTCACCGCAAGAAACTTCTTCATTCTTTATTTACTTAGTCGGTTGAAGACTCCGTAAAGGATAAATAGTCGCCACATTGGCGATACGTTGACCAAATCTCCAAACCCGGAGAGTTCACGTGGAAGCCTAGCAGTGGAGACTTCCTTTGCAGGTGTGTTCTTTTGTTGTGGATTCCATCTCCAGGTTCGTACACCTTGAACTTGGCTACGCCGTTCTGAGGAGAGCCATTAAGCTCGAAACACGTGTCAACGGTTGCTTCCAATTGAGTTGCGGGCTATACCGATAATTGTGTTTTTTTTGTCATTTATACTTTTCACCGCAAGAAACTTCTTCATTCTTTATATATATATATATATATATATATATATATATATATATATATATATATTATTATTATATATTCTTATTATCATAACCCTACATTATATTATTAGGTGAATTGATGAAATGAATAGTACGACAGGGGGCACTATTTATTTTATTGAGTAGAATTTGTTATCTCTCCAAGTTCTGGTGAAGCTAATTTGACCAAGTAAACAATAATACTATTCAAACATTTAACCAGAAACACCAAGTCAAATATAATTCTTCTGTAGGCGAACAGTGTATAATGCCTAATTGCGTGCCAAATAATATTTTGGAGCAATTGGTACGAGAAAGGAAAACCTAAAGCAGAAATTGAAATTTTCCATATTTGAATTAGAAGAAGAGAATATCAATGTATTTTTTGAAATTGAACATTCTTTCTTCGAGGAACTGAACACAGAATAAAAATTAAGCAATGATTATTTATTGGAAAATTATTAGTAGCACTTAATATCTCGAAATCGTTAATAATAAACCGATTGGTAGATTCAAAGTCTATGAAATACTAATTCATCACATCGAGTGATATGTCCGTCCGTGTGTGAAATCCTTTAATTAACGAAAGCGATATTGGCTCAATTCGAACTATTTGTCGTTCGATTCTATTTGTTGAGTACTTACTTTGTATCAACGTTAGCTGAAAATATAAGTTATTTGGGTAGTTAATTGTTCGTTAATTGCATTGGCATACAGAAGTTCAGATATTATCTAAATAAATTTGTTTGTTCTCAACTCTAGTTTTGTTTACACGAATTATTTATTGTTTATAAATTTTGATACTGATTGTTTGCAAGCTTTATTATTTTAGTGATCGTTGTCCTTCCGATGAAGATAATATCCGGTTTATATTGATTTAAATACAGTGAAATTTGTTTGTAGAATAAGTTTTGCGTGATTAATTAGATGAACTCTGGACGGAATGGATTGTGTAATTTGATGAAGATAACAGATTTATAATAAAACAATTGTTAAACAAAGATTTACACATATATTAAAAAGAATACTGCATGACGTACGTTTCGATGAGATTCACCTTTTTCAAATGCTACGTGCAGACTAATGACATTTCTCGAATACATACAATAGATAAACTTAAATTATGAATATAGAGAAAACAGGTAGATAACAGGTAGAAGGGATCAATTCATAAGGAACTACTATATAGTAAAATAAGTAATTTTGAAAAGATTGAGAAGGGGGCTTGAGGTATGATATATTTGGCTGTTCAAAAGGTTGCCAGAATATTTGTATTTATTAATTTGAAGTGATTTTAACAAATTAAGCTTCATTCCCTTGTTTGCGGTATTCAAAATTTCAAAATCGGAATTGAATATATGATTTTCATTAATCAAATCATTTGCATAATGTGAATCTGTCTTCTGATTATCAAAAGCTACGTTTATGTTCAGAAATTCTTATTTGAAAACTTCTAAACGATCTACCAATATAAAACTTATCACAACTACTACAGTTAATTTTATATAATCCTGATTTTTTATTTTTGTTGACCTTAGATTTGTTATTTTTGATATGTTTTCCTAAGTTATTTCCAGTACGGTAAGCAATGTTGATGTTATACTTAAAAAGAAGAGATTTGAGTTTTTCACTGGACTTACCGATGTATGTAAGACTGTTATAGCTGATATTGTTTTTGACTAGGGGATAAACCAAACCAATCGCCTTTTTGAAGTTTTTCTTTAATATCATATTATCTATTATTTCAGAATTATAATTATTATTCAAGGCTATTTGCTTGATTAAATTTTTCTCGGTGTTGAAATTGGTTCTAGAAAGAGGAATATTTACTAATCGATGTATCATACTATTGAAAGCTGCCATTTTGTGTTGAAATGGATGCATGGAAATATTATGAAATTTATTAAGAATTTCTGAACATAAACGTAGCTTTGATAATCAGAAGACAGATTCATATTATGCAAATCATTTGATTAATGAAAATCATATATTCAATTCCGATTTTGAAATTTTGAATACCGCAAACAAGGGAATGAAGCTCAATTTGTTAGAATCGCTTCAAATGAAAATAAATACAAATATTCTGGCAACCTTTTGAACAGCAAATTTTATTTAATTGGCAAATAATTGATATAGATTAGGAATGGGAGTGGGCCCAGGATACTCCCTTGAGATACTCCCATTTTAACTTTCTTTTCGAGTGAAGTATAAACTTCTGTGTTTATACTTCACTACGAAAAAAAAATTTCGATAATCGAATATGCATGTTCAAAATTCACCCCTTCTCTCGAACAGACCTCTTATTTTGAACATGCATATTCGATTATCGAAATTTTTTCTTCGATATGTTGGAACATATACTTTTCTCATATGTTGAAATTATGTGTAAAACATTTTGTGTGTTCTTCGATTTCCCTCTTTCAAAAAAAAAAATAGATCGAAGAGTCTATATTTAGTTTTTTGTTTAAATTGGAATTAAGAGCTCCTACGCACTTAAAAGTTGCACAAGCGCTATACAGAAAGCCTATAAGACGTTGATGACGATGAGACTCTTGGAGTTGCAACCACGTCAATAAAAGAAGAAAACATCGAAGAAGGTTAGAAAATGGTTTTGAAAGTCGTAGAATCATTATAAAAGAAGTTTCAGAGGCTCTTGGCATATCTATCTGCTCATGCCATGCAAGTTTGTTTCAGAATTGCTAAATTTTGAGCAAAAGCAACATCTCATTAGTATCGCTCAGGAAGTGTTGAATGAGATCAATCTCGTTAGATCAAACATTGCAATAATGAAACAGCATTGTATAAAAAAACAAAAATTGATTTTCACCTTCGAATCGTTGAGATGCACAGACATTCTTGTGGGCTGACGTGATCAAACATTTAATTTTCCATATATTGCAGCGACCTCTACATGCCACGACCAGTTTTATTGCGTTACTTCGGAGCTTAGTTTCGTACTTTATTACAGTGTGATTTTCGTATGTTTAAACTGTGTCAAGCCCATTGTTTGTATTAATGGTTTGAATGATTCGATTCTTACAGTAATATTCACAGTATTTTCGTCTCGCTTATTAGCGAAAACATTGGAATGGTAAATAAATCGCAGTTTTCCATTCCAGTTGAATAAGTGTATATGACGAGCATTATATACACAGTATAGGTTCTCGAAATGTGTATTCAATTTCATTAATTGAGTCAAATGAAATAGCGCGTTTTCGAATTCGTGAATAATTGTTCGTAATACAGAGATGGAAGGCAATAATTGAAGCAAACCTCAACGAAATTTCAATTACTCGAAAAATCGAAGTATAAACAAAATGTTAATTGTCAATTGTCAATTGAAAGTTAGTTTATAATCAAACTTAAAGATAATTATATAATAGGTACTCTCATCAGATGAGTGAATTTATATAGGTATATTTTCTGGATCAGAACATTGAAACATATCCTGGAATTTGATTTCCTGGTTTACCATCAGTTTTTCTAGAGATTTTCTGTTGGCTAAGAATATAATATATTTCCCAAGCAGTATTTCCTCCAAAATATTTTTTATTTACATACAAAAAGACAAGATGCCAGATCTTTAATTAAATACCTCTCTCATTGTTTAAAATATTTTTCTAAGATCACGCTTAAATATCTTAATACTAGTACTAGTTTTCAAAATACTTGGTAAATTATTGAAAGCCTTGAATCCGTCATAGTATATGCTTTTTTTAGATTCAGAAAGCTTACAACTTTGGATATATCAGTATTTCTAGTATTACACTCATGCACATGACATGTTATGTTACATTTTTTCATTACATTACATGGAAACAACTTATTTTTTATTTTGAGTATTAATATAAATAGAGTGAAATGTATTCTATGTCTAAACAGAAATTAGTTCCAAAGAGTTCAACATAATTTTAACAGGGGTATACCTATTTTATTTTAGAATTGTTCGCATGTCTCTATTCTGTAACTTTTGGAATTGTTGAATTTTGTCTTTAGTCAAACCAAATAAAAAAGTGGGGCAATATTCAAAATGTGACATTATTATTGATTTGAAGAACAATAATTTCATAAAATGTCAACAGATTTTTTCCTATTCTTTTCCAACAATTGATGTTTTTAGAGATTTTAGATGGTATGAAATCAAAATTATCTATTGAACTCAATTTTTCGTCTAACATAATGCCTAAATATTTTACGGTTTCCAGTCTTCTAACTTTTGTTCATTAATATTTATAATTATATCCTCATTTTTATTGATTTCAAGGAGTTTACTAGTACCTAAGACTATGAAGTTAGATTTTCGCACATTTAGGGATAAGCTATTGTCACACAACCATTCATTAATTGCAGAAAGGTGTCTATTGATCCCCTCTGTCATACTCTTAACATCTTTGCCACATATATAGAGCATACTATCATCAGCGAATAAACATATAGAACATTTTTTCACATGAGAGACAATATCGTTTATCCGTAAGGAGAACAACAACGGACCTAAGACAGATCCTTGAGGTACGCCTACATCCAATTTTGTGCTATCCGATATCATGTCATTAAATTAACTTTTTGTGTTTGCGAATTCGAGTAAGATCCGAACCAATCTTTCACTACTCTTCACTCAAATTTATCATATAATTCTAATACCTGTTTTTTTATTACTAATTCTAAAATGTTCTCATAAGGTGGTATTAATTTTGTAGGTCGAAATTGCTCTATTTTAACAGTATTGCATATTTTTGGCACAGGTATTATTGATGAACATTTCCAATCTTTTGGAAATACTCCATGTGTCAATGATGTGTTAACTAAATCTAAAAATCTATTCAAGAAATGTCAAAAGCATCGTTCAGTAACTTGACTGTTACTTCATCTTCGCAACTACCTCTATTTTTCAAACTTCTAACGATATTTTTTAAATACTTCCTTTTTACCTTCTCAAAATTACGCATTTTCGCCATTTTTGGTATAGATGGTATGACATATTCGTAGTCATGTATCGGAGTTATAGTATTAATTATTTGGTGTACACTATCTACAAAGTAAAGATTGAAACTCCGAGCAATATCTTTATCCTCTCGTACCATTTCGTTATTAACCACAATTTCAAAATATTTTAAAAAATAGATAGGACATTTTTAAAACGCATTGAATTCAAATTGAGTCTACCCTCGTAAGATGAACATTATAACAAAGTGAAGGACCAAATTAATTTGCGATCTTTGGAATTACCCAGAAAAACCTTCGACATAAAGGCAGTTTATACCTCAATTGTGGAAAAATGTTAGTGATTTTAAATACTTATTAGTCAAATTAGGTCTTAATTACAATCCTGTAATACTTAAATCAAGACAATTTTGTCGAACTGTAAATGGTAATTGTAGCTGTGAATTATAATTATAATAATTTACACTTAATTATACTCCTAATGACCTTTAATAAAAGCAATACGACCAGCAAATGACTGCGAAGTTGACTTTTTCTGATTATTTCTTTCTCCATCGAAGCATATTTCGTATCACAGCAGTCGAATTAGAGTATGAAGAAAAATCTGTTACAATAACAGTTACTTGATGTTGCTCAAATATTGTAATTAGTTGCAGTGGGAAATGATTGTAGATATATTCAAATTCTATTGTTGCTAAACCTATTGTTTATTATTTAATTAGTTTGTTTGTGTGGATTTAAAATCCACATGATATATGATCTTCAATTGTTGTTGTTGATAATTTTTTCAGTTAATTTTTTTTTATTTACGCGTAATTGGTTACAAAAATGGTGAAATGGTTTTACCGTATATTCAATCAATTCATTTAATGAAATCAAAGCAGAGCCTGAACATGAAGTTCAAAGGAATGAACAACATATATATATATATATATATATATATATATATATATATATATATATATATATATATATATATATATATATATATATTTCTTGAAATTGATTTATTGCCTGTTTAAGATATTTTCCAATTTTCAATATTATTACAAAAATAGAAAAAGGAATTTCCAAATTACCTACTGAAAATCAAAACTCAATTCGACTGAAGGTAACTAATACAATTGAATCATACCATAATAATTTTCAAAATATAAAAAATACATCTGAAAATAAACTTCTGATGAAAAATTTAAATAAAACAAAATCATTCATAAAATCTAATCCACAATTAACTATAACAAAATCCGATAAGGGAAATAAAACAGTCATTCTAGAAACTATTGAATATGAACAAAAAATTAACGAAATGCTTAGTGATACAATTACGTATAAAAAAATTAAGAGAGATCTAACAAAAACTTTACAGAATGAAACTAACAAACTAATAAAAAAATGGGAAACAAATAATTTTATATCACCAAAAACATCTAAAGAGTTAATACAACATAATAGTTTACCACCCAAATTTTATGGTTTACCTAAAATACATAAAAATAATATTACATTAAGACCAATTGTTTCATATATTCAATCTCCTCTATATAATCTTTCTAAATTTCTTTCTTCAATTTTAAAAAATGTAATAAATCAAAATCAATTTTATATCAAGAACTCTTATCATTTAGTGGATAATCTAAAAAATTTACAACTTAATGAAAATCATAAATTATATTCTTTAGATGTAATCTCACTATATACTAATATACCTAATGCAATCGTTCCAAACATAATAAATCTAAAATGGAATATTTTAAAAAATTTCACTTGTATTCCAAAAAATGAATTCATTTAAGCAGTAAAATTCACTTTAGGAACAAATTTTTTTCAATATAAAAATTAATTTTATCAACAACTAGATGGTGTCGCAATGGGCAGTCCAATATCGAGTGTTATTGCACAATTAGTAATGGAGTTTTTAGAAGCAAATATACTAAAAGATTTAGAAGAAAATATCTTATTATATAAAAGATATGTTGATGATTGTTTAATAATAGCAGATAAAGATCAAATTAATAATATACTAGAACGTTTCAATAGTTTTCATAATAAATTACAATTCACAGTTGAAGAAGAAAAAGATGAAAAATTAAATTTTCTTGATATAACAATTATAAGGAAAGATAACAAAATTTTTACAAGATGGTACAGAAAAGAAATAAATTCGCAACGAACCATAAATTATATGAGTAATCATCACTATTCCCAGAAAAAAGGTATAATAATTAATTTTATAGATAGATCACTAAAATTAACATCATCATGTTAACGACATGAAACACTTGAAGAAGTTCGTAATCTTCTCATGAAAAATAATTACCCATTAAATTTAATCAACAAAATCATGAAAAAGAGAATTCATAAATTATATAATACTTTACATTCAAAAAGAAATAAATCTAACGAAAATAATTACATTCCCTTACCATATATTCCAAAATTAAGTACAAACATAGCTAAAATATTAAAACCTTATAATTTAAGAATAGCAAATACTGCCAAAAATCAAATCGAAGAAATATATACAAAATTAAAAAGTAAAACTGTAACTCAGAGAAAAACTCATACAGTTTATAATATTCCGTGTAACAATTGCAATAAAAGCTATATCGGGCAAACAGCACAAAATCTCGAAGAAAGAATCAAAGCGCATAAATACGCAAAAACTCAAATCACAGCCTTACATAAACATAAAATAACAGAAAAACATGATTTTGATTACAAAAATACAAAAATTTTGACAACTGAAAGGGACAAAAAAAGTAGAGAAATTTTAGAAATGCTACACATTCGTAAAAATTTAGAAAACACAGTAAATGAAAAAACAGACATTAAACATCTTAATTCTATCTACAACAACTTAATAAACCTAACAAATAACACTCGTTATATAAACACACGACAATCACCAAACATCACATCTCAAAACTCATTTTTTCCAGATCTACCTTCAATTTCACACACATAAACCAACAATATACATATTCTGGATAAGTATATAAAAAACTATATGTAATTTTATATATGTAAATATGAATCACATTTATTAGAACACCTGGCTTACCATGAGTTTTTCAGAGGTTTCCTCATGGTGAAGAAGACTAAAACTTCCGAAGCGAATGCTAAGCCAAAAATATTTCTCTGATAATGAAAATCAATAAGTGAAGATACAAAAAAACTAATTTGATTTTTCTAAAAAATAAGTTTGACATTTCATATCTGTAGTAACTCATAAATTCAATTATTCATTAGTTTTGACAAAGTTGTAATATAACAACGAAACGTCAACAAAAATAAACTTTTTCATATCAAAAAAAGCCTGTTATTGCTAAAAACTTCAAAAAAAAAAAATATATATATATATATATATATATATATATATATATATATATATATATATATATATATATAAGAAAATGAGCACATTCATTCGAAAAATTCAAATTAATCAAGAGAATGTTATAGTAGAGCTAGATATGTGAATGTGTACGATGTGATGTCTCCATCATACTTCAAGGGATAAATGTTAGAGAAATATTGAAATCGATGCAACACCTGATGGAAGTGCGAATTATTCTTAAATATTTCATTCAGTGCCATAAGCACAAAAAATTTCATTTCCTATATATATATATATATATATATATATATATATATATATATATATATATATATATATATATATATATATATCTGTATATCGGCCCAATGGATTAACGACTAGAAAATAGTGTTTTTCTTACCATCCTCACTTTGGAATGGATTTAAGGCAAGTTCTCGAAGGCCATACAAATTCAAACGAAAATTAATATAACTTCACTAAGCTTAAATAAAACTTATTCACTATGAATCTAAAAACAAGACTCACAAGTACAAATATCATTCTCGATTGTTTGAAACCATCGATGCGTTTTTCCATTCTTCTGAATTATAATATTGCGTTACGTGTCCACTCCAAAGGAACGATTTAGGATTCACAGAGTAACTCGTTTGTGAAAATCCCTTTGCTTCAAATCTCTGGTGTAAATAGTTCTCATTAAAACAAATTAAATATAGGCACGTTTCTAATAATCCCAAGAACCAACACGGTTTTCAATTATCTTTACCCCACGCGTGTCCAAAGATCGAAGTAACTCTCCCATAAAAATCAAAACATTGGCAATCGTTCGTCGTGGAACTCTCCCATATTGCGAGCGGGCAAACTCGAACCTGCCCTTATTCCACAGGGTGCCCTAGCTTCGTCCTAAGGGACACCAGTTAGTAGACGATGATTCAACTCCTTTCGAGGGCCTTGTCAACAGTTTATTGAATCGTATGCGAATATCAACGTTATTCACTTCAGTTTTTTTGTTGGTTCATGCATAATAATCAATGAAAATGATTGTCGATTACTTCAGTTCATTTTTGGAATGTAAATTATACTATTGGTGTACTTTGCGATTTTTCTGAGCTGCGAACAGAACTGAAGAGACATGTTCGATTACATTCGACTCAAAATGCGGAAGATGCACGAACTATCGATAATTTCAAGAAGATATTTGACTTTTTAGAATGAGAAAAGTATTCAAAGTTCATTCAACCGAATATCGCAAATGAGAATTCAGAGCAAATTATTACAACTTTCAATTGAAATCGAAGACAATTGATTTAGGAATTATCGAACGTGTAGAAATGAACGAAAATTCTTTGAATGATCACACCAGAATATCACAAATGAAAATTGAGAAAGAATTATTTGAAACTATTTATCAAAATCGATGTATATTTATGATCAAATGTGAAAATATGCTGAGATTCAAGTGAATCAAACCTGTAGACTTTCTAAATCAATAATTATGCAAGAAAAAAAGCTTGAACAACAAAATATCGAAAAAAAAAGATTCAATGGAAAAAATCAAGATATTAGAATAATAATAATAATATGTATTTAGCTGAAGCTATACAAGAAATCTATATATTTTGAACTGTCAATTTTTAATTATATACATATCTCATTATTTAAAATATACTTTCTAGGATCACGCTTTACTCTTAATACTAGTACTAGTTTTCAATATAATTGGTCTAGTATCAAGATATTAGAATAATAATAATAATAATATGTATTTAGCTGAAGCTATACAAGAAATCTACATATTTTGAACTGTCAATTTTTAATTATATACATATCTGATTATTTAAAATATACTTTCTAGGATCACGCTTAACTCTTAATACTAGTACTATTTTTCAATATAATTGGTAAATTATTGAAAGCTTTAAATCCTTCATAGTATATGCTATTTTTAGATTTAGCGAGTTTACAATTTTGGATATAAAAGCTATCAGTTTTTCTAGTATTATACCCATGCACATCACTGACATATGTAACATTTTTTATTACATTACGTGGAAGCAACTGCTTTTTGATTTTAAATATGAAATATATATATGAAGGAATTTCGACTATTACTAAATATAAGCAGCTATATAATCTATGTTTTCTACTACCACTTAAGAATATGGAAGTTTATAGAGCTGTATGCAATCATATCAGATCAATCATGTTGGAGATTTAATATTGACGTGGCGTTTTTGAGAATCGATAGCTTTTTGCTTCTTATTGTAAAATTTTATACCTTTCATTTTATAATTCTCACTGTATCATAAAATAATAATGAAATCTTTAAGCTATTTTATTTATTTATGTTTTCATATTTTATATTATCATATCCTTCAATATACTCGTATTATATAATTATTGAGTCATTGATAAGTTATTATATATTTTTAGTTATTAGTGTATATGTATAATTAAGATGTCATGTAACCGTTGACTAATGATGTTTATCAAGGCCAAATTCTTTAAAAAAAATTATATGATGCAAAGAGTATTCTGTGTTTTACAGACATTAGTTTCAAAGAATTCAGAATAATTTTAACAGGGGTATACCTATTGCACTTTAAAATGGTTCTCATGGCTCTATTCTGTAACTTTCGTAATTTTCGAATTTTTTCTTAGTCAAACCAAATAACAATGTGGAGCAATATTCGAAATGTGGCATTATTATTGATTGGAACAACAATAATTTCACATATGTCGATAGGTTTTTTCCGAAAAATTGATTTTTTCAGAGATTTCAGATGATATGAAATCAACATGATCATTGAAACTCAATTTTTCGCTTAACATAATGCCTAAATATTTTACTGTTTCCACTCTTCTGATTTTTGATCATTAATCTTTATAGTTATATCCTCATTTTTATTGGTTTAAAGGGTTTTACTTGTACCCAAAACTATGAAGTTTGATTTTTGTTCACTCAACACACCCAACTTCACCAAGCAGGGCATGTATTCGACACAGACAAAATTGTGTCAGCAATTTTAAATCAAAGCAAACTGTTTTGCCGAGATCGTTGACGAAGGCAAGGAAACACAGAAGGGCCAGTACTGGGCCCTGTGGAACTCCCATCTCCGCCATCGCACATTGAGAAAATCCTTGAAGTATCAAAAGCAAAGCCATCTAATAGTAATTCAGTATTTTTCACTTGTGGCCTGTTATATATGAGGAAGTTGAGGAATAAATTAATTCGAATTATTTAAGAAAAAGACAAGTATTCGAAAATAGAAATACCAGAATGATACAAGAACAAACGTAGAGGAGAAGATATGAAATGTAGGAGTTGAGTGATCACAAGAGATAAATACATATAACAGAAAAATCAGAGATGAAACGTGTTATAATAATAAAGAAAAAGTCTGCTTGGATGGAGCTGCTATTTTGATAGGATGTATAACAGATTTAAAACAGTTTAGGGAAGTAAAGTTGCATGAAGAAAGCACAAACATTTTTTTCATTGAATAATTGGGTAGGCTGTATTGCTACTTGTTAAAAGACAGGAACAATATATTAGCATTTCATATATTCATGTGAAAGAATACCATTTGCTGCGGAGTTTTCTTCACTGTTCACTATTTTAATTTCTGACCATGAAATACTATAATCAACATAATGATTAGTTATATTGTTACTTCTTGTTCTTTCGAATTTATCGAACACTTGATGACGGATATTAAGCTCGAAACGAATGTCTTGAACAATTTACAGCCAAGCGTTTTTTATTATATTAATATACATTCAACACTGTTGAAAAGAAGGGAATCTGCTCATCCGATTTCGAATTTTAAGACAACGGAAATCTATCGAAAAATAATATCGATGATTGGAATGTCACTTCCAATCAAAGTGAAAATTCCTATTTAGAGATCAAAATTTTTTTACCATGATAGCTCTACATATCAACATCAGTTCAAACAATGACTTAAGACAATGAGACGTATTTCAAGACACCTTCCTCGATTCAAATCTCTTTTCATTCACAACGAAGCCGAAGAAGTAGCAATAACAGATTGGAGTCGCCCTTGCACCCTTAGGCTTTAGCTCGTACTAACCGAACATTTAATATTGGATGAGAGAACGAGCCGCTACCCTTGATTGTAAGGGTGGTTCGTACCCAGGGGGCGCAATCATACTTAAGCCGACAATTGTGTGTTCATTAGACTGCCCTGGGCGTAAATCTGGCCAATACAAATTATATTCATCCCTGATCACTCAGATCTTGTATGTATGAAAGAGTTTTTGTATTGTATAGGGGTTGTACGAAATTGATTGTAACAATATCCCGTCAAATTTATTGTAGACACAATTTTGACCAATTTAAATTTGGGAGAGTGAATTTCATTGCGGTTTTCATCAAAAGGTGAATGTTCAGTTAGATCATACGAAAGAATTACAATAATGTGTCCTAAAAATGTGTCGTATCACTGAAGATGTCTTTTCCTTTTCATCTTCTAACTCTAGTAGTCATTCAGTGATAGACATTGGTATCCCCCATAGCATTCTTCAAAGGTCGTGGGTTCAGAGTGTTAGTGGTATCTCTATTTCGTTTGTTGATATGTGGCCTGAAATCCAACAGCTCTTTGTCACAGTTTCACAGTGACACATCAAAACAGATCTTAGAATCCTTTTCAAAACCTCTTAGAATCTTAGATCTTGATGTGTTACTAGCTCCCTTAGAATCGACCAAAGCATTGATTTTGCGTTGTTTTCCTTTCTGGCACATGAAGGAATTGCATTTGGATACATGCTTTAGTTATCCAAATGTTGCCTTTTCCAATTCGATTCTGATAAATACTTACCATGAATACCACTGGAATAATGGATTGTGTGGTTCAGATAGAGATACAGTTTGTAATCATAATATTACATTCGCAAAATTCAACAATTAGTTGAGAAAAAGATTTATAATTCAGCTAAACAAATTCCATCATATATTTTTTTATTTAATTATGTTGTTCACTTTATTAATATAATAAAGATGATCACTTCAATGAAGAGCACTGATAACACCAACAAATAAAGGATAGTCAATGGCAAATTTTCCCAAGCCAACAGTGAACCACATAAAATGAATGCCTAAATGCATTATATATAACTTCATGAGGTAAATGTTGTCAAAACAAATCACCACTCCACTTGATGAACAAAACAACACGGTATTTGTCGCAAAACAACAGAAGTCTCGCAGGATTCTTACAAAGTAATGAACTGTCTGGTGTCAAGATTTCACTTATGACCACTTCGCATCCGTTTAGTGTTGATGCTGAAGAAAATCTTGTCTATTGTATTTTATCAAAACTTATTCAAAATATTTGGATATCCTGCTTCTATAAAATAAGTGACTTTCAGTTTTAGGGGGACTATAACAGCATAACTATCAAACACTATTTTCGTATTTCAATGCGTAGGTACCGGTTTCATATATCTTATTTGAGTGAACCAACTCCACTCTCTAATTTTTTATATAATAAATGGTCATTCAAACAAGAAATATTAAGTAGACTCAATCAGAAATGGAAAATCTGGTATATTATAGGTTTTGATTTTTCATTTATCACAATAGATAGGTAGATAGATAAATAGCAGATATATTTCTTTGAAAGTGTCGAGTACAAGTGCTACAACAGTAAAGAAACAAAGTCAACAAGAAAACAGTGCATCAATACATAATTCATAATAATAATATTAAATCATATGTAATTTAGATATTCATCGGTTGTGTAGGCTTCAGTTTCAATTAATTTTCGCTTCAACTCATTTTTGAATGCGATTGGATTCATATTCTTTACGTTTTCCGGCAATTTGTTGTAATATATAGAAGAATAAAATGGACTTTTTTCGTGAAGGCTAAGCTGATGTTTTGGTAAGTTATAATGTTGTCTCCGGGTGGTGTACCTGCTTTTGCGATGGTATGCAATATGCCGATTTTCGCGCAGAAATACCACCACCTCAAAAACATACAGAGCAACGACTGTAAGTGTATTTTGTCTCCTAAATGTACCTCTGCATGTTTCTCTGGGGGACATGAAAAGAATTATCTAATGGCTCTCTTTTGCAGTCTAAGCAATGATAGCATGTCTGATAAGTGACTCCATATTTGTACGATACACCATCCGGAGCAAATTTTGGTTAACGAACTTCCTGAGTACGCACTATCGTTAGTATTGGTTAATTTATTGATGGAATCAATTTTAGGAGAGGAATGTTTAGTTTGGAACACTATCATATTAGTTTTTGAATGGTTTATCTTCATGCCGTTGGTAGTAAACCATTCCTCAGCTGTTTTCATGAGGATGTTTGCCTCATGAACCATCGATTGCAGGTTGCTTGATTCGATTATTATATTTGTGTCATTTGCGTAACTTGCAAGTCGGCAAATTGAATTAATTGCATTTACCAGATCATTGGTGTAGATAACAAATAAGAGAGGCCCAAGTATGCTTCCTTAAGGAACTCCCATATTCACTCGCATAGGATCAGACAAGTACCTGCAGTCATCTCTTATAATTTTTACAATCTGGATACGATTCAATAAATATGAAGTTAGCCATTCCGGGGGAATTCCTCTTATACCCAACCGCTCCATTTTTGTCAACAGAATGTCATGCACCACTATATTGAGGTATGTAAGAGGTGTAGGTAAGTTATTATCCTATGCAACAATACATGTACCACAGCCATTGAGGAATTGACTCTATATGACATTTGTCTAATGAAAAGAACACAAATACCCACTATGAGGTTTATTGAAATGAAGAAAGGAATATTGAAAGAAAAATTTTCTCATTCTTTTTTCTCTCTTGGACACTCTTCTATTTTTTTTCATGTCGATATTTCTTCGACAATATGCCTGTATTTCTTAGTAACATTTAAAAAATGCTTATTTAACAGCTCTGAAAAATTTTGGGAATGATAATACGTAGTTTAGTTGAAAGTCACAATTCTGTTCACTTCAGAATTCCAGTTTCATTATGTTTTTGAGTCGACATTTGTGTCATTCACAAAGAACTAGTCTCTGATATATCGCACATTAATGAAATTAATCTTACCCTAAAATAAAAACCTCTCTAAACTTTTATTACGATGTCCATCATTTTTGTCGTTCACCCCCCGTATAATTCGCGTACAAAAGAAATAAAGAACGACTTACCACCCTCATCGAATTCGATAACAACCACCAACGTTTAGTCGGCTGTATTAAATGGGGTAAGCATCCCTTCACGGGAGCATTGACAGTTGCTGTCCGAGGATTTGAATAATCATTGTTTTGTGTTGGTCTTTTTATTGGATTTATCGGCATTTTTATATCGAGCATTATAGACTTACATTTATTTACACTTGCAATAGTGCACCTGCTGCTTTTTAGATGTTATGAATTCGTTCTCATGCTGGATTAGACGTGACAATTTGAAATCCCATTAGAACATCACACGTAATATAAATATTATTAGTATAAGCATTGCTACATCAATTAGCTTTGATAGTATCTGATATTTTTCATGTTTTAGTCTACTAAATTTTATTTAGTCTAATAAACAGATCCCTTTGAAATAAAAGCCAGTGTGTGACAGGGGGACAGACTTTCGCCAATCGTTTTCAATATTGTTTTAGAAAAGATCATTAGGGAATGGGAACTTCACGTGAAGGGCATACAAGTGGGTATCAAAAAAGAAAATCGAATAAATATCAAATGTCGCGCCTTTGCAGACGATATTGCTACCATCAATGAACTGAAGCCATTCTCGCCGTAGAAAAATTACCTGAAATAGCGTAGAAAACCGGGTTACAAATTTTTTATGATAAAAACCAATACATGGAAAGAAAACCAAAAAATAAGTCTTCTGTTACCACCAAACTTGGTGAAATTCTGCAAGTTGGCCATTTTGAATATCTCGGCGAAGTTATACAGTCCTCAGGTTTAAACCGAATCGCTAATGAACAGAGAATTACCAAGCTCCAAAGGGCCTGCAAGCTAACATGGGCGTACTATAACAAAAAGTGCATTTGAAGGGGCGTGAAATTGAGGCATTATAAAACAACGATTCTTCCACATGCAATCTGCTGAAACAATGGTTTTGACGGTCATTCAAACAGAAGAGAAATAGAAAAACAAGAAAGAAACTTTTTTTCAAAAAACTTGAAAGTATTTTTTTCATCAAATCAATTTGCACCTTTTTCACCATGCATGTTTTTTCTTCAATTACATATGAGAATGGTGATTTTTTTTGTTTTACTTCAGTTTGGTTTTCATTTTTTCGTTCATTCATTACTTTCAAGGCAAAGTTGGAATTTATCATCTCTCTTCTGGAGAAAACCCAAAGTTGTTAATTGTTTGATGTCAACGTTTACATAAATTATGAGCGTTTACATCTATGAGAAATTTTGATGGAAGACGTAACTTTGAAGATGATTTTCTTCTGGGGTTAACATTTTCGTCACTTTTCTTGTTACATGGTTTTGATATATTTGTTAATGTTTTTTTTGAACTATAAGAAATGTTGGCCAAAGTTGGATGCTTGACGGCTTAGGCCCACCAGAAAACTCCACAATTTTTTTCGGGTTGAATTGAAATAATCAATTTTTCAAGGAACTCAATACTAATAGTTTCTTAATAACTGAGATTAAATTCTCGCTCAAATCTTGGTGAAACATAATTAAACATTCAATCAAATTTAACCTTGGCTTAATGTTTCACGATTATATTCAACAATATCAATTCTTCAACATTTACGAATTGATATTGTTAAATATAATCGTGAAATATTATGCCAAGTGTTTTATGTAATCAAATAATAGGTATAACTCCTATTTACTAAATAATAAATAACTCCTTATTACAAATTATAAACATCACTGTAGTTCACATGAATATTCACTATCGTACTTATAATAGGTTATATCTCATTCTATTCAATTTTCGAGAATCTGTATATCTTTGAATCTGAATCTAAACAGTTCTGAAAAATTAGTAATAATAATATACTTTATTTAGCATACCTTCATCTGTTACAGGCCTCTAATTTCTATACAAAACTATTAAATAACATCTATAACATATTCTCTCAACTTTCTCTTAAATACTCTCATAATTTTTACACTCTCTTATGTGCAATGGCAAATCACTGAATTTTTTCGAACCTTTTAATTGACACTAGTTAATGTCCTTGTTAAATTATATTTCCGTATATAAAAATTTTGCCTATTTCTAGTTTCATAACAGTGATGATCTTCTACATTACTAGTACCTTCGAGTAAACATATGAAGTTCAATTTTATAATTAAATTCTAATGTACGGAACATAACTTTTTTTCACACTAATAATATTTAATATTTTTAGCATTCTATTTACTGATGTGTCTCTGCTACATTTCAAAATTATCTTCATGGCTGTATTTTGAGTTTTTTAAATTCGTTTAATTTATAATCTCCAGAGCCAAAAATCAGGTAGGGAAGATTTAGGTAGAGAAATGACAGAATTTCTTTCCCGAAAAGCAATCCTAGTGAATCTTTGGAATAATATAATCATTCATAATCAATTAGCCAGCTATAATAATGTCCAGATGTCCAGCTAAATTAATCTGATACTAAATTAGCCCTATCTAGTATTTTTGTAGGTATCCATTTGTCTATGAGTATAAGAAAAATATAATACACAATTGTGATTAGGTTTTCCGGTTGTACTGATTGAAATTCTTCTCTATATTTTATTTTTCTTAGTTGTAGTAATATCATGAACAAGTAACAAGTTATTTCTAATACATTTTTATCCCCATATATTTGGACAACTAGAATAATGACCACAATTTTCACTGGTATTTTCAGTTGTGCTGATTTCAAATCATAAAATTAAAAGAATAAATTAATTTCCCTTGAAGTTTCATCAATCTTCGATAAAAAAGTCAAAAGAATTCGAATATTGTTATTCCTGAATATCGGAATTAGTAGAATATAATCAATATAATTTCGATTGTTTTGTCCATTGTTGTGGTAGTTCAATATAAAAATGGCAAAAAACGTTGTTGTTTTTGTCATTTTTCAGATGAAATTGATTCAAAATAAGTAACGTCTTTCAACTTTCCTAGTTTGATATATATCTTCACATTTGTTATTTGTATTATTTTATATTTGTTGAATCTCTTTATTGTTTAATTATCATCATCTGTAATGAAGTCACAAAAACGTAATTGTAAATATAATAATAATAATAATGTATTTATTTAGCAGAATTGCTACATCATATTACAAAATATAGTAATAACAAGTTAATTTAAAATTAAAATAATGAAAAGTAAAATACTGTGAATGAAGTAAAGTACCAATATATGTAAATAATATAATATAGCAGAAAAACAAAAACATTATACTTAGCTCCTAACTAATATTACATGATAAACATCAATTAAAGTACTAGCAGAAACAAAGCCCAATTGAATTAGAGTAACTTTAAACTGTATTGAATTTGGTTGAGATGAACGCTCTCAAAAGTCTTTTGAATACTTTTAAACTTTCACAGTTTTTTTATATCTGCAGGAATTCCATTAAATTCAATTAAACCTTTATACAAAATAGATTTTAGCTTTTGTGTAGTGTTACATTTTCCAAGGATGAAGTCTGTTTTGAATCTCGTATTATAATTATGTACATCTGTAAATAATCGAACTCTATCACTAATGTAGGTTGGTAACATATTTCTTTTCAGTTTAAAAATGAACACTTTTACATTAAACACAACTCTTTGTCTAACAGATAACATGTTTAACACATTAAGCATGGATTTGACAGGTGTACACCTATTACATTTTAGTATAAATCTCATAGCCCTATTTTGTATTTTTTCTAATCGACTTATTTGATATTGAGGACAATTAAACAATAAGGTACAATATATATTTATAACAATAGTCAACAAAATAGATTTGCTTCTTTCGAATGGACTGATATTTTAATACTATGAATAAGTTTTATTTGAGAAGAAACCAAGAATATTAAATTATACAATGCTTCATTGCTATTTTCTTTAATTGAATCATAAAAAGGGCCATTCCTCCAGTTGCGCTATTCAAAAGTACCTGATGAAGTTTTAAAATACCCCAATGTATACAAAGTCAACGCCGATGTTCCCTATAGATCACCACCATAATATAAGCAAAGCAAACTTAAAATTGTATTAACCTTCACATTCATAGATACGTATACATACGTATGGTAACATCCCTGTGTCAATGTTTTCCATGCTAATGTTTGATTATCAGATTAAGCCAAGTATAGCAGGTTTGCAGTCATCATACATTAAACGATGTTGCTTCTGACATTTATGCCATTCATCATTTTTCCGTAAACAACGATGGTATCAGGAAATGCGATTTGTTCTGAATTTTGCAGGATTTAAGTATCTACTTGATGGTAATTCATTATCCGTGGTAAAGATCATTCAGGAGGTTGAAGAATGAATAAATATTTTAATATCTCAAAAGAAAACAATGGGACCCTTGGTCTTTGTAATCGATATGGAAAAAATGAGTATTGATAAAATATATATAATTATTTCGATGGTCGATCAAGCTCACATTCTTCGTTATAATTGGAGTTGTGAATATTTGTTCTCAAATTTGTCGTAGTTATAACCTCAATATGCCTCATGAATGTATAATGATCTGGTCATTATTCGAAACTTGTCTCAAAATGAAGAATTAATAGTCTCTTACCTCTTTTATATGAGGCAGAAAAGTTCCCATGGAAAATGAGAAAAAAATACCCTGAAACAAAAATTCAAATACAAACGCGAAAAAATGGAAACATTCCAGGAATTCGTTTTAAAATTTCAATAATGTGGTGGAAAGAAAATGAATAATAATAATTACTACATACTTTATTAATCCTTGAAAACAATTACACATTGTGAGGAGAAAAAAATTAGACATATGGTAACCAAAAATTGATTCAAACATTATCGACTACATTCGAATCACCAAAATACTGTCACACTATGAAATGCCTTCGTTAACAGCAAAAATTCAACTCTCTTTTCAAACACATTGACATTCAGTGACTTCAGAAGTAATTCGTTGAAGATTTTCGAAAGTACTCATATTTAGCTGTTTAAGTTTCGAAAAATAGTACATTACAGTTCCTTGATTAATATTGATGGTTAATATTCAATTTAATAAATGTTTCTTCAAAATACAATAGACATCTATAAATGTATAAACGAGCCAGGATGCCAAGAAAATTTACAATGAAGGCTTAGAAGATGTTCTTCGATGAATATCGAATTTTGAACGAATAATTCGCTTCTCAGTAATAAACACACTATTTCTGTATAGCAGCCTTATATTACAGCAAAATAGATATTATAGTTTTCAGATAACTATATACATGTCTATGATACCCATTCACAACACATTTTTAGGTACAATGTTCTTAACTTTACATATTACAAAAAAAGATTTACTCAACTTTTTACACAAAACATGAATATGAATTGTCGATCTGAAATTTCTGTCGGCTTGTATTACAAGAAACGTAGTTCATTCAGATGGTGAGATGGTGTTATCTTCATATTCAACTTGTAGGGTACCGTTTTCATTACCTTTCAGGCAAAAATAAACACATACAACGTTCCCCATAAAATTAGACATCAATTCAATCCACTCACACGCCTCCAGAAGATCCTCAAGACTAGTAACAAGACGAAACAACCACCGAAGCATAATTGACGAAAAATTGATAATGTAACCAAGAATCGGGACAACTTACCAGATCATTTATAAATAATATGGATTAAAAAAAGGTCTAATCACGGAACCTTGAGATACTCCAAGAAAATTTGTTCGTATCTAAGACTAACTTCCGCCTATTTTTCAGAAATCCATATTTTTCCGACCACCATCGTTTTCTTCAAGGTACTACGCAACCAATTCAGGAAAATAACACTAAAACCTAATCTCAGCATTTCTCAGGTATAAATTCAAGACAGGGTTAATCGAATGCAGAAGATAAATCGAAAAATAAAACCTTATATCCATACTCTCGTAAAATTATCGAGACCATTCTTGGATCTATTCAGTTCATCAACGGAGACACCCTTGTTTCATTTTTTGTTGTTATGGTCTTTTTTAGATTATGATAAAAACAAACGATTGCTACATTCTAGCGAAGAAACTTACATGATCACATTAGTACAAACTCACCATAAATAGTGTAAGGTTAAAATGAAATATTTCGGTCTCGAGACTGTTCGCGACGCGTCTCACGAATCTGTCTCGGGAACAGAAACATTGTCAATTTGGCAAACCCCTGAAACTGATTTCAAGACTTTGTCTCAGACAAATACTTACCTTCATTCTATTTTTCTTAGATTAGGAGGTTATACTTTCTTTTTCTTGCAGAGTGTTTGTCTTATAGAATTAGTTATTTAGGAGAACTTTATAAAGAGAAAACCCCAAACAAAATCTTGAATGAATTTGATACAAACCGGTTATAAGCAACCTGTGTTTTCATTAACTTTAAATTTCATATTATCCACGCAAATTCCTATTGATGAAAATCAGTTTGTCGCTAACATGAAAAAACAAACACTATATGTCACCATAAATTCAAACGATTGCACACACTGTATGACGTCAAGCATTAGAAGTCTGAATGGTCAACTCATTTGTACAAACAAGAGATTATCGATGTTTGGAGTGTTTGAGAAAATTAGGTGCTAAATAAAAATATATTTAATGCAGTGCCGCTAAGTAAATTTCTTGAGTATTGATTGGCAAATATGTGAAGTTATGTAAGGACGAGGAGATTGTTATTGAGGATTGATGTTGCGAAAACTTTCCAACCTTCAATTTTTCCCAGCGTGAACTGGTTCCGATAAACTGTTTCTGCGTACGTAGTATTCGAAGAAATACTGTCTTCAAGGAAAATAGTTTCAAATATATCGGTGACCTTCCACTAGAAATATATGATGAGTACAACCATATGTCGTCATTGAATTTTTTCAATAAAAAGTTTTTTGTTTTAAAATTATATTAGCTTCAAGCTACAGTGTTTATATCTCTGTAAGGAGGTATATTATTTATTATAGATATTACCTATGAGAAAGAGCAGTCTTCTCATCTTCAGATACCACGCACAAATATTTTGAAATTCACTACCATAACCTGTGTGATATGTGAAAATGAAAAACGGCTATCGATCGGTTCCACATTTCGATTTTCAGTATCCGACGCTTGTTGCTGCCTTGGGGCCCTTTGTAACGGGTGTTTTTTTAGATGTATAGAACTTCAAATTACAACAAAACAACGATGGATCATTCGATTGGCAAGAATTTTTTCTATTCGAAAGAGAGTCTTGTGGCATTACATTTTAAATATGATTTCTGGCATATGATCGCCACGGCTGGCTCGGATGTAGTCCAATCTGGACGTCCAATTTTCGATGACTTTTTCCAACATTTGTGGGCGTATACCGGCAATAACACGGCGAATATCGTCTTCCAAATGGTCAAGCGTTTGTGGCTTATCCGCATAGACCAAAGACTTTACATAGCCCCACAGAAAGTAGTCTATCGGTGTTAAATCACAAGATCTTGGAGGCCAATTTACAGGTCCAAAACGTGAAATTAGGCGGTCACCAAACGTGTCTTTCAATACATCGATTGTGGCACGAGCTGTGTGCTTGTTGAAACTACAGCTCCTGGACATCATGGTTGTTCAATTCAGGAATGAAAAAGTTAGTAATCATGGCTCTATACCGATCACCATTGAGTTTAACATTCTGGCCATCATCGTTTTTGAAGAAGTACGGAGCAATGATTCCACCAGCCCATAAAACACACCAAAGAGTCTGTTTTTCTGGATGTAACGGTGTTTTGACATACACTTGAGGATTATCTTCACTCAAAATGCGTTAATTTTTTTTGTTGACGTAGTCATCCTACCAGAAGTCTGCTTCATCGCTAAACAAAATTGTGCGTGATTCGTATTCCGCACAGAACCATTATTTTGGAAATAAAATTGCACTATTTGCAAGCGTTGTTCAAGCGTGAGTCTATTCATGATGAATTGCCAAACCAAACTGAGAATAAATCACTTCTCAGCTGTTAAATCGGTCGCCATCTTCAACAGTAATGCCAACTTGAAGTTCTATACCTCTAAAAAAAAACACCCGTTACATTAGGTTGTGTGGTTTCTTTTTATTTTTTTTTGTTCAGTGTTCCTTTCTATGTTGACAAAGAAAAGATTACTGTGTTATTGTATTTTCTTAATTATTATCATTGCATTTCTTAATTAAGTTGTGTTGTTTGTTTTCATTATATATGTGTGTGTGTATATAAGTATTGTATTAAGGTCCGGTCTTCTCAAATTCGGTGAAACTTATATCACTTATTTTTAATTACACCTTACATTTGGGTTTTCATCCTGTAAGGCAAAAGAATATATAATAAAAATGATAATAATAATAATATTTATTTTGCAGTCGCTGTTTAAAATTCCTATATATATTGAAACGTTTTAAAATACTTTACATTGGTTGAAGAGATAAATGTTAGAACCGCATCGCATGAAATCGGTGCGGTAGTTCGAAATGCACCTATGTAAGTAGGTACGCATGATATTCCGGTTATAGATTGATTCCTATATTCGATTCTGATCGAATATTGCTATTGATTAGTTTTTTGGTTGCTAAACATATCTTTATAAATTGTGAGTGCGCTTGTAAGCGCTATATCCCTTGGAGTTGAAACGGAAGTTTCAGAAATTATTGTTTTACTATATCCTCTGGAGTTGAGGCTTCATCTTCAGCATATCTCCTGGAGTTGAAATAGTTCCACCCAATTTTGAGTGACTTTGATGACTAGTACTTCTGAAAAAGAGAGAACATCCGGATTCAAGATAAGAAAAATCTTCCATCCAAATTTGTGATCTAAAATCAAAATATTTTGAATAAAAATTTTAAATATAATAATCTAGTTTCACCGTCTATATTGTGCATAAATCAGGTGAATTTATATACGCCTCCAAAATTTTAAAGCTAGCCGGTGCGATCACCACCATTTCGTAGGGGAGTACGTTATAAGATTTATGATCAAAATGTATTATTAACAATTATTTGTTTAAAACGAACTTAGCTAATTTACGCTTGAATCCCTCAAGGTGACTAATTGTTTTTATGGAGCCAGAGAATTTATTTAATGCATTCATAAAATAATATACCTACTATTCATTCTATTATGAATGAATTCATAAAATATACTATTTCCAGATTTAGAAATCCCACAAACTTGCATGTAGAAACTCGGTATGTCGGTATTTCTTGTATTATGAACGTGCACATCACTGACACATGTTACTTTTTTATCACTTTATACGGGAACAACTTGTTTTTAATTTTAAATATAAATATATATGTGCCATAAAGTATTCTGTTTAACTGTCATTAGTTCTTAGCAATTAAGCATGCTTTCGATTTGAGTATATCTATTACATTTCAAAATTGTTCGTATAGTTCTATTCTGTAATTTTCTGTAGCAGCTGAGATATTCAGAAATATTCAAAGTGTTGCATTATTATATACTGAAAATACAATTCATACTTTAAGGCATATATCACCTATATTCCTGGTTATCAGTTAAATATTGATAGGCTGGGGTCTATTCAACGAAAGTTCTTGAAATGTATGAGTTTTATACTAGATGGAATATATTACAGCATAAAGATAAGCATACAGCAAAAACTAATTATAATTGGATCTAATGTGGACACCCTCAGTGTGGGAAGGAACTACTATGCAATAGAATTTACATCAAATTTTCAACAATAAAGTGAACTGTCACGATTTATTGCATAATCTGAGTTTATTATACCCTCAAGTTTTCCAAAAGCAAATTCACGTTCTACCTTTCAACATATAGAACTAATGTCCTGAAATTTTCTCCATTGTACACGTTGTATGAACAGTGCAATCATTTGGAAGCCAAAGAAGATATATTTAACTGTTTTATTTCTGATATGTTTCTTATTACCAAAATCTAAATAATTGTTGATCGACCAATCCTATATTAGCGTTCAAATTCTATATATCACTTCAGTTAATGGCGATGGAACGGACATATAGCGAAAGCAGTTTCGGAAATATTGACACACAGAGTCACAGTTTAGAGGCCCAGGGACACGGAAAACTCTGTAAAATCCCCACAAAAGATGGATAGATGATGTGAGAGAGGTGTTGGAAGACAATGGATGGACAAAACATTTAGCCAAACATGAAACATTGCCCATACGGTTGTCAAAATTCGACCAAAGTTCATTCAATTTTCAAGTTGTATTTCACAACTTATGAAAACAATTTCAAAGTTTAATTCCTTTTTTTTCATCGACAACAGAGTCAAAAAAAATATTATTTTGTATAAGCCTGTAGATAAAAATTACACTAGAGTTTGACCATGAAGTAAGAATGTTATGAATATATGTATGCAGGGTGTCACAGTTGGAGAAGCAACTGATTCCTTTCAGGGGTTTTGGTTAGTTACATTTTGATGTTCTTTCCCAACCTGGATAGTAGGTACCTTTTTCTTTCGAAGTAGGTATTTGTGAGTTTTGTTTCGCCACAAAAGTAACATCAAAATTCAGAATGTTCAATATAAGTGATGAAATAGTCTTTTCGCAAACCAAAAAGTTTCAGAACCGCTGACTTAGATGAATATGAAACACCAACTACATTGTTGCTTTTCACCCAAACTTTCGTCGTGGTGGTCCAACCAGCAGCAGCAGCGGCAACAAATTCAAACGAGGCAATCCGAAGTGGTAAACACTCCTACGAAATAGCGGACAAAGCCCTTTGGTACGTGGGATAAGCCGGGCAGCGAGGCTGCGAGACACGCGCCTGTGTTTTCGGTACTCACGTGCTATGAAATAGACCTTCTTTATTGAGACGTGATTTTGCTGTTGTTTAATCAAATCCCCTTCTAATGTCCTTAATTGAAATCGTATTCTCTCCCGTTCGATACTGTGTTGAACGGATCAGCCCCCCGCGCGCCAAATGCCGAACGACCGTCTCTAACGCTTTTACCGGTTCGTATTGTAATTGGGGAACGTGTGATTGACGTTGGTCGTTACTTCGTAGTGTTCTTATATCTCTGTCAAACTATTAATTAGAAACAATGAAAAATATGTGTGTATTCATTATATATATATATATATATATATATATATATATATATATATATATATATATATATATATATATATATATATATATATATATATATATATATATATATATATATATATATATATATATATATATATATATATATATATATATATATATATATATATAGATACATATCTTTTTTGCCTCCCAAAAGTGCTTCGTCCTCTCTGAATGCTCTTTCTTCCATTCATCAGTCCATTTTATTCCAGGTAGAAGATTTGATTTTTCACAAACTTCACATGTTCGATTTTATAGCGACACGCAGTGGGATCTTCGAGATTTTTTATGTTGATCTGTCGTAGATTTTTTTGAACCCCTTTTAGCCATTTACTTTCCGCATTTCCTCTTCATAATCATATCGAGTAGTTTTTTCGGCATTCTACACTGTTTCATTCAGTAGACATGTGAATAAAATTTTGCTCGTCGTTTTCTGATTTCTTCCGTTATCGTATTTGTCTTTTGACGAAGTTCATTCTGAGATCTTTTCATCCGAATGCCGATCTATTGCTTGGCCCGAAAATCTTTCTAAGAATTTTTCGTTTTTGTTTTTCTATTTATCTAATTCTTGAATGGCCGTCAATTACTATTGTTTCAGATGCGTAGATTGCTTCTGGAAGAATCGTGGTACGTCTGGTATCGTTGCCTCAATTTGGAATCTATCGAAATGCACTTTTTGTTATAGTACGCCCATGTTAGCTTGTAGGCCCTTTGTAACTTGGTAATTTTCTGTTCATTAGCGATTCGGTTTGAACCTGAGGACGGTATAAGTTCTCCGATGTATTAAAAATGGCCGACTTGCAGAATTTCACCATGTTTTGTGATTAAAGAAAATTTATTTTTTGATTTTCTTCCCATGTATTTGGTTTTATCATAAAAAATTTGTAACCCTATATATATATATATATATATATATATAGGGTTATATATATATATATATATATATATATATATATATATATATATATATCCTATAGTCGTATGTCTATATATATCCTATGTAGTTCTCGTGCTATATTGTAGCATTTAAATATTCGATTTCAAAAGTATACTATAACTTTCCTTCGAAATTTTTTTTGCAAATTAATCCAAAGAACATTATAGCAGAGCTGGCTATGAACAATGCGATGTCTCCATTATGCTTCGTAATATTTAAATCGATGCCTACATTTACTGGAAGCGGAGGACATTTCACTATTTCTTACTAGAAAGTACTCATCAGTTATGACTCGTCCAACAAATAAAAGGCAACGACTTCAATCCTCACATAACTTCCTATAGATCGTAAGACATAAATATACAGTAAATCGTATGCATATATTAATGTAGGCACATCTCAAATATTAGTAATCAGTGAAAAGCACATGAATACATATAACATTGAAAGTTTCACACGTCCTTATCAATTAAGATACTACATTTTACAACTCCAGTTTTTGAACAATTTCTAGAAGTATAATGAACACAAACGCATTTTTCAAAAAAAAAATAACTTGTCTTTCTTGCCCTTTAGTACGTCAATAATTTAATAAAATAATTTGTACTATTGTATTGCTGTACAATAATTGTACAGCAATAATTTAATAAAATTTATGTGAAACCAAATGTTATTTATTCAATATATTTTACAATGTTTCTCCAAAAGATCAGCGAACAATCAACTCTGGTATATACCCCGTAGCATGAGAAAAGTTAGGTATATGTGCCTACGATTATGATGAATTGATTCTCTCCAAAAATATAAATCGACTTATCGTACAACACATTATGTTACATTTTAATTGTATTTTTGGTATTATAGCAACAATTCGCTAAATTCACAATATTCTTTCGGTTTGACATATATTTCTGGCTACTACCGCAATTTCAGAAGATTAATAGCACGTCCAGTTGTATTGAGGTCATGATAATGGTTTAATAGCCCAAACAAATGATTACGTAACATATTTGTTATATCATCTTTTACTTCTCGACCTCAGATCCCCCTTTAAACATTTTTTCTTATTATTGTAATGTTCTATTTCAATTTCATATTTTGGTATGTCTCTATTGCATCTATAATACATTCTATTTATACTTGCCATCAACGCCATCTTGAGGCCATTCAGAGAAAGTTCTTCAAATTCTCAGTTTGGAGGGAGGATAAGGTTTATCTAGAGAGGGGAGTAATCAATCAATCAGTCATAACGAATTATTAAGTCGATTTAGTTTGATCTCATTGCAGAGTAGTAGAGAAACTTTATCACTAAAATTTTGATACAAATTACTGCACAACAGTATCTATTGACCTCCTCTCTTGTCCGCTTTAAAATTTCGTGTTGCTAGGCAAAATTCTCGTACAGAATTATTCCACCTAGAGACTCCAAGAACCAACTCCCTTATACAATCCCTATTTGGTTTATGGAGTCTACATTGAATAGAATTGGTAAAAATTGTGATATGCCGGTCACCGTGGCTTATTCGGTAGAACTCCCGACTATGGTGCGGTAGAACTCGGGTTCGAGCCCCGCTGAAGACATGGGTGTTTGTGTTTGTCTATGATTTGAGCAGTTTAAAAAATGAAATATGCTGGGTAATATACCTCGATTACTAGCCCAAATTGTCGTTCGGAACCGGCGTTAAACAGTAGATCCACTGAATTGAAAAATTGTGACATTCACTTTGACCCCATAGCAGTTATTATTAGGAGTTAGAAAAAACAAAATAAATTGACTAAAATGAATTGATTTAGATTGAGTTTTCTGTAATATTTCATTGAATTCTATTATCTAGTTATTACTGTTGCTTTTTCAGTTTTTTTTTCAGATTAAATTGAGCTCTTTGTTATATTTCTTTCATTTCATTTATTTAGTTATTTGTTCAACATTATGTTATTATTTTCGGTAATTGGGTATTATACGAGTTGAGATACAGCGAACAGCATCGTTCATAAAAATGTACATGAAGTACAGTTACTTTGAGTGAATAGTGACAAAAAATTTATTATAGTAATGTATTTATTTTCATACCATTAGAAAGAAGATATATCGATGAACGAGGGGCCCCTTGATGTTTTTGAAAGAGCAGATATTTTGACTCGAAAATTTTCGATAGAATATTAGGATGTTTTTCGATACAAAATAAGGTGAAAAATTGAAAATTTTCAATAAGATATTTTAGACAATTTTTTACCAAATTTCGTGAAATAATTTTTTCGAGAATGACAAAATAAGAACAAAAACTTCGATAAATGATACGGAGGTTTCACTTATTTCTTGATGAAACATTATGTTAAAAACAATAAATTAAAATTAACACACTTGACAATATATTGAAAACTCTACATATGTTTCGGGTGGTTAATCCATTATCAAGAGTATACAATATTCTGACGGAATCAGTAATATTGTATACTCATGATAATGGTTTAACCACCCGAAACATATGTAGAATTTTCAATATATTCAGTGAAACTTAAGTCAAGTGTGTTTATTTCAATTTATTGTTTTCATAAACAATAAATTGATGAAATGTTTGATTTTAATTTTTCATATGAATTTTTAGGTTATGGAAAAAAGTATGGATGCAATAGTTGTATATCTTTCTATAGTGGTATATCTAGTTGTATATATCTATAGTTGTATATCTCTGCAGTAGTTGGATATCTTCTTATTACCAACTCTGCTATTCCACTTTTGTCCATAGGTCTTGTAATTCTGCTGAAAATCACCCTTATTACCCTTATTTATTTATTACCCTTAAAACTGACTCTTACCTTCTACTTCTCGATCTCAGATCGCCTGTTTATTATTTTTCTCTTATTGTTGTAATGTTATCCTTCTTTTCCATTGGGTGTTAACGTACTGAAATTTCTTTAGTTTTCAAAAATTATCAACCCTGGTCTATAAATTGATTAAAGTTGGATGAATCGAAGTTTCTGAGCCAGTAATGTATGCCGGTCTTACCGATTCGAACGGAATGGACGCTCTCCTTGTTTCTACGATTCCAGTGCACGATGTTACATCATACAAGAGGAGAGCAAGAGCCCGGGCACAGAGAGCAGATGTCTGGCAAATACGATATCGGTGTGTCCGTACAAAGGATGTGTACATAGGACGGAAAAGCAAACACATCAGTTGTGAGCGTTTTAAACCCGCAGACGACAATCCGTCAGTCCGCCATGCTGTGTCTTTTTTGCCCATCCCGACTCGCCTACATGTTGGATAGAGATGGGCCTTTTGCGTGGAGCGAGGAAATGCGATGACAAAAACGCATTAGCGGTGAGCGAATACTGGTTCCATTTTTGACTGACAATGCGTAATAGAAATTTTAACCGAATCATATTCACGCCATTGATTTTCATATTCGTGTGTTGTTTTGATTGCGAAAGTGGAAACACCAAACTGTGACGCTGAAAACAGAATTCATGTTATGATTGTGGAAGTATATGATGATAACCTGACCTTGGGAACTTTGTGCGTCCATTGTTTTTTCGAGAATATTTTCGAAAATCCTGGAAGACGTGTTTTAATATTTGTGATACACAATTTATGCTTTCACTATTTATTTATTTATTTTAAGCATATATATGAACATATATATGTAAAATGATAAGAGACTCCTCATATCATTTGTATATGACTGAGATTGAATTCTAGCTTAATTATAATTTAAATAAAACTAAGTAGTTTTTCTATTTTCACTATAATTAAACCAAACCATGACAATATCGTTTCGCCATCACAGTGGCTTCATCAGATGTTGATTATAAACTGAAGTGAAGCCACTGTGTTGGCGAAACGATATTGTCATATTTTGATTTAATTATAGTGAAAATCGAAAAATTACTTAGTTTTATTTAAATTATGTATTTAGATTTTCATCAAGTATCGGCCCAATCGATTAATGATCTCGCTTAATTTTTGATGAAACATAATTAAATATTAAATTAAATTAAACTCTGGCTTAATATTTCACGATTATATTTAACAATATGAATTTGTCAACTTGTTTCGAGCGTGAGCTCATTTTCAAGACTAAAATACAGTAAGGAACGAACAACAAATTTATATCTATACTATGGATGTAAGGAGGGAGGATAATTGAAAATCTAAGTGTTCTTTTACGATGTCTTCTTTTTTTTCCAAGAACTGCATATTTGCATTGCCTCTAAAAGGTGTAAACGTTTCCCTCTATTACCTGCATGTAGGCACTTGGTTTTCTCAAAGTCTATAAAGTGGTTAGAGTTAATACAATGTTCAGAAACAGAAGAAAGTATACTCTTCCCAGTGTTCTAGATTTCTACTCAATAATTCGAACATTTATAAGCATATTTCCATTCAATGCGAATCTTCATCAGAATGCTGTAAATTAATTAATTACAAGAAAATTCCGTATAACTACTAGAACGAGTGTACAAACATCTGATATTAAGCACTCATAAGATTGTAAATTAGTGCAATAACAATCATGCAGATAAGATATCAATCTGCTTTAGAATCTTATACGTGCTTAACGTCAGATGTATGTACACTCTTTCTAGTTTGATATAAGGAATTTTTTATGAATCATTATAACTTCCAGCATTCTTATATAGATATATATATATATATATATATAAGAATGAAAACATTGCAGAAATGTTTTCTCAGTTGAGTATATAAATTTTTTCTAGAAATATGCCCCCCTTTTGCTCCTTATTTCTTTCTAATCTAGAAAAAAATTGATCTCATTGACATTCATTAACTAAATTGAATTTGGAAATTCTGATAAATTTGCACATATGTTAACAGTGCCGATTTTGTCTTGTGTTACGAAACTTAATAAGCATTGAAGATTCCTGAAAAAAAGCCACAAAAACAAATATTGTGCAAAATGATTCAACAATCGAATATAATCAAGTAAAATGACATGAAAAATAAAAATCAACAAAAGAAGTTTGAAAACTGCGACTGGCACTTTTTTGTGAACGTCGTTTTATGTTATGTTGAAATTGTTGAAATTTCATATTGAAAACAACCTTTTGTCATATGAAATGACGTGAGGAAAATAATTTTTATCTACGGAGCAATTTTCCTCAATTTGATCATTATGATGAGCAACCATACTTTCGTTCCAATAAAAACATGAGAAATCTTATCAAATCCGTTTAATTATGTTTACCCGTCGTCCTAATTAGTGTTCGAATGTTAAACATGCGAACGTCGATCAGAAATTTCCTACACAAATTCAGGACGGACACTGGAAAAGCGACCGTTCAACCACCTATGAATTATCATTAATTATTGTTTACCCTATGAATAATCCAGCAGACACAGAAATTACGTCCGACAGCCATTATATTGGAATGAGTAGTAGCAGTAGGAACTGACTTTATTATACACACCATGATGGCGTGTATAAATCGATATTTACTGCGTATCTGGAATACTTGAACATTCAAGGTTTTTCACTGACTATTTCTGCTCGTATGGTCACAGTTATTTTCGATATGACGGCCATTTCTTCCTATATAACAACCAGAAAAATTCATCATCCTAGTTACCTAATTTATTTATTCAATTATTGGAAATTCCATAATCCACAGCTTTAGCCAACTACAGAATTTGCGAAGATACAATGAAATACATGACTTCTGTAAAAAAAACTAAACATAATTACTTATTCTTTAGATAATAAGTGAGTAATTATGTTAGCGTTTTTACAAAGTCTTTATTGAATAAGTCGATAATACTACCACATATAAACTTTTGTTCAACTGTATTATACACCTTGTCTCAAAATGATATTCAAAAGTTGCAAAAGCTCAAAATAGAGATTTGAGATTATATTGAAGTGCAATAGGTACACACCTGCATCACTTATGTTAGAAACACTGTTTGAATATTAGGCAGCACATAGTATATTAAACTTTAGAAAATTTATAAAATAAAATATGGCAAGGTACCTAACTATATCGTAGACCGTGTAATATACGTCGAAGATGTATACATGTTTACGAAACAAGGTCTAGAGAACAACATTATTTCTATATTGAAAAGTGCAGTACATCTAAATGCCTAAATAATAATTTATGTGCGAAAGAAATGATTTTATTTAAAACTCTAGATCTGCAACTAAAATTATGTGAGAATCATAATAATTTTGAAAAATTATTGTATCTTTTTGTGAAAAATAATTATGGGTGATTTATTAAGCGAATTTTTTTTTAATGGAATAAAACACTCAATTTGCATCATATATTGAAAAATTTTATTGAAATTGATAACTTGTTCTTTGCCATTCACATTTTAAAAATAACTTCATGTGTCATAAATGTTGTCCGCGGATCCATATCTAATGGTCCATTCGAAAGGTCCAATTTTGCGTCACTTTTCGCAACATTTCGGCCTGTAACCCACGAATAACGCGTGTTATGTTATCCTGAAGGCTTCGATTGTCCACATACATACGACTTTACATAACCCCTCAAGAAATAATCTAGAGGCGTCAAATCGCATGATCTTGGCGGCCAATTCACAGGACCATTTCGAGAGATAAGTTGCTCACCAAATTCATCCTTCAACATGTCCATTGTTTCACGAGGTGTGTGGCATGTGGCACCGTCTTGATGAAACCACATGTCAACCAAGTTCAACTCGGCCAACTGGGGCAAAAAAAGTTGCGTATCATGGCTCAATATCGTTCGCCGTTGACGGTAACGTTTCTTTCACGGTCGTCTTTGAAGAAAAATGGACCGATGATGCCACCAGCCCATAAACCACACCAAACTGTCGTTTTTTCGGGATGCATCGGTAATTATTGTATGGCATGTGGGTGTTCATCACTCCAGATGCAACACTTTTGTTTATTTACATATCCGTCAAGCCAGAAATGAGTCTCATCGATGAACACAATTTTTCGATAAAACAGCGAATTTTCATTGAGCTGTTCTAAGGCCCATTCACCAAAAATTAGACGTTGTGGTAGGTCATTCGGCTTCAATTCTTGCAGAAGTTGAATTTTATAGGCTTTCAAACTCAAATCAACACGTAAAATTTTCCATGTGGTTGAGTAACACATGCCCAATTGCTGAGTACGGTGACGAATTGACATTTCACGATCCTCATTAGCACTGTAGCTACGGCTGCAATATTCTCCTCAGTACTTACTGTAGGCATGCGAGACAATTGTTTGATGTCCAACAAAGTAAACTTGGTGCGAAATTTGGTGATAACAGCACTAATTGTTGATTCATCAGGTCGATTATGACGACCATAATATGGTCGTAACAAACGATACTCATTTTTCATAGAGCACCAATTTTGATAGCAAATTTCATCAATTTGCAACAATTGCTCCTTTGTAAGTATATCCATGATGAAATGGCAGAGTATACTGAAAACTTTTCACTTTGACAGATGATGTTTGGATGCCATTACCAACCAGTGCCGCCAATCTGAAAAACTCTTTTGTAACGTTTATTAGCTGTGATAAATAACGTTACTTACTCAATTAGTTACAGTTAAAAATTGAAAACAATTCTCAGGAATATCTCTTTGGCAAGCTAAAATTAAAACTTGCTCACAAAGCTACAAAAATATCTTATATGTGTCTTAAATCATATATGATTACACCATGAAGAGGCTGAAAGTCAAAAAACATTTTACTGACAATTTAGGGATAGGACAAAAAACAAACATATTCAAATCTTTCAGAAAACTTTTTAGTTTGTATTTGGACAAGCGATATTTGAAATTGAAATCTTGAAGTATATGGACACATTACCAATTTTGAAATCCACCATCTATTAAACATAAGGTTTCATTCTTATATTGAAAAATCTGAGAAATATCAACCCCTCGAAATTTGAAATATTTTTTACGAATTAAAAGAAGCATGTTTAATGGAGACGTTTCCGACATTAAATATCCATTTTTCCAAGTGAATTTCAGTTAATTAGGATTTTTTTGTTCGAGGAATAATTCAAATTTTCCGAATCATAACTTCTTGCAGAAGAAATGACCTCAATAAATAACAATTCAGAAATCTGAATGATAATAAATCAACGCAATTAAGGGCAAAAAAAAATTTACAATAACCAGGTAACAAATCTAAGAAAACCCTTCAAGGAATGTTGTTATCGAAATAACAAATAGAAGACATTTTTTCAAACCTTCTATTAAATTTAGAGAAGCACATGTTGTTATACCTATTTATTTTCATATGATTAGTAAGAAAGATAACTCCCTCTGTGATTACGGAGAGGTGGGTACACTGGATTATTCCGTTCTAAATTCGGTCAACATTAAACATGCGTCTTCAACTTTTTTCTTTCGGCTTTCTCAGATGCTGAGGTGTAAAAAATTTTTCAGTTTTTTACACCTCAAAATGAAGTGTTTTCAGCACTCAAGAATGAAGAAGAATTCTTGGTAGTTAATATTGTATTCATTTTTCGTTTACATTTCTCAGTTTGAAGTTGTACTTTGTTGAAACTTTGACAAAGTTACAATTTATAAGAGTTAACGTTAACTCTAGTACTAAGCCTTTCAAATTGAATCTAATAATTCCTATATAACTATCAAGTCTCCGCGAAATTTCATTTGCTTCATCAGGTTTCTAAAAATGTAAAAATTGTATAATGATGTAAACAAATGAGAAATTACTTCATATGAGGATCCTGATAAACCTATTGTTCGTCATACATGAAATTCTGATCTTTAAGAAAAAAACATAACAGTAACATTTGTCAAATCAATTTACTGAGTTATCTTTGAAGATATTTTAGCCCTCTTATAGTTCTCGTTTGCCTGCTTTATGTCCTATTAAGACACAGAACAGATGCACTGTCCATAGATGTATTTTTCATCTTGCTCTTCATTCCATTCTCTTATTACTTTTTGTAGCAACATGAACAAATATACTAGAGACGCAGTTTGTTTATAGAATTAAAGATGTCACTATTCCTTTCTTAATTTTCCATGTACCTACTTATTCCTATTTTTATAAATTTGTTTGTTTCCAAATGCATGAACTTTATTACCTACACATTCGAAGTAGAGAATGCGTTGAAACAAATTTCAACAAACTGTAGTGGAAAATTATGGTTTATATATAAAAATAATTTTATATTTCAGAAAAATTGACTGGGCAAGTTGAATTCACATTCAAATTTGATGCAATGGTTGTATTGTTCTTCGACAACCAAATCAACTAGAATTAATATAATAATAGAAGACTTTCGGGATAAGGGGGGATTTAGAGCACATAATTCAGGACCATGCAGGATAGTGGAAGAGACTGCCTGATGGCAAGCAGTAAGATCAGGCCGCTTCAAATCGCCCTTGTTTATACAAGAGATTCGAAGAGGGTATTCGCACCACTTTGCAGCGGCAGTTGGTGCCGCCGTTCGCTTTCTGCACTTTTCAAAACTTGGGTCCTTCGGCCGTTTGTACCCTTCATGCTCGGGAAGTCTCTCAGAACAAAAATATCTACATTTTATAAGGTAACATTTTGTGAAAAATTCATTCAATTTTTATTTCAAATTTTACTATTGCATTTTTTCAAAGTTTTCTGTCTGTTTATATTTCAACTGAAAATTAAGTTCTTTAGAACAAGTAGATGCTTTACAAAGCATCTGCTTGTCTTGAGCCTAATTTTATAAGATTATCAAAGTATTCATAACTATCCCAATATTTTATATATTCTTCTAAAAATGGTTTATTACCTGTTTCAGATAGGTATACTTATAATATCTTTAGCAATGACAGGCTATTTTCAATGTAAAAACCTTTATTTTTGTTGATGTTTCGTTATGTATCAAAAAAAGTTTTAACAAAGTTGTGATATGCAACAAAACGTCAACAACAATAAAGCTTTTCACATTGAAAATAGCCCGTTATTGCTAAAAAGTATTATAAATATAACTATGTTTTATTATAAATTGTTATTTATGCTTGGTACTCGTAGTAATACCAGGCGGTTTAATGGAAAAAAACCCTCATTTTTTTGACGTTCCATTGCGAATTCTATCTTTATCAGAACTATTAAATAGCCGGTCTCCGTAGCTTAGTCGGTATAACTTCCGACTATGGTGCGGTAGAACTCGGGTTCGAGCCCCTCTGAAGGCATGGGTGTTTGTTTTTGTCTATGATTTAAGTAGTTTAAATAATGAAATATGCTGGGTAATGTACATCGATTACAATCCCAATGGCCGTTCGGAACCGGCATTGAACTGTAGGTCCACTGAATAAAAAAAAACTATTAAATAATTGAATTTCATATGTTACTATAGATATCAAACGTCAGTTGCAATTTTTTCCAAAAAGAACAACTTTTTTTTTTGTCTTTTTAGTATTCAGAGGAATATTTCTGACTCAGCATTTGCTTCGGAAGTTTAAAATTAGTTTATTTCACCATGAGGAAATCTCTGAAAATTTCATGGTAAGCCAGATGATTCGAATGAGGTAAATTATTTTCGAAACTGAATTTTACCTAATTGAATTTCAATATACTTATCCAGAAAATTCGTATTTTAATATTTATTTTGTGTTCATTTGTTTGAAATTAGATCATAGATAGACCAGAAAAAATGAGTTCTGAAACATGTTGTTTGATGATTGTTTCGTTGGTTTAATCATTTCTTTTTGTAAGGTTTATCAAATCGTTATAGATCGAATTGAGATCTTTTGCATCTGTTCCTCCAATGATAGCAAGTATCTTCCAAATTTTGACGAATGTGCAACATTTGTAAAAGTTCTTCACATTTTTTGTCTTCCTCAGTTGAAAAAGCTTTGTAATATTAAAATTTCCAAACAGTTCACTTCAAAAATTTTAATTTGAATTCAATTTTTATTACGTTTGTTGAGTTATTTTTTCAGTTACATTCAACAATTCATCTTGTTGATCAGTCGGAACGCTTTCTGTTGTGCAATGTCTTTGAAAGACAAGTCAGCTGCTGGAGCAACCGACAAAAAATTCATCAAATAAACAGAGCAGCAGAAAATCCTCAGAAATAGATAAAGATTTTGCTACTTCAGAAAATAGAGTTTAACGCAGGTTCCGAACGGCCATTGGGCTTTTAATCAATGTACATTACCTACCCAAAACTATAGCAAGAATAGCAAAAAATTTTGCAGGTACTGAAGGAGCAAACCCTTCTGTTAAGTGAGAACTTTTTCAGGAGTATTCACATGCAATTTTTTTCTGTGTTTTCATTTCAATCAATTTAGTTTTTTGAATTAATTAATTAGGGGTGATTCAGCTATTTTCATTCAATTTTTCATTTCAATTTCATGTATTCAAAGTTCATAAAATTTCTTACATTGCAAAGTAAACATAATAAAATATACTTTTCAATAAACCATAACAATACCTATGATGGAGAATTGTTCGATATATATCCAGGATAATTTATCCACATTTAGAATTTCATTTGAAACTAGTGTTTCTATGTGGATATAGTGGTATATTAATGATATCAGTGATAGCATTCCTTCGTAGATGTTGAACTTAAGTCACTCACAATGACCTTTTGTGTATACTGCGTGTGTCTAATACGTTATCAAGAATTCTGCTATCTTCTTATCATTTCATTGTCAGAACATTTTGCTATGACATTGCACAGAACGTAATAAAATCTCTTATTAGCTTTATGAACACTGTACACACAATGATAACTTGATAGAATTTAACGAACATCATTTATTTGATTAATGAAAATGTATGAATCTGACTTCCATTGGATTAAAAAAATGAGCAGTAAGAAAATTTTTTCATGGTTCAGATTAATTTATTAGGAATACAACACGTGTTATCTGAACATGGATGATTATAGTTGTAACTATCAGTGAATATTTGATTCACAGTTGCATAAGTAATCATATCTAAATAGGGATGAACTATGTCAAGTGACCAGATCTGGCTTTGACAAAGTACATCCATATACTTCAAGCCACTTTTACGAAAATATAGAACTACCTACCTTCAAATCAACGATGTACTCATATGTGTGAAAAGTGAACTCCCTTATAGCAAGAGAGGTAGCAACGTCAAGAAAACAAGCATTTCAAGCAGGCCAGTTTTTAGAGGTGCTATCTCTCTCACTCTCCCGGTCTTTCAATAAGTTTCGTTTTTCTTTTATCATTTTTGTTGAACTTTTTGCAACATTAATCTATTATTGCCAGATATTTTTATTGTTGATTAAACCGTGCCAGACGCGAATTTTGAATTGAGAATAAAATTTTTTTCAGTATGGCAGAAATTTTCATATAATGTTATTTGATTATATAAAAACCTAAAATTACTTTGCCAAACAATAATCCTATTGTAATCCTTCAGCCAGACCAATTTAAAAGTGAAAAGGAATGTGGTATCATTTTGCTTGATCTAGGAGTAGTTGTCGGATAAACTCACAAAAAACGGAGGTATCTTGATAATCATCATCATCATCATCATACATACTTCACAACAGTATTGATTGTCCTCCTCTCTTGTCCGCTTTGAAATTTCGTGTTCCTGGGAAAAATTCTCGTACTACAGAATTATTACACCTAGAGACTCCAAGGACCAACTCGCTAATACAATCCCCCATTTAGTTTGTGGAGTCTACATTCAATAGAGTTGCCAATAATTGTGACATTAATAATTATTAATTAAGGGAGTCTTAATTAAGGGAACTTCATTGGGTCGAAGTTTAAATCGTGGACTGTTTATCTGAAAAATAACTAAAAATTCTATGATTTTTGTGTCAGCTTCGAATTTGCGCTTCCAAATGAGTGTAGGTTTGGATTTGAAAATGTGGTTGTGCTGAATGATAATTTTCAAGTAATTCTTATGTGAGGTAGTAAATTTTCATTCTTGGTTCGTAAGTACTTGAATAAACTTTCAGTATTCATTTTTCATCTTTAGGGAACATACAGAATTTGATGAATGTGTAAGGTGGCGAAGCAGCAAGGAAATCTAGTTGGTTATGAATATAAATGATTATGAAATAATTATGAAATGATTTTCGGATTTTGAAAACTGAACTGTAAACTCAAACTCCCTCGTCTTGAAACATGTCTACTCGAATAGTTCCTTCTCTAGAAAAAAACACCCCCACTTTTTTAGATACTATGGGGGGAAAAGTTTTCCTGTGTATTTCAATACAATTCAGATCACTACAAAAGATAAAAAAATCGAGATACAAATTTTTTAATTTCAATTATTTGTCATACAATATGTTAAACTTGTAATTTGACATTGAATTTTGACATTCGACATATGAATGGAATCAAATTGACTGGAAGAGGTTTTTTCAGGTGAAAAGTTCTAATCTGCCTTCAGTTCGTATTTTATTTGCAGAGGTCGTCATACTGTTACAAGTCTCTATGAATCGTGAACTCTAGAACTACTAATGTGTAATGTGTTGTCTAATGAATAAATCGTTTGGGTATTTGAGGGCGCAACATGAACCTGAGAGGGAACAAATTCATCGACCAGAAAAACGTTTTCTCAAGCCTCACCATAAAAATTAATTTTCATGAAAAGTTCACAGTAAACATTGAACATTTAGTGTTTTTTTGAAAGACAATATGAAACACATATTTCATATTGTAATACCGTTATGTAAGAATCAAATACAACACCGATTGAATATTGGAATTACATGAAAAGTGTCCATAATACATCGTACATCGTACATCTCAAGTGGATCGACCTTATTATCATAAGATTAGATAAATGATTACCCATAATCAATCTGAAAAAACATCAAAACGCGTTAAAGCTCATTTAGAAACTTCAAAGCTTCAAATGAAAACTATACCTACTCATTAAATATGTGTTGAACAGCTACCTATTACTCGTATCGGCTGATATATTGACTGAAATTTTCATAATACTATCAAAAAATTACTTAAAACATATCAATTTACAAAACAAATGAAATTTCTTTCAAAAAATAATATCCATAATAATAAGTTTTTTAATTTCAACAGGTATAATACCTTTTACAGAAAATAATGATAAAATGTTGAATTAAAACTAAATAACATTTGGTTTATAACAGAAAACTTTACCCACGTAAGATGGTGTTGTGTTAGACATTTTGAAGAATTGAGAAAGAATTAATTGAAAGGAAGAAAAATTAACAGATATCTTAAAACTAATCGGTGTTATGTTTTTCACGCTTATCCACTCACGCACATTTGACTCTTAGCGCACTGCACATATTCGCGCACTACGCCACTTATCACGCACGCTAGCGGATACGGAGAGGTATGTTCTCTAGATGGTCGAGAACTTCGTTGTCGGGCTCCTGTAAAGTTCGCAGGATACGAGCTGGCGGGAAAGGAAATTTGTTTTTCGGTTTCCTGCAGAGAACACGTCGGCGCCTGTACCATGGGGCCATCAGCGTCGCTCGGGCTTCAAGATTAGGTCCTTGTAAAGTACGCAGGGCATATCGAGCTTGGAGTTTTTTCATATGCATAAAGATGGGGGCATTTTGATGTGGTCATGTAGAAGACGAGAGGGAAAACGATAATGAAGGCGGAAGATACTGCGACAGATAGATCTTTCGCAGCTTTCTATTCGTTTGATGTAACGGTTCTGGAGAGTCGCGTAAAGCAAACATCTATAAGAAATAACAGGACGAAGGAATGTCTTGTATGTATTGAGCAGAGTACGGGGATTACATCCCCGGATTCTGCCTCGGAGAGCGTATAGTAGGTTTGCTCTATTACGGACTTTTTTGAGAGTTTTCTCCAGGTCAGATTTCCACGAATTGAATTTAGAAAATGTTACACCCAAATAAGTGATTTCATCCTGAAGTCTGAGATTTTCACCCCAGAGCGTCAGGCGGACGTCGTCACTTTGGAATTTAGGGGACGAAGTGTAATTAAAATGGTGAAAAAGAATTGTTTGGGTTTTACTAGGATTGGGTGTAACTCTCCAATTGCTCGCCCACGTACTGAAGACATCCAGTAGCCTCTGCATATTGCGGCTGCAACTCGCTGCTGTCTTCGCCGTGGTCCAGATCGCTGTATCATCTGAAAATGGCGACAGATATTTATTTATTTATTTATTTATTTATTTATTTATTTATTTATTTATTTATTTATTTATTTATTCATTTATTCATTTATTCATTTATTTATTTATTTATTCATTCATTCATTCACTCATTCATTTATTTATTTATTCATTTATTCTTTTATTCATTCATTCATTCATTTATTCATTTATTTACAAGTACCTGCACCACTCAACAGTTTGGGCCAATTACTGAGTGGGAAAGATACAAAATAGTTTACAACTTATATGAAATAAAACTAGAAATAATAACAATAATATACAAACAACACTTATGAACGATAAATCTGTGGGCAAGCTGCCCACAGATTTATCGTAAAAAACTTACCTATAACTAAAAAACAGTTAGGCGAGAGCTCGTTTGATATCACCACGCACGCATGCAAATATGTCGATGACGTCATGAAAAGGCTCAAACCACCACAAATTTTATGAAGTGGTGTAAAAGTCAGAAAATTAGTACGAGCCGGAGGTGGATAAAAAATGTTCATATTTCTACAAGTTAGTTATTCTCGGAACACGGAAATTTATGAGGGAAAGCAGAAAAGAACAATCAACAGAAAACCTTATCAGCTTATTATTAGAACATTATTCCCAAATATTTCCTACGTGTTTCGAATGATGGAACATTGAATCTTGTAGTAAGTAACTCATGATTTATACCTCGTTCTGGATACACACCGTTGGAGCAAATCCATAAATATCTTAAATAATAATAATTTTAGATGAAGAACCAATTGAAGTACATTGTTATATACAAATTACTACTATAAGTTCAAACCAGGTTAAGTAACATCATAGGGTTCTTCAGGGTCTCGATTGGGCCATAATAATTTTGATTTATGTGATGTATCGGCATCATATAGTGATTTTCTTGACTGTTTATTAGGTTTTTAAAATGTCGTTATCAGTTTTTAGCCTATATTTATCTCTTTTGAAGGTACTAAATCTACAGAGAAATTATTGTCTAAAGAAGTTACGCTATGTAGCCACCTACCAGACATTCCTAGTTGTTATAACTTTCATCATGAAAAAATGTGTTTCCATTTACTACCTAATATGATTTAGTGGCCAAATTCTTGATTCGATTGAAGCAATCGAAACAATCATATTTTACTTAAAAAATTCTCATGAAATGTGGTAGGAAGTCAATAATTAGCCCCTAGATGATACGGTTTTTACGCTTCCTTCTAATATTGTGCTAATATCGACTTTTTCAATTTCACAGTCTGCTTACTCTCCAAATATTCATCTCAATTCAATTAAATCCATTGAAAATTCCATCTTCACATTGTTCCTTTATGTCTATCTCACACCTCTGATAAAGATAGTAGGATGGTGAAGCAATCGGCAAAAGAAGTCAGTTATTAACAATATGAACAAATACCTACTGAAATTAGGTACTTTAATGCTCTAAAACTCATTCAATATCGATGATTGATGAGGCCGATGATGATGATTAATTCAGCATTGGATAAATAAATAGTACTTCGAAACGCGTCATGCGTAGGTACCTATTCTTGTTAATATATAAGAAAATTCTAAATATTGTTTCATCATTCAATATCATTTAACAGATAAACATTCTTTCAAATATTTTTCGAGAAATGAACACAGGAGGTTGATTTTGATAATTTCAACAAATTCATCGCAGAACACTTGGTGGAACATTTCGAATTGTGTCGTATAATTACTGTGACTCTAAATTAAATTCCGCAATATTCCCATATATTGATCAATTATTGCAGGAAATTCTTCAATACAGTCGACATATTTCTGACAACTAACTCAATATAGACAGTTTAATGCAACTATAATGCAGCTTGATATAACATCAGTTGTATTAAAGTCTTGGTAATGAGTTTATTGCATAAGAATATTGAGTGTTCTGAAGAAATTTATTGATAAATTTTAAAACACAATTTTAAAAAATTTCGATTTGATGATTGATAAGGCCGATACTTGGAGAAAACTAATAACAATAATGAAACAATATTTTGAATTTTCTCATATATTAACAAACATAGGCGTGATGCGTTTCGAAGTAGGTACTACTTCTTTATCAAATTGTTGTTTCAGTGTTTCAGTTTCAAAGTGTTGTAAATTCAGCATTTAATAAAGAAGTAGTATACTTCGAAACTCATCATTTGTGTTCATATATGAGAAAATTCAAAATAACGTTTCATTATTAAGAAATTTCAAAAATATTTCATAAATTATCCACTACCATATCGTTTCGGTATAGGTACAATACCTTCATCAGGTGGATGAAAACTGATCCATCTGATGAAGAGTTTTTTGGAGTTTTCATCCATTTAATGGAGGTATTGTATACCGAAACAATATTGTAGTGGAAAATATACGAAGTATTTTCGAATTTTATAAATTTTATTTCATTTAATAATAAGTTGACATGAAATTTGAACATGTATCTCCCTCCTCAATCAACTGTTCGAAAGAATAATGTGGAATTCGTTTGAGTTGATTGAGGTTGAATAATCGATAGTGTTTTCATTTTATGATTCCTATATTAACCTTTACGATTACATTTTCTGAGGCTTCATTTCATGTCATATTAGATAGGCTGCCGCTGAATCTATTCGAGAAGAAAATGAAAAAATCAAGAAGAGGTAATTTGTAACAATTGCTCATTAGAAGAAAACAAAAGGCGATCAGTTACCTTATAGCCAGCTTAATCATGTAAAGTTTAAGATTGAATTATATAAGTTGAGATGTGTGTATGAAATCAAGAAGAAGCATGGTACACGAAGGACTAATGGGATCGAGAGTAGAGGAGCGGGGCGAGGAAAACGTGTTCTGTGTGCGAAGCAAACACGAGATGAGGAGATGCAGTAATTTATTGAGTACACCGTCACATACCTGGCCTTATCTTGCCGAAGATAACACAAGCCGCCATCTTATGCAAACAACTCGACTGGTTTATGGTCACAGTCGCACACAGAGACCAAGTGCACAGGATATGGAGGTTTTGCTTATGAAATATGTTCTTAGAAATATCCGACGAAAAATTTTCGTTTCGGCCATCGTTATTTACTTTACCATCACGTAGTCGAAACTTCAATGTTCACATCTAATGTGCCTTCGTTGGGTCGACAAGAGAGTTGGAAGTTTAGATAGTACTAAATTATTCAATTTAAATTAATAATTATTAATTCGAAGAAAAACTGTTCAGATGTGGTTCACCCAGTAATGACGATTTGGTAACGACAATAGGTATTGTTTGAAGTTTAACGACCAAACAAAGCAAGGAAAGAACCGAATTAAGAAATATGTTATGGACTAAGTGATACATGGGTAATTTTACATAATGGCCAGGTGTTATGAAAAATAACCACTATGAGGTGGCAATTCCATAATATAAGTATTCAAATAATTGAATTTTTCAGGTATTATATACATAATTAACCATCTATGGAGCAGAGTAAGGAAACACATGCCTATATCCTTTCATACATTTCTATTTTTGCTTTGAACTCAAATTGAAATTACATTTGACATGGACCTACCTAAGTCAAACTAAAAGTATTAAGATGAAACTAAAAATTTCACGAAATTTCTAAAATAAACAAGTTATTCACCTTAAAATATACTAAACTTCAAATAATTTAAATAATCAGCTATAAAAACCCATCATTTGGATCAATTAGCATAATCTACGTTTGAAATTTTCTAGCTTTTAGCTACGAGCTCGATCAACATCGAAACTCGTACTTTTTGTCATCAAACATTGTCACCAATTGCAGAAATAGAATAGCTAGTCTTCGATACGCTACATACCTACAAACTGAAACAATTACACGTTTGGAAAAATTAAAAACACTTTTTTAATTTTTCCGAACGTTAGTAGATGTAATTCCATCTCAAAATAGCAATGGTAACGAAAAACACTGTTTCCTAGGTTTCTTTTATTAAACAATTGTGACTTTCGTTTCAACATAACCATGACTTTTTCGGACATACCGTATCAAGTGCAATTGTGATAAATAAAGAAGTTAAGATAACAATTAATCACTTGGTCGGATATAGTTAATAGTTCAAATAATGCCCTCAGTCCCTAATAATCAATCCCTACACTTAACAAAGTCGTATTGAGTTAAACTCGACACATACCATATTCAAAAGTTTACTAATGGTATCTATTTATACAAAAAGAAGACGTCTTCCCCGTGGACTACTATTTTTATCCCACAGGAACCATGCAAGTTTTTTGAATAGAAAGCAGCGTGTGTTATATTCCAGACTAAAATCTATTGCTCTTCCAAATTTATTTCATGTCGATCAATTTCTTCTGGACAGATTGAGTAACAAACATCCATTCAAATATCTGAACATGACGAAAAATATGACAATTTTCTAGCCCCCTAGTCCTTTCACCCTCCCACCATCATATGATACCAAACGTATTTCCCACATTTTTTTTTCAGAATAATTATTTCAGATTTATTTTTGAAACGTGGTTGAATTACGTTAAATTTTTGAGTGTCAAATTTTCCATATTTTAGTCAAAAAATATTTATTCCAATTCAAATTATTTTTCTTGGGAATTTGTATATGTATCTTTTTCGGAAAAAAATGCGTGATATTTGTTCAGAACGCCGATTTTTTTCACGTTAAATTTCAATGGAATTCTATTCAAAACTTTTCTCCGCCTTGTGAATCTCACATCATATGGATGTGAGGTTCATATAGGGGGCAAGGGATACCCCCGTGATATTTAAACGACTTTCGAGAACAACTTTCGGGTGAACTTTCAGTCCTAATATGACATAAACGAAAATAGCTTCAGAAAAATATATAAAAATTTTTTTTAGAATAGTTAATAAATTTTTTCTACTTTCTAAATCAGATTGAAATTTCAGAGCGTGAGTAGGAGTATCCAGCAAACTTCATTTTCATAAAATTAATTCACTCGTTAATTTGATAATAAAAAATTCAGTGAGTGTTCACCAACAAATCAATTTGTAGGCTCTCTTTTTCTAATTTCCTATTTCCTATCTCTATTTTATCTCTCTATCTGCCCGTATGACCACAACCAACTAACATTTCGTCACATACCGTCCACCCAACTCTCTCTACGTTTGACGTGAAGGATTTACAGCTGGCTAGCAGAAAACAAACACGCATGTAGCTGTACATGCATAGCTTTATGGTCCCATGATTTTATCAGACCAGACCGTGATTGGTTATTTACTCAAGAGGGAGGGACGTCGGCCGGGTAGGGGGTCATGATATGGATGCTGGAGCGAGGATTCCCGCTAGTGGGGGGAATTTTGAACCGGACTAGAGTGTTATGAACATCAGTAGATTATGCCGTAATTTGTAGGCAAACCTACGCCATAATAGACTTCGCGTTTTGGTTTCGATTTGTTTGTTTGGCTTCCGATAATTTGTTATTCAAATGATACAAATGGAGTTAGGTATCCACTATTGTTCAAATTTCAATTTTCAGAGATAATTTAGAAGCTTTCGAATAGATAGATCCGAAATGTCCGGGCATATTAAATACTTTTACATTCCAATAATTTTGTGTTCCTACAGTTCTTAATATTTTCCTAAGTTGAGAATACGTGTTCAACAATCTTTGAATTAGAAAAGAAAATTATTTTTTCATACATTTGTAGTGTTTATATATAAACATTTATATATATATATATATATATATATATATATATATATATATATATATATATATATATATATATATATATATATAGATGAGTTATCGGAAAAATAGAGCAACAATAATTGATTCACAACCAATTTGTTAACCTGGTCGAATCTCGAATTTGTTCGTATTTTTCATCAGGACTCTGCAAGAAACAGTTGTTAAATAAAATGCGATGAAAAATGTATTACATCGCACAGTTAACTAGGATGAATGTTTGACCAAACTGTATGAATTGGAATAAACATATAATAATGCACAAAATCAAATACTGACAATAAAATATAAAACACTGAAAGGTAAAAATTGAGGTAACCTAACAATCGTAAAAGAACTAAGAACCAGACTGTCGGAACACAGACCAACGTAACCGCAGAACAAAGAAAGTGAAAATGTAAACACTCAAGAACCGAATGTTACCACAAATAAGTAACGAAAAACCTCCATTAAGAACTGAGTTCTAGCAATGTGTGTTTTTTTATTTCTTCTATTGCCATTTCTATTTATGTGGCACACTTCCAGAAATATCATTTTTGAGCACCATTTTGCCTGTTATATCAAAATCTCTAAATTTTCAAGATCAAAGCAATGTCCCTTTTTTTGATGAATGCTATTCTTCTTTTAATTTTCTGAGAAGTTTGATCAATATACACTCACCCACAATCCAAACACAGTATACCATAATCAAAGTCAGACACTCTAAAAGGAGACACTTAATCTTTCAATCCTGTGAAAACACTTCTGCCAATAAAAATATTATTATACATTTGGCCAGTTTTAAATGGTCAATTTCGGAGAGAATGCGTGACAGTTTCGTCGTCATTGAATGGAGATATGATAAAGTCCTATATTTTATTAATGGAGTCTGCGAGTTAATATGTGAAATCTCCTCGGTATTAAGAGTGATTCCAGAGAAGATAACCGGTGGTCTAGTGACAGTACCCCATATAATTTTGTTATATATAATTACCTATGCTCGTTTTCTCAAGTGTTTTCTGTCTTTCAATGTTTCTGTCTCACATAGTAAATAAGTAAAACATTTTTTGTCAACGTTCCGTCAAAAATTGACAGTACGACATTTTCAGAAATGAAATAATAATTGAAACTTTTACTCTACCATTTTTATGATGATATTAGAGAAAATACTGATTCAATACTCGTTCAATTGTTGCATATGAACGTCATATAGATACATAAAAATTCAATAAATTACACGTAAAATCTCATCGTAAGTAGGTAAATACACTCGAAAAAGAGGAAAGAATTGAAAAAAAATACAATGTCCAGAGAGTTGAAAAATTCATTTTAGGTCATCACAATCAATGATAACAAAATATCGACAAAATGACATAAAAAAGATGTCAATGCCCAAGAAAAACTTCAAGTAAACCGTCGCTACTTGTTTCGAAAGAAAAGAATACCTAATAATCAATTTAGTGGATAGATCACTGAAATCAACTTCTACCTACTATGTCTAGGTATATTTCTATGTGCCTACCTGAGGGTTGCCAGATAGAAACATATCAAATCCGGGGCAATTCTAGAACAAAGGTGCTAGGTCGTGGCTGCAGTGGTGATCATCTTGTTCCTTTTATTTTCAAAAGATTTGTTCTTGTCTTGGAAAGGAAATTGACTTTTTTTTTCAAATAGGTACATACTCTTATTAGATAGATAATGTACAAGTACATCTTACCTACTACTAGTAGGTAAGATGAAGCTTAGACTTGAAACTCTGGTGGTAAATCAACAATTTGAATATGAATTAAAGTGAGCCAATAGCTTACCTATCAATAAATTGAAATTATATTCAACAGTGAATGATGTATCAATTCAAATCGTAAAAAAATTAACAATATCTTTCTTTTGTTAATTAAGTTTTGGTATAGGATAAACTTAAACCAAATTGAGCACCTCTTCATGATGATTTGTTATTTTTCGATAGGAAATCGATAGCAGTTCTATTTTAACGAAATTGAAAATTATTCTCTGTCTTATAATAATAAAACTGCGAACAGATTATTTTCCAAATATTCATCAGTGGATCATGCCATTTTCTTCGTCAGAGCTTTAAAAACTGATAAAACTACTGTGAAAGTCACTTCACAATTGATACGAGGCTGCAGATCGGACTTGATTTAATACTTCGAAATTCGATTTCGCTCTTCAGTCCATAAACTATTCAGTTGGATAAATACTCTTGCTGAAGGCATTGCTTGTTGGAATCGAAAGAACACAAGAAGGTTTTGGCAAAACTAGTTTATTCTAGTCTACGAACACTTCACAAGAGTTCAATTCATTCAATCATGAGATTATTCATTCTTGAATGAATAATCTCATTCAAGAGATTATTCATTCTATTTCATACGAAAAATAATCAAAAATTCAATGCACAAATTTGTACCACTTTAAAATAAACAAAGAATAAATTTTATTACAATTATTTCATGCCTTCACCTTTTATTCTTAATGCGAGCACTAAGAGGTATAGAACTTAAGTTGGCATTACTATTGAAGATGGCGACCGATTTACCAGCTGAGAAGTGATTTATTCTCAGTTTGGTTTGGCAATTCATCGTGAATAGACTCACGAATGAACAATGCTTGCAAATAGTGCAATTTCATTTCGAAAATAATGGTTCTGTGCGGAATACGTATCGCACAAATTTTGTTTATCGATGAAGCGCACTTCTGGTTGAATGGCTACGTCAACAAACAAAACTGCCGCATTTGGAGTGAAGATAATCCTCAAGTGTATGTCAAAACACCGTTACATCCAGAAAAACTGACTGTTTGGTGCGCTTTATGAGCTGGTGGAATCATTGGTCCGTACTTCTTCAAACACGATGATGGCCAGAACGTTACAGCCAATGGTGATCGGTATAGAGCCATGATTACTAACTTTTTCATTCCTGAATTGAACAACCATGATGTCCAGGAGCTGTGGTTTCAACAAGACGGCGCAACATGTCACACAGCTCGTGCCAGAATCGACTTATTGAAAGACACGTTCGGTAACCGCCTAATTTCACGTTTTGGACCTGTGAATTGGCCTCCAGGATCTTGTGATTTAACACCGCTAGACTACTTTCTGTGGGGCTATGTAAAGTCATTGGTCTATGCGGATGAGCCACAAACGCTTGACCATTTGGAAGACAATATTCGCCTTGTTATTGCCGATATACGGCCACAAATGTTGGAAGAAGTCATCGAAAATTGGACTACATCCGAGCCAGCCGTGGCGGTCATATGCCAGAAATCATATTTAAAATGTAATGCCACAAGATTATCTTTCGAATAAAAAAAAATTGTTGTCAATCGAATGATCCATCGTTGTTTTATTGCAGTTTAAAGTTCTATACCACAAAAAAAAACACCCTTTATTACTAGATCAGAACAAAATTATTTTCATCTACCTACAAAAGATCTCTCGTGAATTTCTTAGAGATTATTTCATGGCAAAGAAGGTTTAGATACTAACAGAGCAAATTCCGAGCCAGTATTTTACTATGATGAATAAAAAAGCCAAAATCCAATATTTCAATAAATATCCACTTTCTATCGTTCTAATAGAAGGTACCTACCCTCAATCAGTAGAATTTACTTATTTTGACACACCTACAATTTGTGATGAACCTTGTGAATATGCCTTGGTGACGCTAATTTTGAGGGGTTTCGAATCCAAAAATTGAATATTTTGTCACAATCATAATTCTATTTTATGAAAAAAAATTAATTATTTTGCACAGGACAATGTTGATAAGAAACAAACCTAGAACATCTGGTGAATCACTTTTCGGTGATTTCATGATGGTGATTTATAAATACCACTTTATACTGAATTTGGTTTCAGAGAACAATATTAATTAATCCTTTGAAAATTCTCAATTTTTCGAAAATTAACGGCATATAAATTTATGCTCACCTAATTCGACGGCAACTCCAATATAATTGATATTAATCATTTTAACTTGAACAATTTGCGAACTAGTTTCAGAAGTATTTTAAACTTTATGAAGTATATTCAAGTTGTAGATACAATGCCAAATTGAAGATTGAACAGATTTGCAATTTTGTCAATCAAAAATGTTATGGCAACAAATACTAATCGAACTCTAAATATACAAAAGCTCTATTATTTCTGAATTTTTTATTAATTAAATCAACAACAAATTATCAATATTTTACTATGATACAAATTTTTTTTGATTTGACATGGGTAAAGTTATTTAATTTTTTTATATCATAAAATTTTTCTGTATGATTTTTTGAATGATTACCTATATTTTTACAGTATTTTTCATGAATTTTGAATATAATTTTTTTTTCACTGATTTCTTTTCAATTTGTAGCAAATTTTTTTAAATGCTGTAGATAAAGAAAAGAGTCAAGATATATTTTGTTTGCGGTGTTCAAAACCTTACAACTGGCCTCAGAAGATATATTTTATGCAATTCAATATAACCATTCCCTTCCAATTTTTTCAAGAGGTCAATAATTTATAGTGAAGGTGACTATAAATTATTTTCATTCAATAAGAAAAAGATGATATAACAGATTCTCATATCTAAAATTTGGAAATTTTGTAGAGCTATATTTGAGTAAATACAAAAAAACCATATCCGTTTTTGAATTAATGATTAAAAACACTTGGCTATATCTCATAAAATTGTCAAATTGAATCAACATATATTTCGAGTTACTAAACCATTATCAAGAGTTTCCTATAACTCAAATTGTATAAGACCAGTAATACAACTCAGTTGTTTTAAACTCGTGATAATGGTTGAGCAACCCGAAACGTATGGTGTATTAAAGAACTTGATGAAGTTTAGTCAAGTATTTTTAATTATTGTTACGATATAGTTAAAGAAAAAAGGTATGAAACTAAGAATTAATCCAACTCTCGTGGTTCTGAAAAATTATGTGAATCTTAATTATATGTATCTCCTTAAAAAAATTTCTGCTTCATAATTTCGTAGTTGTTTAATGAAAACCAATATTTATTTCACTCACTCAAAATAATTGAAGTCCTATTACTTTTAGAACTTTCATATGATTTATCAATTGATATTGTTTGTCGTTTCTAACCTACACTAAATCATTACGCAGGATGTTATTCACGCATAGTTCTATTTAAAAAACATCGAAAGGTACACTAGCAGCGTTTCCGGTTCAGTCACGTGGCGTTCTAACGACGGGTCAAGTCACGTGTCAAATGTGATATTATTATACAATTAGGGGCACTTTGTATGGACCTTATGATTAATTAATTTGTTTGTGTCTCTTCTGCTGCGTCCCGATATTCATATTATGGAAGTTGGTGATATCGGTTGAATGTGCGTTCGCATATATAAAAACCAATTACCATACCTAATGGTGGAGTAAAGGGGGGTTAAGTGGGTAGTAATAACGAAATCGATAGTAGTAGTATATTTGGAACAAGAAATGGAAAACGTTCACACGAAAGGATTGGTGTTTCAAATTAGATATATATATATATATATATATATATATATATATATATATATATATATATATATATATATATATATATATATATGTATATTTATGATAACTTGTCGTTTCAGGTTTTTCTGAATGATAATTTGCTTTAATATTCTTCTTCATACGTGTTACGGGTTTAGGTACTTGCCCCCTTTTTCAGTGAATACAAATTTGTCTGTTAAGTATCTAAAAATACGAACAAACATTGAATGTATATATAAAAAATTCAAATAAATATACTCAAAATGAATATACAATTTATGTCACCGTAATCTCAATTGCTGTTTATTATTGAATATAAACTAAAATTCAAACACTTGAACTTTTGATTTACACTTCATTAACATAGCATGACGCGTTTCGTCGTTACAAACGACTTCTTTAGATGCTAACAGAATACTGACTTTCTGAAGAAGTCGTTTGTAACGACGAAACGCGTCATGCTATGTAGTCAATAAAGTGTAGGTAAATCATAAGTTCAAGTGTTAAAATTTAAGTTTATATTCAATTATGATGGATTTACATCAATTCAATTTTTAAATATACTGTTATTGTTTAAGTTGGTTATGTTATTGGTGTCGAAGGTTATTCTTTTTTCTCATATGGTGGTCTTAGTTATTTGATTAATAGTGGGTACATTTGGCTTATCCAATATAATGTACTATTAAATCAGTCGTACTAATGGTGCCTAGATAATTTCGGATCCAATATTCAATAGACATGTGATAATTTTCACTTGTCGCCAGAACATCTACGAATTATTATTGAAAGCAACATTTGAAGCTGGAATTAGCCAAGTAACTTACCTGCAGCCATGATATTTCATTAATAAAAAAATGCTGAAAGAACTGGAACAATATCGATCACCAGAAAAAACAGTCTTGCAGAAATGTTATTTTTACTACGTTGCATACGAAAATATAAGAAATAATATCCAGATCAATGAAAATATAGATCCACCTAAACGGCCAGATCAATTAAAATATAGATCCACTTAAGCGGCCAGATCCATGAAAATATAGATCCACCTAAACGGCCAGATCAATTAAAATATAGATCCACTTAATCGGCCAGATCCATGAAAATATAGATCCACCTAAAGCGTCCAAATCAATGAAAATGTAGATCCACAAAAAGTGTTGAGATCAATAAAAATGTAGATCCACCTAAAGCGTTCACATCAATGAAAATATAAATCCACATGAGCGTCTAAATCGCCTGTGTATTTTTGTGTAACTGTAAAATTTGTTGTGTTCTCGACAAAAAAAAGCCACTATTAAGGAGAACCAACCAATTTGTTTGCTATGTCCATATTGTGTCTGGGGTGTTGTAGACCCCACACACAAGTGCCTGGCCTTCAGCCTTCCAGGGTGTTGAAATTTCTGACCATTCAGTTAAGCAACATGTAGGCCCTACATTGTGAGGTATATGTCGAAACAAATTAAGAAACGTTTGTTGAATAATATTAGTTCTGTTATTATCACTCCATAAACTCTAATTGTAAGTAGTTTTATTTATTTTTTACTTGTTCTTTCTCCTGAAGAAGACACAGAAAACTGTCGAAATATCGAAAATTGTAATGAATAAACACTTCACCAGACCGATTATTCCCGTCACCTAAATTCCACATAAGTATCGCACGGTCGAGAAATTACCAATATATATATATATATATATATATATATATATATATATATATATATATATATATATATATATAGCGGGTGATTTTTTAAGAGTTTTAAAAGTTTTTCAGGTTGGCGGCACTGGTTGGTATGGCATCCAAACGTCATCTGTCGAAGTGAAAAGTTTTCAGTATACTCTGCCATTTCATCATGGAAAGACTTACAAACGAGCAACGATTGTAAATTGTTGAAATTTACTATAAAAGTTCGTGCTCTGTGAAAAATGTGTATCGTTTGTTACGATCGTCATAATCGACCTGGTGAATAAACAATTCGTGGTGTTATCACCAAATTTCGCACCAGGTTTACACTGTTGGACATTAAACCATTGTCTCGCATGCGTACAGTGCGTACTGAAGAGAATATTGCAGTCGTAACGTACAGTGTTAATGAAGATCGTTAAATGTCAATTCGTCGCCGTGTAATTGGGCATGTGTTACTCAACCACATGGACAATGTTACGTGTTGATTTGGGTTTGAAAACCTATAAAATTCAACTTCTGCAAGAATTGAAGCCGAATGACCTATCACAACGTCTAATTTTTGGTAAATGGACCTTAGAACAGCTTAATGAAAATCCGCTGTTTTATCGAAAAATTGTGTTCAGCGATGAGGTTAATTTCTGGCTGAAGGGATATGTAAATAAACAAAACTGTCGCATCTGGAGTGATGAACAGCCCCATATAAGAATTACCGATGCATCCCGAAAAAACGACAGTTTGGTGTGGTTAATGGGCTGGTGGCATCATCGGTCCATTTTTCTTCAAAGGCGGCCGTGGAAGAAACCGTCGCGTCGTTCGCATTACCGTCAACGCGAACGATATCAAGCCATGATACGCAACTTTTTCTTGCCCCAGTTTACCGAGTTGAACTTGGTTGACATGTGGTTTCATCAAGACGGTGCCACATGCCACACAGCTTGTGAAACAATGGACATGTTGAAGGATGAATTTGGTTAGCAGCTTATCTCTCGAAATGGCACTGTGAATTGGCCGCCAAGATCATGCGATTTGACGCCTCTGGATTATTTCTTGTGGGGTTATGTAAAGTCGTTGGTGCATGTGGACAAGCCGAGCACGATTGAAGCTTTACAGGATGACATAACACGCGTGATTTGTGTGATACAGACCGAAACACTCGAAAAAATGACGCAAAATTGGACTTTCCGAATGGACCATTTAATACGGAGCCGCGGACAACATTTACGTGAAGTTATCTTCAAAATGTAAATGGAAAAGGTCAAGTTATCAATTTCAATAAAAATTTTGAATATTTGATGCAATGTTTCTAAAAAAATCACCCATTATATATATATATATATATATATATATATATATATATATATATATATATATATATATATATATATATATATATATATATATATATATATATATATATATATATATATATATATATATATATATATATATAATAATATTTATTTAATATAAGACATTATATATATTACTATCAAGAAGGTATTCGCCTATATACCTTCTTCACTATTTTCTTGAATGACACCGCGAAGATTTTTATTTCATTATCCGACCATCTCAACTCATGGTCTACAATAATACCAAGAAATTTAGCCTGATTCTTAGAAGAAACAAGACTCTCCCTAAGGGAAAAACTCAATTTTAATTTATTGTTACGTCTTTGATTGAAATAGATACATTCAGTCTTCTCCACATTCAAGATCAAGGCATTTGAATCACACCACTTGATGAACTCATCTGAAAATCGGCTGCATCCATCCATGAGATCCCCCAGGGACCGCGCCGCCACCACTAAGGAGGTATCATCTGCAAAAATAGTAACTATTTCTGCACTTAAGTAAGATGGTAAATCATTTATAAATAGCAGAAACAATAGTGGTCCCAGCACGGATCCCTGGGGAACCCCCAATCCGGTGCACCACTCCCCAGAACAACGGTCCTGCACTTTGACCGTCATGCGTCTATTAGTAATATAGCTGTTTATCCAATCAAGAAAAATTCCTCTGAACCCCAAGTTGTACAGCTTACTAAGAATAAAACTAAATATTAGACAATCGAATGCTCGAGACAAGTCAAAAAACAAGGCAGCTACAAACGAACCCTCATCTAGAGATTTATAAATATAATCAATGAAAGAAATAGATGCAGTTTGAGTCGATCTTCCCACTCGAAAACCATGCTGACAATCAGATAACACCTTAAACTTATTTAAATACTTTATGATACGATTGAAAACTAGTTTCTCGCAAACTTTGGATACAACACTTAATATTGAAATAGGACGATAATTTATTATATCTAGTGGATCGTTTTTTTTATGAATAGGTATTACAGTAGCTAATTTAAGCATGTCAGGAAATGTACCCGTAGAGACTGAAAGATTCAATAGGTACGAAAGAGGTTCAGCAATAACATCAGAAATTGACTTTAATATTTTGGCTGAAATAAAGTCAGCACCAGTACTTTTAACATTCTTCAAGCATTTAATAGTGTCTAACACTTCATGTTTGATTACTGGCAAGAAGAAAAAGGTTTGTGACCTCATTTCAGACAGAGAACACGATTGCGGTAGTGAGCCACCAAAGTGATTATTTAAACTAGCCCTGTTTACTGTAGAAAAATAATTACCAAAAGCAGAAGCAAGAACCCCTGCTTCTGAGCATTCTGAACCGTTTATATTTAACTTGATTTTCTTATTCCCACTAGACAGTCTTCCAGTCTCCTGGTTTACAATATACCACACAGTCTTATTCAAATTACTTGCAGAATTGATAAGACTAGAATTATATTTTAATTTCGATTGTTTTAAAAGAGATTTAAAATTCGATTTGGCATTATTATACGAAATTAAAGAATGTTCATTATTTAAATTTTTATGGAGCCAGAAAATATCCTTCAGCCTTGCACTGGCTTCCCTTATCTCGGTTGTAATCCACCACATCTTTGGTTTAGATAGTTGTCTAGACCGCCTGAGTGGACAGTGAAGGTCCATTTTGTAACGAATAATTTCCATAAAGTTCGATAGGGCAGTGTTGACGTCAATACTTTGAGTAGAGCAGTTTCGACTGAAGGAACAACGGACTTCGGTGTTCAAAACTAAATTATATATGGGAAAATGCACTGCTTTGTGATAAAATATGAATATGAAAGTTTATATATCATAATGTTATAATATAATCGATTTGTGTGATTATGTAATATATTTTCATTTGAGAATTGAGTATTTATATATTTAAGGAAATGAACACTAGAACATTCATTTGAAAAATTCAAATTAACCAAAACAATGTTATAGTAGAGCTAGATATGTGAACTATGTATATAAATGAACTATTGACAGTGTTAATTTTCTTGAATATTTCATTCAGTGCCATAAGCACAAAAAAATTTCATTTCCTTATATATATATATATATATATATATATATATATATATATATATATATATATATATAAATGACAATGACATCAAATTATGATTAATTAATTAAAGACAAGTCAATCCGTTGTTCTGTCAAGCATAACATCTAAATCCAGCACAAACAGATTGAGCTTGAGAATTAATCAAGGAAAACTCCCAGTTCAAACAGCGGAGAAGTAAATGACCAATCAATTGAGACATCATCAATGTAACTATCAGAACTGAACTGATATCGTGCAATTAGAGAGTGCGGCTTTGATAAACATTGAATATCAATAGAGGATACAAAGAGTGGCCCACAACTGAACTTTGTGAATCAATTGTTTAACTTGCCTGTTTTCTTGTTGACCAATACTTACTTAAATACATACAGAGGACATAATGTCGTTAGGTACAATTTGTGTTCCTTTCAAACGATTTGTGTGGACTGAGTTGAATATAATCGTTCGGTAAATTTGCATGGTAAACTGTTAATAAAATTATAAAAAGTCAAATATTAATACAACACCAGCGTTTCTTCGTGTTTTATTTATATGTATATAGGAAATATTGTGTGGATAAATATTTGGAAGTAGGTGGTATTTTTTGTGTTTATTGAAAATTATACGTTTCATGAATGAATTGCTCTTGTTTGAAAACTATGATTGTTCACATCAAATTTGTTTTATATATTGAATGAGCGCTTTAGTCAATGTATTCTATTGAGCAGTTTGTTGAAACTATTTTATTTGATAAATATTAACTTTTTCATCGAGCTCCTGTTTAGGAAATATTTAATTTGAAGGCGTTATTTCGTTTCAGTCAATATTTATTACGGAATATCAGTACATACTATCTGTTTTTATCATGTTATCTTTAGTTACATCAATCGATTCTTCCAGATATTTCTTTCTTTATTTATTCATTTACAATAAATGCACTACAGGTTACATAAACTAAATTATGAGGTATACATGAATGTGAATGGTGCAAGGGGTGATTTAAATATGATGAATTAATGTTTAAATGACATTATGACTTTTCGAAACATACGAGAAAATCTTTTCAAACGAACACTACAAGTTGCATAAAAAAAGACTTCTTAAAGATTATTATAATGTATTTACAAGTTAATTTTGGGATACCTATGAAACAGTTTCGAAATTGTGTAGAACAGAAACCCAAATACAATGTATTTTCCTTTTACATTCTTCTTTTTTGGCCTCGCCTTGTCCCGTAGAAGTCGGAGTCGGCTTTCTTGATCTTGGGGCATTCTTCTTCTTTGGCTTCGCCTTGTCCCGTTACGCGGAGTAGGCTTTCTTGATCTTGAGGCGCCATTCATTCCGCTGGTTAGCATCGTCATCCGATAGCCAAAAACCTCTTCATGTTCCTCTGGACATTCGTCAACCAAGAAGTTGGTGGTCTACCTCTACCTCTATTTTGTGTAGTCATGGAAAGGAACTGTTTTGGTCTTCGGGACACCTCTTAACGTGACCATATCATCTTAGCCTGGACTTGGCGAGTTTGTCCGCGATTGGTGCAACTTTAAAACTACCCCGGATTAATTCATTCCTCATTTTGTCACTCCTTATTATTGTAACTCCTCCTGCCCATCGCAACATACGCATTGCTGTAGTATCTATGTAGTTTTTGTTCGTGAATCTTCTTTAAGGCCTCTGTTTCGCTACCTTCGATATTTCTATTTTCCATATATTCGATTTTCGCTATTTTCCTTAAACACTGATTTCTTATATTCATTATGAAATTTGTATTCATTCCAGTAATCCGAACATTCCATTAATCTGGCGCCTTCTGGTTTGATTATGTCGCATAAGTGTGATTTCACTGTACATACCTACACAGAAAAGAGAAAGCTGTACAAAGGCCCTAAAGCAACAACCTTAATGCGTCGGATTCTGGATATCGAAGTTCAGATATCCATTTGCCCTTGCTCATGTTACAAAAATTATGTATCGGAGAGAATTTCAAAACGTTAATGCATGGTGTCTGGACTTGAAAAGACTGCTTTTCAACTATTTATATACACAAAGTAAATGAAAGTTTAGTCTACTGAGAAAGTTCGGACAATCAATAATAGAATTCATAAGTTTGAAAATTAGATCAAATGAAAACTACATACACCACTTCTGTAATAAATAGAAATGAAACCTCTCAAGTAAAATACCCTGCGGAAAACCCTGGTTTGGATAGAAACCATCTTTCATAACGCTAAGATATTTCAAGAACTTGCCCTGAACTTTCTCCACATTTTAAATGTGTACAATGTATTCAGAAGCCTATGTTTCCGAAGCATATTCCAATTTAGATCGTACGTAGGCCCTATATAAAAAAGGCATAGTTTCCGCACTGTCGAAGTCTCTAGTACAGCGTAGGATAAAAATATATGTTCCTGATGCCTCGGAAATCACATTATTAAAATGTGTCGAAAATGTAGTACATTTTATACATACTGTACATATTGGTACTCAATCGATTGAGATCTAATAGGTACTATACAACATTACCCTGAAATCATCATTTATTCATTTTGTGTACAAAATACATTTTGTCCCCTTTTGATAGAATGAAAAACTTCTTGGATGATTTTTACATTGAAAACTTTCATTCATTTTGTTCATACAAGTATAAACCAATTGCAATGAAAAAATGGATTTATTCACTTAAAGACATCGATTGTTGATTGATTAAATAAGACTGATGATTCCTAATAAGGATGAAACAATTATGATTTACCACAAATAGTTTTTTATATATAAGATCAAAATTCTGGTAAACTTATGGTAAGCCAGATCATGAAACTGTTTCTATATATAGAAGCAACAATGTCTGGAAACATATATTTTTTTGATTTCACCCAGAGAATGTACCAACCTATATAATTTTCTCTCAATTATATTCTCGTTCAATGGTACCTATAACAGAAATATTATCGTGTATTGATTGAAGTTTTTTCTTTTTTGTCGTTATTTTTACTTTCTACATAATGTAGGAAGGTATATAAAACATTCCTACATATTCCTACTTTTTCAACCAAAACCCCTCCATTGTTATCATTGAATTCATACGTTTCAGTTTTTTTATAACCTAATGAAATATCGTCATTCAAAAACATTTTCGATGCAATGTTAACAGGCGAGGCTCTGTCTTCAGAACAAATCAGACTATTCGATCTCTTTTGTGTTAGTGATCATTCATTATGGATATTCTCGAAATTTAAATTCAAATTACAACACGATGTATCCATTATTTAGCAATCTTGGGATTGAACTATAAATATGAGAGATTTATGTCCGAGATAGTGAAATTTCAGCAAACATACTTGGAAGATACAATGATTGAGTAGGATTTTTCACAATCTGAATAAAAATTGTTGTCAAAGTGGAAAAGTAAACACCATGGAATATTTATAACTATGGTTTCTTTATAAATTAATCGATTTATTTCCTTTTAATTTCTGGGGTCTATTCAGATTATGATCACTTAAAATGTAACGAGAAGTTAGAATTGCGCTCAAGATCAATTCATAATGATTGATATGTTATATAATTCTTTGAATATTTCATATCATTCTATGAACTCAACATGTATATTCAATTTTCGGTTCTACATTTTTAGAACTAGAATACCTATATTTTATGAATTAATTTTTTTCTATTCTACGCTACCTAAAAAACACAAAATGTCTCGTCTTCTTGGATTCGAACCCAAATATCCCAATTGCAGGCTTCCACTTAATCGTCAACCCTATGGAGATCACATCTCATTTGTTCTACATTTTGTTTGTTTTTTCTACAGTTCTACAATCTGTTTTGTGCATTCAAAATAGCTCCTGCTTTATAATTTATACAATTTCAAACATAATTATAATAATGTTATTTATTTATTCTTTCAGACATTACATCAATGTATAGGACATTTGACATATAAACGTATTACAGATAGAAATTGACAAATAGAAATTTAACTGATAATTAGATAATCTATAATATAAAAATGAATCGCAAAATGTGTTGGAAAGCGCATAACTCAAAAATGCCTGGACCAATTTGGCCAATTCTTTTTTTAAACGTTCGTTGAAGACCAAGGATGGTTCTCAAAATTCGAATTATTGCCGGGAAAACCATAAAAACAGCCCATTTCTTTTTCCCATACAAACTTTTTCTAACTAAAATGTAAATTCGACGGCTGGCCGATTTCACTATTTTTTTGTTGTGTTTGTTATTGTCAGGGAAAAAATTCAAAATTGCGTATAAAATTAGAAAATTTAAGAATTCGTAATTAATAATATAAGTAAGAAATAATTATTAATTCTCAAAAAGGGGATGTAAAAAAACTGAACATCTTATCACACATTTCGGTTAGTTCAGAGCTATCACGAGTAATATTAAAACTTCAATTTAATATGAAATTTTTGGTAAGTTTAAATAGACTAACATACACGTTACTAAGAATTATAAAGAAGAATACATAGTTTTCTTCAATTAATCGTTGAAATTTCGTTTGTACAAATGATAGCTATTAGATGTACAAACTTAAATCGCAGAACTCGCAATGCATCAAATCAAAGATATAAAAGAGCAAGTCAAACTCATGAGCAACGCGAAGCTTGGAATGAGTTTCTTTGAGAGCTTTGAATGGAATGGATGAAATCGAAATTAACAATTATGAAAAAGTTACGTTTAACTCCTATCGGCCTGTATTCAATTATAACGTTGAAATAGATCACAGTTCACAGCAAATCGTTGCTATTGAACCAATGAACGTTATATGTCAATATTGCAAGCCAAAGTTTAATTGTTATTGATAATAAAATAATTTCAATGATGCGACAAAATATTGCGCAAAGAGTTAAATCAAATAGACGCTATTGGTACAGCCACCATATTCACTATATTCATTTGTTTCCGGGAATGGACTAAATTCTGAACATTTTTTGACCTATAACCAGCAAATATTTCATATGAGAAAATTTTAATACTCCGATAATGGAAAGAGTGCTCAAATTTAAATGTTTTATGTATAGAAATAAGTAGCACATCACTGTTCGTTGTTGAATACTCATGACTACTATTCAATTTAATAAACCTATCTTCATTTTCTTCAACATATAACAAACATCTATAAATATATATACACGGTAGAGTGAGTACGTAATTATTAATGAAGTTAGGTTTACAAGATGTTCGTTTATGAATATTGAATATTAATCGAAGTATTCGCTTCGGTGTAATAAGCACCCTATTTATTTAATTAAAATAAAACTAAGTAGTTTTTCGATTCTCACTGTAATTAAATCAAAACATGACAATATCGTTTCGCCAACACAGTGGCTTCATCAGATGTTGATGATAACTTAGTTTATCATCAACATCTTATTACTTAGTTTTATTTGAATTATATATTTAGATTTTCATCAAGTACTTATCGGCCCAATCTATTAATGACCCTATTTATTTCTGTAGAGCAGACCCACACCAGAATATTATAATTAGATGACTATATACAAGACTGTAATACACATTCATAACACAGTTTTTAGGTACGATATTCTTAATTCTAGAGATTGCAAGAAATGAGTTATCAATTCTTTACATAAGACATCAATGTGTGCTGTCCATATCAAATTTCTGTCTACACATATTCCAACAAACTTTGTTGATTGGTATGATGATATAGTGTTGCCTCCATATTTAACATCCAAGGTACTAATTCCATTGCCCTCCAGACAAAAAGTAACACATACAGTTTTATCAACGTTCACCATCAGATTGTTCATTCGACACTAATTTACAAACTCTTTCACAATGCAGTCACATTCCTCCAGAAGTTCTTCAGGAGTCCTGCCAGAAACAACCACCGATGAATCATCGGCAAATAGTGTCACCAAAAATCGGGACAACTTCGTAGGCGAAGAATTACCCACTTATAGTAGGTATAAGTTGGTAATGTATTACCATCTTTAAAAATTTAATGCTGCTAGTAAATAATTAACTTGAAGAAGTATGAGTGGTTCTAATCTCTGAGGATTCAAACCAAGATCTTCCATTTAAACCTCTATTCTTATTGGGAGTAGACCCTATTTGTTTAACAGAGCTGCCGAAACCAAAGTCACTGACTGATGCCAGATATTTTTGAGGGCATATCAATTCTTACGAGTACTAATTTCGTTGGATAATACACGCTTAAGATATTCCTATATGAAATGTTTCGAATAACACAGTGTAATTAGCGGAAACATGGATTTCGAAGTTAGTTCTATTTAGCGGAAGTGCGTTAATGTTTCTCAGTTATTAACATCAACCTTCTAATTGAATATGTAGGTTCAATTTTAATTCACGCAAACCAGTATAAATTATCACCAGTAAGTTTGGGTGATGAAATTGTTATGTGCCCACTCGTAATTTGATCATTTTGATACCTCATTTTCTCCCTAACTTCAACTGTTATGAATTTACACAGTTGAATATTAAAGGCGCAAGATGTCACTTTCTCATGTCGAGTTTTTTAATGCTTGCCAAAAATAATAACTTCTATATTCGGAAATTTTGGTATTTATAATGAAACAATATTTGGAATTTTCTCATAATTTAATAAAAATACGCATGACGAGTTTCGAAGTGCCACTTCTTTTTCTACCTCTATTCTCTATTTTTATTAATTTATGAGAAAATTATAAATATTGCTTCATTATGGATATTAATTTTCTCCAAGTATCTTCCTCATCAGTAATCAGTTTTGGTATTTAGTTTTATAGTATTTATTTAGTATTTGGTATTCGAAATAGTTATTAAAACACATCAATGTTTTGCTCTAGAACCTGTAGCTATATTTGACATCAAATAATGTTGTTGTGTGACATCCTCATTAGCATTCAATTCGATTGGTTTGACTCTAGGTAAAATATTTTTTGCATGAGGCCATAAGTTATTTGTCTTATAGAATGATACATCAATCGATACGTCGTAGATCTATAACGAATTACTGGATATAAGAATGAAAGAAATGACCTGTGTCCCACAGAAATAAAATATGGAGGATGATTTATCGTGCTATTTACCTATGAAGACATTGCCAAAAATTTTGGAGAGCACAGACTATGGCAGATGCTTAAATCGTATCCACAGTCTGCATTCTATGCAAAGGCATTGCGAATTGCATATGTAGTAAATGTTTTTTCGCTTTCCATACATTTTCATAAAAAACGTAATGCAAATACATACATTCATATTATGACACGTACAAAATCTAGATGTCTTTGACTCCCTTCAGGACCACGTGAACCAAAAATGGACACAACATGAATTTATACAAAATATTTCTTATTTTTGTGAAGAGGGCGTTCGCTTTTTATGTTGTCAAACATTATTGGAATGATTTTCGAAATAAAATATATCTGGTCCATATGTTAAGTTTCGCATCAGGTGTGACAGCAACATATTGCTATTCAAAATTCATGCAATTTACAATTATAATTCAGCTTTCCATTGTCCCAAGATATTGTATATGTTTATAAATGTTTATGTTGAAGATATAATTGAATTGAAATTGATCCGCTATTTCCTCAAAAATTGTTCAATTCGTATGTTTAATTCGTATATTTCGTCATATGTTACGGCCTCATAACTTATTTTCAGAGGTTGATACGACTAATTTAAAAAATTGACTATATACTAGATTAACTGAAAAGCCATAGTGAAGAAATTATTTCATAACACGCAAAATCCACAATCAATTGAATGCAAAATTTTCAAGTAAGATATTTCGTTTCTACTTTGAATAACTTGCCTCAATACTGACCTGATTTCAATAGATCCGCTTAGGTTAACATTGAGGACATTGCTGATAAATACATCAAAAAAACTGCGAATTTAACAGAAATAAAATTGATTGATTGAGGACTGGTTTCTTTGTGAGACATCGTTTAATATATTGAAAAAAACAATTGGTTCTGATAATTTTTCACAAAAATTATCTAATTACCTAATTTGAGAAGGTAATAAACTGTAATTTGAACCCAGTTACCCTATTTTCAGAGTTGAACTGAAAACTCAATTTAGCTTATAGCCCCAAACAAGTGTCAAGCAATTAATTTGATATAATTTTTGTGTAACAAAGCCAAGTGTTTTCAATTCAATATATTAACAGAAATATTTCCAAAGTGACTGCAAAATGTGTAGCTAATTCAACAAGCCTATTATGTCAATCAGTTGAAATAGCAAAATCTCGTTATTTTTTCAAAACCAGCTCTCAAATATTTGTTTCTATGAAATGTTTGTACTTCACTCAACTAATATAATATGTCCCATTCATTCATATGTTCGAATATTTATATGATGATATAGTTGTTTCGATACCCTAGTTTCAATAGATAGATCCATAGATAGATAATTGCTTCTTCAATCTAGTTGCACCAACTCTCAAAAATGTGTAAGCAATCCGAAAGATGATTTCAGTGAATTGAAAAATGTTTTCGGAATTTTTCCAGTTGTTTTAATTTTGAATGCATGATTTTTTAAGCGTAGATTTTTTTTTGAATCTAATAAAACACTAAATTTTCTTCATATATTCAAAATTTCCATTGAAATTGATAACTTGGCCTTTGTCATTTGAATTTTGAAAATAACTTCACGTAAATATTGTCCGGGGCTCCGTACCAAATGGTCCATTCGAAAGGTCCAATTATGCGTCACTTTCTCGAGCATTACGGCCTGTATCCCACGAATTACCCATGTTAGGTTATCCTGTATAGATTCTATCTTGTTGGGCTTGTCCACATACACTAACGACTTTACATAACCCCACAAGAAATAATCCAGAGGTGTCAAATCACATGATCTTGTCGGCCAATTCACAGGGCCATTTCGAGAGGTAAGCTGTTCACCAAATTCATCCTTCAACATGTCCATTGTTTCACGATCTCTGTGGCATGTGGCACCGTCTTGATGAAACCACATGTCAACCAAGTTCAACTCGGCCAACTGGGACAAAAAAAAGTTACGGATGTAAGTTTTTTCGGGATGCATCGGTAATTCTTGTATGGCATGTGGCTGTTCATCACTCCAGATGCGACAGTTTTATTTATTTACATATCCGTTAAGCCAGAAATGAGCATTAGGACTGAACACAATTTTACGATAAAACAGCGAATTTTCATTAAGCTGTTCTAAGGCCCATTCACCAAAAATTTTACGTTGTGGTAGGTCATTCGGCTTCAATTCTTGCAGAAATTGAATTTTAGAACGGCGACGAATTGACATTTCACGATCCTCATTAACACTGTACGCAACGGCTGCAATATTCTCTTTAGTACGCACTGTACGCATGCGAGACAATGGTTTAATGTCCAAAAAAGTAAACTTGGTGATAACAACACGAATTGTTGATTCACCAGGTCAATTATGACGACCATAATATGGTCGTAACAAACGATACACATTTTTCACAGAGCACGAATTTTGATAGTAAATTTCAACAATTTGCAATCGTTGCTCGTTCGTAAGTATTTCCATGATAAAATGGCAGAGTATACTGAAAACTTTTCACTTTGACAAATGACGTTTAGATGCGATTACCAACCAGTGCCGCCAACCTGAAAAACATAACTATTGAAAAATTCACCAGTTATCACAAACACTCTTCTTTCGAACTAAATTAGATAAAAAGACTTTTGTCAGAAAGTGATCAGATAAAAACCATCGAATTGAACATTCCTATATTCAAGTAATTTCTTCAAGTAAATTCATTTGAAAAGAGACTGTTCAAAAAATAATATCATTATTCAATTTAAATTCAATATTTCATAAAGAATTGCTTCGTAATACTCGTGTTTATAGATTTACTTCATCGAGAATACTATTTTTCTTTCATTTTTTCTCTGATATAGCCTTCGTCCAATTTTTCATTTCATAAGAACCCTACTGAACAAGAAATGATGTCAGTTTTTCCATTTTGCCAGAGAGGAATGAAAACACAAATTCGCTCACGGATCACAAAGAAATAACTTGAACAAACTCACCGGTGTGTTTGAAGTAAACGTTCCCCCATAAAATGCTTGAATGAATATAAGCTTTGTTACCCACATAAAAGTACATTTTTCGATATGAATAGAAGATCGAAAGGCCCTCGGACATTACAGTTTTATTAAGCTCTTAATTGTTTTTCTGTATAGCGTTTTTCTGGGCACAGTATTAAACTAAGAATCGGAGATCGACGATTGTTAAAATATATATATATATATATATATATATATATATATATATATATATATATATATTAATCAATATATATATATATATATATATCATATTAATCAAGATATATGGATAAATGAATATCAAATCAACGAAATTAACTCAATTCGAGAAATGTTTCTTCAATTGAAAGAATTCAATTATTCTTTCAATTTTTCGGTTATTGGATTTTTTCCAATTCTTTTTTCAAACGTTTGAATAAGGTGATTCATATATATTCATAGTTAGTTTATACTGAGATTTTTAATCATCTTTTTTAAGCCATCTTTGTGTGAATCTACTCACTGATCTTGTCACGACCACTGTCCATATTCGAGAGACTTTATCTTGTTTGGTCGATAGAGGGAGCTCACGTGAATAGTCCACTGAATGTTTCACGATATTTTGAAGAGAAAGGGCCTTGGTGCGTTTTGAAAGATCATCGAAACTTGATTGTTGGATGCTTGACACTGATGATTTGCATAATAGGATGAAACAGCGATGTTTGGTATTCTCAACAAGTTCAAGGTACTTCAAAATGGACTAAATATTCACCTTAGAAAGTAATTGGTTGGTTTCGTTCGTTCGTTGACTACATCTGCCTGAGAGTTGCATTCGGAATAATCTGATATTTCGATAAAAAACCCGACTTTTCTGACTGTATAAAAGAAAAATATAAGAGATCCTATTTATCAATTATTGATTATTAAACTTTCGATTTAATCTAAGATTGAGGTATGAAATGTGAAGTAATAAATTTTTTTTTGTTGAAGCTTCAATTTGTAGCAAAACGTCAAATCAATAAGTTTTTGATTGAATAAGTCCAATCCTAAGAAATTAAATAACATAATAAATAAATATATTGAATGAAAAACATATATGACCAATAAAAATTAATAAATAAACACAAATATTCGATAAGCAATAAAATATTTTATAGAAATAGTGAAACTATTGCTATGATACCTATTGTCAAATCGTATAAGATATTTTATATTACAACTTAACCATTACTTTTTTGCCGAATTTTGACAGAAATTATTCTTGTGATGTTTATTAGACAATAATCTGAATTTTGCGAAATTGTTAATTAAGAAATTACCCTCAGGTTGAGTTCAAATTTCCATGTTTTTTGATCACGTAAAACTTATTCAAATCTGAAAATTTCAATGAACTTACATATTTTTCTGAAAGGATTATCTTCACTCACAGAAATATAAAAAAATCGTTTATATATAGATATAATTACAAATTCAATTAATGAAGAAGTCTACTCTTTTTTATAGGTTGAATTATTTTAATACATTGAATATTACACTTGGCATTTTTTCACAGAATTTATGATGCTTGATAATTATTTCGGGGTTAGGTATATGAAAATAAAATTCTACAGAAGATTTCATTTATAAGGTTTTTTAAAATGAAATGAATTGAATTGGACATTTCATCTACAAGAACTATAAAATAGAAGTAAATCTCTGTAAATTTTCATCTACATAAGTCTATGAAAGTTAATAAAATTTCACTGAACATTTCATCAACAAACATTTTAGAACTTAAATAAATATAACTTGACATTACATCTAGTAGACCTAGAAAATAGAAGTAAATTTCAGTAAACATTTTATCTACATAAGTCTATGAAAATAAATAAAATTTCCCTGAACATTTCATCAACTATTATTGATGAAATTGATTATTGAAATTAAATAAATATAACTTGACATCTACAGGAACTATAAAATAGAATGAAATTCAGTTAACATTTCATCTAGAAAGTCTATGGAAATGGAACAAAACTTCATTGAACATTTGATCTCCAAATGTTTAAGTTTATAAAAATAAAGTAAATTTAACTAGACTTTCCAACTTCAAGAGATATAAAAATTTATATATATATATATATATATATATATATATATATATATATATATATATATATATATATATATATATATATATATATATATATATATATATATATATATATATATATATATATATATATATATATATATATATATATATATATATATATATTATATATATATATATATATATATATATATATATATATATATATTTATAATTTTTCTAAGAAATAACTGGTCTGAGAAGCAATGCTGTACTTGATATCAGTCTATTGAACTGTCAGGAATAAAGAAGACAAGAATTAATACCACCAACGTATTGCCATTGTGTTCTTTATCAGGAACTGGAGATTTTCCAGCCTTACAAAGTAAATACAAGATGTTGATAATTTATTACTGTTGAGGTAATGAGAATGAAACAACGCAGTTAAAAATAATTCCATATCACTGAGCAAACAGGCTTAGATAAAGTCAAAGTAAGGTGAATGCAATAACAAGGACAATGGTTTTCGGTTTCTTGGAGATCATAAAATATGACCATCTTTAAGTGACGTGTGTATTATATAGAGAATTATTCATTTATTCAAACAATCCTGCAATGTGATGAAATTTTTTGAACATATTTTTGAAATTATGCTCAAGAAAAATAAGAAATTTCCTTTGAAGCGAACCCTATTATATAAAAAACATATGCCATCATAAGCAGAACTTGTAAACAAAACCATGTGTGGAAATTCATTAGTGAAAAGTTGTGAGATCTATGTAATGCCAAGTCGCGCAGTTCCTACTTAAGAGCTTTTTGTCTTGAAATACTATGTAATTAGCTAACCTAACAACATCTGATAGTGACCATATCGATATTGAGAATCTTTTATGTTTAAAATAAAATAAATTGACTTTGCAATCTCACTTAACAGTCTTATTTAATATAATATGTATTACTTATGAAGTACATTGTGTTTTCATGCAATGTAGTAAAGTGAATATATTTCATTTGAAACATAAAGGAATTTTAATATTCTTTTAATAATATTAATATGTATGTGGTCACCACGAGATGTTTTAGGGTTAGCTTATTAGGCAAATTCTTAATATTGTCTCATAGGTACACTGATTCTTTCGCTACGAATGTAACTCTGTTTTCAGATATATTTATATGAGATTGTAATGTTATTTATGCAAATGGTGTATCTAGAAAATTGAAATGAAATTACAAAATATTTTAGTTTTTCCTTGATTTATATACCAAACACTGAGTGTATTCTAAATTTCAAGCTTTTATGTCTGCTGGAAGTACCTCAGAGTTTCGAGGATGCGTGAGAAAATTAAGAAACTTTGACTAGATATAATTATTGAACTACTGATTCAAATTGAATGAAATTTGAAATACACCGTGTACATGCAATGGTTGGTTCCAAATTCATTTGGGAATTTTTTAATTGAGGCTTTCAGTTTTATCCACAACGAAGTTATATGGGGTCGAAAATAGCCTGAACTTTTTCGAGAAAAAGATGATACACCGTGGCGCCTTTTTGCCGACTTGGCGGGAGCACTATCGTGTCCCCAGATCTTATATTTATGGATTTCATGTCAGGTTCCAAAAGGAGTACAATAGAATTTAGAGAATGGAGAATTACAGGAAATAGAAAATAGGTAGAATTTCTGAAAATAGAGAATATATAGATGAAAATTTGAACTGAGCATAACGGATTATGTTACAAAAAAATTAGCATTTATATCTTCAAGCAAATAATTGTTGATCAAAAGTTGTGAGGCAGTTGCATCTTGTGCGAAAATGGAAAAACTCATTTCGCTAGGGGATCCAAACACCTTTCAAATTGTATTATAAGATGTATTTCAGATGCAACACGTTTTTGTTAATGAGTATTATTCTTTAGAATCATACTTCGAAAAGAATGAGAGTCAGCTCTTTTTATGTATGAGAAGTTTTAGGCAATTTAATTCTTTTTCCGATTTTGTTCAATATAAAATAATATGGGTGATTATTATTATACAATAATTGTATATCTTCCAGAAATATTTCAGTAGATATTTTTGGATATAAGTGAAAAATATGATATAAAAAAATTTTCTTGAGGAAAAACTAAAATATGGAATGAAATTCGAATAAAAGGAGGTGAATAACAAACACGTTACAAATTTTGAATTTTTTAAAATTGCATATTTTCATTTCACTAAACTTGAAATTGATTGAAAATATAGGTAACAATATTAATTCATCAAACAAATATTGGTGATATTTGTGACCCCAATTTTTAAACATTTTTGAGTGATTTTCGCAAAACCTCAATAACGAATTCATGAATTCAATTTTGAAAATTGATTTTGAATTTTGCTGTTAATTGATTCTCTAAAAATTCTATAATTCGAATAGTACTTCATGGACATATGGAAATTATTAAATACAATCAAATACAAGTGCATTTCACTTATTCTCTCGAAAATCGTTATGATGTCTAGTTTCGTAATCATGAGATTCTACTACGTATAGTTTAACGCCTGTTCGAAACGGCCAAGGGGCTTGTAATCTACGAGGGTGGGGTGAAAATTTTCCAGCCTGACCAAGGAAAACGATATTTAAATTTTTTTTTGTCTCATTTTTCAACATAATCTCCATCAACACTGACACAACTCATAACGGTGTTCTAATTTAGTTTTAACAGTTATAAACGTAGATTCGTAAAGCTCCTCAAAAAACTGATTTATAGCTTCGATAACTTCTTCGTTGCTCTCAAATCTTTAACCATCAATCCATTTTTTGGGGTTAGGAAACAGGTAATAGTCTTGAGAGTAGAGAGAATGCGGCATCAATTCAAACTTCAATTTTTGGATTTTGGACATGGCAACAATCGACCAATGCGCTGATGAGTTATCGTAATGAAACAAAAATTTTTTCTTCGCCAAATGGAGTCGTTTAATTTGCACCTCGTCCTTCAAACGTTGCAATAAGTCTGAGTAGTATTGACCAGTGATGGTCTTACCTTTTCCAAGATAACCAATGTATTAATTTCCTCTCCCATCCCAAAATACAGTAGCCATAACCATGTTTGCGTTAAAATTGTTTTTGCCTTCTTTGGAGTTAGTTCCCCCTTTCAAACCCACTGTTTTCATTGTTCTTCATTGTCAAGAGTGTTGTGGTGAACCCAAGTCCATCAACAGTTATGAATCGACGCAAAAATTCGTTTGGATTGCGCCTATACTGAGCCAAATTTTCGGTAGAAATGTTTTTTCGAATCAGTTTTAAGTCGAGCGTTAGCAAACACGGCACCCATCTTGAAAACAGCTTTTCCATGCTCAAATGGTTGTGCAAAATATTTCGCACAGTTCAGCTGACATCCTACAGGTCTCAGCTATTTCATGCACTTTTTCAATATGCGGTCTTCCAATGCTAGATTTTCTCAAATATTTCTGAAGTTGTGACCTCAACTCGTTTCATCAGAGGTGCTCACTCGCCCATTTCAAATTCAGAAAAGCACTGCTTGATAGTTGACTATGATGGGGAGGAGTCTCCTAGTGTTGAATTCATTTCTTCTTTTATTTGTTTTGGTGTAAAACCTTTCAAATAGAATCATTTGATGACAGCACGTTTCTCCATTTTTTCAATTTTCATGAAATCAACGGAAGCGTCCCGCCCAGTGTGCTCTCAAACTCAAACTAATGTAGCGATTGGGCTGAAACTTTACATACAAGCTCAGTAGAAATGGTACTGTAGGACTTCGCTCCAAACGTAGACCTAGTGGCGTCATCTCTTGGTCAGGCCAGAAACTTTTTATCCCACTCTCGTATGTACAATACCCAACAATTAATCATTTATCATTAAAATATTCAAATCAGAGACATACAAAGACACCAATGCCTTCACCGGGACTCGAACACGAATCCTTCCCCACCATAGTGGTGTGTTTTCCCGAGTTAGAGACGGAGTCCACATTATATCATGAGATTCGTTAGCAAAATGTAGATTTTCCCTTGAATCATGAATCAAGTACCAAATTCTGTTATCTTGAATATGCAGCTTAAAGTCCTGAACATCTGAACTCTGATTGATGCCCATTAACTGTAAAACTTCCAGCATGGGTTTGGGCGGTGTTCGTTAACAATATTTGAGTATCACTCTCTTACTTCGATTTTGCATTTCTTGCAACCTATCAATACAATTTTTTTTTGCAGATTGAACAAGAGAGAGAAACAATATTCAACATGAGGAACAACTAGTGATTTGAAAACAAAGAATGATGTATTAATATCTAATCTATATATTATACTCTAATGGTAAAATGAAATCTCTTAATCTCTTTGACATTTTGCTTGCAATGAAATCCGCATGTGCCTTGAAATTCAAAATTTTTTTCCATCATAATACTAAGATAATTCATATCATCTACTCTGAGAATTATGTGTTCCTTAATATTTATTCTAATGGCATTTTAAAATCACATTCCACAATTTATATTCACTAACCAGAACCATATATTCATATATCTTATCATTGATTTCTAAGTTGTTATCAGATAACCATATGAATAATTCATTTAAATCTATCTGAACCAAATCTGACATCTGTTCGATATCCTACAGATAATTTTGTAGTGATCAATTGATAACTGCATTATTTATTCAAAAAGGCGTCCAAAAATTATTCAAATATTTGTTTCCTTCTAAGATATTTAAAGAACTCTTCATTAATCTCTGGATAATTCGCAATATCAAAAATAATTACTTTATAACATCGCGCCCATTCGACATGATCATAAAATATTATCAAGTAATGAAATTTGCTACCATAAAAACTAATTTTATGGTACTTTTGGAAATCTATAAGGGATATTACTGTTTTCCTGAGATAAAAATTGAGTCATAATAGGCGTAAAATGTCTCGTACGTAGGTACTATCATTAGTTTCCGAAATTAAGATTAATTATATTCTTCTTCATGAGGCATAAAATCGGAAACATTGATAATAAATATAATTAGTAATAATCCGTCAACAAATAGTACTTTCTCTTTCGATGATTGTACTAACCTAGAAGTTCTTTTACTGATAAGAAAACAAATACCCCAAAACAAACTATGAATCACATTTTCTAATATCCATGACAAAATATGTTGGTTCTAGTTATTATAATTAGGAGTTGAATAATAAACACCCGACTATAGTACGGTTGGTTCGAGCCCTGGTGAACGCATTGGTGTAAGTGTTTGTCTATGATTTGAGTAATTTACTGTGTAATGTACATTGATAACAAGCCCATTGGTCATTCGTATCCTGCATTAATCTGTAGGTCAACTGAATTAAAAAATATTAATAATAATAATAATAAGATGTATCAGAAGATCTTCAAGCATCTATCAACACATCTTCCTATGAGTAGGCTTGAGAACACAACCTCTCATATTTCTGCCGAAAGGTTTATATTTCTTCAAAAATTTGATGAATTGATGTTGTTTTTGTGTGTATCCACTTTCCCCATTAATATGCGGAGGAAATACGAAGGAAATATCATGCAATAATCTTCTTGCATAAAATTAACAATAAAGTGAAATGTCAGGAATTATTGCAAAAGCTTAACTTTATTGTTCCAAGAGTTTTTTCCAGAAGCGAATTCACGTTCTACCTTCCAGCAGCTAGAACGAATGTTCTAAAATTTTTCCATTGCACACGATATGTGAACAATGTTTTACTTAATTTTAGGAGCTAAGGTGGATATTTTCAACTGTTCTGTTACAAATATTAAGTCAAGTTTCCTTGATATGCATAATTTCTGCTCGAACAATCATTTATGTGTATTCACGTAGGTACATGATTCATACTCACTCATATACTTGAATGTGGGTATAAGTGTTAATATGTGAATGTTATGTATGTGCGGGTTTATCTTTTTATGTATATATAAGTTTGGTCAGCTTTTAATTTTTTTTTATTCCTATAATTATATTTCATTTTATCAGTTGTGATTCATATCACGAACTATTGCTTTTAAAATTGAACTTCAAAATGTGAAAGTACAGAATTGAAACTTTTGAACTTTTGTACTACCAATTTTGTTTTTAGTATCCGTTGTGTTTCCTCTTTTGTTATTAGGACCTGACCAGTAAAACAGTATATGTTAAATAAATAGCTGAATAACTAACTATGCTTTCGATATTATACTCGAAAATGTTTTTCTCATTTAAGAGCATATAATGTTGTTGTATTGTGAATCTTATTGCTTGTTTAATGTTATTGTGTAGTCAAATGAATATTTAATGGATGGAATGAGTTTGAGATTATAAGCAGCAATATAAAATTTCCAAACGTCCTAACAAAATGAATTATTTCCACATTGAGTATTATGATCTGAAATTTATTTTATAAATTTTATATTTCATAGTTTTATAGTTCAATAATAATTGGTTTATGAGTAATAATATCATTATTTTACCAATTATATTTTCAGAATATTATGAAAAATATTAAACATATCTAAAAAATTTTAGTACTTTTAACGAAATGTACCTACTATTACAATATATGCATAATATTGAAGTACGAAATTGTGCCTCTCAGAATGTTTTCAGAATTTTAGGATTCAGGAAAACTGGAAACGAAAGAAATTATTTTAGTTTTCGATTAAAATTTCATAATTCGACAATCATTTAACTAGAACTTAAAGTTCATTCTCGGTTGAACCACCGATTGGCCTCGTTTTCTTTTTTTTTTTGGTAATTGTGTTCATTCATTATTTCAATTTTCATATATTTCTGTTTATTACTGTGGTTTTGTTCAATATTTTTCTAAGTCAACGTCAAATATTAAAGTGATGGTTGTCTTCTTATGATGAAATTTCTCTAATATGTTATTGCCATTTTTTAAATGTTATTTTCAGTTGTCTTTATGTATTCAGAAAGCTTGATCATAGAACAGAGTTTTTCAAAGTGCACCATCTAAGCGATTTGATTCAAACCTCAATATTATTCGAGTAATACCTAGGTATACAGGATGTGAAATAAACAATCTCCAAAGTTTCAAGAGGTTTTTCACTAACGTATATTGGGAAGATTTTGTCCTATAATGATCTTAAAAAAACTTCTTTGTTTCGAATTTATAGGTATAAATAAATAAGCGGAAATAACATTTTATCTTGAAAAGTACATAAAGTGACTAAATCTCCAATGAATCTCCGAAACGAGTTATTTTCACTAAACATATTTTCCAGTGGAAAAAATTGAATTTTCCACTGAAAGAAGTGGGAAAGTAGTCTTCTGAGGATCTCAAAAATCAAGTATATTTTAAGCTACTTCACTAGAGTATTTGGATCTGGCTTCATATCTTCGTAAATCTACATAGCAGTTTTTACAGAACGCGAGATCCAGGCATTATCAGATTTAAAACAAAAAGTATAAAATATGTGTTATTTGCATGAAAACTATATTGGAAGTTGGATTACAATTATAGATTAATGGCATTAGCCACAAACACCATTGATCATTTTTGGCGTGCAAGTCATACAAACATATAAACTGACAAGTCATTGTGATTTTGACATCTATTGCTCCAATAAAGACCAACATATCATCTGTTCAGTAAAAAATTCAAGCTTTTCAAGGAGAGAATTTGTATCTTTCCTAAGAAATTATTTTCGAAAGTTAGTATATTGTTAGATGGCTCAACGTCACCTTTACTTTTCTATAACAACACGTTGTGAATGAAACTTTTGTTCACAAAATTAATCGAAAGGATGGAGTTTTCAGGAAAGTTTCAGGAAAAACACTGTAAATTTGTCGCATCTTTAACTAACACTCACTGCATTTATACATACAATAGATGACTAGTGATAGAAACTATATTGAATCATTCATCATCCCTTACAGCTCCATGAAGAGTTTTGAAATTTTGAGTACCGCTTGTGATTCAAATGGCCCGGTGCAATCTTGCTATGACTTTGAGACAATGCAAATCCGATTATATGACATAAATCATCAAGTTACGTCCTCCTAATACCACTTACTACTTGCTTGTTGGTCTGTTTGGGTTTCTACTTACGAATGTTATGGCTACTCCTAAATCTCCTTACTCCTACCTTGCAGCTTTTCTTGGATCAATACAAACCTCCTTGTGTAAATGCGTTTCCGTATCGTTCAATTTCACAATTGATGCGGTTTTATGATAAATTGTAGAATAAAATTAGGTGCCTCCAACGTTCTACCCTCGAAGGAATTGATGATCAATATTCGAAGATTCCTTAGATATTGAAGTTGATACAGATATTTCGTTATGCATCTTACTGCAGCTATGAAACAATTCCAGTATAGTTATATATATATATATATATATATATATATATATATATATATATGAACACTAAACATCCATTTGAAAAATTAATCAAGAGAATGTTATATTATAGTGCCAATTATATTATTACCAATGTTATATTATATTATATGCCATAAGCACAAAAAAATATTTATATATATATATATATATATATATATATATATATATATATATATATATATATATATGAGAAAATGAACACTAGAACATCCATTTGAAAAAAAATTCAAATTAATCAAGAAGAATGTTATATCCTTCAAGGGATGAATGTTAGAGAAATATTGAAATCGATGCCACACCTGATGAAAGTGCGAGTCATCAGGTGTGGCATCGATTTCAATATTTCTCTAACATTATATTAATTACACAATGTTATATTATTTCAATTTTTCAAATGAATGTTCTAGTGTTCATTTTATTAAATATTTCATTCAGTGCCATAAGCACTTATATATATATATATATAAAAATTTCATTTCCTTATATATATATATATATATTGTTGTGTTTGTAATCTGTGAGATGTTTTCTACTGATTCCTATAGATGGAATTGTGGAGTATTCATTACTCTACGATAGTTGACTTAGAGTCACAAGAAGATGGAGATTGAAATCGTTGCCTCACTTCGATGGACGTGGTGCGACTGACGAGTTCCTTGCAGAACGAAACATATGTCTCGCACTTCCATCAGGTGTGGCATCGATTTCAATATTTCTCTAACATTTATCCCTTGAAGGATAATGGAAACTTCACATCTTACACGTTCACATATCTAGCTCTACTATAACATTCTTTCGGTTAATTTGATGTTTCATCAAATTTAATGTAATAATGTAAAGATATACTCTTCATTCTGTATAGTTGTAAATCCCGAATAAAAAAACCAGATTCCGACTCGAAAAAATGTGAAAGAATTTATTTACCTGTAAATAACAGCTTGTATATCGATATTTTCAGGATTCCATCACAAATTCGATTAGAGCAGGAAGAATAACATTAAAGTGTGTTCAAATAAAATTTTAACTTTCATTTTATGATAATGAAACTACCCCGAATCAAAAATGTGGAGTTTATCCACTTACTTGTAATGAGTGAAATAGCTGTTACATTTGGCAAACAGGCAGAAACTTTGTTGCACTATAAAAAAAAATCAATAGTCCTTCAAGCTGAAGAAAGAGATTCAAAAGATAAACAAAAGAAATTCGAGTTGAATTTTCCCAAAATCTTTCTAGACTCAAGGCATACTTTTCCAGATATTTGTTGAATTATTAAATATAAGGATTTCAGCACTATATGAAGAAGGATAATACACAGTGGAGTAGGACATAATCAGAAGAAGAAAAGAATGCAAACTCCATTGCTGTACTGGTATTAACAAACAATCCCAATTTGATTATTCATAAGCCTGAAAATATTACGAAACTGCAGTCGCAAAATAATGAACAGTAATGAAAAACCAAAGTTTATTTTTCTCTATAATACTATGCATTATCACAAAGTAACACAAGATTCTATCGAATATTTAAAGTAAATTCGTGTATACCTACAATTTCTGTATTCATTAATGTTAATTAGAATAATTTCTAATCTAATTTTTACTTTATTTCATATTTTACCTTTTATTTTTATTCATTATTCATAGAAAAACATATATCTATAAAACTGAAAAGTGTATTAGATATAGACGCAGTCACATATATAGAAAGTAGGTTCATATATATCTATCACCTATGCTCATACAATTTCTGATCTCAGATGGTACGTTATATGAATTATCGAAGAAAACACTGGATTTTTAATATGGAAAATGATAATTCATCAAAAGAATATCATATTTGGATATATGAGTGGGTGACGGGTCCATTATCCTTCAAAGGATATGTTAGAGAACATTGAAATCTATTTCCCACTAGATGGTACCACGAGACAAACCATTTAATTCTACATTTCTTAGCAAAAATTCTATATCGTTCAAGTCAAATAGATAAATTTATGAATATTTAATTGGCAATTCATGAATTTTTTGAAATGGAGGTACCTCTAAAATCGTTGTATTTATTGAATTTATTCAAGTTTAGGGTTTAGTTTCTGTTTGTAAACTTCTGAAATTTGTTTTTACATAAAATTGAATATCCATATACAATACACCAAATGTAATTTTTCATCATCGAGACTGGTTGATTAGCCTTAAGGGTGAAAAAACCTTCAAAAATAAAAGAAAAAAATTGGCAAATATACAGAAATATCAAATTGGCTGTATTTTATTTATTAAGCTATTATTTATCACATTTTACCAGTCTTTGCAAGCTACTTAGTTTGGACTTTGGTCATTTTTAACGTTATCAGTTCCTGTGTACAATGAATTCTATTCTTTTTAGCTCTAAGATTACTTCATTTGTCGCCTCTGACTTTCAATAAATTACAGCTAAATGATTAATAGCGCCATCTATGATTTAATTCGAGCAAAATAATACAGAACAACTAACATAAGTTAGTCGTTCTATTCATGAACAAATAATTGTTCATGAAACTGAATTTTCTTAGTTATTGCAAAAATTCATTGAACGTTAAGTTCAAAGTTCTTTAATTGTATTAAATTCATAAAAAATGTTACTATACTTTTTTCTCAAAGTTCTTGAAAAATTTTCTGATAATCTGGAAATCCTATCCACTTATATATGATATAATATATATAATTATAGATGATATATAAATTATGATGAATTTTCTATCCGTCATCAAACTGAAGTTTATTTATCGCATCAGGCAAAGTTTAATCGACTTAGAAACCTTATAAAAATCTGTTCTTTGAAGCTGTATCGGAAATCTGAATACCAGTTTATACAAAACAAGATATCGGGACAATATAAAGCATGAAACAGAAAGTTCATAATATTTTGCAACAAATACAAACAATACGTTAAGTTAGACATTGGAAAATTTATCAGTGGAAATTAAATTTAATTTTATCGATTAGTTTTTGGGTGAAACGCATACAAACATTCACACCTACAAAAAATCTAAAAATTGTTATTTTATTTTCTATTGCTGAAATCAACACCCCTATATCAGTTTTCCTTCAATATTAAATGAGGTAAGTAAGTCTTCAGTCCATTACAATTCCATTATTTCCTCAAATTGCACTTAATTTCAAGAAATTCAAACGAAACATCTCAAGGTTGTGTAATAATATCACAAAAACTAATATTTATTAATTTCTCTGATTTTTCTATCATCACCGAACTAAAGTGGGTGTAAATGGTTTTGAAAAAGAGACTTCTCCTGTGGAAGAATGTAGAATAATAATAAAGCAAGAGTTTGCGGGCAGATTAAATATATAACTGTGTACATTGCAATCTTTACCCGTGCGGTTCGTGAGGAACGAAATTTCGTACAAAACCGTATATTTGAAGAGTATACAGAACGAAAGTATGCCTGAGTTTGGTGTGGCAATATTTACCGACAGTTATACATTTTCCTGCTAAATAAATTATTCTAGTAAATGTCGGAGTTATACACGACGGCCGAAGAGGGAGCAAAAGTCAATGTTTGGCATAAATGATGGTAAAATGTTTTAAAATGTTTACTGAGAAAACTTGCAGATTTACTCGCCTACTCTTTCTCCACCATGGCTCTTAATATCTCTATAACGTCCTGAAAATCGATAAAGTACATAATTCTGTATAAAAACTTAACTTTGCCTTTGTATAGCTTCGCCCTTTGTTTCACTTCCATTGACTGTTTTAAAAAATAACAGGTTTTTTAATAGTGATGTGTTTATTTCCAGTAACAATAGGAGAAAAACCTTTTTTATAATCGGGATATGAAAAATTAAGCAATTTAATATGCGTGGAAACACTTTCTGTTGAAAAATGCTGTTAATGTATTCAAAATTTTTCACTTGTGTTAAGAATTCCAATTGAAAGTTTTCGTCGAGGAAATGAATTTTCCCCATTTATTTCGTTGTTGTACATGTCAAGTGTGTCTTAGGTAGACAGAGGTCGGAAAAATTTGTGATAGTTTGAAAATATGGTGTCTAATACTTGTCTTTGAAAGATTTAAGTCATAAACTTACCTTCGATAGAATTTGCAATAAGAAATTTAAATATTCAATCGAATGTAATATAATAACAAATGTAACGGGTGTTTTTTTAGAGGTAGAGAACTTTAAGTTGACATTACTGTTGAAGATGGCCACCGATTTAACAGCTGAGAAGTGATTTATTCTCAGTTTGGTTTGGCAATTCATCATGAATAGACTCACGCCTGAACAGCGCTTGCAAATAGTGCAATTTTATATTGCACTATAAAATTGATTTTCATAAGCGAATTTTGTTTAGCGATGAAGCACTTCTGGTTGAATGGATACGTCAACAAACAAAACTGCCGCATTTGGAGTGAATATAATCCTCAAGTGAATGTCAAAACACCGTTAGATCCAGAAAAACTGACTGATTGGTGGGCTTTATGGGCTGGTGGAATCATTGGTCCGTACTTCTTCGAAAACGATGATGACCAGAACGTTACAGTCAATGGTGATCGGTTGAAATATTTATTGAAATACACGTTTAGTGACCGCCTAATTTTACGTTTTGGACCTGTGAATTGGCCTCCAAGATCTTGTGATTTAACACCGCTAGACTACTTTATGTGGGGCTATGTAAAGTCATTGGTCTATGGGAAGAGCCATAAAGGCTTGACCATTTGGAAGACAATAATCGGCGTGTTATTGTCGATATACGACCACAAATATTGGAAAAAGTCATCGAAAATTGGACGTCCAGATTGTATAAAACCGTAGTTGTATAAAACCGTGGCGGTCATATGCCAGAAATCATATTTAAAATGTAATGCCATAAGATTACCTTTCGAATAAAAAAAATTCTTGTCAATCGAATGATTCATCGTTGTTTTATTGCAATTTAAAATTCTATACCTCTAAAAAAACACCCGTTATATGGCATGCGTTTATAATTCCCAAAATTCGTGATATAAAATGAGATATATCATATACTAGGAACATATCTTAATAACAATATCTATAATAATATTTATTTAGCGAAAGCTATACTAAAACTTACATATTTAGAAAAGTCAAACATTTTGTTTCATATCAATATGGTTATCTTAAATAAGAACATTTTTTCAATTAATTTTAAATTACTGTGTTAATACTAGTAGTCACTAGTTTTCGAGAGGCTTAGTAAATTATTGTAGTCATTAAATGTTTCATAGTATATACTGTTTTTACAATTAGAAAGTCTTTAACTTTGGATATACGAGTAAAATCTATCAGTATCGATAGTATTGAATCTATGCACATCAGTGACATATATTGCAAACATTATTAACATTAATTTCAGTGAGTTAAACATAATTTTAACTTATTTCTAATGAATTTCAAAACTGTACGAAACCCATTCTGTATTTTTTGTAATTGTTGATTTCTTTCCTTAGTCAAACCGAATAACATAGTGGAGACAATATTAAAAGTGTGGCATTATCATTGATTCAAACATCAATAAATTCACATATATGTCGACAGATATTTTCTAATTATTCTCAAAGCTGGATTTTTTTTGGAATTTTAGATGACATAGAATCACCAGCATCGTTAAAACTCAATTTTTTCTCTAACAAAATATTTAATTTATATTTAAGCCAATATTCAACTATTTTTACTCTTTCAACTTTCTGTTCATTAGTTTTGATAATTTGCATTAATCTCATTTGCATTAATCTTACTTGTCTTGAGTCTTACTTGAACACACAAATATGAAGTTCGATGTTTGTATATTTAGGAATAACCCATTGTCATATATCAAATTAAATTACACTCCTGGCTTAATGTTTCACGATTATATTCAACAACATGAATTAGTCAACATGTTTCGAGCGTGAGCTCATTTTCAAGACTCAGTCTTCAATCAGTTTTGATAATGAGCTCACGCTCGAAACATGTTGACTAATTCATGTTGTTGAATATAATCGTGTAACATTAAGGCAAGAGTTTAATTCAATTTAATACTTAATTATGTTTCACCAAGAGTTAAGCGGGAATTCAATCTCAGTTATTGTCATATAAGCATTCATTAATTATAGAGAGGTCTCTTTTGGTCCTCTTTTTCATATTTCTAGTATATTTGTCACATTAAGAGTGAATAAACGTATAGAGCATTTTTCTCACATGAGAAACAATATTATTTATATATGGAGAACAATAATAGACCTAAGACAGTTCCTTGAGGCACTCCTACATCCACTTTCGTGCTATCCGACATGCATGCCATTACAGTTAACTTTTTGTGTTAGCTAATGCAAGTAAGACCTGAATTTCATTTAGTTTCTTCAATAATAATAAACTCTATACCATTCCTCACATATGCTCAATATTGCTGTCTCACAAGAGCAATTTTTTTGAATACTGATTGAAAGTCAGAAATTACACAAAATTTTTCACATAATTCTAATGCCTGGTTTCTTTCTACTATTTCTAAAAATTTTCCATAAGGAAGAAGGGTATTTATAGGTCGAAATTGCTCTAGTTTAATAATATTGCTAATTTTTGGCACATGTTTTATTAAAGAATATTTCCAATCTTTTTGTGTATTACTGTCCAAAATCTAATTGGAAGATCATTTTTGATTCCCCTATCATTCTTATGACCTCATTTTCCAAAATTTTATATGCCTGCCATGATTCTAGTGAATAATCTAACGCTACACATTCATAATTATTACCTCTTGCTCTCATTTTTGTTAAAATATCATTAGAGATTCACTTATTTTGATAATTGCTAAAATACTTCTTTCAACTAATAAGAACTTATAGCTAATAAATTGCTTTAAAAAATATTTTCTCTTAATTAACTGTAAATGTGTGTATTTATATTCGTAGGGGGACAAAGCCCCCCTATATGTAGCCACCACTGTATACAAACAATAGATTTTCCGAGTTAAATTATCGTGCGGTATCGGAAATTCATCATTGAATATACAGATTGATATTGAATCAAAACTATGCTACACAATAGTAAAATAACCAAAGAAAAATGTGCATGTATGTGCTCTTAATTGGATAAAAGAAGATCTATTTTTCGAAAATGCTACACCAGTTAAATAAAAACATTCTTATCTTCTGTTTGCTAATACTCTGTGATATATTTGCGAATAATTCACAAATTCGAAATGCCGTCTTAAAATTTGCAACGCAGCTCAACAGGGTTATTCAACAACAGAATTGTTTGTATTGGTACACACAAAAAGTTTAACTTCCTGTATAGTTACAAACCATATCGATGACATGAATGAAATTGGCCAGGTAAACTGGAAGGTAGTGAACTAGTGAATTATGGTTGCTATAAGATTTTGTTGCTTTTATTGAATGATTGACTTGAATAAGAACACAATATATCGACCTTTTTCTGATGGAATGAATAACTATTGCATAAAAAATATTAGCCATTTGAAGAATTGTGAATTTTTCCATTAATAATAATGATTATTATTATTATTATTTTAGCAATAGCTATTACAAAATCATATATACATTTTGGTTATAATTAAAATATATTATTTACAATTATATGTTTGAAACGAACTTAGCTAATTTACGCTTGAATAATTTAAGGTCACTAATTGTTTTTTGAGGCTAGGTAATTTATTGAATGCGTTGAATCCTTCAAAAATATAATATTCCTATGTTTAGAAGGCTTACAAACTTGCATGTAAAAATTGTCAGCATTTCTTGTATTATAACTGTGCACATCACTAACACATGTTACATTTTTAATCATTTTATATGGGAACAATTTGTGTTTAATTTTAAATATAAATATATATCTATGAAGCAAAAAGTATTCTCTGTTTGACTGACAATAGTTCTAAAAGTTAAACATTTTTTGGATTGGAGTATATCTATTATATTAAAAAAATTTTCGCATAGCTCTATTCTCTAACTTTTTTAACTGTTGAGTTTTCTCTTTACTCAATCCCAATAACACAGTGGAACAATATTCGAAGTGTGGCATTATTATTGACTTAAAGAGCAATAGCTTCATATATGTCATCAGATTTTTTCCAATTCTTTTAAGAAAAATAATTTTTTTTGAGATTTTAGACGATATGAAGTCTATATGATCATTGAAGCTCAATTTCTCATCTAACATAACGCCTAAGTATTTAACAAGTTTTACCCTTTCAATGTTATGGTTTTCAATTGTAATACTTATATTTTCGTTACTAATTACCTTTGGAATTTTACTTGTACCAAAAACTATAAATTTAGACTTTTTACATTCAGCGATAAACTGTTATCGCTTAGCCATTCATTTATTGCTGCTAAATCTCTATTGATCCATTCTGTCATAGTCTGGATATTTTTACCACTAACATAAATCATTAGTTATCATCTGCGAACAATTGTATAGAGCATTTTTGTAGGGGCAAAACAGTATCATTAATATATAAGGAGAATAGCAGTGGACCTAAGACCGTACCCTGAGGTACGCCAAAATCAACTCCAATACTCTACGAAAAAACACCGTTGAACTTAAGTTTCTGAGATCACTAATGTAAATAAGAATTGAACCATTTGTTTACTAAACCTTCAAAACCAATTTTATTCAGTTTTTTAATCAGCAATGATCTACATAAAGTTTCGAATGCTCTTTTGAAATCCAATAATACTACAATCACTACCTCTCCTTCATCTATAGCTATATACCATTCCTCACATATGCTCAACAGAGCAATTATTATATATAGATATAGTTTTTTTTAATTTCTATCTAATAACTTAATGACTGATGAGGCCAATACTTGGAGAAAATTGATAACCACAATGAAACACAAATAAAAATTGTCCCTTATCTATATTAAATAATACGCATACACAACACTGCCGCATTAATTTGGCATATGAAGAAGAAGTTGTTTTTCGAAATGTGCGCCGACATGAGTATTATTTTCAATTTATGTGAAAATTACTTTTTATAGACCCCAGGAGTCTTTTCAACAAAAGTGGGGGTCGATCTGCGTCAGGGGATTGTTGCGATGGGTTGATTGACGGTCGGAGAAAAAACAATTCTTAATACACAAATCAATCATATATAAATGAATATGTGAAATTTGTGATTTTTTTATAATTAATAATATCAATCACAATAATAAAAGATCTTTATTTTTCAAATCCTCGGCGAAATCCATCACTGCTGATATACTTAAGCAAAAAATTGACTTTATATCAGATTTTTAAAAATACGAAATAGCTCAGCCATTTATGCTGGACTAGCATTGAAGGAGGAGTTTCGGGGAGATTTAAGATTAAAATTGACCAATTTTGAAGGGTCCTCCATAGCGAAGCTTGCAAAAAAAAACTCCAAGCATCCATCTCATTGATTCAAAAGCAAACAAATCTGTAATTACTTAACTTATTATTTCTATTTATTCTCAATTAATCAATATATAATAAATAGTAAGATGCTTGAATATCAACAAGAATATTTTCATCATAAAATTATTTTTTCGTATTGTACTATCACTTTAGTATATGTTTAAAAGTATAAAATAACAGTACAAACTCAATATCTACTAGAGTTTTATTTTAATAAATTAAACGGAAGTTTCACTTATCACTTGGTTGAACATTTTTGTTAAATCTTAGTAAATTCAAACTAAAACCCTTGGCTTAAATTTTACTGAGTACATTAACAACTCTCCATATGTCTCGGGTGGTCAGCCCATTATCAAGAGTAATAACGTTATTTTTTAATTCTGTAAAACATAAGTAGAAATTAGACAGTTTTAAATTTAGCTTATATTGTTATTACTCTTGATAATGGGCTGAGTTTTCATTTCAATTAACTATTGTTTTATTTTAATTTACAGAAAATTATTTTTATGGGGATCGATGGAGATTTACTTTCGTTATATAGTGAACCAGTACTTTTCGGCCTTTAAAACAAAAAACTACGGAAAAAGCCCGAATTTTTGGATACACCTTTATTACTGCGTTTTTATGAAGATATAAAAAATCAAGATTGAGATAGTGCGGTTATGAAAGTTAGAAGATCACGAAAATCAATTTTTCGCGAATATATCGCTCGTTGCTCAGGGGTCAATTAGAGGTCATAATAAAAATTATCCGCCGTAAATCGCCGTAAAATTATCTACAAAAAATGTCTGTTGCATATTTTTTTTGTGAAATCAACTGTTTTCGGACTAGAGCATTGAGAAAGCGACTAGAATGCACTCACATACGTGATTGTATATTGTATACCAAGGGCTAAAAAATAATGAATAAACTCTTTATCATGTTTACAAGTGTCTTGAAAAATTCTCTAGGATACTTGAGCGTTTTTTGAATAATATAGGTACTTATATTATAGAGGTTCTGGAAAGTCCATTCGACGTTTCGTAAGCAACTGTTAATTATATAGAAACTGAAGATATCGATAATATATGACAAAAAAATTATACATTTACTAAAGTTTTTTTCTGTATTTTTCAGTATTCAAAATGAATATTATTTCCTCTTGAATGAAAAAAAACCTCTTATTACATATCATGGATAATGGGAGAAACTATGAGAAAAAACGCGCCTTTCATTTTATCTCAAAGGTGGTGAACATCGTCATAATGTAGTCGCTTTCTCAGCGCTCTACTCCGAAAAATAATAATTTTACAGAAAAATGAAGAAACCATTTTGAGTAGAAAATCCCAGGACAAACAATTTTCAAGATGATCTCTATTGACCTCCGAGCAATAGATCTCGAGGTATTTGAGAAAAACTGATTTTCATGACGTTTCGACCTTTATAATTTCCTTAGCCACCACGATATCAATTTCGATTTTCCACATCTTCATTGAAACACCTTGATAAAAGTGTTTACAAAATTGCAGTTCACTAGGAACTTTTCACAGATAAAACCTAAAATAACTGAACTAAAAGCATAAACCAAATTCCCTAAAAAATAGAAAAACCTGGATTAATGTTAGTCTCGCGGCGAATTTAAGAAGCAGGATACATGGTGGATTTCAGCAAAGATAATCCAGTTTGGCAAGACAGATCGCATTAAACATCCATCGGCACCGCAGGCATGTCGGGAAGCACCATAACTTACCCATCTAGAAGGATATGGGGCAATCCGGTCCGATTTAAGTATGTCGGTTTCGGATTTGGCCTGCGGTAAAACTCGCTGTAGCGGATTATTGTGAACAAATCACATCTGTTTGGGGTCCGCCGTAAGAAGGAACTGAATTAGAAATAGAAATTCATAGACTATTCTTTACCTAAACCATTATCCCATGTTACGCAGTGTAAGGTACAGGAGAAGAACACATGAATAATGAATAAATAGCCGTAGAGAACTTATTAAATAGCTGCAGGGAAGTTATGATTTTCATACGAAATAGAAGCAGGTACTTACCACTTTTTGTTGAGCAATATTGCCTTAGATTAAATCGTAAACTGGTACTAAGTAAATATAGTTTTATAATATATTATCAAATCACAAGTGCGATAATTGATTCATATTTATTCAGGGTTCTAACTGACCCTGCGAAATTCTTAACTCCCAACAGCCAACAGACAATGAATTAGGTAATACATTTTAGCTGAACTTAATTGATGATTTAAATTTAATTAATGGAATGAATACAATCTTATAATCATAAAATTGGTATGAATAACACGCCTTCATTTCATTTATTTAGATATAATTCGAAGAAGAAAAAATTACCGCTCTCAACCTGTCACGAGTGCCAATGATGAGTCATCACTCTAGTTTTATCTTCATTCTAAACTGTGTTTCATCTACGACGACGGGTGGCTTCTTCAGTAAATACATTTTTTGTGACTTCGTCGCTCCATGTCGGACCTATTTAAATGTTTTTTTAATGATTTCAAGTTTTCATTTGATGAATATCATGTTCCAATACTCATTATCCCATTCCGGATGGAGACAAATTCAAAAACAGAATATACATAAAAGTTGGTCCTGATTTTTGGGTTTCCGGGAAAATTCCGCTCCAAATCTGAAAAAAATCATGAAAAATAGATCACCGATTCTTAGATCTACCAAGTATACATATAAAGTTTCATCAAAAACGGCGGCAAAGGTTGACAGTAACGAATTAATTTTGAGGGGTATGGCAACATTGTGACATGAGAATTGAAACACGAGAAAACTTTCTTGAAAATATTCAGTTTCAGTTTCGAGATAACCAGTAAACAAAATTTATGTTACTTTTTGTAAACATGGGCGGAGCTAGTAACGGCCAGGTTGGTCAATGCCTACTCTGGAACAGTAGCGTCGACTCCATGGGGCCTGAGGGGGCTCGTTTTTTGAGAGGCTGAGCCCCACCCCAATAATTTGAGGAGATTATTAGTCATTTTATACTTACATTCATTGTCGGTATGCTTTTATTGTTTTTATTCAATGAATCCTGCGTCTTATTCAGAGAAAGCTTGATTTGCCTATTTCACTTATTAATCAAAGTGCGATTATTTTGAACAGAAATAGTTTATGTTTCAATCCTTTGATAATAGTTCACATTTTTTCAAGAATATTTCAGTCTCTGCTATACTCTATATAGTCACTGTTATGTAATAGCATATTAATTCTATAAGCATATTAAGACTGGGAATTAAATTAGCTTTTTACGAAAATACCGTGCGCGTTTATGTTTTGTTGCGTTTTTAATCAGGTTTTCCGGAGTGTCAATTTATCGAGAAACCAGTTTTCGGAGTTCCAATAACGGTCATATGATTCTCAAATGCATGAAAAAAAAACTCTAAAACTCTGTATTTTTCATCTGAAATTCAGAAAATTTTTCAAGTTGGCCCACCTCAATATTTTCACGAGTCACTGCGCCACTGCTCTAGAAGATTTTTGCCATACTACAAAATTCGACAACATTAAAAAATTATTTAAGCTTCAATTGCTCGTAATTTAATATTCATACAAATTTACCTGCTAATTTCCCAAAATCATTATAATCAGAAGTTCTACAAACCTTTCAGAACACAGAAAAAGTTTTGACAGCAAGAAAATAATCAACTGCTATCCGAATATCAAAAAAAATAATGAAGGTATCCATTTTCAAAATACTTAAGCGAAATCCAAATAAAAATTACAGAACTTAAATATTATAATCTATACAAATAGCTAGAAGTACACACCAATTAAATTAAAGTCACAAAGAGAAATTGGAAATAACAACACTATAAGCATACAAATTAAATATCAATATTGAAAAAAACAAATTGCAAACAGAAAATTGAAATTACAATAAGAACTCAGTATAATTGAAACATGAAAATTACAAATAGAAGGTCTGAATAACAAAAAAGTCTTGCTAACGTAGTAAGCATTTTTTCAATAATTTTTCAAAACTCTGCATATATTTACTTCTGAGATCTGGCGAAACAGTTAACTTTTGTTGAGATTCATTTCGATAAGTATATTATAAGTAAATTATAAGAAACACATTATTCAAACTAAATAAAAATATCTCAAAAACAAAATAATTCAACATTCAAAAAGAAAAATCCTTTCAACTGTACGAATGAGGAAAACAATTAAATAATTCAATATAGATATATTTATCAGAGACAAACGTATCGTGAAATTTCCTTTTCAACCTTAATAAAAGCCCAATCAAATGGGACACGTATCCAATGAAATTGGTCAAATGCAAACAGGCTCTGGTAAAAATAACAATATTTGAGCCAAATGTTGACAGGTGGGCCGTAGATCCAACAAATTTAATCTTAAATTCAAATTTGAACAGATCAAACGCACTGTGCGATAGGCCAATATTTAGTTATTTGCCCGAGCATACAGCTTGTTGACTTCGTAAATACGACAGACCATTGTTTCCTTTTTTATATAAATTTACTACAATCCGATTATCTGGTACTTAGTCTTGTATTTGTCAGATCTTGAATTTGCCGTTTAACCCTGATTTACAGGTTAATTATGGGAGGAAACGTACAATATTATTCCAACACTTGGCTAAATTCAACAAAAATTGTTCAGTTTCCTCGACGAATGTTTCTGTCTACTAACCCATTATCAAGGGTTCATACGACTAGTTTAGGAAAGAAGAAGTTAACTAACCGTTCTTAATTTTTCACTGGGTAAGTTTTACAATAATGTGAAAACCTTATTATTCATTTTATTTTCTTCAATTAATCCAGTAGGATTAATATTATTGATTTGCTAATAGAATATCATATGGGAACTGTTAAATATAAAAAAATAATAATAATATATATTTATTGTGAAAAAAGAACTAAAATTTTTTCGACAAATTATAAAAAACTAAAATTATTCCATTAACAATATGATGATATATACATCATCATCAGCCTTTGTCCGTCCACTGCAGAACGAAGGCCTCCTCCTGTCTTTGACAAGATTCCCTATCGGCAGTCTCTCTCTTCCAGTCAACGCCCAGCCCATCCACAAGCTCCTTAACCCATCGATCGTGAGGGCACTTTCTTGGTCTTACCCTGTCTCTGGGCTCCCAATCACCAACCACAACTGACCAACGCTCATCTCTTGTTCGGGCTAGATGGCCTGCCCATTTCCACTTTGACTTTTTACACACTCTACGACATCCCTCACCTTTGTTTGACCTCTTATCCAGCTGCAGCGTTTTCTATCTCGTATGGTTAGGCCCATCATCTATCTTTCTATACTCCTCTGGGTTGTTCTTCGAAGCTTCTGAATGTGAGCAGATTTCAGGGTCCAAGTTTCGCTGGAGCAGGCCATCGCTAGTAATACGCATTGGTCAAACACTTTGCTCTTTAACGATAGTGGCATATCTGATTTGAAGATGTGTTTCAGTCGGCCAACTGTACCCCAAGCTGTTCTGGTTCTCTACATGACCGCCGGTGTAATATCGCCGTCTTCCGTGACAGTCTGCCCCAGATATGTGTAAGACGCTGCTACTATTTCTAATGGAAATCCGTCCACCTCCGTTTGCTCTCTGGTGCAGAAAGGGTTCAACATCCTTTTTGTTTTTTCGGTGTTTATTACCAGACCTATTTCCTTCCCTCAGTTCATTGATGCGCTCTTGAAGATCGGTTAGCATCGTGGGAGAACAGGTCTATTCGTCAGCGAATATACATATATATATATATATATATATATATATATATATATATATATATATATATATATATATATATATATATATATATATATATATATATATATATATATATATATATATATATATATATATATATATATATATATATATCTTGAAATTGATTTATTGCCTGTTTGAGATATTTATTTTGAAAGTTTTTAGCATTAGGCTTTTTTTTATGAAAAGTTTATTTTGTTGAATATAATACGAAACTTTGTCAAAAATAATATTAGTTTTGACAAAGTTGTAATATAAAACGAAACGTCAACAGAAATAAACTTTTTCATATTAAAAAGCCTGTTAATGCTAAAAACCTTCAAAAATATATATATATATATATATATATATATATAAAAGAAAGTCGTGTTAGTTACTCCACTTATAACTCAAGAACGGCTGAACCGATTTAGCTGAAAATTGGCAGGGAGGTAGTTTAGAGCCAGGAGAAGGACATAGGATACTTTTTATCCCGTTCGACAGCATTCCCGTGTGACTTGACATGAAACGTTGAAAAGCTATGTTCAAAACTATGAAAGGTTGAATGAGTCGGTTGAATTCGTACTTTTTAAATATAAATAACAAGCGTCAGTAGTTCGGTGCTAGAATGTACGACTCTCACTCGGGCGGCCCGGGTTCGGTTCCGGTTATTCCAATATCAGTTGTTTTCACTTCCATGACAAAAGTTTTTACTAATTTCATTTAATACATATGTATTGAACATAATTATAAAGCAGTCGAATATTCAATTCATATAAAGAACAATGACTGTATTGAAAACAAAACACATTATATTCTTTCGAAATATTTTCAATTAATTGTTAAATTCAGGTTAATGACACTTCTGAGGCTGTTCATTGAAAATTTTCGTAAATTTTATCATTAATATTCCTATTTATAAAAGAAAGTCGTGTTAGTTACACATTTATAGTTTAAGAACGGCTGAACTGATTTGGCTGAAAATTGGTGGGAAGGTAGCTTAGAACCAGGAGAAGGACATAGGATACTTTTTATTCCCGTCGGGCGTGACATAATATGTGGTATAACAAATCGGATTTACCACAACAAGGATAATTAGCAGTTAGGACAGAACGAGATCATTAGTTCACTGCATTTTTTCAAATCAGTTGATTGTTTAACAAATGAAGATGAAGCCACCAACTATCCAATTGAATTATAAAATCATTGGGTGTGACGGGATTACCACCCCACAATTTACGATTAAAGGTTGGCTCCGTAGTAATCATGCTTCGAAACATGAACCAACCAAAACTGTAAAACGGAACACGTTTGGTGATAAGGAAATTGATGAACGATCTGATTTACAAAGGAAAATTCCGATCCGACTTACTTTCGCCATGACATTAAACAAATCACAGGACCAATTCTTAAAAGTTGGTTGTCTGAATCTAAAAAATCTATGTTTTCCCATGGTCAATTACGAGTATATGTGGCATTTTCACGGGACGGAGGACCATTTGCGTTTTTTTTTCCTGCACCTGATAATAAAACGAAAAATGGCGTCTATCACAATATGCTTCACTAAAGAGTGGAATCCATGCACTAAAATACATTGCCAATCATTAAAATACTATACTTGCATTTTTAATTTACATTAATTATGCAAATAAACAATTGACCGTGATAAAATCGTAAGTCTTCTCATTTATTGCCTCTTAGGTGGAACAAAGTTCGCCGGGTCAGCTAGTATATATATATATATATATATATATATATATATATATATATATATATATATATATATATATATATATATAGAATTAATCTATTGCATGTTTAAGATCGTTTATTCGAAATGTTATTAGCAATAACAGGCTATTTTCGATGTTAAAAACTTTATATTAAAATAAATTAAACTCTTGGCTTAATGTTTCACGATTTATTTAACAATATGTAATTAATCGAGCGTTAGCTCATTTTGTTTAAGACTCGTTTAGTTTGCTAAAATGTTATTAGCAATAACAGGCTATGTTTTTAAGCGAGAATTCAATCTCATTAGTTAAAAACTTTATTTTCGTTGACGTTTCGTTGTATATCACAACCTTCTCAAAACTAATGAATAATTGAATTTTATGAATAACTATAAATACCAAAACGTCAAACACATTTTTTTGAATAAAATCTAAATGGCTTTTTTGTTTTTTTCAGTATTTAGAGGAATATTTCTGTCTTAGCATTCGCTTCACCTCTGAAAACACCTCTGAAAAACTCCAAGTTTTTCAGAGGTGTCCTCATGGTGAAGGTGTGCCAAGTGATTCTGATGAGTGTGATTTATATATACATATACACATACGTACATATATTTACACATAGTTAAGTTTTATATACTTATCCAGAATATGCATATTGATTGATATATGTGTGAAATTGATGGTAAATCATGAAAGAATTAGTTTTGAGATATGATGTTTGGTTATTGTTGTTATTCATTTTATGAGTGTTATTTGTTTATGAGGTTTATCAAATCGTTGTAAATAGAATTGAGATGTTTTTTGTCTGTTCTTTCATTTACTGTGTTTTCCAAGACTATGATGCCCTATATAGAAATATGAATTGTGACTTATTCGGAAAATTTGAAAATAATTACAAATAATAAAAATTATATTAAAAAATACTAGAACTAGAATTGATATTTTTCAATCAAAAGAGACTATTATTGCTAAAAACTATCTCAAAAACTGAACATATCCAACAGACACTAAAAAGCATACAGGGGTATGTAGAAGTATAGAGCAAAACAAGCAATATTTTGATTTCAATAAAACGAACAAAGATAGAAGATTTCTACCCTATGAGAACATATATATGTGGCGTATTATAAACTTGCATAATGATATTGTATAGCATTATCGAAATTAGGGGCGTACGAGGATTTCACGATGCTTTGTGTAGCTGACACCTGGACGCCCAGCCTGTTAACTCTAAATGTCTCTGTGTATCGGCCGGCATTCTGTTAGTGTTGACTTTCTTTTGCCGGAGGACCCACAAAAGCGATTGTCCTTTCGGAAATTACAATTTATAGGTGATCAAGGCTTTTATTATAGCTACTGAATGAAAGGTTCGGCGTTAGGTTTTACGTTATACAAGCTTGTATACACGATCTTCCATTGTAAATCTATATAATACACGAAACTAATGGTGTGATTTATACGAAATTAAGTGGATACGGTAGTGAACAGAACAGGAAGTGAATTTGTAGAACCATTTGTCAAGTTTAAAGATTTTGTTACATTGAAAAATGTCAGAAAAGTTTAGGTTTGTTGTGATCTACATTAACACTGTTTACTCAAATTTAAAACTTTTCAGACTCTATAAGAAAATAAATGTATCCATATACACATGTAAACAAATATTTATATAATACATTTGATTCATATATATATATATATATGCTTTCCTTGTCCTTCAATATTATTATGAATATGTATTCTTCATTGTGACGGATAGCAGGCAAAAAACGAATTATTTGCCAACATTTCGTCAAATTTTATTGCATTCTCAAGGCTTATATTGGTTAGTTCTATAGACGCTAAACCTCTACTGACTCGAAATAAAAGCGACAATGTCTCTTTCATATTTTTCATACTTTCCAACTTATATATATATATATATATATATATATATATTATATATATATATATTATATATATAAGTTGAAAATATGAAAAATATATATATATATATATATATATAGGTATATATATATATATATATATATATATATATATATATATATATATATATATATTATTGACAACTAATTGGAAATAATCCAACAGTTGAAATCTTACTGCCAATCATTTACGATTTTGTGATACTTCTTTCGTAAATAATCTCATTGCTCTGAAGTCAATATTTCTGGAGATATTTCAAGTTGAATATAAAATTGCACAAATTTTTGAGTGTAAGTTAATGTTTATATACTTTTTAAGGTTCAGTTTATTCTAACTTTAGGTCTTTGTGTTAGTGGATTGCATTAAATACGAGAATAAGTCTACGTATCAACAATGAAAAGATTATTGACAATAGTTAAATTTTATTGACAATAATTAATGAATTATTTATTGGAGTATTGAAAAATTCTGCTGGCAGAAGCGTACAACGTGGGAAAAGCCAACCATTCACTTGCCCCTGTCGTACGCCTCTGGTAATAGTTAGAAACGTTTATTTACCATAATTAAGTATGTATTGTGTATAGTACTTATAGTTTCCGCAAAGTATTACAATGACTCGTCAAACAGTTTTTGAGTAGTACAATATATAAAAACCTGCAATACGTTTATATTTTGAATTGAAACATACTGTAAGTCAGAAGGGGGCCACATTATGTATAGGTTATTGTTCAGATTTTGACCTCACGTTTTGATTTATTGATTCATTTCCAATATATATATATATATATATATATATATATATATATATATATATATATATATATATATATAAAACACAGAAGCTTGAAAGGAAAATAAAATCCTGAAAGAAAAGATTGAAGCTCTTGAGAAGCAGAACATCAAAAACAATCTGGTGATTTTTGGACTCCCTAATAAACATGATGAAGTGACTGCACAGTCAGTAGTCCAAGAAATAAATCGTCTATTACAGATCGAGCTTTCCGAATCGGATATAAACGATGTTTACTCCCTGGGAAAGGGAATAAATAAACCAATAAAAGTAGAGCTGTTGTCATTTATCACGAAAAGAAAAGTTTTGTACAATACGAAACACCTAAAGAACACAAACATTTTCATATCGAACGATCTAACAGAGCTCCAAAGAGAAGAGCAAAAGATTTTGAGACAACATCTGAAATATCTACGGGAAAATACAGAAAAAAGATGTTATATTAAAGGAAATAAATTAATTATTGATAATAAGGGATATAACGCTACTGAATTAGAAAAATTTCACTCACAGGCAATACAGAGGGAAGGGAGAAGTCAATCACCACTGCAAGTCATAACTAGGACTCCAGCACAAGAAAAAAAAGATATCAATAGAGAACCAACTGCTGAGTTCAATAACATAAAACCAGAGGCGTCACAAAAAATTGAACTTACGCTTGGAGCCATAAAGAAAGTGGGAGATATTGCAGGTGGAGGTCCAAGAACGAGAAATAAATCACAGAAGTAATTCTTTCTGTTGAGGTTATTGTATTGTGCAGTTGTATGTGTTTCGTCTCCAAATTGGTTTTCTTACGATTGAATTGTTTCTGTATATGGTAAAATAATGGATTCTTATGTTAGAGATATAGATACCGGGGTAGTCTCCACAGAAGAAATTGATGAAATAGGTGAGTTGAATGTCAGTATAAATGATCCTAGAATACAAATGAAAATATTTCATATCAATATACGTAGTATATTCAAAAATTGGGATCATCTTAATATTTGTTTACAGCAAATTGAATCTGATTTTGATGTCATTGTCCTCACTGAGACTTTTTATGTGCATGATATAAATATGTTTAATAAAGAAGGGTATACTTTAGTGTACAGTGAGGGAACCCTGAATAGAAATGACGGTGTTATTGTTTATACAAAAAATGAATTACAAATGGATCATAAAGTAGTCAATATAGGTGAAATGAAAGCAATTGAATTGACTCAGGGCAGGGGAAATGAAAAGCTGAGGATCACAGCTATTTATAGACCCCCAAGTGCAGATATTTGGCTATTCAACAGCAATTTGCAAAAATATCTAGAGAACCAAAAAAAATACAAGTTTCACGTGATAGTTGGAGATATCAATATTAACCTTTTATCTGATGATGAAAGTTCTGAGATGTATAAGAATGTCTGTTCAACGGCCGGCTATATATCCTACATTAATAAGTGCACTAGACCAGCATCTGGAACTTGCTTGGACCATATATTGGTGAAGTCAAGGAATGAGGCAGCTAGTCATTTACTATCGTCATTTGTTCTTAAGTTCGATATTACTGACCACTTTCCAGTAGTACTCAAAATAAACAGGGAACATGTTGCGGAGTGTGGGGCACACAATCAGGCACATACAGTATGTCATAAATACATTGACTACAATAAATTGAGGCAGGAACTAGCGAACAACAACTGGGAAATAGTTTATGAAAAAAATGATGCAAAGGAAGCTACGAATATATTTATAAAGATATTGCAAAATTCAATCGAAAATAATAGCCGAACTGTAATAAAAACAAACCGGAACACTCCAAAAAAAAGGTGGATTACACCAACTCTGCTCAAGAAGATAAATGAGAAAAATAGACTATATCAAAATGTATTGAAGGACGATCAAAATTTACAGTTAAAGAAACATTACAATATATTTAAAAATGAATTGAAGAAGGAAATAGAGCAATCAAAAAAAAGATATCTGAAATCTTTCATAAAGAAAAATAAGTATCAAGCGAAAGCTATTTGGGACTTTACCAACGAACTTTGTGGAAAACCTAACAAAAAAATGAACATTAGTAAAATAACTACAGAAGAAGGAAATGTTATTGAAAATAAAAAAGATATGGCTGATTTTTTTAATTTATACTACACTACTTTGGGAGAAAAATTAGCGAGTGAAATAACACCACCAGAAAATTATGAAGAAAAAGATAAATTCATAAATGAAAATATTTTTCTTTACCCTACGGATGAAACTGAGATTGCAAAGGTGATCACAAGTTTAAAGACTGGAAAGGCATGTGGTCATGATGGACTACGATCGGAAACTTTGAAGGAGATAAGGACTGAAATTTGTCAACCAATTGCGTTTCTTGTGAATCTTTATTTTGAAACTGGAACGTTTCCAAGTACTCTGAAGACAGGCATAGTTAAACCTGTATTCAAGAATGGAGAAAAAGATAAATTAGCAAATTACAGACCGATAACCATCATATCTAATGTTGCAAAGATAGTTGAAAAAATAATAACTTCCCGAATAAATGCATATATAAATAAATTCAATGTACTCTCATCACGGCAATTTGGGTTTCGTCCTGGTAAATCAACAGAGGACGCCATCAAAGAGTTGACATCGCGATTATATAGATTTATTGATAGGAAATTGCCATCTATGTGCGTCTTTATAGATTTGTCTAAGGCCTTTGATACGGTTTGCCACTCGATTCTATTACAAAAGATCTATCGATATGGATTCCGAGGTAAATGTTATGAACTTCTGAAAAGTTACCTGTCAGACAGACAACAGATAGTGGATATTGAAGGAAATGTTAGTGAAACACTAGTAATCTCATATGGTGTGCCTCAGGGCACTGTCCTGGGACCTCTTTTATTTACATTGTATATTGATTCATTATTTAGAGTAAATCTTCATGGTAAAGTTATCAGTTACGCTGATGATACAGCCATTATTTTTGGAGGATCGTCATGGGAAGAGATAAAATCAACGGCACAGCAGGACCTGAAGGAGATGCAGAAGTGGTTTAGTTCAAACAAATTGACCTTGAATACACATAAAACAAAGTACTTACCTTTAACTTCGTACGTTTCTAACTTACCTAGGATGGGGCCTCTAGAAATTGAGCCCGGTAATGCTATCTTGGAAGTTTCTTCTATAAAATATCTTGGTGTGATCCTCGATCGCCACCTGAGATGGAATCTGCAGACACAAAATATTGTAAATAAAGTTAGACCTTTGTTAAACAGATTCAGATATTTCCGCGAGTGCTTGGATATTGATCACCTCAGGATGATATACTATGCATTAGTACACACGCATCTATCGTATGGAATCTTGGGATGGGGAGGTACTCGAGACTGCTACCTGAAACGAATAGACATCATACAAAAATGGTTCCTGAAATTAATTTATAATAAAAAGAAGACTTACCATAGCGAAGAACTGTTTAGAGAGGCACGTATCATGGACATACATCAGTTATATATATACAGGCTTGGGTTGGATATGTTCAATAACGTTAACAATTTCAACATCGTAAATCACCCATATATCACTAGAAATAACTTCAATAGACTACAAACAAGTAGAGCGGAAAAAACCATCGGACAAAAAAATTGGGAATACCTGGGCCCAAGATTATTCAACAGCATGCCTGAAGAACTAAAAACTGTGCGGAGTTTTAAAACTTTTAAATATAAATACAGAGCATGGATAATTGATATGGGAAGAACATTCTTTCGAAAATTCAAGAACCAATATTGACCTTAGTTCCCGGAAGTGACAATATCTCGTTTTGCTGACTTACCCGATTTATGACTTTTTTACCCGATCTTTTTGACTTTATAGCCCGATTTGCCTGATTCTGCCTAGTTTTGTGACATTATCATAGATTTAAAAGTAATGTGTATGTGATAATACTGCTCTTATATTCTGTATTGTGCTGAGGCTCTTGTGATTTTAAGTTGTAGGTTCAACATTGGTAATTTCAACAGGAAATTTTATTTCAAATCGAATTTCCTCTAATTATTTTTGTTTGTTCTGGCGACATCTATAGCACAGGTCACGAGGATACTCGTTGACAATTTTATATGTATTGCTATTTGTATTTTCAAAATTGTTGTATTGATCTCGTTATGAATAAACATTATTATTATTATTATTATTATATATATATATATATATATATATATATATATATATATATATATATATATATATATATATATAAAGTTATTTAAAGGAGCATTGCCGTACAATTCAAATCTAAATTAAAAATATATGAGTTCTCGGCAAAAAATGAGGCCACTGCAATAGATAACAAACCAATTTGTTAACCTGGTCTATATTTCGAATGTGGATTACATTCTTCGTCAGGACTCTACAAAGTATAGAATTTAAATAATGTTATAAAGAATATATATTACTGCTTACGGCTAACTAGGTTGAATGTTGTGCCAAAATATAGAAAACAGAGTATGCAGCTGGAAAAATCATTACAAATAATGCTACACAATGTGAACGCTGACAATAAATTATAACGATTGAAAGATAACCTAACAATCTTGACACAGAGAAACGCGGACTGTCGGAACACAGATAAACATCACCGAAAAAACACAGAGAGTACAATGTAAATAATCAAATGTCATCTGTATATCATGAAATTAATTTGATGAATGGTTTCAATATTTAATTCACACCATGCACTCTAGACGAAAGAAGTCCCTCCGTTGTTGACATAACTCTCCGGACTCAGTAGGTAGGTCGAGTTCTTCATATCACGTTCAACATATATGGGTAACACTACCAATGATACGCAATTAAACAAAAAGTTATTTTCTCTTCTGCATCCCAATCTGGGCAAAATGTTGTTCAAACGGGCCAAAGCACTAAACCTGGTCGCTGTAAGAGCTCCATAAGTGGTTTTAGCTTCATACAAACTCATGTTAACTTTCAAGTTATTTAAAGGAGCATTGCCGTACAATTCAAATCTAAATTAAAAATATATGAGTTCTCGGCAAAAAATGAGGCCACTGCAATAGATAACAAACCAATTTGTTAACCTGGTCTATATTTCGAATGTGGATTACATTCTTCGTCAGGACTCTACAAAGTCCTGACGAAGAATGTAATCCACATCTGTGGATTACATTCTTCGTTTATTTATCTGTGTTTCGACAGTCCGCGTTTCTCTGTGTCAAGATTGTTAGGTTATCCTTTCAATCGTTATAATTTATTGTCAGCGTTCACATTGTGTAGCATTATTTGTAATGATTTTTCCAGCTGCATACTCTGTTTTCTATATTTTGGCACAACATTCAACCTAGTTAGCCGTAAGCAGTAATATATATTCTTTATAACATTATTTAAATTCTATACTTTGTAGAGTCCTGACGAAGAATGTAATCCACATTCGAAATATAGACCAGGTTAACAAATTGGTTTGTTATCTATTGCAGTGGCCTCATTTTTTGCCGAGAACTCATATATTTTTAATTTAGATTTGAATTGTACGGCAATGCTCCTTTAAATAACTTGAAAGTTAACATGAGTTTGTATGAAGCTAAAACCACTTATGGAGCTCTTACAGCGACCAGGTTTAGTGCTTTGGCCCGTTTGAACAACATTTTGCCCAGATTGGGATGCAGAAGAGAAAATAACTTTTTGTTTAATTGCGTATCATTGGTAGTGTTACCCATATATGTTGAACGTGATATGAAGAACTCGACCTACCTACTGAGTCCGGAGAGTTATGTCAACAACGGAGGGACTTCTTTCGTCTAGAGTGCATGGTGTGAATTAAATATTGAAACCATTCATCAAATTAATTTCATGATATACAGATGGCATTTGATTATTTACATTGTACTCTCTGTGTTTTTTCGGTGATGTTTATCTGTGTTCCGACAGTCCGCGTTTCTCTGTGTCAAGATTGTTAGGTTATCCTTTCAATCGTTATAATTTATTGTCAGCGTTCACATTGTGTAGCATTATTTGTAATGATTTTTCCAGCTGCATACTCTGTTTTCTATATTTTGGCACAACATTCAACCTAGTTAGCCGTAAGCAGTAATATATATTCTTTATAACATTATTTAAATTCTATACTTTGTAGAGTCCTGACGAAGAATGTAATCCACATTCGAAATATAGACCAGGTTAACAAATTGGTTTGTTATCTATTGCAGTGGCCTCATTTTTTGCCGAGAACTCATATATTTTTAATTTATATATATATATATATATATATATATATATATATATATATATATATATATATATATATGTAAATATATATATTTCTTGAAATTGATTTATTGCCTGTTTAAGATATTTTATTTTGAAAGTTTTTAGCAATAACAGGCTTTTTTGATATGAAAAAGTTTATTTTTGTTGACGTTTCGTTGTTATATTACAACTTTGTCCAAACTAATTAATTAAGTTTTGACGAAGTTTTAATATAACAACGAAACGTCAACAAAAATAAACTTTTTCATATCAAAATAAAATATATATGTATATATATATATAATATTTATATATATATATATATATATATATATATATATATATATATATATATATATATATATATATATATATATATATATATATATATATAGGTATAAATAGAGACAGTACCTGTTTACACCCCATATATAAAGGGAATAAATAACTTATCGCATCCGAAGACTCGTTGCTATTGTTGAAAACAATCATAAGCGCCATCTGGCGGAAGATCAAGAGAGAGTATCCCCAAAAACATACGTCCACAAACAAGTAAATACTAGAGTTCGTATACTCAGCTTCATGTTGAAATATCAAAAAAATAATGACTTTATCGCTACGAACAAGTACAATATATACGTAACAGAATGGGGAAATCAAAATTACATAATAAAAATATAATTTCTCCAGAGGCGTAGAATGTGTAAAGACTTAAATTATTACTTTCCACTATTGCACCTTCGCCTCTGGTAGTAACCAGAAACTCCCCATAAAATTTAGTATCAATATTCTCATACAGTTTTTGAGCGTTTGACACAAATTTTACTTCCAAATTGTAAAATAAAACATCCTGAAGGTCATACAGGGGTATATTTTATCTAGGTGATTAGGGTTAGGATTGTATCCTGATACTTCGAGATCAGAATCAGATTTGAAATATTTCCAAATGAAAATACAACACCTTGTATACGAAGAGAATTAATTCAATTCGTGCACTCTTATTATTTAATAGTGCAATAGCATCATGTTAAACTGGTACTCTAACCTCTTGCTTTATATAGGTAATACTGTTCCTAATATTTGTTCGATACATAATTACTCACATCAGCATGTTCTATATCCAATAATCTATCGCATCTGTATTAGTAAATTGTTTACCTAAGGAACACTAGATGTAACGACAAATTCCCGTAACCTACAATCTCTCTGACAACTAAAATCCCTGATGCAATTTAAAGTAATAAGAAAAAAGATAATGGTCTAAGTAATATTCTTATATAACATATACTTAGAAATGTTTCTTAATGTTTTCAACATTTTACCATTGCATAATGCCTATAGTGGTATAGATGTAACTACCACCACATACTACCAATTTTTCAGTCATAACTCAATTTAATTTGAGATTTTCAAGCTTTTATATTGAAAGTTATAATTTGCTCGAACTAAAAATTACCATCATTTAACTTGTCTTCAATTCTATTGTCTTCATTCGCATCTGTGGTATTTACAATATCAGGTTATACAAGGACTTACTTTTTGTATGTCTATGAGTAGACTATGAGACATCGACGCAAAAATTTTTTCAAACGAATGGAAAATTATTTTTAATGATGACGGCTCTAAAACCCATAAAATGAGTCACAATCTTTATAGTAAGAAAATTTGAACACTATAAATTGAACTCTAGAATACACAAAAAACCTTTATCGTTCTTCGGAAAAATTGTATTCATAAAATGGTTCTGAACTTGATTGTGACCCAACATGTAGCAATCTGAATCAGGACACCAGAAGTAGATGGTCTTCATCATTCTGGAAGAAGATCATAGAAAGAGAAGAGTGTTGAAATACCTCAACAAAGTTAGTAAGACGAACTGAAGAGAATTGCAGATTCAGATTGGTATCAAGTTGCGCAAAATAGAAGCAATTGAAGTATATAAGGAATATGAAATGGAGAGAAAAAGCTAAACATAAATAAAATGTGAATAAGAACGAGTGACGAAAAAAAATAGTCCAAATCAACGTCGAAAATTCTGCAACGTCTTTCATTTGTAGACAATGAATTTCAACAAAGCTGACTATGAACACCAATTCTTGGAAGCTATAGCCACTCCGATTAGTAGTGACTAGTGTAGTTCGTAGTGCACAAAGTTTGAATTTATGGAGGTTTTCTCCTCTCTGCAACCTTAACAGACTTAGTTGACATTTTTGTTTTGACAACCTACCTTTCTCAAATAATGACCAACAAAGGTTTATCCTGATTTTCGCAGATATTCGAATCCTTTCCGAAAAGTAATATGAAAGTATCCCTATGCAATATGCACAGAGTATACAGTTTCCCAACTGTCACCTGATATATGAAAATAGGTTGAAAACATTTCATTTTGTCAAATCTACGTCACTTCGAATTTCAAAGTTACCATCGTATTCATAATTCCGTCAACGAACTTTTTGTTTTTAAGAAAAAACTTTACCTGTCAATATGCGCAACTCGAGTGATATTTTCTGTCTGAAAGAAGCAAAAGCTGGCGAAAATGATGGCAGTTTTATGTTCTCCGTAAACGGATCGAGATCTGTGAGGATAAATAGAAAAAGCAACGGTGGTAATGACGGATTCCAATACGGATCCAGTTTTGCACCAGACAGCGACAGTTTTAGAAGTCGAAGTGAAATTTTGAAAACTGATTCGCAAGGCTTACATATGGAGTCACCGAAAATACACGCGGAGGAAGATCAAAGCCCCAACGAATCTCCAAGAAAATGGGAAGATACTCAAGAGACAGAATTGAAAACTTCAAGATCGTCCGATGAAGTAAATAACTTTGTGAAATTGGAACGGAACCAAAATGAACCAAATGCATCATCCATTCGAAGAAATATCTTAACTGGGGAAGGAATGGAAGTGATAGATAACACACCTATGAAGAAGAAGATTAACAATACTTGGACACGATAGGAAAAATTTCATTTCAATAAAATTTCTCGGTGATTTATTATAAATCCATGTTTGAATAAAATTTATCAATTATTAAAGTCACAAGTTGTCTTTTATTTGCTCATTGTTGTTAGTTATGATTTTTTTTAAATACAATTAAACACAAGCCTTAATGTTTCACGATTATATTTAGCAATATCAATTCTTGTGTTTAATTCAATTCTGTTTCACAAAGAGTTATACGAGAATTTAATCTCACTAATAATTGTTTTTATTATTGAGTAACCAATCTGAGCATTTTTGTCATAACAATCTAGTTACGGCAGACCAATGAGCAATTTCATTTTCATCTAATTTACTGATATCTAACTCAAACTGAGGAACACTAAGGTCATCGTCGTCAAATCTTATTCCTATATTGGAGTTTACTTAACACGTAAAATCGGCACTATTTTTTGCTTTTACTTTCACTTAACTAGCACAAATAGTTTTTTTTTTTGAGTCTTGTCTTATTGTTCGTGTTGCTCAACAGTTGAAGTGCTTTGATGTCAACATGAGGATGAAACCTTTCTTTGTGTTCACTGGCATACTGGATAATAGTTTACTCAACAGTTTCTATCTTCAGTTCTCTATGTTAGTCACTATTACAAACATACCATGGAACGTCGGTAATATTTCTGAGTATTTTGCTTTGAAATCGTTGGATGATAATGAGATTCTTTTGTTTGCTACACCTCCATGATTGTATTGCGTAGGGCCACACAAGTTTAAGAATTTGCTTATATAGTACAAGTTTGTTCTGTATTCTTGTCAGCCAATACATTTTTCTGTGTTATGATGATAGGGCGAATTTATTTCAGGTTAACTTTACATGTTTACACTGTTAAACGCCATGGCACAAGAAAATGTATACATTTTCCTGAACTAGCATAGAATTTCGCAAGAAAATGCATATTCAGGTGCTTCTTTTGAATGCCAAGTAAACTGAAAACAAATTTTATAAATTTTGTAAGCTCGTGTTACTCATTTTTTTATTTCACTGAAATTCTATGGAATTAAGACGCTTTAATGCTATATGAACATAACTTGAAGATATTCTTCATTGTCCTTTACTTCTATATTTGCAACGTAAGGTGTCCATGATGTTCTTCCACTTTTTAGTAGAGGCTTTTGTGAGCGTCCGAGATTTCACTGCGTGCAATAAAATAGAAGAGACGTATCATCTCAAGTGCTTTAGTTTCTTCTCTAGGGATAGGCTGTTACTTTCGAAGAGGCTACTACCCTCTTCATCGCGTTTACTACCGTCATGTATTTAATTATAATGAATTGAATACATTTATTAGATCTAGTAGTCGTGCATATCACCATTGAAAAAAAATTGAATACCATGGCATGTTATAATAATAATAATAATTTATTTATTCTCAACAGGTATAATACCCAATCACAGAAAATATTAACATAATGTTGAATACTAACTAAATAATTAAAATGAAAGAGATATAACAAAGAGCTCAATATTATCTAAAAAAAACTAAAAGTAACTGATAACTAAATAATAGCATTTAATGAAATATTACAAAGAACTCAATCTAAATCAATTCATTTTAATCAATTCCCTTTGTTCACATAACTCCTAATAATAACTTCTAGGAGTCAAAGTGAATGTCACAATTATTGGCAACTCTATTGACTCCATAAACCAAATGGGGGATTGTATTAGCGAGTTGGTCCTCGGAGTCTCTAGGTGGAATAATTCTGTTTTACGAAAATTTTGCCAAGGAACACGAAATTTAAAAGCGGACAAGAGAGGAGGACAGTCAATACTATTGTGCAGTAATTTTTACAAAAATTTGAGTGATAAAATTTCTCTCCTGCTCTGCAATGAGATTAAACTAAATCGACTCAATAATTCGTTATGAATGACACCTCTTTGTGGATAAACTTTGTCCTCCCTCCAAACTCAGAGAACCTTCTCTGAATAACCTCAAGATGGCGTTGATAGCAAGTGTAAATAGGATGTTATGACGAATAAGTATCAATATTTCCTATCGCAAACCATAATACTTTATAGAAGATGACACGAAAGAAGAAGTACCTCATGGTTGCGAAACTTATGAATTTTGATTTGGGAAGTGCTCAGCAAAATATTTCGGGCAGGTAGGTACAAACAAAGTTATAATTGTCAACATGATTGCCAACATTCTAAATGGATAGGTACCAGAAGAAGAAGTGAGCTATATGAAAGAATTCTGTTAATGAAGAACTATTTCATATAAAATTAAATGATTTTGTTTTCATTATCCTTATATTTTTACATGATTTTTAATGCAAAACAAGGCAATAAAAATTAACTTCCTGCTTTATTGTTGTTTTTTTTGATCAATATTTCCACAATTTTTTTTTTATTTCGGTGTTTTCGTAGGCATCAAATAAACATTGAAATGTCGCAACAATCACCTAAATATTAAGTTAAACCGCTGAGGAAGAATGAAAGTCACACAATGGTAGACATAAACGAGAAAGGAAATATCCATTTGGGAAAAAATCCAAACATTTCTAAATATCCGGTACGAATTCAAGAAATGTTGTCCCATTCAGCGGGTCAGCCGTAGGAATTGTAAAGTCAACAGTGTATCCATTTTCTAAATAGAACGCCTCCACGCTTCTCACAATGAACACGAGGAACAAACACGCCACCTTTTTGAATGAAATCCTGACAGATTATGCCATGTATTATTTCGTAGGAAACCGATTTTCCGGTACATTGTTAACATAAGAGAAAAAATAAATAGATAAATCTCTATTTATTATGTAAAGTTTTTATGAATAGTTTGTCAACTTTCTATGGATGTTTCTGATATTAATATATAATCAGAATCATAAATTGATTGATTGCTGAGGATACCTATTCATCAATATCTGAATTAATTCAGCCATTTTTTCTAAAATATAGACTTTTTCAATATTTCAAGAGGAGAACATGCGGAAGTTGTTCCCAATTTTCTACAAGAACAAAAGAGTTGAAAGAAGAGGTTGCCCCCGAGAACAAAATTTTCGAGTACCTATCTGTTTTAGGTAATTAAATCTATCAAGAAATTAGATTTTGTTAACTGGTTATTTATACGAATAAATCTGCTTAATGATTGGTTATTGGAAAATTAAAGGAGGGAGCAGCACTCCCTTCCCCAATAATACTAATCAAAAACAGAAATAAATATCTTGATAGACTAGTGTTGTCCTGGTTCGAGTCTAAAGGCCGTCGTCGGTTGGAATTTCTTCCTAACGTTTCGCTAGCAGGAGTGGCGAGCTTCTTCAGAGGTCGTTTCATTTCTGATTCTGGAAATAGACTCCTTCAAAAATCAGAAATGGAACGACCTCTGAAGAAGCTCGCCACTCGTGCTAGCGAAACGTTAGAAGAAATTCCAACTGATGACGGCCTTTTGACCCGAACCAGGACAACACTAGCTCAACGACTGGCCGCGAAAGTCTCAACCAATTTGTCATCTTGATAGACCTCAACGATGTCAACATTAGACAGAAGTTTTTCCTTGTTTTGACAGAAAGAAATTGAAACAAAACAACAAGTGGAATAAACAATGTTGTCAACAAATGAATAATATATTGATGAGGCCGATACTTGGAGAAAATTAATATCCATAATGAAACAATATTTAGAATTTTCTCATATATTAACAAATACGCATGACTCGTTTCGAAGTACTACTTCTTTCATCAAATGCTGAATTAGCAACTTGTTAATTCTTTTTTTATCAATAACTTATTACTAATTGCTTGCTTGTTGTTTTAATTGTTGAATTAATAACTTGTTAATTCAGCATTTGATGAAGAAGTAGTACTTCGAAACGCGTCAAGCGTATTTGTTAATAAATGAGAAAATTCTAAATATTGTTTAATTATGAATACACATACACTTGCAGATAATAATCTCTCCTATTAATTTATAATTTCAAATGTGAAATTTGCGGTTTCTTTCATTTTTCAGTAGTGGCTTGTATAAATAGCTAATTCTTTTAATGTATTGCCTATCATTTACTGTGTTGTTTAAATTTGTCTTTATATGGAACATTTATCGTATTTCCTTCTGTTTCTTGTTTTTTGAGTTGTTAATATTTTTGTTTTCGTGATTTCATTTTTCATTTATTTCATTTTCTTATTCTCTTCTTTTTATTACTTTCAGTTTCTTCAATTTTTCAGTAGGATCATGTATAAATAGCTAATTCTTCAATAAATTATCGTTGTTTAAATTTGTGTGCATATGTAATATTTATCGTATTTCTCATCGTTGCTTGTTTTTTGTGTTATTAATTTTTTTATTTCCTCGTGATTTCATTCTTTATTTCTTTCATGTTCTTATTCTCTTCTTTTTTTATAACTATAAGTCTTTTTATTTTTCAATAGCGGCATGTTTAAATCGTTAATTCTTTTTATGTATTGCTTATCATTTACTGTGTTGTTTAAATTTGTCTGTTTATGGAACATTTATCGTATTTCTCATTGCTTCTTGTTTTTTGTGTAGTTAATATTTTTGTTTCCTCGTGATTTCATTCTTCATTTCTTTCATGTTCTTGTTCTCTTCTTATTCTTATTTTCAGTTTATTTTATTTTCAGTTTATTCAGTTTATTTTAATTTTCAGTAGTGGCGTGTATAAACAGCTAATTCTTTTTATGTATTGCTTATCATTCAATAAATTATCGTTGTTTAAATTTGCCTGCATATGTAACATTTATCGTATTTCTCTTCGTTGCTTGTTTTTTGTGTTGTTAATTTTTTGTTTCCTCGTGATTTCATTCTTTATTTCTTTCATGTTCTTATTCTCTTCTTTTTATAACTTTTTATTTTTCAATAAAGGCATGTATAAATCGCTAATTCTTTTTATGTATAGCTTATCATTTACTTGTTGTTTGAATTTGTCTGTATATGGAACATTTATCGTGTTTCTCTTTGTTTCTTATTTTTTGTGTTGTTAGTATTTTTGTTTCCTCGTGATTTCATTTCTTCCATATTGTGTTTATCCAATGTCGTTGTTACTGATTTCGTGTATTTATTGACATTGAATCGATCATTGGATACATTTTTATAATGCAAAAGTTGAACTTCACAGGTAAAATGAATGTCAACAGATTTACTTAAATTTGGTAATTCATGGAGAATGAAGAACAGAAAGCGAGAATATTCGAAAGATAAATTCCTGATTTCCATTAATTAAAAATCAATCGAATTAATATTGAATGAAGGTCGGAATTCCTGTCAAAAATTTTTCAAATTAAGTTTAAAAAATGATTAACTGTTTCGTTTCAAATTCTGGAATGTCCCAAGTTTCAATGAAAGAAATCAAAGACCAAGGAAATGTTACCTATCAAGGTCTGGAAAAAAAGGTCATGGGAAGGTTTCAATAATTCAATGGAAAAACTTATTGGGATAAAGTTTTTGTTTATTCGTCAGGTATTTAGAAAAAACTTCAGAAATTATGAAAATGTATCATAAAACAAATATTTCGAGTGAATATTAAGTTCGTTCCGAAAATCATCGAACTTTTTGAATGAAAATACCATAAAATTGGTTCATTCTTATTGGGAATCTTCAGTGACATAAATCCAAAAAATCAAGTTTCGATGATTTTCCAAACGCACTCAGGTCCTATCTTCAAAATGAGGCGAACATCCACTCGTGAAGTAATCACCTGAGCTCCCTCTATCGACTAAAAGAAATAAACTCTCTGGAGCATATATATATATATATATATATATATATATATATATATATATATATATATATTAAATAGATGACTTCGGTTTGTTATTCTCTACAAGTCTATTATTTCTCTACAATTTTCAGAGGCTTCTCTGCTCTTTTTTATATATCAACAATTAAAGAAAGGTCCGAGTATTGCGCAGTGGTGGCTAAAGGGAGCTTGGGGGGGGGGGGTTGGTTAGCCCCACCAGAAATGAAAATTTACCTTTTTTCGGTAAAGTTTCTAATCAATTTTTTATGCAAATCAATAAAAATTATTATTAAGTAAAAGGTGTTTCATTGGAATTTATTATGTTCATATCGATTTCAGAGAAACCGGAAGTTGTCCATTCATTTTATATGTCTGAAAATTCAAAATTAGATTCGATATAATACACCAAATTTCAAAAAATCGAACAACCCATCATAACGTTATAGGGGTGGACCTAGACTCGATTACACTGTGTGTATTTCTTCAGAGAATTCTCTGTGAAACAGTAACGAAATATTAAACCGTTTAGTTTTCACATTCAAATCGATCGGTGGCCTTATCTTCAAATTAAATTATCGATCGCCCAATTGCGTCGGTGGAGGTGATATGTCCTGGCTCGATGGTCCGGCATTTGATTGATGAGTGTATTGTTTGGACTAACTCCGGGTCCGCTCCAAGTCCCGCGTCGGGGTGTACTGGCCAACATTGCTGGTGTAATATTTGCACTGGGGGTGGATGCCGCCCCCTTATTCGCCGCCCTAAACCTCTTCCTCCCTCGCTGCCCTGGAAATTACATCGACCGAGAAGGACGAACTACAAAGCAATAAATGGATGAGTACTACTTAGGGGTGACCAAGATACATCGACACTGATTAATATCGAATTGATGTGAAATGCATTTATGAGTAATTCAAATTGAATCTTCTTTCAATAAATGTGGTAATATATTTTCTAATAAATTAAAATTAAAACAATTCGCTCAATTTTCACTGAGTACTTTGATAACTCTATACATATTTCGGGTGGTTCGCCCATTATCAAGAGTAGTAATAATATAAACTGACACGGAGGTTTCGCTTATCTCTTGGTGAAACATTATGTTAAAAACAATAAATTAATATCAACACACTCGACTTGTATAGCGATATCAATAAATTGAAATTAACACGCTTAGCTAAGTTTCACTAAATATATTGAAATATCATTCTTGATAAATGCCTTAAAAGGCGAAACTAGTCTAATAAAGAATACATACATATGTTTCGGATGGTTAACCCATTATCAAGAGTATGTAATATTGCATACTCTTGGTAATGGGTTAAACACCCGAAACATATGAAGGGCTTTTAATATATTCAGAGAAACTTAAGTCAAGTGTGTCAATTTTAATTTATTGTTTTCAATATAAACTGAATGGAGTTGTTAATTTACTCAGTGAAACATAAGCTAATTGTTTTAATTTTGTTTATTACATACATACAAAATAGCGTAAATTCTTCATATCAATATGAAGTATATCCTCCTTTCGCAGAAATAACTTCTTGAACTCGTCTAGGCATCGATTCACTAGCGTAGCGCAGATTTTCTTCAATTCGTCATCATGAAACCACACCTGAATTGCACTTATAATCATTTTTTCTTTCGTAGTGCAATTCATTTTTGCCAGTCGTTTCTTTAAAATATTCCATAAATTCTCAATGGGATTGAGATCAGGTGAATTCCCCGGCCAATCAAATACTTTTATTTCATTCTCACGCATAAAGGCCTGCACTTGTTTGGAGTTGTGGCAGGGAGCCAGGTCGTACTGAAATGTTCCATCAAATGTTTCCTTGAATGGGACAATCCTGGTGCGCAATATTTCCATATATTTCGCTGAATTCATCATCCCTGTTTTAGGAGCTCACCGTCCAGTGCCGTTGGTTGTGAAAAACCCCAAAACATTTGTTTCGAAGGACGTTTTACTGTTTGCTGGATAATGATCAGGCCGCAAAGTTTCCCCATCACTTCGTCTAACAACACTTGATTTGTACCCTTGAACAAACAAATGTGTCTCATCACTAAAAACCACTTTCTTCCAGTCGTCCACAGTCCACGCACGGTACTTTTTGGCCCATGCCAAACGTTTCTTCATCATTTTCTTGGTCTTCTTGCCTTACAGCTAACCTCCAGCAGTCGGTTTCGCACAGTTGAGGTGCTGACCTCCACACCAGAAACCATTAAATCCCTCCGAAAATCAATGCTTTCTTTCTTGGATTAATTTTGCTATTTGTCCTCAACAATTTGTCTGTTCTTGGAGTAGTTTTGCGTTTGCGGCCACAGTTTCCTTTTCTTTTTGGAGACGATGAACCACTTTCTTCAAATGTTTTTAAAATTCTCGAAACGCTGGACTTTCCCGCACAAACAGCTTCAGCTATATCTCTTACAGTCATTGATGTGTGTTCATTAATTTCGATAATTTTGGAACGCTTCCTCGGAGTGATATCCATCTTTGGACAAGGCAATACAGCACATATCCAAATTGAAACCACCAACTGTCGCACCGGTAGGCTCACAACTGAATTGCTAGCGAGGTGAAACCATTCAGAATGTAAATGATGGTCAAGCTCGAAGCCTCGCGTCACCTCAGGTAGTAAACAAGCAGGTGTGAGGGTGTTTGGCCACCCTGGTACTCAAATACTTACTACAGTAACTCAAACGAAAAAAAAATGTTTGTCCCAATTAATTCGAACAGCATAGCAATGATATATCACAAAATTATGGAATTAATTGGAGAATGAAGGCTAATGGATCTGTTATAAAACAGAACTGAAAAGGAAGAACTCATTTTACAATAATTATTGAAATTTATTACATTATTCATGTCTTCTTTATATTTTTAAGTGAATCAATAGTTAGCCATTTAATCTAAACTATAAAAAATATCAGTACTACGGGAGAAAAACACAGTGGTCATCACCTTTGTTAGATTCGAAAAGTGAATCCTAAAATATCTCAAATTTTGTATTTCTACGAAAAATGAATATTTTTATCTATAAATGAATCGCACGAATATACACTACTTCAGAACGACTACACCAAATTAGATAATTCTTAAGTTTTTATGTTGCAATTTTTCTACAAGTGCTACTTGAAAAGCTGTAAATTGGTGGGTGAGTTAAATGTCAATATATCGACAAAATATTGAGAAATTAACGCCAGATTTCATGCAGCAGTTGATAACTTCAAGAATATCGACAGTATGTATAGATTGACATTATTTTATATTCAATTACCTTTTGTTAACAACAGCAAAACGATATTTCCTGTGTATTGATCTGTATTTATAGGTTAATGTATCTATTATTTATTATTAATAAGAAAATGACACCAATGATGCGAAAAAAATTGTAATCGTCAGGTGTGATATTAAGACGACGAAAATTGTATTCAAACTAGATTTTTAATAAAGAAAGATATTCATATTTTGAACGTAATAACATAGTTAAGGATTTCTCAATTAATGAGAAAGAAGTACCTGCTAATAAATTATAAACCTCCAGTTCAACCATAAAATTGGACAAAGGTTATATTCTCTTTCGATACATCAAACGTGTCAATATATGAAATTATTGATTATTCGATTGATTTGAAGGTTCTGGAAGTGTTACATACTTCAGCCCTTCTATGTTACCCTCGGCTCCACAAGGGAGAAATAGTAAAAACATAAAAAGATTTTAGAAATAGTAGAACACGTCTTTAAGGATTTTTTAAGCATGTATCTAATTCGAAGGCAATTATTGGAAACGTGAAGTTTAGGTAATTTCATATTATTATTCTATCGACTTTTTCGATTTGTTATAAGTTCTTCCAACCCCTATAAGAACTTGATGCCGGTTTAGAATGATTGCTAATATCAAATATATATTATCCTTTTCAGCAGTTTAATTTTATAAAATTATTTTGTTTTGCCGGTTGCAATTGGCAATTTGTTGAAAATTGCCAAGACACATAATAATTTATTTTCGAACATGATAATATCATGTTCGAAAGCAAGATATTATCTTGCTAGCTAGAAAAACAAATACAGACTTTTTGATTGAAAAAATTTTTACTTCAGTTGACATTTCGTTGCTAATTGCAAATTTTTCAAAATTTCAGATTTCTCTTCGGTTTCTCAGTTTTTCCTCTGTGTTTTTTCAATTTAGTGTCTTTAAGTCACATTATGTAACCACAAACATACATTTACTCATTTATTGTGTCCGTAGTGAAAACATTTCAGTTTATATTAATTAATGATTCAAGTAATTTAAAAAGTAAGTGAATTTGAGTAATTAAACATTTCAGTTTAATTACTCTTTGACGTAATTTGTTAAGTTGTTTAATTGGATGTAATTTGCTTAGTTGTACTTTGTTGTACTAAATTTAATATTGCTTGATTTCACATGTCCAATATGAATTGGACATGTGTACACTTCCTTCAGAATTATTTCTAATTGAGTCATAAAATATTTATCCTCTACTCTAATCCTTTTATCAATAATAATGATCATACAATTTGATAGTAGTGTAATTAATAAAAATCAATAAATACATTATCACATAGCAGAACAATTTTCGCATTTGGTTCAAAATCTTTCTTTAAAATTACTGCACACTTCTAGTCATTCGAGTTAATAAGGCCTTATTCCGCAATAGTCTTAGTTGCAAAACAATAATATGAAACCAAATAATAACTGATAACATAACTAATATTTGTTTGATACTGAATGCAGTATTAATTGTATATATTAAATGTTTGTTTTCTTTGTTAAATATTTCAATTATCTGTGTAATTATTAATTTTATGAATTTCGTATCACGTAGATTTTCTAAAAAAAACGTGGAATTGTGATGATGACCGCCAGAATTTCATTCTGTTATAGTTTTGAAACCTGTTATTATAAACTGAATCGTTTAAAAATGAACAATATAAATAAAACGAAATGTGTCAACATGTCAATTGAGTTAATTATATCTATTCAATCTAAAATTGTATTAAAAATAATTGAAATAAAATGAAATCCTAAATTTAAAACATTAAATTTGAATATTGAAAAAATTTAATTTTTAAAAATATTTAAATGTACATATGTATCGTATAATCAGAAAAAATTGGCCTAAGTTAACTGAAAAGTTGTATTAAGCTCTAAATAATGGATAACTAACTCGAAACTTAAGCGAATGTATTGAATAATTTAGTGGAAATTGGCAGAGAGTTTATGATTCTTCAATAAAATCAGGAATGAGTTTCATCTTGAATCATCAACTTGAATTTATTCAAAACTCATTTCAAAACGTTCCACCAGGAATCGATTGACATATTTCAATAAATTATGTGATAAAAAATAACTCAGATTATCATCATCATTCTTACATAAAATCAAACATCGAAAGAATCAAATACAGGGATGCCAACTAACATGACCTTATATATAATAAAGACCCTAGGATGTGAAACTCTAATTTCTAACGACGCACTATGCATTTTATGTCTTCGTTTAAATCATTTTAGCAGAGGGAGATGGCAGAATCGGTTACAGCCATAAACGACGTCAGGTAACAGTCAACAGGCTCAAATATTTGCGAATCCGTCTGGAATGCAAATATCTCCTTCAAACCGACGAAATCTGTTGTTATACTGTCAGTCGATGCTACTAATCTAGCTATAATTTGATAGATAGCTCAATCAATTAAATTATCGTAGTTTTCTGTTCGAAGATGGAAGAAGACGTAAGGTCTTGATGTATGTCAAGTGAAAACATGTTTCAGGAATATGTTTTTATATGTTGTCTTGAGGTTAAGGAATATGTTGAATAGGTGAGAAGCCAACTTTTACGTTAAGTGTAATTTACACCAAATTGAGTACATTGAACTGTACATTAAATGTAACACTTTAATGATATAACTGCTAATTTTAAATCAGTTATATCATCAGTAATTCCCTAAAAACAATAAATTGAAATTAACACACTTGACTTAAGTTTCACTAAATATATTAAAACCTCCACTTATGTTTCGTGCGGTTAACCCATTATCAAGAGTATACAATATTACTCTGCAATATTATATACTCTTACTAACAATCTTAACAAACTTAAGTCAAGTGTGTTAATTTTAATCCATCTTCGGACAAAACAATACAGCACGTATCAAAATTGAAACCACCATCTGTAGCACCGGTAGACTCACAACTGAATTACTGGCGAGGTAAAACCGGTCAGAATGTAAATGATGGTTAAGGTCGAACCCTCACATCACCTCAGGTAGTAACTGTACTTTTTCACCCATGTCAAACATTTCTTCATCATTTTCTGGGTAAGCAGTTGCTTTCTTCTTGGTCTTCTTGCCTCACGACCAACCTCCAGCAGTCGTTTTCGCACAGTTGAGGTGCTCACCTCCACACCAGAAACCATTAAATCCCTTCGAAGATCAGTTCTTGTCTTTCTGGGATCAATTTTGCTATTTCTTATCAACAATTTGTCTGTTCTTGGAGTAGTTTTGCGTTTGCTGCCACAGTTCCTTTTTCTGTTTGGAGACGATGAGCCACTTTCTTCAAATGTTTTCAAAATTCTCGAAACGCTGGACTTTTCCGCACCAACATCTTCAGCTATATCTCTTACAGTCCTTGATGTATGTTCATTAAGCGCGATAATTTTGGAACGCTTCCTCGGAGTGATATACATCTTTGGACAAGACAATACAGCACTTATCAAAATTGAAACCACCAACTGTCGCACCGGTAGGCTCACAACTGAATTGCTGGCGAGGTAAAACTGGTCAGAATGTAAATGATGGTCAAGGTCAAACCCTCAGGTAGTAAATAAGCAGATGTGAGGGTGTTTGGGCCACCCTGGTACTCACATACTTTCTACAGTAACCCAAACGAAAAAAAAAATGTTTGTCCCAATTAATAAGAACAGCATAGTAACATTACGCCTAAATATTCTACAAGTTTTACCCTTCCAATGTCCTGTTTTTCAATTTTGATAGCTATATTTTCGTTATTATGTACCTTCAGAATTCTGCTTCTGCCTGAAATTATAAATTTAGATTTTTTACATTCATAGACAAACTGTTATCGCTTAGCCATTCATTTATTGCTGCCAAGTCTCTATTGATCCATTCTGTCATAGTCTGGATATTTTTGAAAGTAACATAAAGCATTGTATGATCTGCAGATAGCCGACAGAGCATTTTTTTACATGAAAAACAATATCATTTGTATAAGGAGAATAGCAATAGACCTAACACCGTCAAAATATTGTCTATGTAATGTCAGATGTTCCACTCCAGCACCTATAATTGTTGTCATTTTTTCTTCAATTCATACTACATTTGTATTGAACTGTTAATAATGAATTAGTAGCCCAAAAAGTGTATTAAAGTGTATTAAACAATATTCGCAGAATTTAGCTAAGAGTTTTCAATCTCACAATAGGCAATCCAAAATTAGTTTCATCTTTTAATCATCAACTTGAATATATATAAACAGGTTAGAATCTAATTTCTCAAGATTTGGTCATAAAATCCAATAGGGCTTTGTCTGAACGAATGTGAAGGAGCGAAAGAAGACAATATAGCTTGGCTAAAGGATCGAGCTGGGAGGGGACCCCGCAGAGTTCAAGAACATCCAGGAAATTACCCTCCATCGTTTGCAATATGTCAGCTAGGACAAACATTGACGTCATCCGGGGCAAACAATGTACTCATTATTACATGTGTTGCAAACTATACAAGTCTGGGACCCCACTTCTTTGACGTTCCATACTTCGAACTTTGAATGTACATAATTGGTTATTAGCTGTGATAAAATAAATTAACACAGTTTCGATTTTAAAAAACTCTTCTTTGATGAGTATTTTACCGTTCGTAACAATATTATTATAGCCACTAAGAAATATTCACATTTTTGGTTTTTGAGAAGAAAATCGCTACGTTTTAGTTACACTATTTATTTTCATTGTTTGCTGCTCGAAATGAGAAACTTTAATTTCTTTAAAAAATCTGAAATTGACATGAAAATATTAGAAGTTATGTCTTATATGTATTATTTCGTATTGTGACTTTTGCATCTATGATAACCTGACAACCTTTTCAGTATATTTTCTATACATTTCAGTCTGAAAGCTGAATCGTATTTTTGAGCAAGTATTTGAGGCACTTGAGATTCAATAGAGATTCAATTGAGATAATTCAATACATTTTCTGTGTTATCTAAACATAATGCCGACGCCTGGCTACAAAGTTGTGGATTTTGGCTTAGCCGTATACTTTTGAAATTGAAATTTGAGAAGGAAAATAATTCTTGGGCAGTTTGAAATTTCAATATGTTCGAATTGAATATATAGTAAAATAGAAAATATAGAAGCCAGGCTATTTTAATGGGTGTAATAATCAGACAGGCGTCCTCAAAAATATTTTTGTGAAAAACGAAAAAAATATATTTGAAGCACTCATTTAAACATAATCATGTTAAAATCATCAACTTTGTCATCAAAAATAGATAAAAACTTCAAATAAAGCAGATTAAAAGTGTATCAGCTCAGATAAAGAGCTCATCGAACTTTGTCAAAACAGTTTACAAAGTTTGACAAAAAAAAAGTTGACAACTTTGACAAAGTTGTAATATACAACGAAACGTCAACAAAAACAAAGCTTTTAACATTGAAAATAGCCTGTTATTGCTAAAAATATTGAATATATATATATATATATATATATATATATATATATATATATATATATATATATATATATATATATATATCGTATACCGTTTTATATATAAAACGGTATTTCTTGACTGTGCGATACTTATGTAGAATTTAGGTAACTGGAATAATCGGTCTTGTGAAGTGTTTGAAAACTCATTTATTAATTACAATTCCCGATATTTCGACACTTTTTTGTGTGTTCTTCAGGAGAAAAAACTAAAATTAGAGTTTATTCAGTGAAGATAACCTAACTAACATTTTTTTATAACAAACGTTACTTATTTTGTTGCCACTTATTCACTACTGATTAAGTTGAAGCTAAACAGTTTAGCAACATGTAGTGAATCAGTGGCAACAAAATAAGAGAGGTTTGTTATAAAAAAATATTAGTTAGGTTATCTTCACTTCATAAACTCTAATTCTTGTTTTTTCTCCTGAAGAAGACACAAAAAAGTGTCGAAATATCGAGAATTGTAATGAATAAATGAGTTTTTCAAACACTTCACAAGACCGATTATTCCCGTTATCTAAATTCTACATATATATATATATATATATATATATATATATATATATATATATATATATATATATATATATATATATATATATATATATATATATATATATATGTATATATATATATATATATATATTTATATATATATATATATATATATATATATATATATATATATATATATATATATTTATATATTTATATATATATATATATATATATATATATATATATATATATATATATATATAGAATAGTAATATAATCGTGTTATAATTGTATTAATATTTTTTTTATTATTTTTATTATTTCTATAATTATCATTTTTCCTTACGGAAAAAAATAAATACATTCGAGCGTCGAAACTAGCTTGACGAATAAAAGAGTTGTTAGATATGAATTGAAGTTGCATCTCAAATTTAGTCGAGTTCAAAACTTTTGAAATGTAATTTCAATTTTATATATATATTATATATATATATATATATATATATATATATATATATATATATATATATATATATATTCATATTCATTGCTATCTTGAACCATTTTATTTATATTTTCAGAAAGAAATTATTGGGTTTTCTGGTTCTCAAAATTATTTATTAAACATCTTCATCACATTACGTTTCGGTCCATTTCTTGGGCCTTTTTCAAATTAAGTTTTATCAATATATTGTCATCAACTAAAAAAAAGAATAAAGAAAGTGACATGCATGTATACAACATTACAAGATCAAAAACTTACCACGCAAACAAAAACAATACTTATTATTATTATACTATGAAACAATAATAAGCTATTTTCAATAAAATTAAGTATAGTAGAATAATTTTTGAAAACCTCTCTTCATTTAAATATTGTTTCATAGTATAATAATAAGTATTGTTTTTGTTTGAGTGGTAAGTTTTTGATCGTGTAATGTTGTATACATGCCTGTCATTTTACTTTTTTCTTTTTTTTAGTTGATGACAATATATTGATAAAACTTATTTTGAAAAAGGCCCAAGAAATGGACAGAAACATAATGTGATGAAGATGTTTAATAAATAATTTTGAGAACCAGAAAATCCAATAATTTCTTTCTGAATATATATATATATATATATATATATATATATATATATATATATATATATATATATATATATATATATATATATATATATATATATATATATACCCAGAATTTAATTAAACTGTGCTTATAAAAAACAAAGTTTGATTACATGAGAGGTTGGAAAGTCTGAAAAATATTAAAGCGCGGAGCACCAAAAAGGGAACAAAAGTATGGCAAAAGTTTCGAGATTTTAGTGGAAAATGGCGACGTAATGGAAGGCAAGCAGGCAGAAATTAATTATTTCTTTCATTAGCAGAAGTTTATTAATTAAGGAAGCGCTCGAGATTCGTCTTGAAGTTTGCACATCGTCATCCCAACCCTTTGGCACTTTTCGGATGAGACCGACTTTAAAATAGGAACTTGTAAGAAAGCGTCCCTCTTCTTCCGCAGCGTCTTCACTCGAACAACAAAATCAATTATGTATCTTTTAAATGGAATATCCAACAAGGTATCTAACTTTTGTATGCTTCGAGTTTTAGGCACAATATTAGAATTTGTAGCGCTGTATGGAATTGCCTTGAGCAATTTAATTTTGGAATTTGTTCTTTGTATGGTATCAACGAGCTCTATTTGGAAGAGACTCAGTGGTATATTACATTCATTATTATGCGAATTGATAATTGGAATATTTCACTACATCGATTACGTTAATTCAAAGGAGGACTTGATGAAAATAGTAATCTTGTTAATTCTATGAAGCAAAAATCACAATATTTTGTTATTCTTTCACGTTATGAATATACATTAGTAAGTGCCTCTCTCTGCCACAGATCTAAGACAACAGATCTCAGAATAGTATGGAATGTTTCACTACAAAACACTTCCTGCATTCAACGTTAGTACCGTTATATTGCTGTGTTGATAAATAATTGAAAAAAACATGTTAAAAATCACAATTTTGCCATTTTGAACTAAAAACTATATGTTAAATGAGAGAGGGGATCAATAGAGACCTTTCTGCAATTAATGAATGTTATGTGACGATAGCTTAACCCTAAATTTGCAAAAATCTAACTTCATAGTTTAGGGTACAAGTCAAATCCTTGAGATTAATAAAAATGAGGATATTCATAACTATAAACATTAATGAACAAAAAATTAGAAGAGTAGAAACAGTAAAATATTTAGGCTTTATATTAGATGAAAAATTGAGTTTCAATGAACATATTGATTTCATATCATCTAAAATCTCTTAAAAAATCAATTTTATGAAAAGAATAGGAAAAAATTTGTCTACATATGTGAAATTATTGTTGTTCAAATCAATAATAATGCCACATTTTGAATATTGTTCCACTTTGTTATTTGGTTTGACTAAAGAAAAAATTCAACAATTACAAAAATTACAGAATAGAGCGATAGGACAATTTTAAAGTGTAATAGATATCTATACCCCTGTTGAAATTATGCTGAACTCTTTGAAACTAATGTCTGTTAAAAAAAATACTCTTTGCTTTATATATTATCATATTTAAAATAAAAAACCAGTTGCTTCCATGTAATAAAATAAAAAATGTAACATGACTCAGTGAAATGCATAGGTAAAATACTAGAAATACTGATAGTTTTTATAATCAAAGTTGTAAGATTTCTACTTGTAAAAATACTATATACTATGAAGGATCTAATAATGCTTTTATTAATTTACCTAGTATATTGAAAACTAGTATTAGTATTAAGATATTTAAGCGTGATCTTAGAAAGTATATTTTAAATAATGAGATAGGTATGTAATACAAAATTGACAGTTCAAAATATGTAAGTTTTTTGTATAGCTTCAGCTAAATAAATATTATTATTATTATAACAAAATATTTTTCCCCAGAAATCTGAAGTTTTACTATGTAATAATAATTAGTTGAACCCATGATTATGCACTTTCACTTAAAAATAGTAATTTCTTCTTATCATTGCTCCATGCTTTCTCGATATTCCAATATTTTATTTTATTTATATAAAAATTAATCCCTTTTTCCCTTGGTCGCGGCATCACCTGCTGACAGCTGAACCGATTCCGCTAATTCTTTTTTGTTGTGTAAGCTATTATCAGGAGAAGGTTCTTATGAAAGAAAAAATAAGAAAACTACTTGAAAAATTAGAAAATTTAATTATACTCAACACCATATCGAATGTTTTTATGATTTTCTATGTAACCTTGCTCTCTTGACAATATATGACAATCTAACAATGGCGTTGGGCATATTGTTGACATAATACGTGCTACAAATATTTTCTGAGGGATATGAAAAAATATCTTTTAAAACAGATGCGTCGGTTGGAGTAATATTGATAAAATACATAGGTTTAATTAATTTATTATTTCTCAAAAAGAGGATGCAAAAAAACTGAATTTCCTGGAGCACATCACGAATAGTTCAGATCTCTGTCTCCAAATATTAAAAGTTCAATTTAATATAAATTTTTTAGTAAATTTTTTCACTAACATACACGTTACTAACGTAACAAGTTGTATGCTTGGTTATAAAGAAGAGTAGGTACATAGTTTTACTTCAATTTACAGTTTTTAATTCGAATTTATGATTCGATAAAATCGAATTTTTGTTTTTAAAATGCCAGCAATTAGACGTAAAAATTTAAGTCGCAGAACTAGCAATGTTGCAGGTTCAAGATATAAAAGAGCAAGTCAAACTGACGAGCAACGATATTAAAAAATTCAATGCTCATTGAATGGAATCGAAATCAACAACATACCTACAGATGTTGCGTTTATATTGAACCTAATAACGTTGTGCCAATATTGTAAGGCATTTATGTAAAAAGTGAAGCTTCATGAAGTGTTCAAGTTATGAAAGTCTTATCTAAAGGCTAATCTAATATAATGCTTGTGTCCAGGCCGGAGGAACTCCTGTCGAACATTTATTATTGATTGAACAACGTTACAAGTATGAATGAAAATGAATTGTCGTTGAAACGGTAGCAAATTTCAATCGCCATGTATCTTCAACTCTAAGTTGTTTTTCAAAAATCATAAAAGCACAAAATAATTCTTTTCTTAAAGCTGCCCAATAACTGATAAAACTCAAGTAAATTAACTTCAAAAATAGGACGTTCAAATACTACTCTGCTACCATCTGTAATATTTTGATTGAAGTTATGGCACGCCATAACAGTTTCCTTTGAATCCGATATTGTTCTTTTGAGTTTTGAAATATACATAGTGTCTTCAAAACTTCAAGCATATTTCAAGGATCCTTTTGCAGAAAAAGCACTACATAGATGACAAATCATTTCCATAACTGCAAAAAAATCTTTTCCATAAAACTTGAGAATGTATTTATGTGAAGGTTGTTTTTCCTCTTAAAATTAATGTGCTAAGAAGAGTGGCGATTACGAGACTTGCTGATATTTATTTATTGATTTTAATGTTCATAGGTAACACAGTGGACCCTCATACATATACTCGCAAGCCAATTGGAATCGTCCGACCACAAGTTGTGAAACACTTACTTTTGACTTCATCCCCAATATGGACATATTGAAGAGAGCAGATATCACCACTTTTAGTCCATTGAATGAACTCTATTCAATTGATTTAAGTGTGGATCTGACTCTAAGTGAGAGATACACTTCAATCGACTGCAATGTCTTTCATTTAAATTTCGGAGTGAAATATTTAAAACTACGAAGGCTGTCTTTCTTATCAAATGGAGGTCTGGTACTTGGAACTCTGATTTGATGAAATCCTCGGCTGTTCGTCCTCCTAGTATAACCACAAACGTATTTTTACTTACTTATTGTATTCTCCGTAAAAACATTAAAGTTATTCTTCCAGGCGTAGTTTATTTGTTTAGTTGTTTTATTTGATATAATTTTTTCAGTTGTAAATTTAGATTCACTATTGGTGGATTTTACCTCAATATTTGTACGTATACTTCATTCAGAAGTAGTTCTAAACGAGTCATAGGTTGTTTATCATTTACTTAAATCCTTTTAATGATAACACATAATACGAAAGTATAAGTAACTTTAGTATGTGTTAAATTTTGATGAAATCATTATTTTATCGTATAGGTTTCTGACCTGATTAAAATAATGTAGTTGATTCTCGATTTATATTTATTGTTACTCTTTCCGATATTTTGTTGTGATGTGTGATTTTTTTGAAAACTCTGCACTTTTTTTGCTTTATTTTGTTAGTCTTTAATTTACTGTTTTATTATACTATTGAGAAATATATTTATTGAAGTATTGTTATGAATCATTTGTAAATGCAATATACTCTAATGCAAATGCTCTAAAATTATTTTAGTGGATTTTCTTGTGATATTGAATTTTGGCTTTTATAAAGAGTATTCACGGAAACGTTAAAATGTGAATTATGGCGTTTTCACCGCTTCTTTAAGTGTGCAAAATTACTCTTTGAAAATATACAAGTGTATTGGAATTTATCGTGAAAATTCTTGAGCATTAAATGGTACTAATGAGTTAATTTCGAATAATAAATTATGAAAGTTACCTGTATAAATTTCAAAATGTTTATTCATTTCCTTTGAATATGTTACTTTTTATTTATCAAATGTGGTTACGTCGTTGGTTCATGTTGATTTCCTTATTGTGAAGTTACTTCCTTCCCAACTTTCGATTTGTTTTGTATCAAAACACTACTAGTACTGCGATTTACAACATGTATTTTATTTTTCTTCGGACTTTTTTCATATGATTTTATTGAAGGTTCGGTCTCGCTAGCAGTGTGTACTTTACCGTTTGAAGTCCAAGAACTCTTATCGTTCATGGAAATGTTTGTCTCATCTTTAAGATCTAACCCTTTCGATTCGGATGACAGGTTCAATGAAAAAGATAAAGATTCGCTCATTATAGCAGCAGCTGCCTTTTTAGCGAATTGGCAGGATTTCCCAGGACATGGATTTATTTTGATAATGACTGGTAATGGGTCATCTTCACAAATGCACACTCTTTTAATTTCTGAATTTTTCATTTTGAAATTTGAGATGTTTGGATGACTTAATTGACATAAAAAGTTACCCAATTTCAATTATGTGACATGCCTCAACGAGGATATGTCGTAATAAACTAAACTACAAAGAAATACAGTGAAGAAAATGGGTATAAGAGATTTATAGTAGGTACTATTTATTGTCGCTGAGTGCTTTGAAGTGTCCAAAAAAACAAGCCTGATTTCACGAAAATTTTATCAAATTATTGTTTGAAATTTGTTTCAGGGTGTTACCGCATATTATGTTTCAAAGTGTAAGTCTAGCAAAAGCTAGACTTACACTTTGAAATGGGGCACCATCCAGAAACAATTCACAATAAGATCAGCTAGGTGTGTTGTACATTAGATTGGTGTACTAATTCACGGTTACTAACACCCCTCACATATAGAACGTCATATTTTAAAAGGAGTTTTTCGTACAGATTGTCCCCATTTATAACACACTAGCCGACGACGTCTAGTCACTCGCTCAATGGACAACATTCAGAAAACAACTATTTAAATAGGTATTATTTTGGCGTGTGACGAAAAAGTTCTGTTAGTTATCTGTTTTATTTCCCATTTTTTGCCTGAAGAAAGACAGACTCTTTTCCAGTTTATATACCTAAATTACTGGAGAGAAAACAATCTGCGCATAATTCTAAAGAGCATAATGGATTACTCTAGCAGTGGTCCAAACTTTCAACGTTGTTTTGTATTTTCAACTACAAGTTGTTAATTACAAATAAAAAATGTACATTGTGGAGAATGAATCCATTATTAAAAACTAATAGTAAAAAAATCCTCGCTTATTAAACAACAAAAACTAATTATAGTGAAAATCAAAAGAACTACTTCGTTTTATTTAAATAATGAATTAAATATCATGTACCTAATACCTATTCGTAAACAATGGTATTTAGGAATTTCATTCATTCAATTGAAATAGCAGTATATCAATTTGTTTATTTCAAAGTATGATTGACTTGAAGCATTTGGGCAGTAGGAATCTCATAACAAAATTCAGTATTTATTGCGAGATTATCAATTACTCTCAAATGTTAATATGTATCGAGCTATATCTTAATATGGTTTGACCGAATTGTTATTTATTAATAACAATTCAATTAATTAATTAATGCTTCCTCAGCGAGACTTCGTTCCAGGCAGAGGGCAGAGATTGATCAAAAGGTTTGTTTATTAATGTTTATCGTATCCATCTGAATTTTTTCATATAAGTTATTGATCCATTTAGATATAAACCTCATTGAATTTTTTTTAAACCAACATCTTTCCCGCTAATTTGTTTGTTTTAATTCGAATAAAAGGTTAAAAGTAATCTGTCTCTTGAAGTAATTGAAAGAAGTCTTAGATAAATTTATAATAGCCACTATCTACTTGACAATACTACTAAACTCACCTTAAGATGTCTCTTCCTATGAAGAATTTAATACCTATACATTCACAGTATATTCCTTCATAAAATTACTTATTTCGCAATTTACTGCATAATTTCCTTCCTCGCCAGGCTACTTAATTTAAGCAAAGGTTAAAAAATATCCTCAAATATTATATTCTTCTAACGTTAGACGTCTTGAAAGAAAAAACAAAGTATTATCCTTACATTCCTTACCCTTCAACTGATTCTAAATACAGTTACATATTCGCACACAGTTTCAAGAATGTATTTTGCTTGATCTAATACACCTTTAGCTCTCGTTAAATGTAAGAGAATAATTATAATACCGCTATTCCGGCTCTACAATATCGTTATAATAATAAATAAAAGATTATCAGCTACAAAATATTAAAAGGAACTTGAAAGACCCTGTCCTTAAATTATGAATCATTACAGAATATTCTAGGGGTGTTCAATCAAATTTTTTTGGCGCTTAAAAATTTTAAATTGTTCTACAAGTTGGAATTTTATTTTAATGAACATGGTACTCGATAGCTTAGATGTTGTACCATTACCTGACAACAGATGTTGTAACCTCACAGTTGAATCATGCTTCGATAGATATTCCTACATTTCAGGAGGTGTTTTACTTCCTAACTGAACATTTTGCTGTGGTAGCAACTATGAATTGAAATACAAAATAATAGAAATCTTTTCACTGATGTTGCATCAACAGAATCTAACAATTCAAGTTGTTCAATTGATGATACAGTTACTGAACATGCTGCCATCTACAAAAAATGAATAGAATTCTTCATAATATAACTATATTCTCAAATGCAGCATCCATATACATATGAGAATTTTACAGGTAATTTTACATATGTATGTTTTGCTTAAGGTGATGATTTAGTTTATATGCAGATAGCGTTACATATAGAAAACAAAAATGCTATATTATAAAAATGTAATTTTATATGTAGCAGAGAATTTTTCCTCCATTTATACGAAGATATTGCTGATGGTTTTAGCTTAAACCATCAACAATATTTATCCTTTACCATCAACAATTTTTATCCAATTTTGCATTATGATAATACATTTTCAACCACATGGTCTTGAGTGACATGGAATAATGTATTCTTTTTCAAATTAAATGAATTTTTGTCATTTTAAAAACTTTGATCAAAAAAACCAGTAATTCGAATTAAACAGAAGGTGCTTTACTTTTGAATTGCACACAAAGATTTTAAATTGTACAATCTTTGAATACTTCCTGTGGTAAGCAACTCTAAATTTGTTCTTAAGATTTATGTATAAAAAACAATTAATCCTCTAAAAATTGAATGCTAGTTTTCTTGGAGTCATAAACTTTTGAAGTATTTCATCCGTTACTTTTGCTCTAGCTTCTTGATGATGTTTTACTATAGGGGTTATAGTATCAATAAGTATCTTCTTCAATTCACCAGTTAATAAAGCCCCACTTGTATAATCTTTTCTAATTTGTTCCAGCTTTTCGTCATCTTCCAAAAAGAATTTTAGATACTGGAAAGAAATATCGATATCACAATTTCCACCTTTTTCTCTATGTTCTTCAACTGTTGCCTGTCCTCCAGAAAAAGCATGCCTATTTATTTTATTCTTCAATTGTTTAGCAGTGTCTGTGAGAAAAATTGTTGAATTTTCTTCCGAAGAAGACATTTTTGTTTGAGCTCCTTGCAAAGCAGGAAGGAACACGGAATGCAACAATGAGGGTTTCTGATAACCTATTTTTGGAGTTACATCTCTTGTCATTCTAAAATAAGGGTCCTGATCAATGGCACATGGAATAAGACAAGGAAACTTATTCGGGCCAAATATGTCAGGAAACGATGTTGATAAAGCTGGAGTTGCCTGTATAGCTGGAAAGGCAATTTTCCCAATAGCTGTACTGTCATCAAAACCAAATATTCCTTTTACTTGATTGAATGTAACACATCTTTGAATTCTAATTACATTCTGATAGAATTGGGGACATTGCCTGTAATCAAATGTATACTGAGATCAGTCATACACATAATTAATTGTGTTTCCAAACAGATATCAAAAATTAAATTAAAAAATACAAAAACATCTTAAATTAACTGATGATCTCTCATTATACAGAGAGATTATTTTATATATCTAAATTATAAGTTTATAATTTCTAGACATCGAAATTACATATAGATATGATTATTACTTGTTTTTATATCACTGATATATATATATATATATATATATATATATATATATATATATATATATATATATATATATATATATATATATATATATATATATATATATATATATATATATATATATATATATATATATATATATATATATATATATATATATATATATATATATATATATATATATATATGCATAAATTGAAAAAAAGCACTTTCATTAAATTCGGCTTAGTTTCACAGAATAATAAGCAAGTATATTAATTGCTGCTTTATACTGACAATTTTTCAGGGTGTTACCTCATTTTCAAAAGTTCAATTCCAAGTTTATATATTTTCAATTCCGAGTTTATATTAAATAATAAAATCAAATTATATTATTCCTTATACAGAGTAAACTCTTTATAAGGAAACTCAAGGGACCAAGAATTTTTTACCATAATAGAATGTTTTTTTTATATAAAGTTCACATAGAAAAACAACCTAATTAACAACAATTTTTATTTGTACTCGATAAAATGAATAATCAAATTATTCTTAAAACATATTTATATTCTGTTAACTTTCTTGTTTAATGGTTTTGATTAAACAGTAAGTATTTGTACTTGATAAAATGAGTAATCAAATTATTTTTAAAACATATATGCTGTTAACTTTATTGTTTAATCGTTTTGATTAAACAGTAAAAATTTTTTTTTAACTTAGGGGCATTGAGTGCTTGTTGAATAGTTGGTGGTGGTGTAGAATCATTTACTTGATCATTTCCTTCATCTTCATTCAGTTTTTCCTTATTATTTGACCACAAAATGAAGAATTTCATCAGTAAGTATACTGGTAGTAGCCAGTCCTATATATTCATCCTAATCTATATTTTTGTTTGATTGTTTATTTTCTTTAAATTTTTCTGGTATGTTGAACTGTTTTATCCATTCATTCAGTGGTAGATTGTATTCAATTCCAAACTGATCTGTTTCTACTTTTTGAAAACAACTCTACTTTGCGTGACATAATGAACACTGTAGCAGCTGTTACCTCTTGTTAGTTTTGATCAGATCTTGTAACGTAATAATATAAACAATAATACTAATAAAACAAATTTGATGTCTAAATATAAACGAGTTTCTTCGTATAGAGAATGACTGCTGCATTATAAGAGTTTATCAATGTGTAGCAAACCAACCAAATTGTGCTCACTTCATATTATAGGGAGTCCATCTTTATAAAGGATAACGTTATAAAGAGTTTGCACTGTAATTTAAAATACTATTTCAAATTTTTAATGTGAAAAAACTCACCCCATATAATTGAGATCTGAAAAAATGAATGTCTTGTTCATGTCAAAACCTATTGCAATGATATCCTTCGCATTTTCATTTTATACGACAGTTTTTAAGTAATGACACTTTCACTGACTTATCAAGATGACTTGAATTGTTATGATAACTTTATTCAAATAACAGGATAATTTTATTCAAATTATGTTTGCATTTTTCTCCCCAAAAAAATTGCAATTTTGATAAATGTTTTGAGTATTCACAATAATAGATATGGAAAAACATATAGATAAATCAAGAAGAAGTTGTAAGAAGAAAATTTGATTAAAAACTCCACTTTTGTAGCTATATGGTTATAACATAACACGTATCAAAAATTAACATCTAGAGCTCTTGCGTTAATATTTTATCATAACAAAATATTTGTTCTAGACCGAATAAACGATATGAAATATGAAAGAAGTAGAACTACGTAAAATGATTCATAAAATTTCATTGCAAAGATCTTACATGCCCCAGCGGATTATTTAATATTCTTTAAAAGCAGTAAAACAAAGAAAATTGTTATCAGAAATTCTACTGTTGCTTTTATCGCAGATTAAAATAACACGCAACTTCTACTATAATATTTCTTTCTGTACACGTCCGAAATTCCTACGGGAAAGGGTATGAATGTACCGATCCATCTAAAGACTTCAAGTTCTATAATATATATATATATATATATATATATATATATATATATATATATATATATATATATATATATATATATATATATATATATATATATATATATATATATATATATATATATATATATATATATATATATAAAATATGCATATTTCATCAAAATCTGAGGTCTATGGGGGCTTCTTTCCTAAAGTTGGACGATTCTCTCCTTGAGCATAGTGTTTGCGTTTCTGAGCATTGGAAAACCGAGGAGGAACTGGCCATGTACAAAACGAACGGTTATAAAAATATCTTAGTGTACATAGATCTTTTAAATGCTGCACTGTTACTATTGAAATAGGTGCACTTAATTTCATTGTAGTCTGTATATACCGTCCGAACACTCTCCACTTAAGTGATGTAAATGTCTTCTTTGAAAATTTCTATTCAAAATCTATTCAAATATTGAATCTATGGATGTATGTCGTATTTTTAATTTATGGTGTATCATTATTATTTTTGTATTAACCATTATTCTAAAAATAAATGCTTTTATATATATATATATATATATATATATATAAATAAATATATATATATATATATATATATATATATATATATATATATATATATATATATATATATATATATATATATATATATATATATATATATATATATATATATATATTTGAGTAGGTCTGAGAATCGGCCAACATCTATTTTTCATCCCCCTAAATGTTAGGGGTAGTCCACCCCTGAATTTTGTTTTTTATTTTTTAGACAAAATTTTCAGTTTTTTTTTTTATGATACAACATACAAAAATACATACAATACTAAATTTTCACCCTTCTACGATCAACCCTTATTTTTTATAGCTGTTTATTTCTTTGGCGGCTTGATGATATTGTTGGCAGGCGATTTCAGGCAGACGTTGCCAGTAATTCCCCGTGGAACGCCTGCAGATGAATTGAATGCTTGCCTGATGGCATCACCTTTATATGTTACCGTTATTATGGAATAACGTAAAAACATTATCGCTAACCACTAATATGAGAATTCAACTTCAAAATGATCAAAGTGCTGCACAATTTTCCAAACAATTATTAGCTGTTGGAAATTGAAAAGTCCCAGTTGATGCGACATCTGGATAAATTACTCTTACCAACAACTTTTGCCGATTTGTAGACTCTCAATTAGCTTTTATTGAAGATGTTTTCCAAACATTAGTGAGAATTATCAGAATTATGCTTAGTTAAGTCAACGAACAATTCTTGCAGCAAAGAATAATGATATACACGCACTGAATTTCACCATTCAATCAAAAATTGCAGGCGATTTGGTGACATACAAATCCGTTGATTCCATAACAAATCCCGATGATGTAGTAAATTATCCAACGGAGTTTTTGAACTCTCTGGAGTTACCAGGATTTCCAGCACATAACTTGCAACTCAAAGATGGTACAGTTATTATGATATTGCGTAATTTGAATCCACCGCGACTTTGCAACGGTACTGACTTTCGGTTAAAAGACATGCCGAATTTGATTGAGGCAACCATTATTAACGGAAAGTACGCAAGTGAAAATGTATGTATTCCTCGAATACCAATGATTCCGACTGATCTTCCGTTTGACTTCAAACGATTGCAATTTCCAGGTCGCCTTGCGTTCGCAATGACAATGAACAAGTCGCAAGGCCAATCGCTTAGTGTTTGCGGGATAAATTTAGAAAATCATTGTTTTTCACATGGGCAGTTATACGTTGCGTGTTCACGAGTTGGGAAACCATCCGCTTTGTTTGTGTTAACGTCAGACCAAAAAACAAAAAATGTGGTTACTTCAATGAAACGGATAATTTGCGGACACGGATATAATTCAGTATTTACTTTTGATTCACTTTCATTTACTTAGAGACGTTCAACTAAATAACACTTCATTTTTGTAATCGAAATGAATTCATTACTGTTGAGAAACGAAATAAAATTTTTCCTTTTCAAATATAAAACTTTTAATCACCAAACGAAATGTTACATAAAACGAAGCCATCTGGTGGCGAAACGGAGTTCGCCGGGTCTGCTAGTATATATATATATATATATATATATATATATATATATATATATATATATATATATATATATATATATATATATATATATATATATATATATATGTATATATATCTAAAAATGAGAAGGTGAAAACTGGAGTCCCGCAGGGCAGTATTTTGGGCCCACTTCTTTTTATTATATATAAATGATCTTCCAGGTTTCCTAGGTTTGTCGGATGTTGTCCTGTATGCAGATGATTCAAACTTCATAGTATCAGGAAGGGATGTTCGGACAGCCGAAGTTTCAGCCCAAACTCATTTTGCAGACGTGATGAAATGGTGTGAGGGAAACCAAATAAAGCTCAATATGGATAAAACTGAAGCGATGTTTTATCAGACTAATCGTTCCAGTAAAATATTTCCAGATACTCTATTAATGAAGGATGGAGAAATAACTGTGTGCTCTTCTGCCAAATTTCTTGGGATATATATTGACCAAAACATGAGATGGGATACTCATTGTACATCTCTCAGTAAGCGCCTACATTCGGTGATATATACGTTGAATGTACTAAGAGATAAATTAGCTGAGCCTGTACTGAAGCTGATATATTCATCAAATTTTGTATCTCAAATTACTTATGGCATTATTTTCTGGGGCAACAGTGGTTTCTCCAATAAAATTTTTGTGGACCAGAAGTGGGCTATCAGGACAATTTTTCATCTAAAGAGAAGAACAAGTTGTCGTGGTATTTTCAGAAAGCATGGTTATATGACATTAATTGGACTTTACATATATAAGTGCTTAATGTTCGTTCAACAGAATCGTAAATTGTTCATGAATTATGAAATTCATAGCAACACTAGGAAGATGGATTATTATTTTTTGCCTAAATGTCGTCTTGCATTAACTCAAAACCAGGTGGAATTCATGTGCCTTAAGCTCTACAATAGACTGCCTAGAGGCTTTTGTACTTCATCCGAAGATAAACATTTCAAGAACAGGTTACGAAAGTTTATAATCGAATGTGAACCCTATACTGTTGATGAATTCTATGAGTACTGCTCTTCAGTGGTATAGATTTCTTAAATTGTTTCTGTTGACATATTTTCATTTTATTGTATTTCAATAATTGTGAAAGAATAAATTATTATTATTATTATATATATATATATATATATATATATATATATATATATATATATATATATATATATATATATATATATATATATATATATATATATATATATATATATATATATATATATATATATATATATATATATATATATATATATATATATATATATATATATATATATATATATATATATATATATGCAATTATACAATTGTAATCAGAATGTGAAGATGAGAAAGATTGTTACAACTGAAATATAAAAATCGAAAAACTAGGTATTTTTAACTGCCGTTTTATCAACAAAACTATGATTTCAAACTCTTCCAATCAATATTATGTCGACTGTATTCAATATCTCATAAAAGATGTGGAACTCTTACAGAATGTGCGCAAATTGAGATAGGTTGAAACAGATCATCCAAAGGGTAATGATTATAAATTTGGCAATATCTCAATGCAAGAATCAAGTTTCCGACTTTTCAAGTTCAAAACGCCTATTTTGAAAGGTCCAAGGGCACAGTGCTAATCGAACCCACCAGTGCGGGTTAACCGAAAGCGTATAATAATAACTATTATTATTATTAATCCTTTAAGACATTTGACAGATGTATAGGATAAGTCACAGCCGATCCCTTATACGTGACAAGGCATATCTCGATTTGTGAAGTATTTTGTTCATATAATTGTTAACACAATTGGCAAAAGTACAGTTCGTTCCACTATAACTGAACCGCATATTGGCCATCTTATTCCGAAAGTAGAAATGAACATACTGCGTTTTGAAAACATTACTTACAAAGAGGCTCCTACTGCACCACTTATTGAAGCTTTTTATTATTTCTCTTGTCTTGGTGATAATCTCGTCATGAGTGAGCGCTGTCACAATTATAGAGGTGTCTTCGGGAAGCAATAGCAGAGTCAATAATTCAGCATTAATATGCTGAGGTAAGTCGTTCACAAAAAGCAAAAAAATTAAGGGTCCCAGAACGGAGCCCTGAGGAACACGAGAAGAACACTTATTCATCTCAGAGAAGACGCCATCAACACTGATTGTCATCCGCATGTCAGAAAGATAATCGCTGATCCACTCCAAAATGACACCCCTGAGTGCCAAGTTGTACAGTTTGCTCGTTACGAAACTGAAGACAATAACATCAAAAGCGCGGGATAAATCGAAGAAAATGTCCATTACATACTTTCCCTCATCCAGATTTGTGCAAACAAACTCAATCAGACTACTGGCAGCGGATTGGATAGATTTACCCTAACGGAAACCATGCTGACTATCAGAGAGAATATTGTACTTTGAGAAAAAGTCGCACAGCTTGATATACACAATCTTTTCGAAGATTTTAGAAAATACACTCAAAATAGTTGTTGGCCTGTAACTGACCATGTCTTCCGGATTACTCTTTTTGAGAATGGGTACAATCATTGCTGTTTTTAATGAAGGTGGAAACTTCCCAACACTAATGGAGAGATTAATTAAATGTGCGAAAAGTTCAGCGATGCTAGCGATTATAGGCTTTATCAGCTTAATCGACATGCCGTCAAGACTCGCACTAGGCTTATTCTTCAAGGCAGCCACCATAGAGATGACTTCATATGAAGTAACAGGTTGGAAGAAAATTGATCGACGATTCATCCTGGAAACGGTACAGGAAGTAGATCTACTGATCCCAAAGTGATCCTGAAGTAGCTCCTCTGTCACGTTACGTTGGCAAAATATACACCAAAAATATTTGCTACATTTTTGCACAGAACAAACCAAATTAAGGTTATGTTCTGTGCATTTTTGGGAGCTGTGTGCACACCACAGATTAGTCCTTAAATTAAGGGGTGTTCTGTGGTGCTTTACCTTCTACAACAAGCTTCCTTGGGCGATGAATAGTACACCTATCAAGATGAAGATTAACAATATTCCAAACAGTTTTCATTCGATTGTTAGAATTGCGGATCAGGGTTTCGTTGTAATACTTCTTAGCACCAGCAAGCATATCCTTATAATTTATTTTAGCCACCCAGGAAGCATGCCTAGATTCAAACATTTGCACGACCAATATACATTTTTCAGGTTTTGGCTGACTTTTCTTATATCAGGTGAAATCCAACCCGGTGGTCTTTAATTACTAGAATTATATGAACACAAAACATTTAATTTTGACAGTACTTGTCAAAATTTAAAAAAATTGAATTAAAAAAGTATTAAAAGCAATATCAACATCTTTATGGTGATAAACCTCACCAAAGTCGATCTCGTTCCCTAATTCGAATTATAATAATATAATTTTACATCTATTGCTAATTCCGGATTTAATAATGTCGGCATTGTTTACATTTATATTCTAAATACTGAATAACAATTACGAGAACAAAAACAAATAAAGTTCCTGTGCTATACTTACCTTAATTTGCAATTTTTAATTGCTCATGATCATTGTTCTGAAAATTGATAAAATGCAGATGCTCATTTAATGTAGGTCAGTGTTAAAATCCACATATTCATTCATTTCTGATTTGAACTATCCTTGTTCTCTACAACTTACGTTCAAAATTGTTTAAGTTAAATTCGTAATGAATTGACATTACATAAAGTTTGTGGCTTTTTTTAAATCAAAATATGTGCCTAACATTGGGAGTCTCCTATCTATCTCCTGTTTTCTGAATGATTATACTGCCATATAAATATGAATGTCGTAATAGTATTTCCTCTCGGAGAAACTGTTGACGCAGTTATACATGTATAAATTTGATAAGGTCAAATTGAAAATTGTAGTGTGTAATATGTATTCAAACTCCAAATATTGCACCAAAAAATTTTCAAACAAATTTTTTTTACAAAACTGGAAACAAAGAATTTTCAATATAGTTACACATAATATATAACACCAAAACTTTATATCTCGAATTTTAAGTAAAGTACGAATTTAATAAGCCATATTTCAAACAACAATAGAATTTACAATTTCTCATTTGGTTAAATGTTTATTCCAGCTTCTTTAATCAATCCATTATGGTAATTTTTTATAGGATTTCAAGCATGTATACACAAAGGTTTTTGTATTAATATTTATTTTGTATTCATTTTATTTTATAAATAATCAAAAACATTCGGGTTGTTCACTGGATCTTAGTTTTAATTTTGTGATATTGTATAGGCCCTCAATAAGATGGGTGAAAATCACAATTTGCCCATGGAATTTGTGGATGGTCATATTGGAGAATTACAAATGAAAATACCTTGGAGAACTCTGTTAAAAGATTCTGTGATGGTAGAAATAAGAGGGCTAAATATTACTCTTCAACCGAAACAACTAAAAGAAGATGGTAGGAATTTCTTTTCATATTCAATAATTTAGTTAATTCAAAATATTTTTATTTTTCATTATTTAAATGAGAATTTTTCAGTAGATATAAAATTTGTGATTTCTAAAGTATCTTTGCTAGACCATTATCAATTAGATATAATAATTGTTGATGAAAAGTTTCAATTAGTCTGTTTGATAAATTCTCATTAGGAAAATTTTTCTTTGGATGAATATATAACAAATCATCAAAGTATTAACTAAAATTGAATTCTCTAGCACCATTTGATGAAACATCTTAGAGAATAAAGTATGAGATTGAGATAAAACTCACTTGACTCGTTCTTATTAAAAAGAATTTCACTTCACTGTAGGTCTTGTGTAGGATTGATGGTTATTCCCTGTTCGATTGTTGCAAACAATTAGTGATCATATTTGTAGCTTTTGTTCTCTATATATCCCTTGATTCTTGAGGTGTATCAGCAATAATTGTTTCCACATGCGCTAGTAATCTATCAACTCTGATATTTTCTTTTTTGCATTGTATTGCAAATTTTGGTCCCAGTGATAGAAAATCAGAAATATCAGAAAGAATATCAATAAGTGATTTTTGAACCATTCAGTGTTGTTGATGAATAATTGGTTATTAGATGGGTTCATCTTCATGAGCATATTTATTTTATTGATGTTGGTTCTCTTGATTTTTGCATGATAGTTTTTAAAGTTGATATTCAAACGCTTGTCATATTCTTAAAATTAAACATATTGAAATAACTTTTTAGTTCAACAGAAATTAACAATAGGCATGTTTTGAATTGTTAGTTCATTTGAGATTAGTTAGTGTTAACGAGTCAAGTCTTGATATACAGTACATCACTTGAAATGTACACCTACATTTCCTTTATGTTATATATATATATATATATATATATATATATATATATATATATATATATATATATATATATATATATATATATTAAAGGTGTTTTTTTAGAGGTATAGAACTTTAAATTGCAATAAAACAACAATGGATCGTTTGATTGACAAGGATTTTTTTTATTCGAAAGATAATCTTGTGGCATTACATTTTAAATATAATTTCTGGCATATGACCGCCACGGTTGGCTCAGATGTAGTCCAATCTGGACGTCCAATTTTCGATGACTTTTTCCAACATTTGTGGCCGTATATCGGCAATAACACGGCGAATATTGTCTTCCAAATGGTCAAGCGTTTGTGGCTTATCCGCATAGACCAATGACTAGCGTCTAGCGGTATTAAATCACAACATCTTGGAGGCCAATTCACAGGTCCAAAACGTGAAATTAGGCGGTCACCAAACGTGTCTTTCAATAAATCGATTGTGGCACGAGCTGTGTGACATGTTGCGCCGTCTTGTTGAAACCACAGCTCCTGGACATCATGGTTGTTCAATTTAGTAATGAAAAAGTTAGTAGTCATGGCTCTATACCGATCACCATTGACTGTAACGTTCTGGCCATCATCGTTTTTGAAGAACTACGGACCAATGATTCCACAAGCCCATAAAGCGCACCAAACAGTCAGTTTTTCTGGATGTAACGGTGTTTTGACATACACTTGAGGATTATCTTCACTCCAAATGCGGCAGTTTTGTTTGTTGACGTAGCCATTCAACCAGAAGTGCGCTTCATTTTGTCGACGATAAAGTGAGTCTATTCATGATGAATTGCCAAACCAAACTGAGAATAAATCATTTCTCAGCTGCTAAATCGGTCGCCATCTTCAACAGTAATGCCAACTTAAAGTTCTACACCTCTAAAAAAACACCCTTTTTATATATATATATATATATATATATATATATATATATATATATATATATATATATATATATATATATATATATATAAGGCATGCTACTGAATGGTTTTAATTGATAAATTGATGATGAACCCAAATAAAACACAAAATATTATATTTACTACAAAAACCCGCCTGATCAAGGGAGCATCAGTTGATTTACTGGATAACACTTCATGATTCACTCTCTTAGCATGCTCACATTGAAATGTTGACTAAATTAGCCAGCGCCATCTACCTTATTTGCAAGCTAAGACACTGTATGAGCGAGAATGCTCTTTTGTGTGTTTGCAATGCGCTTTTCAACTCGCATTCCGCGTATGGTGTGGACCTATGGGGAAACTCTCCCTCAGCAATACGCATTTTTCGTATGCAGAACTGGGCATTACGTACAGTGGCGGGGGTGGGTTTGCGAATTGTAAACCGATTTTTGTTACCTATAGAATTTTAACTATCCCTTGTCTATATATTTATCAATCACAAATTCTTGCCAAATTCTGAGATCTTTCTTCATACATCAGCTAAATAACACGAATCGCATGTATAAAGTTCAAGTAACCTCATGATATCAGGAAGAAAAGATGAGTGAATTATAAATTTTCAGGTTTAACTTTTCATATTAACATTTGACATGAAAAATAGTAATATGTTGTATGATATTTGAAAGTTCTTTTTGCCATAATCATTATTAATTTACTACATAACTTCTCGGATATCAGGTTTCGGTTGAGTTGACAAGTTATTCATATAAAAATATCAAGTTTTTTTCAATAAATAAATATATAATATCATTTCATATTGTCTTCTGGTTCCCTCGTGTCGTCATTTACATTCATTTATTTCAATGTTTGTATGTCATGATAAAATTTCAAAATTAATTGAATGTTTTATAATTTGTATGTTTCTATTAATCATTAACAGTTCTTAACATTTTGTTTTTAATTCAGCTTCTTCAATGTTTGAATCCATGTGGACTTCAATGACAAGTTCACTTAAAATAGTAGAAGATCTAGCCCAGCAAGAATCTATGGAATGTAATGATAAGGAACCTTATAATGGTGTGAATATTATTTCATCAACGTTTGCATGTTGTAAGTTGAAAATAATTTTTATTGTTACCCATATTAGGAATTCATTACGTGCGATTTTCGAACATTGAGATCATTGTACATAAAAGTATCCCAGTCATTATTTCATGGTAAATTTTCATGGAGCAGTATGACAAAGTTTTGATAAAATCAGCTTTATTAACAAGATTGTTATTATAGCATATATCTGTCTTTAAAAGCAGTTTGAATTCTTAATAATCTTTACATTTGATTGCTCAATAATTTAAAATGTTTGATATTTTTCAGTGATTCGTAAAATTCGAGTAACATTTTTCAATACTGTAATACAAATTGAGCATGTACCAAAAGATAGTCTGGTTGGTGTTGGAGTAATCTTCAATATAGATATGTAAGTAGATTAATTTTTCGTACATTTAGAATTGGAAGTAAGTATTCTTCATTATTTTCATATTTAGAACAAGAAGACTGATGTATATTTCTTCCTTTTTCATTCATTCTTATGTAAAGATGATGTTAAAAAATACACTAAAACAAATTATATGGATACTAACCAATTTCTATTTCATAAAAATTTTGCATGAAATCATCAGAAATTACTAGCTTCTGATTTATTTTTTAAGTTGACTTTTTTTTTAGGATAACATATTACGATGAGCTTGAAAGTGAGTCTAATAAGGAGGCAGCTCCCCAGCAAAGCACTGACAACGCTAAAAAACCAAATGTGGTAGAATCCTTTACAACGAAAAATTTAATTATCCAAGGAGTCACTATTTCCACTGTAGAATTCCCTAGTATATCCAGAACATTTTCTAGGTTGAGAAAACGCTCAGATGAAAGTGAAAGTGGTAGTACGAATGAAACAATGTCGGAAGAAACTGAGTCTGAAAATGAAAATGATGATAAATCTGAAAGCTGTTTTGAAGATGCAGATGATAATGAAAAGCAGAGGCATGCTATCTTGTGTGCCAAGCTTACTAAAGAAATCAAAGTAAGTGTAGATATTTTCACATACCTATAGGTTCTTTCGAAGTTCGCACTTCAATTTATTAAATTTTATAGATAAAGATTAGGATGAATGAATCAGATGTTGCTGGTGAACCCAAAGTAGCAGTTGATGTGGGTTTTGGTCACTTTATTTTATTTTTATCACCAAGACAGGTGTACTTGCTCTCTGAATTAGTCGATGGACTTGCAAATCCTGAGTTGGAAGATCATACGTAAGTTAAATAGATGAATAGATGTTTATCAAAAGTGTTAATTTGTTACACAGAGTAACTATAACATTTTATTATGAAGAGTTGATACAATAAAATGAAATGATAAATAAAATCATAAAAATCATGAAATAAAAGCTGTAATACTATTTTTTAATATAGGAAAAGTTCCAGATGAACGAATATTTTATAACAGTCTTTGTTTCCTGTGTTGTATCTGAGTAGAAAATATTTTAGAATACAGTGCTCTTTTTTTTGTTACTTATGGTGTATTTTATATACTAAAGCACAAGTTCATTTTTAATAATTTGTTTGAATTGCTAGAATTAGGTATGTACTGTTAGTTTCATAATGAAACAATATTTAGAATGTTCCCATATATTAACAAATACGCATGACGCGTTTCGAAGTTAGTATTTCTTTATCAAATGCTGAATTAACAATCACTTGTGAATTGTTAATTAACTGTTAGTAGTTCTTCGAAACGCGTTATGAGTATTTGTTAATATATGAGAAAATTCTAAATATTGTTTCATTATGGATATTAATTTTCTCCAAGTATCTGCCTCATCAATCATTAATACTGTTAGTTTAGTAGTTACTGTAATCATTTATTTGTATTTTATGAATATTTACTCAGATAATATTATATTTATGCTATTATTATATTATGTTGCATTTCTGTTTGAATTTGCTGATTTTAATGGTAATATACCCAATTTATGTTATAAAAAAAGTAATTATCTATGTCAAGTCAGCATTGCTAACATGTTTCAATTTTGTTTGGTCTTTGAGGGGAAAGTAGTATTTTGAAACTTAAATATGTGTTGTTTATATAATATTTAACACATATACAAATATATTTAGTAAAAAACATATATGTTTATTTATTTCAATTAAGACTATAAATGTTGACCTTGTATTGTATCTGTATACTATTTCGCACAAATACTGTTTGTGAAAAGAATTTAGCAATGTAAGAATTTAAGAATAAAAATGTAAGAATTTCAAAAACAATCGCCAATTGATGTTACAGTAACACAGCTAAACATGCAAAATACGTTGAGAAACCTATAACAGACTTGGACTATCAACGATTAGACAGTTATTTACAACAACAAATGCGTTCCCAGTTGCCGGCGACGGGTGGTTTACAAGGAGCGCAGGGTTGGTCGGAGCCATTTCCAGGTATGAAATTTTAACATAAAAACGATTTATTCAATTTTTCTCTTCATTAATATGGATTTTTTATATGTAAAATTTTATATTGAAGTGAAAACTTCTTTAGCAGGTCGGAGGATATAAAAACAGGATAACAACGGTTACATCACGCTATTATCGTCACGCTCAGTGAAGAAAAAAATTTGATTCATTTTTCTGTATTGAGAGTATATTCGTTCTCTTCTGTTTATTTATCGCCTTGAAAAATGTAAATGTTAATTTCACGTATACGATAACGATACTAAAATATTATAGATATATAAAATGTGTAGTATATAACTTACATGTCATGCACCATCTTTATGTAGGAAATTGATGTAAGGGCTTTACCATTTTGGTTCAGTAAAATGCACCATTTGAATTAAAAGTGTTGTTTAAATTTGATATGAGACAAGACTAGCTGTAACGTTGTGTATTTCTTAACAACTCTGCAGATAAAATATTTACAAGGTAAAGCTAAGAAGTTTCCAGTTCTATTACTGATAGATTTTTTAATATTATTGAGCGATAGTTTTAGGGAGGTTAAGTTCTATTAAATCTCTCTGAGAAAGTATTAATTGAAGTAGTGATGTTACATTTTAAATTGAAACTGATCACTTAACACTAGAAAATTTATTCATTTTGCTCTATTTCCTATGAGAATTTGTAAAGATTCTCTGAAATCTAAAATTACTTATGAGTAACGTTCCTAAATATAATGTAATGTATTTGTAAAATACATTACCAAAATCCAGAATGATATTGTTTAATGGTACCTGTTGATTGTTCCTTTGTTCCAATTAGCAAAAATATGTCTATATTCTGGATCATTTAGACTTATGAATTCACTCAACCAGTTATAATCAGATGATTAGTTATCTTACAATGAGCAAATTTTATTTCTTTATTTTTTCATATATTTATATCTGAACATGTTTATTGTATAGCAAATAATTCTCAAAGAAGGAAATGTTTGTATTAAAACTTACATACATTTTTGCAGAAAACTATTATTCTGCAGAAAACTTCTACCCAATGAACAACGCAACCAGTAGCACATATGAGAGTATATTCGGTGGCAGCTTAGAAAGTAGTGCGTTTTCTACCGCACCAAGTCTTGCTACGACAGAATTTAGTGGATATAGTCGAAGAAAAAGTAGAGGTATGTGAAATAATATATCAAACTAAGACTACCTATAGAAGCTTGTGTTATAGCTTATTCTTTTGTTAACCTTGCCTTTCTCTTATGTTTACGAGTAATGCAATTTTAGTATACTCAGCGTTTTCTAACTTTGTTCATTCTTGTGTTCAATACTTCGTCTTTGCTTTGCTGTTTTATTCAAACATGTTTGTCTTTGAATGTAAAATGTAACAAGCACATACGCCTATGTGCTTGTACCACATATAAGCCTAAAGTTTTTTTTTATTTTGGAGGTTTTATTTAATATGGACATAAATATTTCATATAAATAGTGGTCTTAATTAAATGTTCTCTTTGCACATTTTTCTTTATTGTTGTTAATTTATAGATCATATATTAGGTTATGATAAGTTATTATGAAATATTACAAATTTGTTTGATCGCTTGAAATTTTCTTGTATCTTAATAATACTAAGAAATGCTTAAAATATTTCAGGTAGCAGGGTCGGCACCGAACTTTCAGGCGAATTATATACTTTTAGTGTTGAATTTGCTTCATTTGGAGTGATATTATTGCATGAAGATTTACTCACTTTGAACTTGGATGGGTATACCTTATTACCCTCCAGTATATGTCGCATGCAAGAAACTGCAAAATTGTTCTTTAAACATATAGGAAATTGTGAAATTCTGGATTCTGCAGAGACAAATTTCGACCAAGCCACTGCTACTTTGAATACATGTTGCAGAATGAATCACTTAAGGTTTGTATTTAATACCTGAAAATTATTTATTTATATTGAACTATAAGCAGGTATTAAAGATGAAGTAGTTTACTATTATTTAATCTATCTTGTAAAACCAGGATTTGGACGTTGGTCGAGTTTTTTGAAGATAAGAATTAATTTAATATTATTACTTAATATTTGCCAACATTTGGCAATCTATACATTATTTTGTAGGCTTTTTGTTAAAAATATTTATATGAGTAAATGAGAGGTAATAATAAAAACTTGTCTAAAAATCACTGACTGAACAATTCTTTATTCGACTAGTTTCGCCTTTTACAGCATTATCAAGAATGCTGTAAAATGCGAAACTAGTCGAATAAAGAATTGTTCAGTCAGTGATTTTTAGACAAGTTTTTATTATTACCTCTCATTTAAATATGAACTATCACAGAGTAGATTCATCGTCCATTGAATTTAAAAATATTTATATTAGAAATCTCTATTAAAGTTGCTAACGAAATCAAAAAACGTCGACTTTTTGGACAAATTATCAAGACCCCAGCAGTATTTGATTGAATCGAAAACTGCTTTTCTTTTTTTTTTTTGTTAGCGTTTTTCACCAGAGTAAATAATGTAAAAGATTTCTAGTTATATCTTCTGTATCCCTTAACCGATATTCAATGCCGTTTAAAATTCATATGCTAACAAAAATCTGCATGTGACATGCATAATAATAATACATTTATACCCAACAGATATACTTCCAATTACAGGGAAACAAATTGAATACAGGTAATAATAAATTCAAAAAATTATAAAAGACAGTATATAAGCGAATATATACAACGAAAATAAAATTTTAAATAATTGAAAATAATATACAATAACTAAGTGGAACAAACTGAAAATAAAATACTATATATTATAAAGTCACATATAGTCAAGAGAAATTAATATGATTAACATAAATTAAATATAATTGATGAAGTCAACGAAAATAAAATTGAAATTAATTGCAATATTAATATGTCATATAGTAACCAGGTGAAACAAACTAAAATTAAAATACAGTCGACAGAAGTTCATGAAAATATCACGACCCTAATCCGCTATTCTAAGTATAGAGAAACCCGCAATTAATCTTTGCGTTTATAATAATAATGACTTTTTCCGCAATGTGCATTTTGTATTCTTAATCAACAACTTGTAGTATCTAAAGATATTTAACATTGTTAATTCATTGTGAAAAAATGGGGAGGTCCAGGTTTGAACCACTGCTAGAGTAGTCCATCCTGCTCTACTTAACCAGTATTATAGATTGTGACATTTATATTTCCTTTTATTTTTATTTTCCATAAGTTATAACTTAATATCAACTGAAAAATAATCTTCCTCGAGACAAGAAAACACTAGTATAACAGATAATATGAATTTTTACATTGCAAGGCAAAATAATACATATTTAAATAATTCTTTTCTGAATTTTTATCCCTCGAGAGAATGCTTTGGTATTGTCTCTCAGTGCGTTATAAATTTGTTCTATGGGGGAAAGCTTTAGTGGCCCTTTTGTTCTTATGTTGTGTAAATATTAAGCAGGTTTACAAATTATGCAGATATTTAATTGGTCACGAAAGATAAAGATTAGCAATATCCAACTCATTACAACATCTGCAATGGTACAGGTGCAATAATTTTAGAATCACCATTTGTTGTTCTCTGTTACAAAGCTACATGGCTATTGACTCTCTGTTCAATTGATAATATTGTAAATGAGAGGTAATAAGAAATACTTGTCTAAAAATCACTGATTGAACAATTCTTTATTCGACTAGTTTCGCCTATTACGGCATTATCAATAATGATAATTCTCTCATTTAAATATGAACTATCACAGATGTGATTCATCATCCATTGAATTTATTAATAATATTGTTTTTATCCTAAAACATTGATTAGACAATAGTGTGAATCATAAAACTCTGGAAAAAATTACAAACCTAATTAATATAGTGTTAGACGATGCTTTAATAGAAAATAAAATGATGGCTGATGATATCGTAATTCTACCAAGAACAAAACAAAACTTGAAAGATGGTGTGAAAATATTAGAGAATGCAGCAAAGAATTAAGAACCGAAAAGAAAAAATTTCATGGTAATAAATAAATGGTAAAATTATTGGAAAGTCTTGAAGTATTTGTCAGAAGGAACACATTACGATTTCGAAAAAGTAAGCGAGTTTAATTATCTGGGAGTAACAATAAACGATAATGGTAGATAAGAAGGTGAAATACGAGAAAGAATAGCGAAAAGTATGTGAGGACTCTTTCATGTCTTGAAATCGAAACCTATCTCAAGAAATATAAAGAGAATATACAAATCAATAATAAGCCCAGTGATAATTTACATCTGGCTATTATGGAAACTAAATTTTAAAGTTAGGCAGGCGCTAGAAATATTTCAAACAAAACTTCTGTGGAAGTATATGACGGTAAAAAGGTATGGAAAGTTTGAGAAATTAGAACAAATGAAAAAATAAGAGTATTATTTAACGAACTTTCTAATGATGGGATGGTTAGGCCATTACTGAAACTAGAAGAGGAAATATCAACAAAAAAAATCATGTTGAAATAAATTGCTGGCAGAAGAGGGAGAGAAAGATCAGGGACGAAATGGATAGAAACAGTTGAAAATTAAATTGAAAACTTACAGGGACTAGCGAAGAAAAGGAATAGAATAGATTTTAAAAAAACGTGCTATATGCTATATATATATATATATATATATATATATATATATATATATATATATATATATATATATATATATATATATATAAAAGAAAATGAACACTAGAACATTCATTTGAAAAATTCAAATTAATCAAGAGAATGTTATAGTAGAGCTAGATATTCACAGAAACATATAAGCACGTTCACAAACGTGCTTATATGTTTCGTTCTGCAAGGAACTCGTCAGTCGCGCCACGTCCATTGAAGTGAGGCAACGATTTCAACCTTCGAAGCATCTTCTTGTGACTCCAAGTGGAAGATCGTAGAGTAATGAATACTCCACAATTCCATCTATAGGAATCAGTAGAAAACACCTCTCAGATTTCAGACACACCAAGCATCGAAATTTCACATATTTTCTATACCCGTAGGTATCTACTAAATTGCAATGTCTATTTGACAAATATCATCATACGATGTTTTCAAATGTATGCAATGCAAAACAGAGTGCTCTACATATAAGTGAAGATTCGTTCAAGGACCAAAATTTGAATAAACTACTCAACATTTTCAAGAACAACGTATACCCAGAATATATTCTAAAAAAGTTAATTTACAGTCCACACTTTTATGACGGTCCAACAGAGGATGTTCAAATGGAATTTAAGTTTGAAAAGTTTCCCTCAATTGCAGGATTGTCACAAAAAGTAGTTAAAATCTTTAAAGAATTTCCCAATATGAAAATTGCCAGGTATAATGTTCTCACAAACACCAGTCACGTTTTCGATTTCAACAACATAAAAATGTTGGATCACGAAGACAATTATACAGCAAGATTGTTCTTGGAGATGGTGCACATCAAAAGTGATAAAAACACAATTAATTTCAAATCCGATACTGGTCAACTTAGCAATATATATAGCAATATTTTATCCAGATTATGATAAACTCCTCCCCCTTTTTCAATCTCTCAAATAGCGCCAGTCCTGTTTTGTCGTTATCACAAAATTAGCTGACAACGTGTCTTATATGTGTTAATTATTTTGTTTTACGGACTCATGTTTTTGTAAGTATTTTTCTGTTCATGAAACTAATGCTTGTAATTAATTTTGTTATGTTTCTTATACAGTTCTCCTGAAGAAGTCATGAACTATGACGAAATATTGAGAATATAAAATGAATAGTTTTATTATTAACTGGACCGCAATCCCGAAAAATTCGATTTGAATATATATATATATATATATATATATATATATATATATATATATATATATATATATATATATATAAAACAAATATTGATTCTAAAGTATCTGGACGTCTATTATTCTGAAAATAACTGCTTGTCTAAACGTTTTAATAAGATAAGTTGTATATATATATATATATATATATATATATATATATATATATATATATATATATATATATATATATATATATATATATATATATAATTATTTCAGGAAAGTTTTATATTACAAGTGGCCATAACCCAATAAATAGAAATATCAAATAAAGTTGCCAATACTTTAATAATATGTAATATATTATAATTTTCCTAACTGAGATTGAAATCTCGCTTACATTTGGTGAAACATAATTAAATATTAAATTAAATTAAGCACTTGTTTAATTTAACAAGTGTAAGCAATAACAAAATAATTTAATATTATATTTTCCGTCTGCTTTCAGGATTTTATGTGCTCCAATACGATTAGACGCCACGGAAAGAACTAAAGGTCGTTCGTTTTTGATATCTGCGAATATCCAAGCGACGAAATTCGAATTGGTGGAAAATTTGTTTGAAAACGGCCTTAATGTAGAAACAGTACCACTCCTGAGGTTTAAGAAAACTTCATCGGACATTCCACCGCTGATTGTTAAGTTGAAATATAAAAAAAAAAACGTGGAGAAAAACCTGCGCAAAAAGATTCCTAGAACAGACATAAAGTATATAATGCCTGGAGAAATGGGAAATTTTAATTCTTATCGTTTTATTTATTTTTAGTATTATCCTAGCAGAATGTTCAGCCGAAATCGATATTACCATTATAGATAGGATATCAGCTTTGCTACAATCTCCGAAAGTTTGTGTTATAGTAAAGAAAAGTACCTACAATCCTTGGGCAGCTCATTCCAATGCATTAAATACTGAATCACAAAAGAGTGTTACTAATTTAAAAATTCAATCGCGATACATGGAGGTGAAACTTAGGTATATATCTTCAATGTGACAAAACTTTGAGAAAAATTTAACTGTAATAATTTTCAGATTTCCCGTACTTGATTTTCGACCATCGCTTGATGCGAATAAAATACCATGGTGGAAAAGAAATGTTGGACCTGATTATCTTCTCCTTAGCTGCCAAGATATTTCATTTCAAACTTCCTTCGATTGTGAGAAGAGTTTTACTGAGTTGATAACTCTATGTAAAACTATTGCGATTTATTATAAGGAAGCAGAAAATTATCCCTCAGTAAATATAGCTAGAGTTGAATGTCACAAGAGAGAAGTTTCAGAGTATCCTAGGTGCGAATTTAAATTAATTTATTGTAATATTAATTTAATTTCCATATAATCTTACATTGAAATATATATATTAGTAGAAGAAGGCATAGTAGAAGAATATTAGCACAATGAAGGGATAAAAACTAGGACACTTTACTCATTGTTTTTTACATTGACATTTAAATTGTAGATGAATATTTAAGGGATCAAACCTAGGAAACATTACTCATTGCTTGTTCTTTCGATAGGCTTGGTAACTCTTTATAAGGGTATAGTTCATTTCTATCTTCCTTCTCTTTTATGATTATTTATCATGAAGAATTTATGAAAAATTTGATGGACTTATTTGAGTTTATACTAAGAGCTGTTCATGATTTCATTTTGGGAGTGATTCTGGTGGATTTTAGTAAATAATTTGATCTTGAAATTCCAATGGGAATTAAAGATTAACTGGTTTTTCTTTTCATACGTAGAAAGGAGAAGTGTTCAAAATAAAAATTATCAAACCTACGTGCTTGTTTGATGCATTTTGCCAGTTTATTTGTGGTTCAAAGTACAAGGAGTTATCAGTCAATGCAATTTAAATGAAAAATATGTGTGGCACAAGATGAAAAACGATTCCAGATGAGGGTAAAACTGTTGCTTCGTAAAAACAGCATCTTTACCTAAGTCTAAAATCATCTTGATTCATCCTGTGCTACACAATATTCTATTGAGATTGATTTTAATATTGTTACAATTTTGTAGATTAAGTATAAAATTATTTCCTACAAGTACCGAAACAATTGAAGAACAAGAAGATCTTATGACACAATCAATGTTCAACCCCACGTTTTTAATGAACTTAGATAATGGACCTTTTACTTCTAAGAAAGTTATCCACCAGAGTAATACGCTGTATGAAAGGGAGCGATGGGGTATGCTAAATAAATTTTCATTACTGTATTTTTTAAGCAATTAGAGGATTATAGAAACATAATTTTTATGCAATTATATGTGATTTCATTTTCGTTAAGCTTAAACAAAGTGAAAACTGATTCAAGTTTGGAAGTCTCTCTTTATAATTCAATAGCTTCATGTTGTAATCTCAAGTAACTGACCATACTGACCAAAGCCTAGGATATCAGGCTCTAGTTATCTTTAAGGTCTATATTTCCTGTTGAGATCTTGAGTATTATTGCAATATATTGAAAATATCCTTTGTGTTTTTGTAATTTGTATTTCATCATGTTCATGAGAAGATTTATCGTTATTATACTGTAGAGTATTTAAACAAAAATTCAAGTTTAAAACATGTTAATTTCACAGCTGGACAGGAACTAATTGTTCCTGGAGAAAAAGAAGAATTAGAAGAGTTCAAAAAATTGACGTCAGAATCGACCAAGGTGTTGATTGATATCATGATACCTTCGGTGAAAATGCAATTGACTTCAAAACGCCTTTATGAATTAATTTACAATAGAATCATTAATGGACTGTTACTCTGGGAGCCCAATGATCCAAAAACTAAACCTAAATTCTCACAATACAGTGAGAATAAATTCAGTAGTACAGCCGCTGATGAGTTTAAACCTATGAGCAATGGTAAGACCATTTGTTGTTTTTAAATTGTTTTGATTGGTAATAAATGTCCTTTAGGTATGATATTCACCTATCGATTGATAAAACAAAATAAATCATGGTGAATTGAAAAATTCAGTCTAATGCCTCACTTCATATGTAACATATATGAAACGGCTTGAGCGATTCTCATAAAATTTTGTGAGCGTATTGAGTAGGTCTGAGAATCGGCCAACATCTATTTTTCATCCCCCTAAATGTTAGGGGTAGTCCACCCCTGAATTTTGTTTTTTATTTTTTAGACAAAATTTTCAGTTTTTATTTTTTTATGATACAACATACAAAAATACATACAATACTAAATTTTCACCCTTCTACGATCAACCCTTATTTTTTATAGCTGTTTATTTCTTTGGCGGCTTGATGATATTGTTGGCAGGCGATTTCAGGCAGACGTTGCCAGTAATTCCCCGTGGAACGCCTGCAGATGAATTGAATGCTTGCCTGATGGCATCACCTTTATATGTTACCGTTATTATGGAATAACGTAAAAACATTATCGCTAACCACTAATATGAGAATTCAACTTCAAAATGATCAAAGTGCTGCACAATTTTCCAAACAATTATTAGCTGTTGGAAATTGAAAAGTCCCAGTTGATGCGACATCTGGATAAATTACTCTTACCAACAACTTTTGCCGATTTGTAGACTCTCAATTAGCTTTTATTGAAGATGTTTTCCAAACATTAGTGAGAATTATCAGAATTATGCTTAGTTAAGTCAACGAACAATTCTTGCAGCAAAGAATAATGATATACACGCACTGAATTTCACCATTCAATCAAAAATTGCAGGCGATTTGATGACATACAAATCCGTTGATTCCATAACAAATCCCGATGATGTAGTAAATTATCCAACGGAGTTTTTGAACTCTCTGGAGTTACCAGGATTTCCAGCACATAACTTGCAACTCAAAGATGGTACAGTTATTATGATATTGCGTAATTTGAATCCACCGCGACTTTGCAACGGTACTCGACTTTCGGTTAAAAGACATGCCGAATTTGATTGAGGCAACCATTATTAACGGAAAGTACGCAAGAGAAAATGTATGTATTCCTCGAATACCAATGATTCCGACTGATCTTCCGTTTGACTTCAAACGATTGCAATTTCCAGGTCGCCTTGCGTTCGCAATGACAATGAACAAGTCGCAAGGCCAATCGCTTAGTGTTTGCGGGATAAATTTAGAAAATCATTGTTTTTCACATGGGCAGTTATACGTTGCGTGTTCACGAGTTGGGAAACCATCCGCTTTGTTTGTGTTAACGTCAGACCAAAAAACAAAAAATGTGGTTACTTCAATGAAACGGATAATTTGCGGACACGGATATAATTCAGTATTTACTTTTGATTCACTTTCATTTACTTAGAGACGTTCAACTAAATAACACTTCATTTTTGTAATCGAAATGAATTCATTACTGTTGAGAAACGAAATAAAATTTTTCCTTTTCAAATATAAAACTTTTAATCACCATATATATATATATATATATATATATATATATATATATATATATATATATATATATATATATATATGCTTTAACAAAAATTTTTCATTTAAACTCTTCTTTTGTCATTTTGAAATCAGTTCAGTACTTGGAAATGTTGGCTAATTATTTATATTAATTGCATTAGACCAAAAGTTTATCAATTTTTATCACACACACACTCATATTTTCAATTTTAGCTGGTGAAAGCGATAATGAAGAGGATGGTGCATTACTTTTTTATTCGACATATGAAAGACCTAAATCTAGTGCCTCTCAGTCATCAGAAATAAAGGAAATGCATGTACAAAGTAAACTGGTCCTCAATTTAAAAATTAAGGAAGGTATTTTATCGTGCAATACCCCTGTAAGAGACGCAACAAGCAATAATGTTATACCTGAACAAGTTGGGGATTTTCTTTTGAATGTCGACACAGCTACAATATTTGTAGTGAATAGTTACAAAGGAGACAAGGATTTAGGTTATGTCAGTGTTCAAGTTGAAAATGGGGAATTGTGGCATTGTGGTAAGTTGCGAAATAAATTTGAAAAATTATTTCACCATAGATGAAATGGAATAATAATTTTTTTTTAACATATCAATATTTGACAATATTCAGCTTTCTCGAAATTTTTCTTCAGGAAAGGAAGTTTATAATATTATATATATTAAATATCAGAAATGAATATATGTATTTTCTTATGCAATTTGTTCACTCTCATATTGTATCATTAGAATATATATTTACTGAACAATGGTTGACTAAGATGTGATTTGAGTTACGTGTCATTCAAGTTCTTGTTTAAAGTTATGGACTTAGCCAGTAACACTTCTTTTTAATAATTACTCTATCTTTTCCACACCAGTACTTTCCTTCATCTTGAAAGGTAAACTAAGTTATAAGTATCTGCTTGATCATATATTAGGTAAAACTAAGAACATTAACTTAACTAACAATTTGGAATTGAATGAACTAATATTTCTAAAACAATAATAAATATATGTTTATTCGCAAGTGAAGTATGTGACAACAATAAATGTTTCAAGACATTCGATATTGTTTTAGCTATGATGTCATCCTCAAATATCAAAACAAGCTTACCTAAAGAAAAGGATATTGGAACGCAACTTCTTCCAACTTTTTATAAATCGCGAAAGGGAATTATGGCAGAATTACAACATGGTAATACTGTTCGAGATATGCTTACAGTAGCTTGTAAAATTGCAACTAAACATGAAACTCATCCCGTCAAGGTATTTCGCTATATTTGATTGTTTCCTTTGTATTGCATTTTTATCTTATTATTATTATGCTATTGTAGGTACTTACAGTATCTATAGGAGTGAACCAAGCAACTCTGCGCCACAGAATGACTCCAGAACCCAACTCTTGGGTTACTCAAATGCTAGATTTTTTCAATATTAATGATTATGTAATACCAGGATATACCAGTAAAGAAGTCGTTGCAGAGTTTCATTTGCATATGTGGGATTGTGCCATAGATTACAGACCGCTCTATCTGCCATTGCGATCAGTGATCACCATTGGATCATTCAGCATGACTTCTAATATGGCCGAAAAAAAAAGTACTTCTGTTTTGAGGTTCATTGCACAAGAATGCAATTTATATTTAAGTGAAAAAGAACCACCTAAAAATGGTGTTCCATCAATTATGGAGGTGAATATTAGAAGGGATTATATTAATGTTGTTTCCCTTGGATCGTTTGATTTAAGCCTAAGAATTTCGGATAGGGTGAGTTATTGTCAATGTTTTTCGTTTTTACTAAATCATTACAGGTTCCATTTTTTCTAGAATGAACTGCCTAAGGCGGCCGTCATACTGATTTCAACAGATGAGTGTAGAATTCCATGAAAATATGTTAATTTAGAGTTTTCTCATGTTTGGTGATAGAATAAAACTTCAATTTGTGTATTTTGTTTGAAGAGCCTGACTTCTAAGCATATCATTGAAAACTTTTCCTTTAAAGTACAGGTTCCAATACAAAATGTATAAAAAATCTTATTGTATCGCCGAAAATGAGAAAACATTGAATAAAATATTTTTCATTCGCGGACTTAATCGTTATAAGCCTTTTTGTTTAGAGCCAATTATTGGCTCTGTCCGTTTTGTATCGTCAGGACTTAGGCAATTCATAGTGTCTTAGATTTCACATATCTAGCTCTGCTATACATATATATATATATATATATATATATATATATATATATATATATATATATATATATATATATATATATATGTGATATATATATTGAAAGTTTTTAGCAATAACAGGCTTTTTTTGATATGAAAAAGTTTATTTTGTTTTTATTATCGTTGTTATATTACAACTTTGTCAAAACTAATGAATAATTGAATTTATGAGTTACTATAGATATCAAATGTCAAACTTATTTTTTAGAAAAATCAAATTAGTTTTTTTTGTATCTTCACTCATTGATTTACATTATCAGAGGAATATTTCTGGCTCATCATTCGCTTCGGAAGTTTTAGTCTTCTTCACCATGAGGAAACCTCTGAAAAACTCATGGTAAGCCAGGTGATTCTAATAAGTGTGATTTATATTTACATATATATAATTACATATAGTTTTTTATACTTATCCAGAATATGTATATTGTTGGTTTATGTGTGTGAAACTGAAGGTAGATTCGGAAAAAATGAGTTTTGAGATCTGATGTTTGGTGATTGTTGTGTGTTTATTTTACGAGTGTTATTTGTGAGGTTTATTAAGTTGTTGTGAATAGAATTAAGATGTTTAATGTCTGTTCTTTCATTTACTGTGTTTTCTAAATTTTTACGAATGTGTGACATTTCTAATACATTAAGTAGAGAAATTTTAGAAATGTTACACATTCGTAAAAATTTAGAAAACACAGTAAATGAAAGAACAGACATTAAACATCTCAATTCTATTTACAACAACTTAATAAACCTCACAAATAACACTCGTAAAATAAACACACAACAATCACCAAACATCACATCTCAAAACTCATTTTTTCCGAATCTACTTTCAGTTTCACACACATAAACCAACAATATACATATTCTGGATAAGTATAAAAAACTATATGTAATTATATATATGTAAATATAAAACACACTTATTAGAATCACCTGGCTTACCAAGAGTTTTTCAGAGGTTTCCTCATGGTGAAGAAGACTAAAACTTCCGAAGCGAATGCTAAGCCAGAAATATTCCTCTGATAATGAAAATCAATGAGTGAAGATACAAAAAAACTAATTTTAGTCCATTGAAATGTTACAATTTTTAGGCCGAACCTTGCATTTATCAGAGGACGCAATTTTATTGTTGGGACATGTGGGAGGGGTTGCTAGAAGCTTAACTCTGAGTTTGTGGGGTTGCAACCCTTGTCCCGCGGCCGCCATATTAGAAAAAGGGGTGTAAACGCCTTTTATCCATATCTCTTAAACTATACATCTCACCAAAAATTTGTGGAGACATAATTTGTAGCAAATCGCTTTGTCTACAATTTTGTTTATCTAGCTTTTTCCGATAAAATTGAAAATAAAAAAGTTATTAACAAAAATATGTGAAATTTTTTCCAAAAATTTCCTTTTTTGTGTTATAACTTTTTTTTTTCAATTTTATCGGAAAATTACCTCAAACCAATATTGTAGGCAATTCGATAACAAACAATTTGACCTATAATTTTTTTATTTACATGCATTTGCGAGGGTTTTGGAGCACTCCAAAGCCGACTACTCGCAACAATCTGGTCACAATGGAACGTCAGATTTACTTATACATTATTCTTTTATTTTAGATATCGTTCTTAATATTATTCGCAACATTATTATATTATTATTTAATTCTAACTGACCTTTTTTCTTACCAAAATACCTACAATATTATTCTTTTTTACAATAATTTCCAATGCGACTGTACATTTACAAGAACTAGAAGCAGGTAGAAAAGGTCCAAGTTACCGTTTGGGGACAAGTTAACATCTGCCTGCTATTTTTTTATTATTTGCCTTTCAAGGTTCAGATGTTTTCTCCTCCTCTATTTCTTTTTTCAGTTGTGCTACGTATCTCGCCACGTGTAGACGTATTAAAAATTGTGAACACTATTTTCAATTAAGTAGATATAATTCAGAGTTTTGCGTGCAGAATTTTTCATTTAGTGATAAGCTTCTGGCTTTCTTTAATAGTTCATCATGAGTGATTGTTTTATTTGTAAAAAGCCTCTCGGGGATGACAAAATAAGAACTGTGAAAGCTAGAGGAGTAAAAACGTTGCTTGATCGAGCAAAAGCCAAAAACGATGTAGAAAATGAACAATTTTTACAAACTGTTTCGGAAGTAACTGTGCATACGCAATGATAGTCGAACGGATAATGTCGTTCGTCGTCTGAGCAGTAGCAGTTCATCATCTTCAGTTTCAGAAATTGTAGAGACAGATTTTGATTTTTCGCTTAATTGCTTCATTTGTGCAGAAACATTTGCAGATCAGAGTCATTTGCGTCAAAGCCGGCCGAGGAAGATCTGTCAGGTACGAAATGAAGGTACAAAAAAAAGCATTCTGGACCTTGTTCTCAGACGATCTGACGACGAAGCAAAGGGCATTGTTGATCGTATAGCCAATGTAGTACCCAGCTTAGTAGATTTTGGAGCCAAATATCACAAGGATTGTAGCAAGCAATTGTACTCCAAACAATGGTGGCGTGAAAAGCAAGGCGATGGCCGTAAATGCGATGCCGGCTTTGACGCAAATGACTCTGATCTGCAAATGTTTCTGCACAAATGAAGCAATCAAGCGAAAAATCAAAATCTGTCTCTACAATTTCTGAAACTGAAGATGATGAACTGCTACTGCTCAGACGACGAACGACATTATCCGTTCGACTATCATTGTAATAATGGTAACATTGCGTATGCACAGTTACTTCCGAAACAGTTTGTAAAAATTGTTCATTTTCTACATCGTTTTTGGCTTTTGCTCGATCAAGCAACGTTTTTACTCCTCTAGCTTTCACAGTTCTTATTTTGTCATCCCCGAGGGGCTTTTTACAAATAAAACAATCACTCATGATGAACTATTAAAGAAAGCCAGAAGCTTATCACTAAATGAAAAATTCTGCACGCAAAACTCTGAATTATATCTACTTAATTGAAAATAGTGTTCACAATTTTTAATACGTCTACACGTGGCGAGATACGTAGCACAACTGAAAAAAGAAATAGAGGAGGAGAAAACATCTGAACCTTGAAAGGCAAATAATAAAAAAATAGCAGGCAGATGTTAACTTGTCCCCAAACGGTAACTTGGACCTTTTCTACCTGCTTCTAGTTCTTGTAAATGTACAGTTGCATTAGAAATTATTGTAAAAAAGAATAATATTGTAAGTATTATGGTAAGAAAAAAGGTCAGTTAGAATTAAATAATAATATAATAATGTTGCAAATAATATTAAGAACGATATCTAAAATAAAAGAATAATGTATAAGTGAATCTGACGTTCCATTGTGACCAGATTGTTGCGAGTAGTCGGCTTTGGAGCGCTCCAAAACCCTCGCAAATGCATGTGAATAAAAAAAATTATAGGTCTAATTGTTTGTTATCGAATTGCCTACAATATTGGTTTGAGGTAATTTTCCGATAAAATTGAAAAAAAAAGTTATAACACAAAAAAGGAACTTTTTGGAAAAAATTTCACATATTTTTGTTAATAACTTTTTTATTTTCAATTTTATCGGAAAAAGCTAGATAAACAAAATTGTAGACAAAGCGATTTGCTACAAATTATGTCTCCACAAATTTTTGGTGAGATGTATAGTTTAAGAGATATGGATAAAAGGCGTTTACACCCCTTTTTCCAATATGGCGGCCGCGGGACAAGGGTTGCAACCCCACAAACTCAGAGTTAAGCTTCTAGCATACCCCCCCCCCCCACATGTCCCAACAATAAAATTGCGTCCTCTGATAAATGCAAGGTTCAATGTAACATTTCAAAGGACTATTTGATTTTTCTAAAAAATAAGTTTGACATTTGATATCTATAGTAACTCATAAATTCAATTATTCATTAGTTTTGACAAAGTTGTAATATAACAACGAAACGTTGACAAAAATAAACTTTTTCATATCAAAAAAGCCTGTTATTACTAAAAACTTTCAAAATAAAATATCTTAAACAGATATTTATAGATGATTCAAGCAATCATAACAAAATTATCGAATGAGCTGACTATACTATGATACAGCGATAAATAACATAAATACTGGAGAATAACTAGTAATGTTTAAATTACTGGGTCACCTTAATTTTATATTGTATTTGAATAATTATTATCAGTTCCATTTTCTGTCTCTAATGTGTAAAATAATTTTTAAGGATACTGAATCACGACCTTATATTGATATGAGAATAGCCAATGATTGTGTTCATATATACACATGTTCAGACAGTGGACATGCTCTGACACAGCTCATCACTTATCTTGCTAGTGATGGGGACATGAAATCGGAAGAAAACGAAACAAAAGATACTAAAATCTATACAAGAAATAGACATCCTCGACATGATCAGGAGCTGATATGTATGGATCAGAAATCAAAACCAATACGAGATATAACTCAATTAAGTAAAAGGGAATATGAACATGTTGATAAGCTTCTTGAATCAGCATTATATGATGAAACAGAAACGAGTAAGTTTTTTTATTTTTTACAAATTTCGTTTCGAATCGTTTGTTAGAATTACTAACGCGTTCGAAGAGTTTAATGAAACAGTTCAGTTGTATTAAATTATATAACATTATGTGGTTTTTGATATTCCAAACGAAATATTTCTAGAGAAGACAAAAAGCAGTTTTGAGCGGAGTAATACAACTACACCGACATCTAGTGTCTATTCCGCTTCCTCGTCTGATTCCAAACGTCGAAAACCTCTAACTGTGGAAGAAATCACTAGGCAATACAATCAGATCAAACACCACTATGCTAACCGATCAAGTGAATCAAAATCACGTAAGTATTTTATACTTTCGCAATTATTTTTTGGAAAAATGGATAGGAACTAACGGTGTTCTATTTATATTGTAACACATTTAAAATTCAAGCTCGTTTTCAATGCGATGTGATTCAAATTAAAAGCAAATCATTAATGTTGGTCCAATACTTTATGAAAATCCAATAACATAATAAAATGAAATGAGAGTTTTTTGTGATTTGCTTTATATTTTTTTGAATATTACAATAATGTTTCACTTTTCTAGATTGTGAATGCTCTATCTGAGGAAACCATGGCGTAACAATATTGTGATGTTCAACAAAATATAATGAAAATCACAAAATATTTAGTTTCATTTCTAAGTACTTGCTAAAATATTATCAAGTGTCGTGAGTTATCGCTTCAATTGGTGTTGTTTTTGCTGCATATTTTGTATTAAATGACAAGACAAATGGAAAGAAATTAACGACGTTTGAGTGTAATTAACTGAACTATAAGCTTGCAAACAAACACAATAACACAAATAAATGGATTACACAAAGAGTTGAGTAATATAGCACTTGTAATAAATTATAAGTAAAATACCTGTTTGAAATATAAAGTGAGATTTGTTATTTGCAGTTCAATTGTTTTTTCAATAACCTGTAGTTGTTATTTGCAAAAACTAACTCTGAGGTGATTTGTCGCTAGTATCATCAGTATATTCCTGCACCCAATACTTCAGCATAAATCTTAATAAAGTAGCTCTAACAACATATGTCGAGTATATATATGTAGTTATATAGAATATCACAAATGGATGTATTTCTTAGTTGTTTATAATCGTTTGCATATGTATTTAAAAAATAGATTTTTTTCAACCCAGTCAGTCTTTTGACTATGTTGTGTTACAAAGAGGTTTCATGGTATTATTAATTATTTGACTTTATGATTTTCTTGTTCATTTATTTAATATTGCGGTAAATGTTTTGTAATAAATGGAAATTGTTCTTTATGTTAAGGTTTATTGATTTCCAAAAGATATATTAATTTTCGTTGGTAATACAATTATTATTATCTTATTAATGAATGCGTTCGGCAAAAAATAACCTCACACTGGTTAACGACAATCTTTTAAATTTTTTATCAATAGTAATTTTTCACATAAACGGTTATTGTGACGAAATAACAGAGATATTACTTCATATTATTAGTGTGAAATACCGGGCCTTAGTTTTAACTACACGTTACTTTGTAAGTAACACGTTGTTACTATTTTTATTTTAATTGAAACTAATCATGTATTTTGCTTAGTTCTCTCAAAGTTTCTATAAAAACTTTCATTCAAATTCTATGATTACATCATCAATCCATCCATTAAAGTTGTAACCAATCACAATTGGCTCTTCGGCTCTTCAATAAAAGTCATATATTATCATTCATTGTTGTTGGATCAAGTGGGAAAAATATGAAGTTATTTTTCAGGGCCTGGAACACCGCAGATTATTTTCAAAAATTTAGTTTTTATATTGTTGTGATGCACATCGAAAACAAAAAATTGGCTATCGGTTGTTTCTCTGAATTTACTGAATAGCTAACTTTACACTTATAAAAACAGTCAATAATTGCGCTTATAGCCCTATGATGTCAATGGATGACTATACGTAGACAACTTGGTATGATGTCTATGTATAGGTATCCAAGGCAACATATATTATAGACATATATATATATATATATATATATATATATATATATATATATATATATATATATATATATATATATATATATATATATATATATATATAACTAACTTCGTATGAGTTATTCTAGTTAAGTCTCTCAAACGTTATTAACCTTAAACTAATTAACGCTGCTCTCAATAATCAGTTCAATAAACAATTAGCGACAAAATTACTGATCTTCATTTAAATATTTATTACCATACCTAGCCACCTTAACCAAAATTGGTTGAATATGATACCAATTAATTCCATATGAATTCTTAATTTTATTGTTTTCTGAATTTCTTTCGTGCTTGATTCTGTAAAATAATATTGTGTCATTTATTCTGTACAATTATATTGTGTTAGTTTCATAATTTCGAATAACTTTTGATTTGAAATTTTTAGAACAAAGTAGCAGTACTGACGATCTTACCAGCAGAAACGCAACTCATTCTAGTGCCTCTTCTAGTAAAAGAGGTTCTCTTTATAAAGATCTTTCTGTGGAAGAACTATCACTCCGGTATGATGCTCTTCTCAATCTTCAACACCAGAATATTGATTATCTTGAAGAAGCAGAACGTGAGTTGTATATTTTTAACAATACACTACTATATATACCATATATATAATATAGCCACTAGGCAACATTTTACAAAAATTGTTGATTATACTTGACATATGTTTCGTGATACAAACTCATTATCAAGTTTTTAGTACAACATATTGTAATTAAATTCAACATCAAAAGTGACACTAGTTATTATTTGTTCAAATTTGATGTGAACTTTCAGTAATTATGGTTGAAATTCATAAAAATTGATAATTTATCCAAGTGAAAATTTTTATTCAATTATAGATTTTGTTAACATAATTCCTAAGAAGAATTGAAAATTTGCTTTTTAAATTTACTTATATATTGCAAGAAATTACTTCACTTTTATCATTATAAATGGATGGTATAGAATGTATGAAATAATATGTTCTCTTTTCAATGTTTTTATGTTTCTACTGTTTCAGAAAATAATGAAGATTATTTCAATGATTCACCGCCAAGGATATTTTATCTACCAGAGGAAACTTCTGTAGATTATGATCAGAAAGCTAAAAATATATATCCTCAAGTAATGAAGGAACTGGGCGACATCTCTAACCTATCTTTTGAGGATGATTTGAGCAGTGATTTCTATTTTATCGACAAAGAAAAAGATCTTGGCTTGTCTTCTGTATATTTTAAACCTAAAGTTCGTGTTACAGATAGGTCAGTTTATGTAGAAGTAGACGAAGAATATTTTGAACAACTACTTGAAAAAATTGATAAACTAGATACTCCATCCATATATCCAATTCCTAAATATAAATATACATTGTGCAAGATGAATATAATTTGGCACATGTATGGTGGTAACGATTTTAATAAATCCAAGAAGGAAAAAAAGGATAAAAGAGTAAGTTTCAATAATAGTGCAGAGTATGATGCAGTCAACTATCATAATAATGAGGAGGTAATTTTCGAAAAAAAACGCACTCCCGTTGATAAATCTGATTTTAAGTCATGGAAAATTAAGGGTGGAGTTAATAGGGATCATAAAGTTCTGATGGAACTGGAGCTTGATAAAGTGAGTTGAATATTTTATTTAATAAAAATATTGAAATTAATTTTTTTTCAGGTTCAATTTCAATATGATATTTTTTCGAAGACATCACGTATTTCTTCCAGACAGATTTTGTTAATACATGAAGTGGAAATACGGGATCTCTTAGCAAAGAGCGAGTTCAATAAGTTCTTGTATCAGTATACAAGTGTAGATATGCCAAGAGAAGCTCTAGGACAGATGGTATGTATCAACTTTCACTGAGTTTGATGAAAATTTTCTATAAATAAAAAATAGTGACCAAAAGGGTACTTTTTTAGTACAGGAAAAATTCATTCCGCCACATGATCTTTAAAGTTAGCGACTAGAGGGTGGTTTCTGTGAGCTTCAGAGAAGGAATCATTCATCGAAGATATTTTTGAAGCCTGGTTTTGCAATTGGCTAATTTTCAAAATCCTAAATTTTCAGTCATTAAAGTTCAAAACTAACTTCCTCTTCGGCATTTTCGACATTGTCCAAGCTGCAAAAATAGGATAAAAACCAAATATCGAAAATTTATTTACTCGTGAACACAGTTTTTAAATATTTTCCTACCTCCCTTAGAAAATACTTTGGTATTATTATTTGGGAAATCCACCAAATTCCAATTAAAATTGAAATGTTATTGAGAAAATGTTGTTCATAGTAATCAAAAGTTCATTCCACTTTCAAAACATTAGATATACATTTTCATGAAACATAATTTCTGAATGAAAATTTCATATTTAATACTTGGAAAAAATTATACAGTTGTTATATGTATGTTTCAAATGTGAAGACCACAAAAATATATCAGTCCTTTATAAGTGAATGTTTATTTCTAGGAATTAGGCTTGAATTAGATCCAACCTCCCATTATTAACTATTTATAAGTCAATTTTCTTTGGCATCTGAGATCAATTTTTTCAAATCAGAAAGTTTTATGTTCGATTCAACAAAGAATATATATATATATATATATATATATATATATATATATATATATATATATATATATATATATATATATATATATATATTATTTATTTAGTTTACAAAATATTTCAAAATTCGCTAAATAATCGCTTCTAACATCTTTGAAATTTTCAGTTCAATAACATCCAATTTATATAACTATTAAACAAAATAAGACCCTTTTGAAAGATCATTACCCTCATAATTCACCCTTATGAAATGTCTTATCTATAAATTAATAATAACAATTAAACCGTTTATTCAGTGCATTGTTCTAAACTAATGTACATTCAAACATATATTTATTACTGATTTTATAAGTAGTATATATGTTTTATAAGAATAATAAAAAATATTTTGCCAAAATAATTATCAGCAATATTTACAAATCGGTCAAAAAACATATTTAATCTTCGTTCAGTCTCCTAAAATAAAATCTTAACAGTTTTACCTTGAAATTTTTTTCTCTGTCTCATTTTTCAAGTCGGTAAACAATTTATTATAATGTATAAGTACACTAAAAACAAGTTACAGTTTTGTGCCTCGTAGCTATAAACATAAATATCTCCATTTTCCAAAATATTCACTTGTCTTTAAATTTGTTGTGGATTTGTTTTACAATTGCGTTGTATATAAGTACATTTATCACCACTGCAATAAAGAATCTGTACTGATATTTACTTGTTTCCCTCTTCGTTCGCTTGGCTCGTCCTTCTCTTAATCTAAAATTAGTTCGATAGAGAATCAGTGTACTACCTTAGTACATAAAAAGTGAATATTACAGGTGCTAATAGAGGCAAGACATTTGCGACCAGACAAAAGACTGCCTACTGAAGAATGTTCCTTACGCTTGTCTTTGCTACCTTTACGATTCAATATAGATCAAGATTCCTTAAAGTTTCTAGTTACTTTTTTCACCGAGCTAGGTCAAGAAACAGATGGAGGTAACTTTAGTTTATAAGTTTCAGGAGTTTTATTTCTATTTATCTATGTTTAATCATTTCAGATTGCGTTGCGAAAAAAGCGCTAACACCTAAAAAAGAAATTAACCAAGATCCTATTCTAACAGTAAATATGAAAAAGAAAAAACCGAAAGCAAAGAAGAAGAAAGTGGTAGTACCTGCACCTAATGACAATCTGATAATTTTTGCTGATCATTTTGGTTCAGAAGAAGAGGAGAAACGTATACCGAAAAAAATTTCACGAATTAGAGAACTAGACGTTGATAATGACACTAATCCAATATTCTTCAGGTAAAACAGCCATTATCTGTATGACTTCTATATGAAATGATTTTTAACTGCCCATTTAAAATTAGTTGAAGCGAGTAAAGAACTAAAACTAGAACTTCACACATTTCCACTAATTATCAATTCATAAAATTGATTGAATATTCGGTGATCTCTTCGTGAAACATTGTTTAATTATTAAATAAAAACACTTAGCTTGGTTTCACAAAATTTATAATTGATATAACTTGACAATTGTTTCAGAGTGTTACCCCATTTTCAAGCGTTGCACTAGTTAACCAGTTTAATTTTTGCAGTTTAACTTTTGAAAATGGAGTAACAGTTGTCAAGTTGTTATTATATATTTTGTGAAACCAAGCCACGTGTTTTTATTTAATCAATCATAATTCATCTTTCACTTTTGTTTCATCATAGCAATACAAAAATTATAAAATCAAAGAAACTTACACAATACCCAATCTAATATCTTATATCCACATAAGAATAAAAATTAACTTAATATTTGCCTCAATATACACGTCACATTCGTTTTTATAACTTGAAGGGTTTGAAAGCTATATTTTTGAAATCAACATTTATTATGCAGATGTGTTGATAGTATTTAGTGTAACATTTTATTTATTAAAACCATTGTGTTAAGGGTTATGATTTGTTTCACGCCTAATAAGTTTTTATTATCCAACATTGTCATGACTGCAGGAATATCTACTGCATCCTAAAATCATATGTAGTCCTTTATTCTGTTTTTTCTGGCTAGTATCTATTTCAGAATTGTTCAATTAAAATGATGAGATGGAGAAGAAATGAAAATGTATAATCGTTTATTATAAACTGACATTTTGGTCTAATAAGTTGATTTACTTTAAAGTCAACCTAAAAAGTTAATTTTCTTTGCTATTTTATTTGTAATACATTTACAGTGCTCAGAGAATGTTATATTTCCATCTATTGAATAAATAACAGTTGGTTTGGGTATGACACTCTAGCTTTTTAACCTAGACTGAGTCTAGATTTTGAAAATGGGGTAATATTTCTCCAAAAAAAATTGTAAAAATTATTCAATAAAAATTTTGTTTAGCTTATGAAAATGGATTGAATAAACTGAAACAATTGTAAAGCAATAATTCAATAAAAATTGTTGTGAAACAAAGCCAATTGTTTGCCAATTGAATATATTCAACAATGTTTCACTAAGAAATCATCGAACAATCAATTAACTTTATAACTTTTCATCTTCAACACAACCTAAATTGGGAGAACCTATTAGAAGAATTTAGCTCTTTCAATGAATATATATATATATATATATATATATATATATATATATATATATATATATATATATATATATATATATATACAGTAATACCCCGACTTACGCTACCTCGACTTACGCGAATTCGGAGTTACGCGATTTAATTTTCTCGTCTATTCGTTTTTTGTTTGAACGCCGTGCAGTCAAGGTCAAGCGGCGGCGTTTGTTTCTGACTCCCCCGCCCGCATTATTATTCGTTCAGTTTACAACAAGCACATACGTGTAGTGCGGAATCGGCGCGTAGGTACACATAAGTTACGATTTTGTGTTTTTTTTGTGCGTTGTGCGACGACCTGAGATATTTACTAAGTACTATGGCATCCAAACGAAGTAGAACCGACTCTTTTGCTTTAAACAAGAAGAGAAAAACATTATCTTTGGAGTGTAAACTTAACATTATTAAAGACTACGATGCAAAAATAAAAATTTGTGATTTAGCGAAGAAGTATGAACTTCCGGAATCGACAGTCAGATCAATTACGATAAGTAAAGAAAAATTCTCGAAGCTGTGAAAAATGCTCAGTCTTTGAATTCAAGCATCATTCGTAAACGGCATGGTATTATCGCTGAAATGGAAACATTGTTAAAATTATGGTGTGATAATCAAGTAAGTGTGAAAAATTGTCCTATTGATCAGAACACGGTGTGCTTTCAAGCTAAACAAATTTTTGAGAAATTAAAAGAAGAAGCTGGGGAGATGGCTAAAGATGAAACGTTTAAAGCCAGTAACGGTTGGTTCAGCCGGTTCAAAAGTCGCTGTAACTGGCACAGCATTGCAGAAAGTGGAGAGGCGGCAAGTGCAGATAAAGAGGCAGCATCTCTCTATCCAGAGAAACTCAAAGCTATGATAAATGAAGATGGCTATACCAGCCAAACCATATTCAACGTAGATGAAACTGGCCTATTTTGGAAGAAGATGCCTAAAAGAACTTTTATTGCGCGTGAAGAGAAAACTTTTCCAGGTTTTAAGGCCGCCAAAGATCGATTGACAGTGATGCTTGGCGCGAATGCAGCTGGTGACTTTAAATTAAAACCTCTCTTAGTTTATCGCTCGGAAAATCCAAGAGCATTGAAAAACAAATCTAAAGCTGGTTTGCCCGTGATTTGGAAGTCGAATCGTAAAGCTTGGGTGACGGCCTCCCTTTTTGAAGACTGGTTTGGTCATCACTTCATACCTGAAGTCGAACGTTATTGCCAGTCTAAACAAATCCCGTTTAAAGTGATGCTATTAATCGACAACGCGCCAGGTCATCCTCCTGCTACTTTAACTAGTTTCGACCCACGTGTGAAAGTTGAATTTTTGCCACCAAATACAACCAGCTTGCTTCAACCGATGGACCAGGGCGTTATCAAAACATTCAAAGCTTATTACACGAGACGATCGTTTGCACATCTGCATGAAGCTATGAGACAAAACAACGAGCTCTCTGTTAAAGAATTTTGGAAACAATTCAACGTTTTAGAAGCAGTGAGAATCATTGGAGAATCTTGGAATGAAATTTCACAAAAAACTTTGAATGGCGTCTGGAAAAAACTCTGTCCATTTTTTTTCTCCACTGTGACTCAGGCGGAATTAGTGTCAGGGCCTGATGAAATTTGCAATGTGATCAAAGACGTTGTCGAACTTGGTAGACAAATAAATTTAGAAGTGGATAGTGATGATGTTCAAGAGCTGTTGGATTCACACAATGAGGAGCTTACAATTGATGAGCTCATAACAATGCGTGAACAAGAGGAAGAAATTGATAATCATGATTCTTTGGATCCAGTTCAATTAGAAGATCAAATGACAGTTGGAAACTTGACAGAAGCCCTCAGTTCGATTGAAAAAGGGTTATCAATTTTGGAAAGCATAGACTCCAATGAAGAGCGCAGTTTTGTTACAAAACATGGAATAAAAAAATTACTAGGATGCTACGAGGAGATATTACGGGAGAAGAAAAAATCATTGACTCGTCAGACGACTTTGTTACAATTTATGAAACCTTCTACATCAAAATAACTTCGGATTGTGTTTATACACTCTATTAATATAGTTTGTATATTGTAATGTCATATTATTTAGAAATATATATATATATATATATATATATATATATATATATATATATATATATATAATATATAAAATTCTCGTGTCACGGTGTACGTTATTGAACTGCTCTGAAACGGCTCAACCGATTTTCGTGAATCTTAGCGTGCATATCGGCTAGGGTGGATAATCGGACAACATCTTTTTTTCACCCCCTAAATGTGTGGTCCACCCCTATATTTTTTTTAAACAGAATTTTTTGTTTTTATTTTTTTATGATACAGCATACAAAAATACATACAACCCTAAATTTTCACCCTAAGTGATCAACCCCTATCAGATCACATCTGATCTGATCTGATCTGATATCACTCTCAATTTTTTATCCCTCTACGCTCAACCCCTATTTTTTATTTGCTAATTATAAACTTTAATTTTATTTGGCAAGATTTTTATTTTGTTATGAATTAAAATAAAGAATCTGAGATTACTCTCAATTTTTCAATCTCTACGATCAACCCCTATTTATTTAGTTAGAAACTTTAATTTTTTGGCAAGAATTTTGTTTTTATTTTGTCATGACAGAATAAAAAATTTCATATTGCTCTCAATTTTCACTCTAATAGGATGAACCCCTATTTTTCCATTGCACCTTTTTTTTATTCTATCCGCAGTTCCGCAATAGGGTTGCAAGATGGCAATCGAATATAATAATTGTAGTACGATAAATTCTTATTCATATATGGTAATTTCAATTTCCTTCAGTTATGATTTTTTTCTCAATTCAATTTGATCTCCCGCCCTCGAGGATCGATAACTCACCATTCATTCAGTGGTGATGGCTCACCTACTTACTATACATTTTTCAGCCATTTTTTTTAGTTTTATTTGTGTATCAATCGTAGTAGTGATTGCTATGCGTATTATTTCAATTTTTCTGTGCAACTCTTAAGTTAATTTTACTCTCATCGTAAATTTATCATTAATTTCCAGTGCTATAATTATTTATTCACAATTTATTAATAACTGATAAAGACAGTTTTAGCTCTTGGTTAATTAAGTGATCTCATGTGAATAAACCATTCGAAAATAGGGGTTGATCGTATTGGGGTGCAAAATTAAGAGTAATATGAAATTTTTCATTAATTAATTATCAATTATTAATATGAAAGTTTTTAATTAAGAAATAAGAATAGGGGTTGATTGTAGAGGGGTGAACATTTGAGGTTGTATGTATTTGATTATGCTGTATCATAAAAAAATAAAAACAAAAATTTTTGTATAAAAAATTAAAATTTAGGAGTGGACCAGCCATAAAATTTAGGGGGATGAAAAATAGATGTTGTCCGATTTGCAGACACGTGAGAAAACCATCCAGTTTGTTTGTGTTAGTCTGTCAAAGACAGACTAACCAAGAATATTGTACACTCTATTGCGCTGAGAGATTAATCTTTATTTTTTTCAACTTCCATAATTGATAGTAAAAATATGAATAATTATTTTTGATGTTCAGATAGCTATCAAGAATTGTAATTTAAAATATATTCGTTACTTCAAAAAAAAAGTAATTTAATAACCTAAATACAGCTTTCTATCATTGTTTACATCGCTTTCGATTATGAGTATATCCCCGCATACTTATAGTAGATAGTTATTTTAATTTTTTAATTGCGCTAAAAAAATGTTTCCTACAAATAAAATACATGGCAAGACAAGGTTTGCCGGGTCAGCTAGTATATATATATATATATATATATATATATATATATATATATATATATATATATATATATATATATATATATATATATATATATATATATATATATATATATATATATATATATAATTTGTATGCTGGAATCAATTTTGTAACATGTTCTTATCAAAAACAGTAACATGATTGGTATAAATATTTGGACGTAATATTTATTTTTAGGGAAATCGTGTTTAATCCGTGTGTTTTTATCAAAATTGACTATCGAGGTAAACGTGTGGAAGTAGCTGATGGTTCATTGTTTAGTCTTCTGGTTGGATTGATGATGGGATTAGGACAATTGAATTGCTCTGAATTAAGGCTGAAGAGTATTTGCTACAGAAAGGGTATATTAGGAGCTGACAAGGTTCTGAGTTTTATCTTAAAAGAATGGCTAAACGACATAAGAAAGAACCAGATGCCTAGTTTGTTAAGCGGTATTAGTCCGCTTTATTCTATTATTCAGTTGTGTAAGTATTGTATTATATTTGTTTAGTTTTAAATGCCGTAGTAAATAATGAGTTCATTTCAAAAGCGATAATACGAAAAATATTCAACAAAAGGATTCTTATGCCTTTAAATAAATAAACAGTGAGTTAAATTTGTGGAGCACTCTCAATACATCCAAATACAGGAAAACTCCATTTCGCGGTGAGATAAAAAAAAATGTCGAAGGACCCGAGGGTCTTTTTTGTGAACTATAAAGAACGAACTATTCCAAATGAATATTCTGAATTAATGCGGCAATGTAGACATACACATTCCATCCATATTCCAGCTATGGACTAATTTTCAAGTATGAAAGTCTGACTTGATAATAAATTCTAAGCTCAAAACATGTTTATCAATTTTGTAGTTATGGAATAATTTTTTCCATTATTATTTTTCAATATTTTGTATCGGATGCTGTGATTGGAATATTTTTTAACAGGTCAAGGAGTCAAAGACTTTTTCTGGATGCCCATAGAGCAATATAAGAAAGATGGGCGAATCTTTCGAGGATTCCGAAAAGGTTTAAACAGCTTATCCACATCTACTGCAATGGCAACTTTAGAATTGACAACGAGATTTTTAGACTTAGTACAGGTAGTTATTATTTTCTGTTTTCAAGGTGCCTTACAATAAATTTTAATATATTTTCTAGTTTACTGCGGAAATTGCTTATGAAATGCTGTCCCCAAATCCATGTGTGAGAAAGCCTTTGAGAATAAAAGGAAGAAAGAAACGTTACAATCAACCCCAAGATCTAAGAGAAGGTGTTACGAATGCTTGCCTTTTATTCAAACATGTGAGTTTAATTTTTTCAATTACAATGCGTGATTTTCAGTTTTGTTGAGTTAAAAACTTGAGGAATACTTGATGTATTAAAGACGTTTTTCAATTATACTTGAATGAGTACTATTCTAAATAAATATAGAAGAGAATACTACAACCTGAAATCAATATTTTATATACTGAAATTCATAAGTATAGTGGAAATGAATGTTTGAAGAATTTAATTTGTTATACGAGGTGTCCAAAAAAGAACTCTTATACCTGTTTAGCTGTTTTTGTCTGTTCTATTATTGTAATAAAACCTCTAGGTATTGTAATAATAGGTAGCTTGACTGTTGGGGCTATGGTCGCTATAAGATGTTGTTAGATTCGCTAATCACGTAATATTTTGAGACAGAAGGTCCAAGTAGGGATTGAATAAACTAACGAACTTGCTATTAATGGATATCAATGAGGTCCACTATTAATGCATTTTAACCAATTTGTTAACATGGTCTATATTTCGATTATCATTATAATATTGATTATGTATATTTGTTAATTTAGGTCAATTAGGGTTCTAATTGATTATCAATCATTTTTAATTTTGTCAACTATCGGTAATGCGTTAATAGTCAATACATTTCTAGAATGAATTCAGAGTTTAGTGGTATTAAACAGTGCTTTGAATCATACATTTTCTTGGACTACAACTTTAATGTGCATACATGTGATGACTATCAATTTGAAACCTTCTTAGTATTGTAGTTTTTCATGATGGTAATATTTTTTTAGGGCATGGGCGAGACCGCAGAATCTTTGGCACAAGCTATACGATTTGATTCCGAACATATGACTTACACTAGAGCAGTTGGTGGTGTATTGAGACAAATTCCTCCAACTGTTCTACGTCCTATTATACTCGCCTCTGAAGCATCTACTAACGTTTTAGGTGGGATAAAATATCAATTGCTTCCAGATGCTAGAAATGAGGCAAATCAGAAATGGAGATGTAAAGATGATTAATATATTGTGATATTGATAGACTGCTATGGATATTTTTATATCTAGAAACATTATTATTACTTACTTTTTTTTAAGTAATATAATTATATGAAAATAATTGATGTAAATACACTGATAGAGGTAAGTATGCCTTTGTTTTGAGTTCTGTTTGTGAAAAGTCGGGAACTCAAATCAGATTTTATGAAAAATGTTTTGCTATCTTTTACCATTATTATAGTAAGCTAACTAATTTTTGACATGTAAAGTGATATTTCCATTAAAAAATTTTATATTATTGATTCATGGTTTATTTATCAATTGCATTAAGACACAATTCCTGCATAATTTGTTGCTTTTCATTATTCTTTTATACTTATTACCTCAAAACACCTAAATTTTATTTTCTACGAGAAGACATTTTTCTTTTCATTTTCGAGAAGAATATTTTTAATGAATTTTTAAACACATTTGAGAACACTGTCTAATTTCTCTACGTCGTATGACGAAATTATTTGCGGAGGGGATTTGAATGTCAATCTTATGGATTTAGATAGTTCCAGTACTAAATTACTGTTGGACAGTGTACATTCACTCAACCTGCCACAAATTGTTAATAGTGCTACTAGAATTACAGGCTTAAAGGATATTTTGCTTGATGTAATACTTATATCAGATAAAATTGAAATTCTAAATGTGGAGGTCACGGGCGCTTCAGATATTTCGGATCACCATTTAGTTAGTTGTTGCTTGAAAATACCTCCACCACCAAATATTAAGAAAGCAGATAATATAGGAAACTTCAAAAGACTTGATAAGGATTTGCTAAAAAATTTCTTACAACAAACTCCCTTTGTAAATGTGTCGTATATTCGTAATATTAATCAAAAGCTACTTTTTCTGAACAAATTCATTCTAAATATATTTGATACATTAGCGCCATTAAAGAAAATTGTTATTGGGGATCCTAAACTTCCTTGGGTGACTGATAATGTTCAATTTATGATAAAATGGAAAAATAAAGCTTTTAAGAGATACAAAAAGTTTGGCAATGGACCACACTGGGATTACTACGAACGGTTTAGAAATCAAACCAATATTTCTATTTCATACGAAAAAACCTCTATTTGGAATTTCTCGTTAATGGTTATGCGTGTGATTCTACAGCATTGTGGAGAAAGATCAACCAACTTAACATTTACAACAAATCCCTAGCGTCATCGATAACTGATCACTTAAATTTACCTAAATCGGTTTAAATTTCAATATTGAAATTAATGATTATTTTTTACAAGCTTCCAATAAGGTTGTAATAATAATTTATTCATGAAATAGAAAGCTTATGTTTGACTATCTTTTTGATTTTGAGGTTGTTTCTGTTTCAAGCGTCGAAAAATATTTGATTCACTTAAAATCGGGAGTTACTGGTCCGGATTTAATAAATTTTGAAATGATTCAGTTATGCTGTTCTGATATTTTGCCTGATATAACTAACATCATAAACTCTTATCTACTTGAATATGTCTTTGCTTACTGTTGGAAAATCTCAAGTGTCACGCTGTTACCAAAAAAGAGGTTTATATCTCAACTAAACGATTTGCGTCCTCTTAGTATACTCCCGTGTTTATCATAGATATTGGAGCGTCTTATGTACGATCAAATCTCAGAGCATTTGAAAGAGTATAAGATACTTCCAGATTTCCAATCAGGGTTTCAACCAGGGCAAAGTTATGCAACAGCTTTGCTGGACATAATAGACGACATTATAAGGGCTATAGATAATGGTAAGTGTATCGTTTTAATTTTGTTGGACTACTCCAAGGCCTTTGATACAGTAATTCATGAACTCTTAATTTCGATTTTAAAATGTGTTGGTTTCTCAGACTCTGCTCTTGATATGATAAAAAATTATCTCTGTGATAGGTCTCAGTTTTTTGAAATCTTGGCAGGTCGGTCAGAGAGAGGAAATGTTCCGTTGTGCTTTCTTCGGGAGAAAACAGGCTTTAATTAATGACCACAATGAAAACATGTGAATATGTAAAAATGATAAATTTCTTAATCAAGATTACAAATCAAACAAACAGTAACAGTATATTCGTATATAACAAACAGAATACTGCAAATGTATTCCATCGCACCCTAGCAAACGATGTATTTTTTATATCAATGTTAATTTGAAATGTTCAAATATTAGATTTACGAAATTAGATTCTTAAGTACGAAATTTGTATTTTAACCTCAACCTTCGAAAACTGTAAACTGAACTCGTGTGATAAATATAGCAAACCACAGCTGTAAAAATTGAACGATCATAGATAACAAAGTTTTACACAAGAAATTCAAAATATCACATCAGAGAATGCTGTGGAAGAAACTAGAGTAAAAATAAGCAAGAACAATCGGAGGACGCCGAGTTTTGGAAAAATTAATAACATTATGAAAGAGAAAAGACTGAAAAAGGAAAATAATTGGGAGAACAATAGTTACAGAAAACTTTGTATAAATTGGAAAGAGGAAATTTTAGAATATTGACGCAAGAACAATTAAGGAATTTCGAAGAAAGAGGTACCTCAAACTGAATTTTAAATTGAAAAAGGTTATTTCAAATTTTTATATGAGGTTAATTCAGTGTTCAGGAGTTAAGAGTGTTTTTATTGTTTCAGTTTTTATAAATAATTTGTTGATTAAAGGATGTATATTTGAAATTATCAGAGATATATTTTTTTGAAAATAATATATAGATAGAATCTACCTCGAGAAAGAGTAAACTAAACAAATTAAAAATTAGAAGAAGCTAATTGGATAAGAGTTATGATAGTTTGGTTGAATTCGATAGGCGTTAGCAACTGTATCACGTAGCAACAACAATAAAGTTGAAGTGATTGTGTTTCGACAAAAAACATATTTTTGCTTGCCTTTCTAACAAAAATGGCTAACAATAACGCGACTGAGTTATCAGATATAATTGGAAATGAAGTACTAAATATCAATGAGTATCTTAGAACATTAGAGCAGGAACAATTTGAGGAAGAAGATGACGATTATCCAACATTTATTTCTATTTTCGATATTCTGGATGCTCCTAGAATTCTCCCAGATCCAGTTGATTTAACAGAGGAGCATTTGAAGCAAGTGGAGGATGAATTGGGGTTGATAAAGTTATGTTGGCCAGAGGCTAAATCTCCAGAGTTTGAAGATCGTGTACATTTTCCGGACTCTTACAGAAAAAATACGGAAAAAGAAAAATTATTGCTATTCACTGCTGAAAACTTTAGGAGAGAATTTCGATTTAGATATCCAAACAGAAAGCAGCTTTTCCTAGCTTGTGATAATGAATGCAAAATTCAGGTTTGTTGACTTAAAATTGACTAATAATTGAGACGTATAACCTAAAAATTAAGTGATGTTTTTGACATTTATTCTATTCATTTCTGAGTAACACATTTTATTGGCCATTTAGTGAAATACGGAAGTAAGTATAAGCAAGACTTGTTATAATAATGTTATAATAATAATTGTTATAATAATGTTATAATAATAATGTTGTTATAATAATAATTGTTATTTTTGTATCTAATCAATACTATTAGATAATCACCAAAAATTCACCTGTAAATTAAAAAAATATTGGTCAAAATTAATAAATTTACTATAGATACAATTGAAAGCAATTATTTCAGATAAGTATACTTATTTGATTTTTGAAAAACAGTATTATGACGATTGTCATAATACTGTACGAGATTCGTATAGCGCCATCTCGTAAAGTTAATAAAAACTACTTGTGTAAATAATTCATATGATGCCTCAAGATTTTGTAAGATGACGCTCTATGAAATTAAAATATTCGTGAGTTAGAACTTGAAATTCAAGAAAGGATTGAGTTTATAGCTTCTTTGCTGTGTTTAACTCCATGAAAAAATTTTTTGTCATTTAGATGTAAAAGGCTCTCTTTCAATACATAATTTAGAAAACGGTGAATTCATGATAGCCTATATCCTGCTATGAATGGATTTGGGGAGCCGACTTTACATTATCTTCTGAAATTTCTCTAAAGATCATCGTTTTGCATGCAACGAATAATCACTCTGTGTTCATTAATGTGGCTACGCAGTAATTTACATTATCATTCTTTTTGTATATGCCTCATTTTCTATCAAAAATAGTGCATATTTGTTCACTATTACTTGAAGTCATAACGAATTAAACGTTCCATGTTTATTTTGACAACAGAAGAACTGTCAAATCATTATGAATTTGAGATTTGTGTGTAATCTTGTAAACATGTGTAATTTTGTGAATTGAGATGAGATGAAGCGTTAATTTCTAGAATACAGATAGATATACATGCTTTTTATATATTTAAAAAACTTATATTTGAATCAGAAAATGTAATAAAAACATTCGCCCAACTAAAATATTCGCAGATTGTTATGTTTTTATTATGATACTAATTCTAATGTACACAATTGCGACGTACGCTTCATCATTAGGTGTTTTATGGTGTCGATGTCTGTGAAAAGTACGTCAAAATTGTTTTATAAAAATGTGAAAATCTAAAAAAAAACTGTTTTCGCTACCATTTAGGGGCCGTTATTGTGCCAATAATCACGAAATTGAAGAGTTTGATTTCATTAAATCTGAAATTTATGATTTCATTTAAAGTTTTTTTCAGGAAAATGTTACGTGATATATAAAAGTTCACCACCCCTCGATTAGGTTATTACAATCACAATGATATATTTGATTTTTGGAAGTGATATATTGAGCTCGAGTAGATGATCAATAGATGGCGCAAAACTAGGTATAAGAAAAGACAGGTTTTTCATTTGCTTTTTAATTATTGAATTCATCTGGTATTAATAGGAGGAGAATATTTGGTTAAAGCTTTTATCAATAAACTAATCTTGGCTTTGTAAGAACAATCTACCCCTTCGCCCAATATTTTATCCATTGCCAATCATCATTGTATGTGGTTGAAAAATATTTTTTCAATCAATTATGGTAATTTGATGGTAGTATCGGAATAAATAAAATACTTATTATATTCACTGTTTACTTCTTTATAATATTCGAATTGTACTGTCCATCTACCGTGTTCTAGTCTCGACTCCTTGCTCTTGTCATAGAAAACATTACAGACATATAGTGAACTTTGGTTTGGGTCGTATAGATGTCGCTAAAGTCTCGAAATGTATGTGAAGTTTCCATAATTAAAAAATAATTTTTTTAATTTATCAAACAGTAAGACATGACTCGAGTTTTGAAGATACTTCTTCATGCCAATAATTTCTACAACTATTTCAACTTCCTGACTATTTAGATTTAACTATGAATCCTGTTTAAATTAAAGATGATTCTTGAAGTCTTATATAGCATTTTTTCTAATAACGGAATCCTTGAAATGAATTTAACTTACGAAATGAGTACACATTTTCAACGCATTTTTTAAATGAATTTCCTTTCAATTATATACCAAATTGAAAGTTTAGAACTGAACAGAAAATTTCACATTTTTTTATTCGACTTGGGAAGTAGAACAGTATGAGATCGAATATTCACATATCGAAAAAACACATTTCAAGACACGAAAAGCGTCTCAAAATGGCCATCAATAAATTATATGGATCAAATCAATAATTATATTCGAAAAGTTTGATTTATTCAATCATTTCAGGTATTTCCGATGAAAAATCCTTAGTCCTTGTTTATTTTGAGGATAGAAGAATATAGTCAGTTCAGTTGAAACTAAGCCAAGTATTTTTATTTAATATATTATACGATGTTTCACTAAAAGATCAGCGAATATTCATTCAATCAACTTTAAATAAAAGAATAGACAACTGGTTGTTAAAAACACAAAACACTCAATAAAACTAGCGTGAAATTTAAAAAGACTCTGATTGGTGTTTCAGTTATCGTGGCGAATTTCTGTATGTGGCAAGTTTATTTTATAAAATATCTACATATTCATAGAGATTTTTGGTTATATGCCATCATACCTATCAACACATTCACTATGCATGTTATGGAATGTACGTTTCAAATTGCTTCTAATGTTATATCGGATCATTGAAGGTCTATGAATTACATAATGTATTCTAATGCCGCAGAACTCTAAATATGCCGGGAATTTCCGATCACTGAAGCTAAATTGTTGAACCAGGTTAGTCAGAAGGGTAACTACCGGCTTGAAATCTATGTCATGGCAATAATTTCACTCGACTCCTCATTTTGGAGTGGCTAAATTATTTGCTGAAAGTTTGTTCCCAAAATCCTGAAATCACACAACAACTTACCGGATTTTACATTAGAAGTAGGTACATTTATGGAAAAATGACACTATGTTCAGTTAAAATTCTCGTATTTTGAAGCCTATAAGGTTTTTTAGAAGTTTTGTAAAATATTGTACTATTTTTTTGTCACCTAATTAGGAAAGTATTTCGAAGTATACTAAACGAGTGCAACATAATTTCTGCAATACATATTTAAGGTTTATTCCTTGTTAATTTTTCCACAAGATTTATTTGCTTGACTCAAGTAGGTATAAAATCTATATTTCATTTGGTGTTTCTGTTTCGATCTCAGTATAATTTTATTGATACTAATACAATGTGTGTCAAATTTGCTTTGACGTTCCTTTGCAAGAACTAATAGCGACTAATTATTTATAATTATTTATTATATTTAACTTATAATTATTTATTATTAATTATATTATAATTATTTGACTAACGTGCCTAAAGTTTTCTGAATGCTGACCTAAGTTTTCCTGTTTTTCAGTTCATATATGTTTTTGATTTTTTTTGTAAAATAGCTTTTCCGAATGAATAAATTTTACAGTTCTCAAGCATATGTTAATATTTATATACGTTGGCATATAAACGTTTTAAAAGCCGAAACGTACAAAATCCCTCATAATTTCATTGTCCAAATTTATTGATCAATGAGTGTAGGTACTTTGATATTATATATTATAAAGAATAATAGGAAATTTAGATTTTTTCTTCAAAAAAACTCTTCATTCATTCAGTTGATATACCTACCTGTGCAAATAGTCCACGATTCTGCTTTAGGTGTTTTAAATAATGATATATCTAGATCTAATAATTTCTTACATATAATAACTATTCGCTAGGTCATACAAAAATTGAAGTTAGTCAAAAGAACATCATAGCGAGGCTGGCTATATGAGATTGTCCGATGTGACACTGAATCAACCTTCAAGTTACGAGTATAATATTAAAGAATATTGAAATCCATGTTACATATATTGAATGTTATTGACGTTTGCTCGATGTAAATCCATTATAATTCAATACAAGATAAATTTCGAACACTTGAACTTTTGATTTAGACTTTTATTGAAAGCATAGCATGATGCGTTTCGTCGTAATAAACGACTTCTTAATGACTCGGGGTCAGTATTCTATTAGCATCTGAAGAAGTCGTTCTTAACGACGAAACGTTGTTTTTTCAATAAAAATGTAAATCAAAAGTTCAAGTGTTTGAATTTTATCTTATATTTAATCCATGTTACATTTCATGGGAATACAAGACGGATTGTTTCGATGTATAACGAACAAAAATATATATCTTCACCTATATATTGATATAGATTTTTAGTTACTTGTATAAGGAATTAGTCTCTAACATTACACGTCTCCACCTTCATCGAGAAGAAGGTAGAGATGTTGCATGGTATACTCTCATATAGTCAGCTTCCCTTTGACGTTCTTTTAATTTATTTGAAAGTTTCCAATGAATATACTATTGTTTCACTTAATGGATCAAGAGTTAACGACGAAGGTGGCATAAAATGTGGGTGGTGTGTGTAAATGAAACTCAAAATAGAATTGAATTAAGCTCTAGCATCGTCATTTTGTTTGCCAGTTTTGTCAGCTTATTTCTTTCAGAAAATGGTTTGTACGTCCATTCGTCCAACAACTCTGCCATATTCGGAACTAGAAGATTGGAAAATGCTTTCGGAATTCTTTGGCGATCACATGGATTATGAGCCACTGGATATAGCTACACTATTCGTGAGTACTTGAACACATTTTTTTTTGAAGGGAACCATTGTTAATGTTACTTAGAATTTCATTATTCTATACCTATTCTTGACATATTCTATACTATCAACTTTAATTGTGCAAATCTTTGTACAATGAGATTAATAAAATATAAAGGTAGAGACACATAAGTGCTCGCGATGTTAATTGAGAATTCTGATTCAACTCACGTCTTGTTTACAACTCTACCTATATTTAATACTAGCGAACCCGAAAGACATTAGAGTAGGATAAAGTTCTATTATTATTATTATTACAGAGTTTTTTCTTATAGACTTTTTCCGGTATACGATATAACTTGTGAAGAATTTCCGTGAAAACAATCACTCTTATTGTATGGCACTAATAAACTTATTTATTATCACCTGATTTATTATATGATCACCCCTAAAATCCTTAATTTCGTGAAAAATTGAATATTTTCATTGAAAACTCCATTAAATTATATTTTTCGTGTCTGAATATCATACTTAACGTCATAACGATTTTAATATTTTGTCGCATCTTCGATGGCATTTATTTTCTCATCAATAACAATAAATAGCACGACGTCCTAAACCTCTAAATAGACATCAACTCTCAGGAAATATCGTTTTACTCTTGCAATAATAATTAGAATATGAAGCAATGTCAATTTATACATTGTACCAATTTCTTGAAGTTATAAACTGCTGCCTAAAAACATACTTTAATATCTCAATGCTTTTCAATAGGGTGGAGTGAAAAGTTTCCTACTTGGCCAAGAGATGGCGCCACTAGTCATTCCTGAGCTTGTATGTAAAGTTTCAGCCCAATCGCTACGTTAGTTTGCGTTTGACAGCTCATTGCGCGAGATGCTTCCGATGTTTTCGTGAAAATGACAAAATTGGAGAAACGTTCTGTCATCAAAAACTTCTATTTGAATGGTTTTACACCAAAACAAGAGATGGATTTAACACTAGTAGACTCCTCTCCATCATATTCAACTATTAAGCAGTGCGTTTCTAAATTCAAAATGGGTGTGAGCACCTCTGACGAGTCTAGCTCAAGACGGCCCGGCCCGTTGAGGGCACAACTTCAGAAATGATTGAGAAAATCCATCAAATAGTAGTGGAAGATCGCAGATTGAAAGTGCATGAGATAGCTGAAACCTGTAGGATGTCAGCTGAACGTGTGCGAAATATTTTTCACATCCATTTGAGCTTCGAAAAGCTGTGTGCAAGCTCGATGCAGCGTTTGCTAACGCTAGACCAAAAACTAATTGGAGAAAACATTTCTATCGAAAATTTGGCGCTGTATGGGCGTAATCCAAACGAATTTTTGCGTCGATTCATAACTGTTGAGGAGACTCTGGTTCGCCACTACACTTCTGAGAATAAAAACAGTCACAACAGTGGGTGGGAAAGGCAGAACCAACACCAAAGAAGGCAAAAACAATTTTATCGGCAAACAAAGATATGACTACTGTTTTTTTGGGATGCTAGAAGAATTATATACATAGATTATCTTTAAAAGGGTGACACTATCACAGGTCAATACTACGCAGACTTATTGCAATGTTTGAAGGACGAGGTGCAAATTAAACGACCTTATTTGGCGAAGAAATAAATTTTGTTTCATCACGATAACGCACCATGGCATTCGTCGATTGTTGCCATGTCCAAAATCCATGAATTGAAGTTTGAATTGATGCCGCATTCTCTCTACTCTCCAGACATAGCCCCCAGTGACTATTACATGTTTCTTAACCTCAGAAAATGGATTGGCGGTAAAAGATTTGAGAGCAAGGAAGAATTTATCGAAATGTTTTGAGGAGCTGGACGAATCTACGTTTAAACTACGTTTACTGGTTTAACTAAATTAGAACACCGTTTTGAGAAATGTATCAGTGTTGATGGAGATAATGTAGATAAATAAAACAAAAAAATTTTTAAAACATCGTCTTTCTTGGTCAGGCCGGAAACTTGTCATCCCACCCTCGTATTGACATTTTTCTTACTCACAATTTTGAGATTTTCAAATATTTTCTGTTCAATTTTCAAAAATTTTCTTTTATACGAAACTTGTTCGTAAAATAACGAATCCAAAAAGAAGACGTGCAATCGTAGGGAAGTTGTTGTATACGTACACATATTTCGGCAAATCATTTTTATTTATAAAGATTACAAATATTAATATTTATCGTATAGAACAATCGATTCCTCAAATATTCACAACGTTACGAATAACTAATCGTCCAGCAACAATAAATAATAATAATATATTCAATAATCACTATTTATCAATTGTCTTGCATCTCTTAAATTATCTAATTAGCCGAGCGGCAATGAATCATATTAAAAGGCATTATTAGCCCGAGCGTTGGAGCGGCGTAATTGATAATCCGCATGAAATTTCAATTAATAATTAAATCGTTTCGAATTAAAGTGGCATTTTGCTAGCATCCGATAATTGTGAATTTTAGGGCGTTGCAGCTCGCATTCATATCGGTTGGTTACAGTTTTTGATGCGATTAAAGTGGCTATAAAAAGGTCGGACGTGATATGTTTACCGGCAGCCAACAACCTGTTGAAAACCTTTTATTTACATCGAATAAACTCCACACACACACACACACACACTCATATTACAACACAACGTAAACAGGTCTGGATTAGAGTATTTGTTGAAGTAGATCTGAAGTCGGTCTAAAATTCTTGGACAATAAGTAAGAATGGGATATTATTTTTGATGGACAAATTAGAAAAAAATAATAATAATAATAATAAATCTTTATTTTCCTACAGGTAAAACACCCAGTTACAGGAAATATTAAAAATATATATATATATATACAGTATTAACACCTAATCTCTTCTCTATATATATTATATATAAAAATGAATTGCTGTTCGTGAGTCTCGCTAAAACTCGAGAATGGCTGGACCCATTTGGCTAATTTTGGTCTTGAATTAATTGTGAAAGTTCAGAGGAGGTTTAAAAGGTGAATAAATATGAGCATGCTTGGAATTCATTAAAAACAACACTTTTGTTTTTCCTTCGATGTGTCCCCCGTCGTTCAGAAATCAAATTGATAGAATAATTTCAAATGGATCTATAATATAAAAATGAATTGCTGTTCGTAAGTTTCGCTAAAACTCGAGAGCGGCTGGACCGATTTCGCTAATTTTGATCTTGAATTATTTGTTGAAGTCCAGAGAAGATTTAGAAGGTGAATAAATATGAAAATGCTCGGAATTAAATATGTGTCCCCCGTCGTTCAGAAATCAAATTGAAAGAATAGTTTGAAATGAATAACCAATTATAATTTTTATATCTTTCTTACTACATATTTATTCTTAGGGGGTAAAAAAATGAACTAAATTTTAGCTAACTACAGTTATTAACTATCTATCAGATTATTTTTATGTAGATTGATAAATCCTAAGGTTTGTCACAAATTGAATTTCCTTCTGTCGTGCTTCCTTCTATCTTAGTGAGTGGCGATTACCGCTACGTGCGCGAGATCTTTCTTTACTTCGGTGATCCTTTGTGATAGTAGCATTTCAAGTTATGTGCTCTTTTTTTGTTGACCTTTTGTGATAGTGACAATTTACCTCTAAGTGCGCGAGAACTTTTCTCACTTTGATTAATTACAATTTACGATGCCGAGGAGAAGACGACCTGACTTAGGTCGTGACAGTCAATCAAATGTGCGAAGAGCTACCTAACGATATAATATATTATATAATAAAATAATGGATTAAAGCATTTGGATTGAGTTTCACTGAGTGAAACTTAACAACTCTACTTATGAGTATGTTCCGGGCGGTTATCCCATTATTAAGAGTAATAACTTAATTTCTGAATCAATTTTGAAATTGACGGAATATGAAAATGCATCATTTCTATTTGGAAATTTCTGATTTCAAGTAGAAATTATGCTGCCTGAAATTTCAAAATTATTTCAGAAATTGAGGAAGTTCTGATTTAATTTTGAAATAAATTGAAATCAGGAATTTACAATTACAAATAATGCATATTGATTTTACGTGAATTCAAAAATTAAATCAGAAATTTAGGTATTATTCATCATAAGGGACTAACCACCCGAAACATATGTAGAGTTGATAGTGGTTCAATTTCAATTTATTATTAATATACTGCAACTCAACGGCTGGATCGACTTGAGTGAATTTTTGTATATGCATTCATTCGTTTATCCTAATAGCTTGGAATGTCATGGCAGTACAACGTCTGTCGTGTCCGCTAGTGCTGTGATAAAAACGTTTAAAAAATTATTATCAATGAAAAAAAGTAATTATAATAAATAATAGACAATGATATTATGGCTTACTTCAGAATTCACTATACATGAAAAGAGTCCAAGTAAACCCGACAAATGAAAGCAAATGAGTCACTGGTAATATCGCATTTGTCAGACACATCCTCGAATATCGTACACATATATCTAATGGGCGATTGTACGAGGGAATTAGTTTTCAGAGTACCCAATGAAAAAAATTGCTTTAAACGTGAATATTGTCCAGGAACATGAAAATTAATAGAGCCAATAAGGGTAGGAGAGTCTATATAACCATGTAAGAGGTTATACAGAAACTTCAGAGACAGCAAGTCCCTGCCAACTTCGAGTGATTTAGCTCCAAACCTGTTTAACAGATCAGTTTGGCTATATCCTCTGGTCGGATAAACAAATATTCAACAATATTTGGAAAAAAAGAAAAATTTATCTTGTTTGAAATTTTTCAAACAGAATGAAATTGAAATCGTCAGTTTTCGAAACCTTTTGAAAAATATTTTGTATGTATAGAAATTTGATATAATTAGTGGTATTATGTCGTTCGACGATAAATTCAATTATCTATACTTGAAAATGAATGGAGATTTGATTTTTATATTACATTTATAAAAAATGTAATATAAAAATGTGTAATGTGGTAGAAAACATGAATAAAAGTCAAAGTTATTGGCATAACCCGCAATTCGAAGCAGCCGTTTACACGTGATTTGAGCTTATTGGCTTTCTTCAGAACGGCGCAGCCATGGACAAGAAGAAACATTTCTACAAAGGAAGTCGCCACTTTTAGGGTTCCACATGAACTCTCCATGTTGGGAGATTCATTTATGAGAGAACTTGCCGAGAGTGTGAACAACTTTCGGTTAGAAATTGAGTAAAGGATAAATGGTCTTCGAAGTAGTGACCAAATATCCTAACCCGAAGACTTCACTTGGAAACCTAAAAAAAGTTGCGTCTTCCTTTGCAGGAATGTTCTTTTGTTGTGGTTCTTCCCACCACCAGGTTCGTACACCTTGAACTTAAAAGGGAAAAGTTGTTTCAGTTTTAAAATATTCATCGGGGGTCATTGACTATATAAATATATATATATATATATATATATATATATATATATATATATATATATATATATATATATATATATATATATATATATATATATATATATATATATATATAAACTCGTCAACAAATGAGAGAATGTAAAAAATGAACACAATTGACAAATATTCCTATTTTTATCGTTTGTTGTTTCTGAAACCATCTTCTGTCAAAATGCAAAAACTACAACAAAATAAGAAAAATGTTTATTTTTTGTTTTATGTAAATTTGTTATATTATATATATATATATATATATAGGTGTTATATATATATATATATATATATATATATATATATATATATATATATATATATATATATATATAGGTATATATATATATATATACATATATGTTATATGATATATATATATATATATATATATATATATATATATATATATATATATGCCTTCATTAATGCTTCATTTAAATCCTTCTTCTCTTCATGGATTATATTTATTTCATCAATCAATGCGAACCATATTATACAAAAGAATTCTTCAATTATTGTAAAACAAAATTCCAATGAGGCTTTACAGTCACAAATTAGAGAAAATTATAGAGCTCTTTATTTTTTCTGTTTACGGTGTTTGTTATTTTTTACTAGTTTTAATACATTTCTTCTGAATGAATAATACTATTACTGAATGAAAGGACATGTATTAAATTAAATTAAACTCTTGGCTTAATGTTTCACGATTATATTTAACAACATGAATTTGTCAACATGTTTCGAGCGTGAGAAAAACATTTTCAAGACTAAAAAAAAATGATGAAATAAAACATTAAGCCAAGAGTTTAATGTAATTTAATATTCAATTAGGTTTCATCAAGAGTTAAACGAGAATTCAATCTCAGTCAGAAAGAACATGTAATATTTTTTAATGCTCATCATCAATTTCATATAAGGTACCGTTTATACGATTTTACATTTCCAAGGTGTTTAAGAATTTTACGGAATAAAATCGTGTTTTAAATTAATACTTTTCCTGTGATATGATATGACTTTCAATTACCTATATGATAATATTTTTGGGAATTTTCTTGTCTTTCAATATTTTATCTAAAAATTGGCATTATTCGCTGTATTATATCTCCTTTTAGTTTCACTACAAACTGTTGCTTTGTCAAAACTTTAAAATAAATACTAACTGATCTTTTTACTTACGTACTTAATAGTAATAAGAATTTCTATCTTTCACGGTCAATGAGAGAAAATAATTTTTTTCGAAGTTTTTAGTGTCGAAAAAACTACAATGTTTAGCGAAACATCATCAGAAAATTTTTCCACTGTTATTGATAAGAATATCGATTTTCTTATTAATTTAATTTTCAGATGATTTTCAAGGCAACACTTAATTACTATCTATCAATTTCATTAAAATTAATTCTGAATCATAAAAAATTCAGAATTTCAAGGTACGTTAATGGTTTTGTTGTTTTTGATGATAAGATTTTCTTTGTGAAAAAAACAGCGAATAATAAATGAAATATGTTCACGTTCGAATTTTCTGTATTCGATTTCGAAGATGTTCTTTTAATTATCTTTTAATCCTTTGAATCAATCGAAAAATATCAAGTATATTCAGCGAGTGTAATTTGGCGGATGCGGTAGTTTCTATTTTTATGAAAAATATGTGAAAGGAATAGTATATTTTAGGGACCAAACTGGATAAATTTAACTGTTCTGTTTCTGTTGTTGAGACCTATCTTTTAACACCGAAGTCTGTATGATTGTTGACCCACCAATTATATTTCGCTATGAAGTTTTCCATGTAAGGTATTATGTGTATTTTAATTTCATAAACTCCATTTTATCACTTATCTTTTGTACCTACTTGCTATCTTGTTTTTATTAGCTAGTTATCTGTTCTCTGTTGTTATTAGGTTTGTCGGTCTCAGTAGCTTAGTTGGCAGAACACTCGACTATGGTGTGGTAGAACTCGGGTTCGAGCCCTGCTGAAGGCATGGGTGTTGGTGTTTGTCTATGATTTAAGTAGTTAGAATTATGATATATGCTGGGTAATATACATTGATTACAAGTTCAATGGCCGTTTGGAACCAGCGTTAAACTGTAGGGCCACTGAAGAAAAAAAAGTTTGTCCAATAATTCACTGCATGTTAAATAACTGAATTGATTGATTGAATATCAAATCATTAGGCAAATATTGAATTGGGATAGCCGTCTAGGATGAAATGAGTGTATCATTTTCTTATTTTCTTTTTATTAAGCATACCGTTTGAGGGAAATAATTCGACGTACAAACTATGTCAACCTAAAATTGATATCACGTATATTCAATTTGAATCTGAACTATTTTAGGTGAATGCTTTCTAAAACATATGTTAGAATAGTGTTATACTTAGGAAAATAGTGTTTTTATTTCACCCTATATATTGAGTTGATTCATCGTCCATTGAATTCATTAATAAATTTATTTCCAATACATAACAGTAATACTGCAAATCATTTTAACAAAATTCTAATGCTCTATGACAACAAAACTGTAAGATGCACTTAATAACTGAAAAAAAGCGAACTTCCATTTTAAGATTTATTTAATATTTTTTAATTATTTATTCAATATATTTGACAATTACAAAATTAACGGTACCTCAATATGAAAGCATTTAAACTAAACCACAAAGTCGCTACTCTCTGTAGCCAACTCATCAGAAAACTAAACAAATATACAGGTTGTACGAACACTATAAAATCAGCAATTCAAGTTAGTTTTATAGAAAAAACAAAACTTCCCTGCGCTGCTACTTCCCACTATTAAATTTCATCAGAAAATTTCTGGCAGCTATAGCGAAAATTTATTCGTTGATCTTGTTCTATGTTTCATAAAAATACTCATTAAGTGTATTAATTTCAACTCATAAAATGAAACACAGTATTTTATAAAAATCGTGGCACCTAATACGGTCCTGCTTCGAATAGCACAAATACACACATTCGTTCTTCCGTTTCACTTCTACTTTTCATTCATAACTCACTACCTCATGAATTTTTATGAAATATCCCATTTCTCTGTCTCCCAGTATTTCTCTTCACAACAAATGTTTCGAGTGCGGTCTCATTCTACAGGCTGCGCTTACAAATACGAATTTTCCACATTTTTCGGACTGTGCACAGCTAAATTGTTTATTGTTTTGGTGATAATAAATGTTTATAAATCAAGATATCATTATAACATTTTAGTGAAATTGAATTTCAACCGTCCTGATATTATTAGCAATATCTTTACATATAATGAAAATATTTCAGGCAAAGCTCAAATTGTGAAATAATTTTTTTAATGAGATAAGAAGAATCAATTAAAACAACTTGCAGTTTATAAATAATAAGGATATATATATATATATATATATATATATATATATATATATATATATATATATATATATATATATATATATATATATATAGGATTTATTTCGCCAGAATACAAGTCCAAAACTTCATTATCCATTTCCAAGGATCCACTCGTAACAACAACAATTTACACTAAACACAACAGAAAAACAAATCACACTTGCTGGTGTGTTCTTTTATTGTTGATTCCATCTCCAGGTTCGTACACCTTGAACTTGGCTACACCGTTTTGAGGAGAGCCAATAAGCTCGAAACACGAGTTAAAATCTCAGCGGCTGCTTCCAATTGAGTTGCGGGCTATACCAAGAATTATATTTTTGTCGTTTATATATATATATATATATATATATATATATATATATATATATATATATATATATATATATATATATATATATATATATAATTTATATGGCAAAACAGCGTTGGCCGGGTCAACTAGTTAAGTATATAAGATTATTTTATAAGTTAAATAACTTTGCAAGTAAGTAAGTAGGGTAAGTTGTGAATGGAAGTTAGTAACATATGCATGCACGTAGATTTTTAGTCCATTTTACATGCAATGGGACGGCTGATTGTTTATCTGTAAAATGACCCATTTGTAAATGAATAAAAAAATAAATAGAATAAAAATAAATTATAATATAAGGTCAAAGAGAGTTAAAGCATATACATAAAAATTTATGTACACTTTGACGATAGAGTAATTATGGTAGTTATGTGTCTTTTATGTCGTGCATTTAATGGTGTTGGCGTCTACTTGATGTAAATCCATTATAATTGAATATAAACTTAAATTCAAACACCTGAACTTATGATTTACACTTTATTGACTACATAGCATGACGCGTTTCGTCGTTACAAACGAAATTATTCTGTAAGCATCTGAAGAAGTCGTTTGTAACGACGAAACGCGTCATGCTATGTAGTCAATAAAGTGTAAATCATAAGTTCAAGTGTTTGAATTTAAGTTTATATTCTATTATGTTGTGTTTCATTCAAGAAGTTAGTTGTGTATGTAATATTTATTTCTGATGAAATTTGAAAAACATCTTTAGGTGCCTACTTCTTCTACATATAATTTGAACTGTGTCAAATTTCACGTTATATTATCAGTTCGCACAACTTTAAATTTTCGCTTTACGGATTAATACATAAATTCATAGGAATATTAAAGTGAGTCATTTCGATAGTTTCCGGTGACCGTGGAATGAAAAATTCCCTATTCACCGTTTAAGTTCAACGATAATGCTCCTCTTATCCGCTAAATATACAGAAAAATATAATTAACAATGCAACTCTTATATTTTCGTAGAACATTTCTATTTACAGCGTAATTTCATTTACATCAAGATAATTGTTATCGACGGTCAACACATCAAACATCGCATCACAAACCTATTAAATGTTTATTTAAGAAAGTTTAACACCGCCGTTGAAAACGTTTGTCCCGTTTGTCTATGATAATTTAATGGACGTTAGTAGCGATATTTATTTATCATCTTAACGATAAGGTCGGCGTGTCTACCGCGATTATTGCTTTTACAAAATTTCACTATTTCAATGGATGTTTAAAATCGTTTAAATCAGGGAGATGCAGATATGCCCACGTAAACTAAAGCTGTAAGCTGACGAATATATTATTTGACTCTATGTGCTCAGTTTTTACTGTATTTTTATTTTTGCTTAACACACTTTGAGATTAAGATTTTGAAATGACGATTTTGGAGAGATTATTGACATGTCAATATCGATAAGAACCTTAATTTATATCTACCACCAAAACACACATATTGTAATAATAATTACAAGAATATAATGAAACAATATCTAAAATTTTGTGATATATTGGGAAAAATACGCATAGCGCTTTTCGAAGTACTACTTCTTTATCAATTGATGCAAACTGTTGTTGTTTGTTGCTAATTCAGCATTACTTCAGTAGTACTTCGAAAAGCGTCATGCGTATTTTTATTAATATCTGAGTAAATTCTAAATATTGTTTCATTATGGATTTTAATTTTCTCCAAGTGTCGGCCTTATCAATCATTATTTACAATAATTAAGGAATTTATTTTGTGAATTTGAAAACAAAGGAAAAAGGTTTGGCAAGGCGTTCTTTCACCCTTTCATGATTTAGAATACATGATATAAAATCAAAACTAATAGAAACATATATACAAGAGAAGAAAGACAGGAAAAATTTAGGGAAAATTCTCAGTAGTTCCTCCTAACATTCTTTTTGAAAAGGCTTTCACCCAATCGGAAATGGGGCAACATCTGGCTCACCAGATATAGCGCAAGGTAATAAAACTACATACTCTTATATTTATACATACGATCGATGCGAAGATACTACTACAGTTTTCAGATATTCATCTTAACCTATCCTGAAAAGTTTCAGATTATATTTTCGAAACTTAATTTTTGAAGAGACTAATTAATTATTGAAATATAGGTACATCAATTTGTATATTTACTACCGAATTTGGAGAGCTTAAATGAGTAACAAAACCATTCTTTTAATGCTGCTAGCGCTTCTATATAGAATTCTAATCATAAAATACTCAGCAAAATATGCTGACTGTTATGCACAGTGCCTAGTTACCATAATCCTCCGAAACGGCTTAACCAATTTTGAACAAATTTTATATGTATAGTCGCTAGATCTGAGAATCGGTTGTAATCTATCCAAACCTTTTTTCCACATCCCTATTTCGTGATTTCGATATTAGTAATTTAATTTTCAACCTCGTTCGATAATCATATTAGCAACAGTTAAGAATCTCTGATACAGAGTGGTGAAGTAGCAGAAATTATGTGTTTACTAAAGAAACCAACTACATTGTAGATGAAAGTGGAGTGATGACTCATCACTGACACTCGTGAAGGGTGTCGACCGGTAACCCTTTCTCCTTCGAATTATATTCCATTATATAATGCGAAAGCGTGTTATTTACAACAATTTTATACCTAATTATAATACTGTATTCATTTAATTACTTTTCGACTGTTGAGTGTTGGGCGTTAAGAATCCTTGGGGTCAGATAATATATATATATATATATATATATATATATATATATATATATATATATATATATATATATATATATATATATATATATATATATATGTATATATAAATATATATATATATATATATATATATATATATATATATCAAAAAAAATAGAATATATAATATGCATAGATTTTTGACAATGACATTTTTGACGTATAAATAAGACAGGTTTTTCGAGTTTATTGTCAATCTTTAGGACGGCGTAGCCACGTGTTAATTGTACATACTTTTATATGAAACAAATAGAGGAATCACCAGCACAGTATAGAACCAAAAATAAATAACAAGAGGTTTCATATTCCAAAATAAATTACAAAATTAAATGGAATTTAGGCTATTTACCGCTTAAAATAGCGGTCCTTGTCCAAGGTACGATCCAGCTGTTGGATCAGAGGGGGGTTACGTATTCATCGAGTATCCATCAGCACTGATAGTCACCAATAAAAAAAGATATATTATCTATGGTATAGACTTAGTTCGAGGGGAGGCATTATTTTCATTACTGCCCCCGAACCTGTCGTTGGAAGTGACATGTGCTTTATGTCTGTTTGATAATGAAAAACAATATTTTCACATAATCTTTTTTATTTGTTAGGCAAATGTACTTCTAGTAAATCTATTCAAATAAATAAAATTTAATTGCCTGTTTGTGATTTAATAAAAAAATTGAACAAAAATATAATTTTAAAAATTTTACTCTGTCTGTTCCGGATAATATTCGAAATGGCTGAACCGATTTTGCCGAAATTTTCATTGCAAAATGGCTAATTGTCATAAGGCGTAATATAGTCTATACTTTTCCATAGAAAATCAATCTTTAATTCTTTAAAGAGGTAGAAGGTAGGATATTGCATCGGTATGTATAACTGCACCTATCTACATGAAATTTCCTTTGGATATGTAATTAAAAACTGGGAACAACAAAGAATAGTTTTTCTTTAAAAAATTAATGATTTGGGGAGGTGTGAGGGGGCTATTGCGCAAGGGTGGGCGCATATGAAGAAAATTCGGTATGGTCCGTATTTTTCGCTGTGAAAATAAACAAAGAGGCTTAACTAAACTTTGTAGTCTACGCAAAAATAAAACATAATTATCCATCTACCCCGTAGATCTACTCAATCCATTTACTTAATTCATGAATGTGTTAGAATGACCAAGAAGAAATTTCATTATCGAAATTAGAATGCGGCATCGGCTTGTAGGACCGTGTGTTTATACCTACGTAATGTTCTGGGGGGATCTTGGAAACGTTGGCGTTTCGAGTAGGCCATGCCGATAGTTAGTGCCGGTAATTTCACACGATGCGGGGTCAGGAGGAGAGAGCCGCTGGCTACCGGATGAGCACGGACATGGCGGTTTTGGGTCGCCAGGGGCGGTTGAGAGTCCCTGGGGGTAGAAGTACAGGGTAGTGTCCGCTATTAACTACTTATTTGAATTTCTTAACTCTGAATAAGCAATTTTGATTAAATGGTAGTTTCTGAAATATATAAAATTATCACGAAATATAATAATAATAATACCGATAATAGTAAAGTACGAATAAAGGACACAACTTTAACTACTGTGGCAAGACCGTTTAATTGTGACATCTTAAAATCAAAAATATTCCTAATTTTAGTGATTTTCATAATTTTTTATTTAATATTACCACCTTTAAATAAAACAGTTTATTTTTCTATTTTTTAAATATTTATAGTCTGTATTCATATTTTTTCAAATTTCGCATAATTTAAATTGTCCAGCTGTATTTTACTTCAAATTTGTATCAAAATCAAATTTCAATCTTTTACCTTAATCAATTTTTTCAAGAAAATTGAGAATTTACTAGTTAAGAGTTGTTCTCATTCAAATGAATATTCATTGAATAAATCTATATATAATATGAATGTATCTCATCGCCCTCTCTATATATAGAAGATATATGAGAGAATTGTTATTGGACAACGTTATTAACGTAAATTTGAGCGAAAAAAATTATTGTTAGAAGTTTTGTCTGATATTTTTTATTTGAGTAAATAAATTTTTCTTACAAATATTTTTCGTATTTTTTCTCAATATGCTCACGTCCCCCCTTCATATTCACTATGCTTCCCTAAGGAGCAAATACAATTGACAACTAACTGACAATTGGCTCAAAATTTGCTACCTCATGCATATGAATGAAATATATAGAAACATTAGCAAACTAGGTTTTGTAACTTGTACCCGCTATTATTTGACTTCTTGGCGACGTATCGAGATGATTCATGTTTTAGACTCATAGTTAGGCCAAAAGTTCTCAACCTGTGGGCTGCTCCTCCCTAGGAAGGCCTAGTGAAAATGAAGGGTGGTCGCGAGCATATCGAGAAAAAATACGAAAAAAAATTTGTAAGAAAAAATTTACTCAAATAAAAAATATCAGACAAAACTTCAAACAATAATTGTTTTCGCTCAAATTTACGTCAATAACTTTACTCAATAAAAATTCTTCTCATATATTTTCTATATATAGAGAGGGCGATCAGATACATTCATAGTATATAGAGATTTATGTATCTGATCGTCACCATTAATCGTTCTTGCTACAATAGTTAAAGCTGTGTTCTTCAATCATAAAAAGAACTGAAACGTCATCTAATTAATGACTGCATTAGCAGGCATAAAAATCAATCTATTGATCGACTGCACCTAAGATTATATATAGGCTTACTATAACAACAATAATAAATGAAAAAATTCATCAAATCGACCGATTGTTAGATAATGATACAATCAATTATTATTGACAAAAGTCAAACTCTTCTTGGCACACTGCTATTAATAAGCGGTGAAGAAACCACTAGTTAATTTGTCACTGTGAAGTGTCAGGTAACTTTAGGGGCTGTCAATTAACAATTCAAATGTCTCATAAGCGATTTTTATACAAAAATCAAATCGGCTATGACAAAAAAAAATTTCGATTTGAATTAGACATAATCGAATTAGTTAATACTATCATTTATATCTTCTAGCAACATTTTCAATGATATTTTAAATTCGACTACGAGAATTTCGAAAACTTTACGTTATTTATTAAATGTTACCAAACAGCTGAAACTAAAGATGACATAATTTAAAAGGGTCAACGTCATCTACGAAGTCAACTGTAAAACAGAAAAGTGACCTAGGAAGGCCGAACAAGCAAAAGCTGCATGAATAATGCATATCTTCAAATCACGTATTCCAAACGTAGCGCAAAATGAATGTTGAAACAGCTCAACTGCTGAGAAGAGCAAAGCAGAAATATCGAGCAAACAGATTTACGAAAGACTGCCGTAGCACCTCATTTATGTATGTATATATATATATATATATATATATATATATATATATATATATATATATATATATATATATATATATATATATATATATATATATATATATATATATATATATATATATATATATATATATATATATATATATATATATATATATATATATATATATATATATATATATATATATATATATATATATATATATATATATATATATATATATATATATATGTATATACAATTGTTGTGGGTTATATGCAAAATAAGAGGCCGCTATGAATAGGTTTTATCCAATTTGTCTGCCTGATCTATATTTCGACTGTGTTTACAGTCTTCATCAGGACTCTGAAAAAGATGTTTATACAATTGTACTGATAAAAATTATGATTGACAACTTACGGCTAACTAGGTATAAAAGGTATGGCCAAAAATCATCAAACAGAATGATGTGTTTTTTAAAAATAAGTTGAATTAAATTATAGATATAAAAATATTCTTATGTACTAACTGAAAACAATGATAGGTAACACATAAGGTAATAGGTAACACATAGGTAACACACGTAACACATAAAAGTCTATTAAAGTTGTGAGATGTCTGCGAAGTTGCGAAGGTTACTTAAAATGATAAGTTGCGAAGTAACCTTCGACTAAGACTTTTATGTGTTACGTGCGTAGTATGACATTTGTTACTACGGTGATTTTACTCTCTCACCTCTGTGTCGTTTTTCAGTGTCAATGTTTCTCTGTGCTCCTGTCATTTCTATTCTATTATTTAGCTATCATTGTTTTTAGTTAGTACATAAGAATATTTTTACATCTATAATTTAATTCAACTGATTTTTAAGAAACACATTCCTGTTTGATGGTTTTTGGCCATAATTTTTATACCTAGTTAGCCGTAAGTTGTCAATCATAATTTTTATCAGTCCTGATGAAGACTGTAAACACAGTCGAAATATAGACCAGGCAGACAAATTGGATAAAATCTATTCATAGTGGCCTCTTATTTTGCCTATAACCCACAACAATTGTATTTAAATTACCAGGTAATACTCCGTTTCCGTTTATATAATATATATATATATATATATATATATATATATATATATATATATATATATATATATATATATATATATATATAAAGGTAATTTCTCGACCGTGCGATACTTAGTAGAATTTAGGTATCGGGAATAATCGGTCTTATGAAGTGTTTGAAAACTCATTTATTCATTAAAATTCTCTATATTTCAACACTTATTTATGTCTTCATCAGGAGAAAAAACAAGAATTAGAGTTTATGCAGTGAAGATAACCTAACTAACATTTTTTTATAATAAATGTCCCTTATTCTGTTGCCACTTATTCACTACATATTGCTAAACTGGATGACTCAGTTGCTAAATGTTGCTAAACTGAAATCATTCAGTTTAGCAACATGTAGTGAATAAGTGGCAACAAAATAAGAGGCGTTTATTATAAAAAAAAATGTTAGTTAGGTTATCTTCACATCAAAAACTCTAATTCTTGTTTTTCTCTTGAAGAAGACACAAATAAATGCCGGAATAAAGAGAATTTTAATGAATAAATGAGTTGATAATTGATAAGGCCGATACTTGCAGAAAATTATATCCATAATACAACAATATTTAAAATTTTCCTCATAATTTAATATAAAATACGCATGACGACGTTTCGAAGTACTACTTCTTTATCAAATCAGTATTCAGTAATCAGTATTAATCCAGCATTTGATGAAGAAGTAGTACTTCGAAACGTCGTCATGCGAATTTTATATTAAATTATAAGAAAATTCTAAATATTGTTGTATTATAATAAATGAGTTCTCAAACACTTCACAAGACTGATTATTCCCGTTACCTAAATTCTACTAATTAATAATTAGTATATGTATATGGACATAATTATTAATAATAATAATAAATAATAAGTAATTATGTATATGGACATAAGGTTTTTATTCCTCAATTTTGTAGAAAATATCGTTCCTTCGAAACGAAAGACATCACGTCGCAAGCGAGTAGTTCCTTCGATATTGTTAAAATATATCTTATGTGTATGGACATAAGGTTTTTATTCCCTAATTTTGTAGAAAATAACGTTCCTTCTAAACGAAAGAAATAACGTCGCAAGGGACTAGTTCCTTCGATATTGCTAAAATGTATCTTATGTATTCGAACATAAAGTTTATATTCCCAAATTTTGTAGAAAATAACGTTCCTTCGAAACGAAAGACAAAACGTTTCAAGGAGTAAGTTCTTTCGATGATAGTAAAATATATTATATGTATATGGACATATGGCTCATCTTCGATACTTTCTGAAATTGAGCTCTTTTATGCTCATAAATATTTTCTAAAAATACACATATTTTTTTATCATTTCACTTCTAATATGAACATTCATTTCGAATCGCATTAGACATTCATTTGATTCGTGTTTCCATTAAATTCGTCTGTGAATATCATCTCATTCAATAACATCGCAAAGTCTTAAATTTTTTTAGTTTCTACTTTCATTTCATTAATTAATTTCTACATTAAATTTGCCTGTTACTATATTGTCATTCAATAACATCGACGTCGTTAATATCATTTATTTATATAATTTTAATCTATAAACAGCGAGTAACACTATTACAGCGTTATCACAATATAGCACAGTGCAATGACAAATTAATTTTTCGAATAATTCATGGTGTATAAAATTCCAAAAAGGAACCGTTCCAAAAGGAACCATTTTTCGGAACAGTTATTTTCAGTCAAGGAACCGTTCCTGTGTTACAGCCCATCTCTACTATATATTTATATATATATATATTACAGCCCATCTCTACTATATATTTATATATATATATATATATATATATATATATATATATATATATATATATATATATATATATATATATATATATATATATATATATATATATATATATATATATATATATATATATATATATATATATATATATATATATATATACCAATACCAATGGCGTGCATGCAAACAATCGAGATTCGATGTTTTTTTCAAACGCACAACCTCATATCTCTTCAAAAGGCAGAAAAAAGCCAGTGACATACTAACGTGATCTCCGCCTATCGAAGAAACAAGATAAACACTCTCAAGTATGGTAGAGTGATGACTTTGTGGCATTTCATCCAAACACCCCAGAAAATGTGAAGCTCAAATTTTAGAGTAAACTTTCGAATTTTCAACTTCATATTTAAAATAATTGTAATGTTACGTTTTTAAACCAATTGTATTAAATTTTTTATGAAAAGTAAATTTTTAAAATATATGATCAAATCTTTTGAATTTAGAACTCAATCTCAACATAACTTTCGATCCAATAGATCAGCGGTTCCCAACCTGTTGGCCGCGGGCAGTGTGGTTCTGGTCAAAACAATAGTAAAAAATGAAAACAAAATAAAAAAAACTATCATGAGTTTCAACAGTTAATATCAGAATCGAAATGTTAGCAATTATTGTTTGTTTAATCCTTGTATACATATTTAACTAAGAGTTACAGGTCATAGGCCATAGATAGGGTATATCGGTTATATATATATTCTCCTTATCCGTTACAGTTTTTATTTATTTTTCTTGTGTATTTAGTAAGTGCGCCTCAAAGTTGAATTTTTAAAATAGGTGATCCAACCAATTAAAAAGGTTGGGAACCGCTGTAATAGATGAAATAATAAATGATTTTAGTACAACTAATATATCTGCACTTGCCGAATTTGCCATCGTACAATTTATTAAAATAAATTAAACTCTTGGCTTAATGTTTCACGATTTATTCAACAATATGTATAGTCAACATGTTTCGAGCGTTAGCTCATTTTCAAGACTCATTTCAGTCTTGAAAATGAGCTAACGCTTGAAACATGTATACATATTGTTAAATAAATCGTGAAACATTAAGCCAAGAGTTCAATTTATTTTAATATTCAATTATGTTTCACCAAGAGTTAAGCGAGAATTCAATCTCATTCATCGTACAATTTATTTGTGAAGAGCGGGAATATACGCAACAGGTAGATGCAACTCTTATAACTTTTCATTATTGAAATCTTTTCATCTTTGAAATCATTAACATCTTTGTCTATACACGATTAATGAATATATTTAATATATTATTATACTGACGTTATAAAATTACTATAGTTTTTACATACGAAATTGATTTCAACTGAAATTAAATCAAATATTCATTTCTTAAAACCTGTTGATGGCTGATGACTTATTGTTAAGGCCAAAAGATCCATTAGGGTCAAATTGAATTATAAAATGCCACGCAACTCCTACAAAATTTTGTCAAGCCAAATAATATCGTAGCCAAAAATACTTCTAATAGACGGTGGTAGTTTTCTTGTACATTAATAGATGGCGTTAGTAGTCTAATTAGGTTTTATGTATTTAAAAATTTTTGTTTATAAATACATATAACAATTAATAATAACACATCTAGAAATTAATTTAAACACTAAGTCAAATGCCAAAACTGCAATATTTATAATGTTGCTTAAAGTGTACCTGAAAAATGTATCTGTAAATATTTCCAGAATTCGAAATATCAATAATTATCGGCATTTCATTGGGTCCTGAAAAAATATAGACGTATTATCAACAATTATTCATAATGATACTTCCTAATTATGCATTAATAAATTTGCATATGAATATAATTATTTTTTCTTTCGATTTATACTATAAATTGACATTGTAATCTCTCCATCTGTATCTCTGTAATCCATGTCTCCTATAAAAAAAAAACTTGGAAAAACATTGTTAAATGTATCGTACAAATACATACATTTGGCAAAAATTAAATGAATTTTAGGTACAAATTTCAGGTTTATGAAAATAGGTACATTCGTCATATCTTCCGAACTACAAAACCGTCTTAGTTCCATACATCAGAACTCTTGAGAATGGGTTAATAGCTCTAAACATTATACGAGTCTACTAAATAAATTTCATAGAATTTAGTCAAGTGTTTTTAAACATATTTGAATATTAACTATTATTGTTTCAGAATTACGCAATGTAACTGGTATGATGCTGATCAGTTGAAAATAGATTATTATTAATATGTTATATTCATTTAATTAATATTCTTAACGTTTCTATATCCCATTTCCCTTGTGGGGGAATGTCCGTTTTCCACAATTTCCATTCTTTTTTTCATTTATATATCGCTTTTCAGTTGCCTCAAAGCTGACGAAATTTCTTTCATTATACATAGTAGTACTTAAAATATAAATAGGTATTTTAAATTTTTTGCAAACAAGAAGCTCGGTTCATTTCGAAAAGGTCACCTATTACAATCAACATGATAACAGGATAACGAAAATTTAGTCTCTTAAAATATATCTGGATACTAGATAGGATTGGGGCTAAAGGCCCCAATTCTGGCTATTTTACGAATCGTGTAGAAATTTCTTGGATTCTCCTGAGTCTTAGAAATGAAGAGTGTAGGGTAAACCGTCCCAACAAAATAGATTTAGGTAATTTAGAAAAATACTGATGGCCATAAATCATAATATGCTCTAAAACCTCAAACTTTTCGTTAAATTATGCCTCATAGATTCAGTTTATATAAACATCAAAGTAAAAGTAAAAATTACCCCTTGTAAAAATAATCGCAGATAACGTCAACTATTAAAACAGGTAGCGATAATACTGTTAACAATAGAGTCGAAGAGAAATACGAAAGCTACTGCCAGGCACCTACATTGTAAATTCTCTACTCTGCAACGGGTTCTTGGAAAAAAGTTATTGGAAAAATAAATCCTTCTACGTCTAACTTGAATATCTCACGTAGAAAATTTACATTTCAAAGTGAATTTTTGGATTTAGTCGAAGTGGATTGAGAAAATACGAATCAGTACTTCAAAAAACGAAACGAAGCTTGAAAATATTTCATATTATGTCGATAAAAAAACATTTCACTGTAAAATTATTCCGTCATTATTATTATTTTTCGAGTAAAAAGTTAATAACTACAAATAGATAATTAAAAATAATTCTTTTTCAATATTTAAACGCCTTATTGATTTCATTTATTAACTTTTTCTAAGACATTTATAATTATAATGCTGGATTAGTGGGTTATTTCGCATTGCCTCAAATTATTAATTGGTTATTAATACTTACTTTTAGTACAGACTACTTACTTAGTGTATTTTATTTTAATTACCAAATTATTTTGTTAATACAAAAATAATTTGGTAATTATTTTAACTTATTTATTAAGTTATTTTTACATTTTTAAGTCACCACGCTCAGGAAATTGTTTTTGTGAAATTTTTGGTCAGTGGTTTATCGAGTTTTTCGATATAATTCGAAATAAAATACTTTTAATAAAGCATCGTCAGATACTACCTCATTGATTCTGAAATATATAATACTTGCTTTTATCCCCCGTTTGAACTATTTAACACTAAAAAAAGATCTATTTTTTTCAAAAATCTCATGCAAAAAATTTAGGTGTTCATCTCGGAAATTCCCTCTTTTTTGATTTCATCATTTATATCAAATATTTCTGAATTTAAAATAATATTTTTTCGATTAAAATACGTAATAATGTTGGATATATTCTTCTGGTACTTTGTGATAATTCAACCTAAGTATTATAGAGAAAAATACACTTAGTTTTTAATCACTATATTTATTATTTGGTCACTTGTAATAATACGAAACTGCAGCCACAAAATAATAATTATAGTGATATAAAACAAAGGATATTTTGCTCTATATTCCGTAATGATTTCTTGAAAAAATTTTCGATCAAACATACACTTTGTTTAATAATTCAATAAAATGCATGAAAAATAATGCTCAAATACAGTAAAAAACATTTTAGAAATCTTTCTATTACTATTATAATAATTATATTATATATTGGTATAGGTAATCTATATAGGTACCTAATATCTTCCGCTAGTATTTTAAGATCCTATGCGAGTCTAATAAAACCTTTCTAAGAAATGCAATTAGTTAGGATAACTATCAGACAAGCTCCACCACTGCGTTTATTTCTCATATTATTGCACGAAAGCAATAGTAAGAAATTATACCTGCCTTCAAGGTGACTCCGCGTCGGTGTATGCAAAAAGTGCTTCTAATGCAAAAATCCAAGGAAATTTTACAGTTACAGTTTAAGGTTACAGTTTAAGGAAAGAAGAAATTTTCAGATTGTTAGGTCCCAATTTTCACCAAGAGATAAGCGAAACGTCCGTGTCATTTATTAAAAATATGACTACCTCATTTTTAGCAATTTCTAAAATTAAGAGTACTGTACCATGAAACTGTGTTTTGAATGCGTATTACAGTCTTGTATATAGTTATCTGAACTATAACATTCTGCCGTGAGTCTGATCTACAGAAATGGAGTTCTTATTACACGAATAATTCGTTTAATATTCGATATTCATCGACGAACATCTATATGTTAAAGATAATGAAGATAGTTTTATGAAATTAAATAGTACTCATGAATATTTAACAAGGAACAGTGATTTCTAAGCATAAAATAGCTACAAGTGAGTGCTCACTTTATTATCAGATTATTAAAACTTTCAGCTATTTATCGTCGAATTTTAAATTACTAAATGCTCATTTGTTTAGAAGAAAGTTAAGTATTTGCTGTTAACAACGGCATACTATAATGTGGCAGAGTACTTTGACGGTTCTAATGTATACAGTAGTTAATGTATGAACCAATTATTTTTATCATATTTTTTCATTTTCATTTGCTATAACTAATATGTGAGAATATCTTGAAGGATTAATATTTTTAAGGTTATTTTTTTTCAAATGTACATTATTGCGAATTCCACGTTAAATTGAAGCAATATTTTTGTAGAGGACTGAACGGAAGATCAAACTCAAAACTGCAGTCAGTCTTTCAGTGAGCATTCTTCGTAGTTGTAATTAGTGTATCAATTGAATGAATGTAACAGTATAATGTATGCAATGTTTCACAATGAATACATATTATATGTTATATTGGCCGGTTCGATATTCAAATCCCGGCAATCAATCGAAATAAATTTATAACACTGGCGTTTCACAAAAATTCAGTTTATAGCGACCGGCAGGAAAGTCGGGAGCGAAAACAGGACGCGGATTCTTGGTAATTTAATCGGTTCGCGTTCGATTCCTTCAGTTCGCCCCTGCACCCCGGTGGGATGAGAACGGGTGACGGCTAGGAGGCCGTACCGAAGCTGCGGGCTGTTTACTACGACGAGCGGCGCTCCGTCGGCTCCAAAAGCTACGGGGGGGCCGTGGGGAGGCGGCGGGCTGGTTCGCGGATGGCCGTGCTTCCTCTCCCCATCTCGTCCGCGCCGCCGATCCCTAACGGTCCTGGGGACGCGTTCGGGGGTCCGCGGACCACCGCGACCTACAGAACGTCCCTGCCCCCGCGTCCCAGCCCTGCGACGGCAGGACGACCGCCCCGAGTCCGATTTACGCAGCTACAAATTTTCGATTTCGCGAAGGCCCCTTTGTTCGGTCTTCGGCGATGCTGAAGAAGGTGTTCCATGCATTGTTGAATAATTGACATTCGATTTAATGATAGATCGTTTTTATCTTTATAATGCATATTAATTAGAACTCGCTTCGATCATTCTACAACCTGTTAATTTTTCTGGTACACATTACGAAAAAACTATAAAGCTTCCAGATTTGGCGTTTAACACTGAAACTCAACTTAATTGCTAGATGTTTTATTTATAATTAATATATGTATTTATGAACAAAACTTCAAAAAATTTACACTGGTATTTTTCATTTTATGTAAAATAAATATTCAATATGATTTTAAGACATAATTGAAATCAATTTCGTATGTGACAAAAGTATAGTAATTTTATAACGTCATTATAATAATATTTTAAATATTTTCATTAGTCGTGTACATGTCAATCCAACCTTTTTTGACATCTGTCACACAAACAAAACTATCTCATCATTTTATGTAATGGATTAAATAAAGGCATAAACATTTAAATTTCAAAAATAAAGATTATCGAATCAATTCTAATACAGGTTCTCGAATAGGCACTGAAAATTGTTGTGGGTACCTCTAGTGTATAGAAAAAGGTAAGCGCAAGTGTGTTTAGAGACCTGAAAATCGCCCTGCAAGATCTGGTTTTGGGAATTCCAGCCAAATACCTAATTGAGTCTTTCTGACACGAAAATAAGTCGTTTCTATTAATGATGCATCCCTAAATCCAGTGTCATACAAAGGTCGGAAATGTACATATGCGTAATAAACTGATATGAATTGTTCAAACATTAAATCACATCTTAATCCTTAAAAAGGTCGAATACAAGTAAAGTGTACATCCAGTTCAAACCTAAAAATCTGACATACTGTTTTCGTTTAACTCAATGTTATTGAATTTTTTTTTATTTAAGTTTTATTTCCCAATGAGATTACAGTAATCTATAACAGGAACAATTACAATAAAAACATATTCCAGTGTGACATATTAATCTAAATATTCAATTTCATATAAAGACTTCTCATGTTCTAGTTAATATTTCTTAAAATAGTAATTTTTTCCGAAAGACAAATGTTAGAGAATTATTTTAATTCGTTTGAATTTCGAGGTAGTCTTTGACCGATCTTTTTGCTTAAAAGAGGCGTCAAAATCATTGTGTTGATGTGACAAACCATCTATCAATTATGACGAACACAACTATTGGGATTTTGAATTGTAATCTCAACTTCTTAATATTATTTACATTTACATTTGAGTTTAAAATATTTAATAGTGTTGGCGTTTACTTGACGTAAATCCATTATAATTCAATATAAACTTAAATTCAAACACTTGAACTTATGATTTACAAAATTCAATGGACGATGAATCTACTCTGTGATAGTTCATATTTAAATGAGAGGTAATAATAAAAACTTGTCTAAAAATCACTGACTGAACAATTCTTTATTCGACTAGTTTCGCCTTTTATTTTTTTACAGCATTATCATTCTTGATAATGCTGTAAATTCTTGATTCATTCATTCTTGATAATGCTGTAAAAGGCGAAACTAGTCGAATAAAGAATTGTTCAGTCAGTGATTTTTAGACAAGTTTTTATTATTACCAGTCATTTATGATTTACACTTTATTGACTACATAGCATGACGCGTTTCGTCGCTACAAACGACTTCTTCAGATGCTTACAGAATAATGTTAGCAATTATTCTGTAAGCATCTGAAGAAGTCGTTTGTAACGACGAAACGCGTCATGCTATGTAGTGAATAAAGTGTAAATCATAAGTTCAAGTGTTTGAATTTAAGTTTATATTCAATTTGAGTTTTGAACATTAAGTACCAACAAAACCCGAATTTCGTTTGAAAAGTACTAAAATATGAATCACAATAAAAATCGTCATGAAGAAATAATAAGGTGTACGAGGGAAAATAAAAAGCAATCTCTTCGTTTCTCATAAAGCCAAAAACTTCAAATAAACCTAGGAATATTAATAATAATAAGACATTTATTTCCAACAGATATACATCCAATTACAGAGAAAAAATTACAAAAAATTACAATTTACAAAAAATTTCAAATAATAATAAATAAGAAAAAATGAACGAGAAAAAAAACAAAAATAGAGAGTATAAGCGAATATATACAACGAAAAAATTAGTTTAATATAAATTGAAATAGTATTGAACAATAACCAGATAACTAGAAATAAAATAAAATATTGTCTATTAAATTTCAGTAGTGAAATATGAGATGATTTTAGTAATTTTTAGAAATTTTTTTTTAGTGGCCTTGGACAATTTTACTTTTTCGGTATGTCTTAAAGAAAATATTCAAAATTGGGGTTGATAGTTTAATTTTTTGTTTTCCATCCTCATTGAAAACACGGAGATTTAATACATTTACCAATAACAGATTTTTTTAATCGAAAAATTCGATTTTTATCGAAAAAAGATTTTATTTATAATTTGACATCGTCAAATTCAAATAATAACCTAAGGGAAATACAAAAATTTCACAAAAGTTTGAATTATTTCTAATCTTGGTATTGATGCCTGTTGGGAATCGAACAATTCTAAGAAGATTCACTTTATTTTGTATTTACCAATGTATAGGTAATATTTGGTACCGATGGCTTGACCAAAACCTTTCTTGGAAATTTAGGTACCTATTTTACCTACGGTACTATGGTATAGGGATGGCGATCTGAGATCGATTAATCGAAATATCGATTTTTCGCGCCAAAAAAATCGATTTTTCGGATCGATTCATTGGATGGATACATCACCCTTTAAAATCGACATTCGATTTTTTTTTGTTTTGGTATAAACCATACAATCAGTGCTGCCGGTTAATAGCTTAAAAACTCGCGAGATGGCTGTGTGTTTATTCTCCTTCGCCTCACTTATCTTCAATAAAAAAGGCAAGGCTTAAGTGAAGAACTCAAACATTATTTATCGCAGGTAGTTGTGCACCTAAAGTATGATCCTATAGTTTAATGGCAAGATAGCTTTTTTCGAAAAAAGCTATCGATTTTCGAAAAAGCTAGGCGGAACCGCTAGGATCCCAGTCGACTTGATAGACTTGTTTTTAAAAAGTTTAGATATTAAGCAATGGGAACTATAATCTAAATTACCTATTGGCTTTCTAACTAATACATTTTGAAGATAATGTCTTGTACCTGATCTAATATTTTGATTCCGTGATTTTACTGATTGAATAATCATTAATTATATTTGTCTTGTTTATAATGAAATTGATTTATACTTACATTGTAGAGCAAATTTGAAAAAAGATCGATTTTCTGGAAATCGATCTTTTAGACCTCGATTTTTTTGTGGATCGATTCATCAGGTCACGATTCGAATCGATTTAAAAATCGATCTTTTTCGGAAAGAACCGCCATCCCTACTATGGTACTATGTTACGGTATGCTACGACTGTTTGCTATTTTTTTAATTCAGTGGATCTACAGTTTAACGCCGGTTCCGAAGGGCCATTTGGCTTATAATCAATGTACATTACTCAGCATATATCATTATTCAAACTACTTAAATCATAAACAAACACAAATACCCATGAATTCAGCGGGGCTCGAACCCGAGTTCTACCACACAATAGTCGGGTGTTCTCCCGACCAAGCCACGGAGACCGGTTTGCTTTCTAGATGGGATAGTAGAATTTTTTTCATTATATCTATTGAAATTGTTTTTATAGACGTTCTATAAACACTAAGAGTTTTTGACAGATTGCAGACTTTGTCTAAGAAATAAATCAGAGTATATATATTATTATGTAAAAATAATTAAGATTCTATAATTTTCCTTATTATTATTCGAATTCTTGAATAATTGATTTATTTAATCATTAAATATATGAAATCGAAAATTATTTTCATTACTTCGGTATTATTGTTATTAATTGAAGTTGCATAATTTGAGAATTTTAATTGATAATTCTTTATTTTTATTATTGAAATGACACTTTGTCAATACTTGGTAAATAATTAGACCAAAACCTTTTTGAAAATTAAAATAATATGCTATGGTATTCATAAAGAATTTTATTTTCTAGATGATATGGAAAACTTTTTTCTATTGTACATTTTAATCTATTTAAAAAGTGTTTACACATTCTAGAATACTAACACTTTCTGAAAAAGTGCAAACTTTGTCTTTGAAAAAATCAAAGTGTACTTCCATCTTTAAATAATCAAGATTATAATTTTTCATTAAATATTCGAATTATTAAATTATTGATTTTTTCACATGAATCAATCATTCATATATCAATATCGAAAATTGTTTTTATTACTTAGGTATTAATTCACAATTTGAGAATGCTAATTAAAAAGCACTTAAGGTACTGTTTAATTAAAAATTAAACAGTATCTTATTTTATTATTGAAATAAACTGGATCAGGAAAGAGAAAGACCCTTCGTCAAAACTTGATTTGTGATATTTATACTCTAGTTTCTTCAATATGAATAATTGATTGTTCTTAATATTCTGATACCTATTTATAAATGTTTTTCAAAAGCATTAACAAAACTAAACATTTTTTAACGTAATATGTATTTAAGAAAGAACTGATTTTTAGTGAATTTTTATGAGAAATGTTATATTTTGATATTTATTTTTGAATTGATTAATATTGATATTTTCGAGGATTTTCAAACAAAAATTCAATAAATTCCGTAGTTTCAATATCAGTAGAAAACATATAATTATTTTCATCTTTCAAGAGGAATGATTGCATATCCTTTTTTTGAAAATTTTTGAATGCATGATCATTTATTCATTTTTGTATTTTGCGTCGATATTATCATTTGAGAAAAATATTCACTTCAAAACTTAAAAGGGGTAGGAGTTACCATCCCTACCCCTTTTCTACTTGTTCTTTCCCACCCTGTCATCAGGTACCTAACTTTACCTATATTAACATCACCCCAGTACTTCGAGTGTCATTCTGTAAGTAGATACGCTTCTATTAAGTAGTCGTCAGTAAGTCGTAAGTAATTCGTCATAATTTAACAGTTACGCGATTCTTGTCGAACACCGGTACATTTGGCAGATATCAGCTGTTGTAGCACGTGAGCGATCGCCAAAAAAAGACGCACATTTGAGTTGCGTAAACGCGTCTTCGCGCAAGTGTTGTATCCTTCCTGAGAGCGACCCTCCTGGGGTGGGAGGGTGTCACGTCAAGCCATCACGCGGGGACCCGCGAACCTGCCTCCCTACTGCCTGCTGCCCTGCGCTCAGTTAGAGCTCGTCCGTTGCCTGTATTGATCGTGCGGACAAAGGAACTGACCATCGGTCTCCGCATCCTCGCAAGAAACTACTCGACACCAGCCAGTCGACCTGTGCGTCTCGACATACGCGCTAATTGCTAGTCAAGTCGTCTTCGACTTCAGTTGTCTGTGAATACAGTGCGAGAGCCCGCGAAAAATACGCGCGCCTGCGTTTCGGACAGTTACAGTGCCGTCGGCTATCAATTACATTCGTCAAAACTTTCTCTGAAAGTTTTGATCGTTTTCACAAACTTTTATTCCGACACCGCATGACTTTTTTCATACTGCGCATATCATCGCTTGTTTTCATTGGACGATTATCACATTGGTGTTGAACTTAGACACGTGGTGGTTAACGCTGCGATTTTATTCGTACGTATAGTGTCGTGAGTTTTTGAACAATTAAAAATGGGTAAACAACCTAAACAACCTCCTAAACAACGTACGTCGCGAAATGTGCCTTTAAGTGAGAAAGTAATGGCAATAAAAAGAGTTCGCTCAGGTGAAACTAAGGCTTCCGTTGCTAGAGACATTGGAAGTCCAGAGTCTACGCTTCGAGGATGGTGCAAGAATCAAGAAAAACTACTTTCCGCAGCGGAGAAGGCCGGTGAACTACCTTCTCAATCTACGTCAACACCATCGTCACCCAGTGAGGCATCTACGAGTTCGTCTTACACACAGTATTCTCCAAATTCTGGGAATATAGACAATCCTGATGGCCCGTTAGATTTATCATCTGATGTTCCCCGTGTTCCATCTGCACCTCCACGTGTTCCATCTGCACCTCCCCGTGTTCCATCTGCCCCGTCCCTCGTTGAGGTTGAGAGAAGCAATAGAGAAGAACTTGCACGTCTAAGAGTACAATATGGTCTCAATACACCCGAAATGTTCAACTCTGGCATCACCGCACGTACCAACGTACCACGTTCCACACCCTATAGACAAACAAACGTAACGAATATGGATGTATTGACGGCCCAATGGCAATATATGCTCAGTCAACATAATCAAATAGTGCAGGGTAGAGGATCTCCTGTTGCAAGTTATTTGAATGGAGCACGAACAAGTGCAGGATCAGCTGTCTATTCAGGCGATGTAAGAACCTCTCCGGTAAATCCTTCTAGAGCACGGCCAAATGGAAATGTTTCCATAAATGATTCTGCGAATGGTTGGTCGCATTCATATACGCCTCCGCAAGTGTCCCAAATTTCCTCATCTGCAATGAGCACTTCTGCAGTGGCGGCATCTTTGTCTACACCTTGTACGAGCACCTCAAGTTCAACATCTCCAACAACTGCTATAACCCCAGAACAGTTGTTTTGGAATTGGTATGCTACAGTTGCAAATCAAATCGCAACTGCATGTTCGTTGATGTCTCCTACAACATCTGCTGCCCAATCCTCACCGTCTTCTGTTCCCGATAGACAGATATTGTATCAGCAGCTCACAAAACATAGAGTCCACCAAGCAGACGATCTCTCAACCGCAGCTTCTTTGCCAGGAGATAGACCCGAAGCGAGAAATAATCGGAACAGCAGAGCCAGAGCTCTTCTCGATACATTGTTACACAATAGCCGGAATCCAAGTAACAATGAAAGTACTGAAGAGGCCCCCAGTCACGATGAAGCCGTGGTCTGCGGTCAATACTTCATGAGGTGGCTAGAATCTTGCAGTGATCCCTCAATAACTGCCATGCATCTACGGCAATTCCGAAATTTGTTGAACAGCGTTATACAGAGTGCCAAAAGAAAAAGGGGTAATACACAACAATTTTCCAAAAGTAAAAGGAAATGAGAATAGATTATGGAATTATCCTGTGACTTTGTATTTGAAGGCTGTTCATGAACCAAATTTTTTCTATTATATCGTATAGTTTATGTGAAAAGTTTATCTATAAAATGATTTGTAAATAATGCATAACTTAAATGACTGTTTGAATACGATATTTGATTACGTTGTCTTTATGTTTGCGTAAATTCTTTATTTTCACTGTGTGATGAATCTGATAAATGCTTTTTATAGTGCCATTCATTTCATTTTGTTTATCAATTTCTTGATATAAAATGTAGCCTTTTGAAATAATTTATTGATAGTGTTAAAGTGGAAATTAATTGACTGATTTATATGCCAAACTAGAGTATTCATGGGAGGAGAACTGCTCTTTGGAATTTGACAGACATGGTCTTTCGTATTTTTTATCACCTAATTGTTATACGTTTTCATCATAGTAAGTGTTATGATTTTACTTGAATATTATTGAATATTATAAAGAAAATACAATTTGTTATTATTTATCACTATATTTATTATTTTGCGAGTGCAGTTTCGTAGTATTACTTCATTTTTGAGCATATTCATAAAGAAATTGGGATTGTTCCCGAAACTACATGTAATGAATGCTTGTATTTTCTGTATAATATGCATGTGATTTTCACAAAAAAAAATTTTTTTCTCCTCTTTATGTAAATTTGTGATCTGATCCTGTGGTAACTGTTTATTTATTATTGTTTACATGACTTATGGCAGATATTTTTATACTAAATAAAAATTTGATAAAAGATTTCCTATTTTCACTTTTTCATTCCTCAGTAGCCCATTTCAGCAACAAAAAATTTAATTTCTGAAAATACTTATAGTGTCTTATTCGAATTGGTTTTTATAACTTCAAAGTAAGTATTAAAACTTTTACAATATTTTGAAATTGTTATTCGATGTACAACAATCTTTGAAATTTTTGTTTTTTCTTTCAGAATTAGAACGTTTGAAAACCATTTTACCATACTCATTAATTTGTAAAAATAAATTTGCTCAAATAATTTGGAAAAATTATAGCCTTAAGCAAACGATTATTTGTCAATGAAATTTTGTTTGATGCTTTGAATATGAATGCTTTGATGATTGAAAATTAATTTATTTTTTTAGACAAACATTTATTTATCCGTGCAAAAAGTGAAAATTATTTCAATATCAAAATTTAATTAATGAGTTCAATTTAGGATAAAAAATCTTGAAATAATAGTAACCAGACAAAAAATTCAAAAGAAATATGCTATTGCTACAAGGTCGGATACAAATCCTAAATTAAAGTTAATATATGTGATTACTAAGCGGCTATTATGGAACATAAACAAGTTTTAGATAAAATGAATTCTCTATAATATTTTTATTCAACTCTGTAACTTGAAATGAAAAGTCATTATTTACTTTCAAAAAATTAACAAATATATTTATTCTTTTTTTTGTTCTCTTCTAATGGAAATACCTATAACAAATTTGATCTTTTAGTACAGTTGTTCTCGAAATTGAACTTTAGTGATTTTAGCATCGCTAATAATAATGACTAATGATCGTTAATAGATAAAAACAAATGATTACAAAACTTTTATAATTTAAATCTAGTTAACATAAATTCAAACCATGAGTTCTTATATTATGGTTTGAATTAGAAATCGGTGGTAACCCCACTAAACGCTATTATTCAACAAAAGAGTAAATCAAAAGTTCAAGAGTTTGAATTTATCTTATATTTAATATTTTTATAATTAGCCTTATATTTGAGTTGTTCATTTAAGACTCGTAAATGAATCTGATTCTGACTCTTTAATATTCTGATATATTAAGCACGACAAAGATCAATTCATGTATGTGAGAATAGTTTTTTCAAAGGTGGGTACATATGAAACTAATATTGAATTAATTATAAGTAGAAATAGATTTTAAGAAGATACAAAAATGTTGTATATCAAGCAAATAATTTAGGTATTATTTTGAATTATGAGAAATTTGTGAATTTGTAAATTTAGAGAAAAATTAAATATATACGAATATTAAGTACCTACATTATCATTATTTTCAAGAGGCGACACCTTGTATATGATGTTACGAAAAATAAAGCGTTCATTTGAATGGATAAATTTCCTTTTTTTGTTATGGATAAATTATAAAAATTTAAGTAAAATAAAACAAATAGGCATGTGGAAGAATACATAAAATATCTTAAGGAATGAGCAAGTTATAGGACTTTCCGATGACAGAAGTTTAAAAAAATGCTTATCAACAGTGTATTATATTAATATTCCTTATTGGCATAAATGTGGGCCAATCAACCACTATTCTCAATTAAGGATCGATGAGTATTCTAATTACTTCCATATCTTTCTTTGTTTACAATTTGAACTTAAAATTATCTTTTCGAATACGACATCGGAATGAACTACCAGAAACGATTGACAGACCGATTATATTAATAACACGATAAGAAATATTTCGATCCTTCGTAGCAGATTCCAGTTGGCGTAACAAACCCATTAAAAGACAGATCAAACAGGTTCTCAATTGAATGAAAAGACGATATCAATAAATCCTCGGCACGAGAGTGGGAAAATACGGCAGAGACGGATTGATTTATATGATAATTCATTCAACAAGTTCGTTCTCATTTTTACAGTCATAAAGCATGAGGTCAGGGGCGTACCTTGAAAATTACCCCTATATTATAGAGTACAATTTTCGAAATATAGAACGATGTATTTAGAATCTATATTAAGTTTGTTATAATGCTTTAAATCGTCTCAATTTTTGGAGGTTTGTAAATATATTTAAATTAGTCAACGTTCTTAATTTTGCAGGTAATAACTCAGTGAAAATCTTTAATAATTCAATGGACGATGAATCAACTCTGTGATAATTCATATTTAAATGAGAGGTAATAATAAATACTTGTCTGAAAATCACTGACTGAACCATTCTTTACTCGACTAGTTTCGCCTTTTACGGCATTATCAAGAAACTTCTTATCAAGAAGCATTCTTGATAATGCTGTAAAAGGCGAAACTAGTCGAAAAAAAAATTGTTCAGTCAGTGATTTTTAGACAAGTATTTATTATTACCTCTCATTGAAAATCTTTAAACATAAAACGTCCGATATGAGATATTAATACTTTAGTAATATTTTATTATTCTAGTTTAATTCTCTTTTATTATTTTATTATCTCTTTCAAGAGAGGTTAATTATTTTAAATCCAAATATTCCATTGGTTTGGCCATACTCGATATATTCAATTTATGATTATACGAATGTATAATCATAATGAAAATTTTCAGATATAAACACTCGAAAAATTTCAAAATTCGATGTTTGGAATCTTAATAATTGATGAGGCCGATACTTGATGTAAATCGATAAACATAATAAAACAATTGTTAAACAAAGATTTACACATATATTAAAAAGAATACTGCATGACGTGCGTTTCGATGAGATTCAACTTTTTCAGTCTGCACGTAGCATTTGAAAAAGGTGAATCTCATCGAAACGTACGTCATGCAGCATTCTTTTTAATATATGTGTAAATCTTTGTTTAACAATTGTTTTATTTTGGAATCTTCATATGACGACATCTTAAGGAGAGTACGTGGCCACTATCTTCACATACTGGAGCGAAACATTCTACTTTACGATGTTTCAGTCAGTTAATTTTGGAATTGGTTCTAAAAATTCCCAACTTTCTGAAAATAAAATGAGCGAGTCTTATATAATGATAATAACGGGTGATTTTTTAAGAGTTAAGTTTTTCAGGTTGGTGGCACTGGTTGGTAATGGAATCCAAACGTCATCTGTCAAAGTGAAAAGTATTCAGTATACTCAGCCATGTCATCATGGAAAAACTTACAAACGAGCAACTATTGCAAATTGTTGAAATTTACTATCAAAATTCGTGCTCTGTGAAAAATGTGTATCGTTTGTTACGACCATAATATGGTCGTCATAATCGACCTGGTGAATCAACAATTCGTACTGTTATAACCAAATTTCGCACCAAGTTTACTTCGTTGGTGATTAAACCATTGTCTCGCATGCATACAGTGAGTACTGAACATAATATTGCAGCCAAATCGTATAGTGTTAATGAAGATCGTAAAATGTTAATGTCACAAAATGTCAATAATATTGTTGGCTAAGACAGGATCAAAAATAAACAAAATGGTAAACAATAAAATTGTTATAACAGCAACAAAAATGTTGCTGTTTTCAGTGAAAACGTCAAAATAATGACGAAACACAGCACAATGACTGAAACTGTGTAAACAGTGGTTTCTTCGTCCTTTTATTGTTGCAAAGAGTTTACATCAAGTTACGTCCTCCTACACTCAATTTATGTATAAACTAAAATATATTCGTATAAACTAGAAATACTTTTGGCCTACATGATGAAAACGAACACTATAATTAATTTTTATCATGTGAAGTTTAATTAACAAAGCAGTAATCAACAAATCTGAATGAATAACGAATGTTTGAATATTCATTGCAAAGGTTCATCGATATCTCGATTTTGAAAATGTATTAATCTCTTCATTAATCACTCAGTTTCGTAGCCGTCGAATAATTCATTGAAATAAGCTCCCACGTAACGTCTACGCCACTGATTCGCTCGACGATTGAACACAGCAAAGCTAGAGAGGATGAAGTAGGGCTTTTTATTTGTTTTGTAGTTTTACTACGTCCTACTACGTTTCATTCATATCTCCCATTCATTGTACGCTTATTGTTTTTTACTCGTATTGCAAACTTCAACTTTATTATCCTCAGTAGAACGGACGTAATAATTCGAAAGAGCTCGCAATTGAATTGTTCAAACAAGTCGGGATTCTTGTACGTCTTCATTTGATCTTAGAGTTCTTTTCGTAATATCGAAACTCGGTACGGTATTTGAGTAGGATTATGCGGTTTCAGATTTGTCTTATTTTTTCTACTCTACGTATTTACATACATAAATATAAAAATAAAAAATATGGAAATTATTCCTTGTGTTATAAAAACGGAAAGAAATATAGGAAACATTTATTTTCACAGTTTCTTCATTTCACGCTTCTCTACAAAATGTGAGAAACTTAAAACTAAGGTAAATTATGATTATTTAATTCTAATTAATTTATCAATTTATAAGGCTGGTTAAAATTTCTACATAGCTTCAATTTATAGCAAAACGTACGAGAAATGATCAAAAATTTTATATTTTTTCTTTGCTATGAACAACGATTTTTTGTCGTTTAAATGAAATTACATTCATTTTAAAAATATTTTCATTTAATTGGAAAAAAACAGAAAAAATATAAAGAATACAACATATAATTATCAGCCTATGATTTTATTGAATTACCTACTTATTATCTATCGTAATTAATGAATCTGTTTCTTCTCAGTGAAACTAGGATTATAATAATTAATAAATAATTATTCTAACAACCATTATTTGTTGAAAAGTATTTAAATTCTTAAACACATTTAACAAAATTATAGAGAATTAAAAATTTTTGTTCTTTTGACTTTTTGATATACTTATACGAAAATATTGGTTAAGCTTTATCTTTGGAAAAATTTTACCTATCTTCTTTATAATGAAAAAATTTTTGAAATAAATTCGAATATTGATGAGGTTCACATTGGACAATTTTATACATGGTTTTTAATTTACCTACCAATACAAAAAATGTATATAATTCACATTTAATTTATTTTACTTCATGTCATATTAGGAGTATCAATTGTTTGTTAATTGTGATCGACTGTTGTGATTGATGAATTTTTTGAGTGAATCAATAAATTCATTCGAACAACATTACAGGTAAATTGAGTTTTGTTCAGTTAAATTATTTCTGTTATTGATTGTACAAAATTTTTACGTAATAAAATGTTTCTGTTCGTCTTCTATGCTTCACTGATGCTAAATCTTCTGTTATTTTAATTGAATTCATGTTTTTCAGTTATTTTGTGTTTGAGTAGTTGCATATTTATGTGAGCTTTCACTTGTTCTAAAATTTGGCAACCATATTTTTCTCACCTTAAAAAAAAACACAAATAATATCGTAAATAACTGCTAATAATTTTTGGCAAATTTGCAATTACCACAACATTGATATTGCCGAAAAGTTTACAATTTATTATATATTAGATATATTGAGAAATGTTTTATCTTTTCGAATTCTGATGACAGTATGATATTATTTTATTATTTTTATTTAATTTTTTTTTTACTAAAAAAAAATTTTCAGAAATGCAATAAAAATTTTGAAATATTGAAAAATTCCAAAGAAAAATTTCGATATCAAAGCAAAATTCGCTGAAATAATTCTTATAGCAAATGTGTAGGTACATATATGGATTTTTATTTATTTTAAATCAGTATGAGCCTTGAAGATGGTTTTGCCCTGAAACATATTTCGACTAAATTAAATAAATTCGGTGAATATTGGGTTTAATTGGATAGTTTTGGTAATTATTTGGTAGAAATCCATTATAATGAATATAGGATATAATTTAAACACTTGAATCTACCGAAAAGTTTACAATTTATTATATATTAGATATATGGAGAAATGTTTTATCTTTTCGAATTCTGATGACAGTATGATATTATTTTATTATTTTTATTTGATTTTTTTTTTACTGAAAAAAAATTTTCAGAAATGCAATAAAAATTTTGAAATATTGAAAAATTCCAAAGAAAAATTTTTTAGTTTTGGTAATTATTTGGTAGAAATCCATTATAATGAATATAGGATATAATTTAAACACTTGAATCTGATTTACACTTTTATTATATATTACGTGACGAGTTTCGTCGGGATAACGACTTCATCAGATGCTCATCATAAAATGATTTATATCAAACTTAATAATCAAAGTCTAATAATTGAAACTAATGGTAATTTAAATGAAATTTATCAAGATTTTTTACATATGAATGTGTTTTTATGTAGGTACTAGACAATTCATAGCATACATTGTTAAGTTTTTTATTCTTTATTTCATTTATTATGTTTATGTATATAAATGAAAATTTTCGGCATATCCCGCGAATTGGTCTCAGCTGTTAACACGTGTTTCGAGCTTATTGGCTCTCCTCAGAACGAAGTAGCCAAGTTGTACGAACCAGGAGGTGAAAACACAAAAAGAAAAACTAAGAAATACAATCACCCTCTGAAGGAAGTCGCAACATTTCAGGCTACCGCGATTGTTCTCTCCGGATTGGGAGATTTGAAAACTGCTTTGCCCGTGAGGTGACTATTTATCCTTCAAGGATGCTCTAAGCCGAGACGTTGAAAAATATGTAAATAATATTTGATGCGGAAGAAAATTTAAATGAAAATGAAAATTGTCGGCATATCCCGCAGATTGGAAGCAGCCGTTGACACGTGTTTCGAGCTTATTGACTCTCTTCAGAAATTTAACATTTTCTTTGATAGTTGTGTTTTTGGAAAATTGAATAGAAAATGTTTGCTAATATCAAAATTTGTGAAGTGACTGAGTAAAATGTTGACCAAACATTGAGTTTAGCGTCAGTTTTTCAGGCAGCAGTTGATAATTTCAGTAATATTGACAGTATGGATACTGCATTTAGATTTACTTAAATGTTTCACCTTTCACCCTAACTACCCTAAAGGATTTTACGTTTTTCAGAAACAGTATACGCCGTTTATGAAATACTGTTTCATAACGGTATTTCTTGTGCGTTGATATGTAGGTATTTAGAGATTTGTCGTCGTATTGTTTATTGTTATTTTTTATAATAAGCCACCAATTATACGTCAAAAGATTGTAAGCGCAAAGTATTATGACGACAGAAAATTTATTTATATTAATTTTTCAATAAAGAAAAATTTTTAACGAGATAAGGGACTTAAGGTTTTTTATGAGGGGATATATTGAAGAAGACCTGTCTACGAAATTACGAATCTCCAGTTCAACTATGAAATTGACAAGTTAATCGCTTTCGATACGTGTTAATCTATGAAATTATTGATAATCTAATTGATTTATCATTACTGGAAGTGTTCATTTAATTAGTCCATGGGTGTCTCCCACGGTATAAAAAGTAGAAACATAAATAATAAATTAAAATTAATATACTTGGCTTAAGATTCACTAAACGTATTAAAAACTTTACATATGTTTCGGGTGGTTACCCATTATCGAGAGTATACAATGTTACTCTAGTACTACTAGTACCTCTAGTAACACAAGAGTGTTAATTTTAATTTATTGTTTTAACATAATGTTTCACCAAGATATAAGCTAAACCTCCTTGTCATTTACATAAATAGTGTAGCACAAATAGTAAACACGTCTTTCAGGATTTTCGAAAATATTAAAGAAAAAATTATATTGTCGTACCTACAAAGTTCGCGGTGTCAGTTAGTTGAACATAATTCTCAAATATGTCATCGCTACATGTTTTCACACATTTAATATCTTATTAAGCATCCAATAATTAACATATTTAACACATTCAGCATGGATTTCTGATGAATGTATCTATCAGATTATAATATTAATGTCATATCTCTATTTTGTATTTTTTCGACACGATTTATTTCACTTTCAGGACAATTAATTTTTAAAAAACGTGGCTATTATTATGATAAAAAGAAAGCGTCAAATAAGATACTCGATACTTACTAAGTTTGACGATGTTTCCTTATATTAATTGTTTTTTGCATTGATTTTTGAATAATTTCATTTACTGACGGTTTTGTGTATTCGGAGCAGTCAGCATTTTGAAAATTTCGATATTCTACATAACGTGGCTGTTTCATTCGGCAAAGCTTTGAAATTTTCTGGCCTATTACCCAGTTTATTGCTGAATCTATATAAGAGTGGAGCACCGCGCTAATGTATTTATGTCTGTGTGTTGTCGAAGCACAACGAGGCAGTAAACGACCGCGTTGGCGTCTCTGGGCCTCAATTCGCACGAAACGGAATCATCCATCCGTTCGTTTTGGTGCGGGTGCAGATCTCTCTTTCACTGCTTGAAAGATAAGACGACACCGAATCTTTCTTTGGGTAGGTTTGCAGGACCGGGCCGAGTGTAATTCCGATCTATCGAAGAGTTTTTTTGAAGCTACTTATTGGACAGTGTCGATTCTTCACTCAGCATTTGCTGTGGAATTAATTGAAATGTACTTTTAGGCCTGGACCGAGGAGAGAATATAGAAAGCTTCGTATAGCTTCTTCTGAGACAATGTCAATCGATTCTTCGCATAACACTTGCTGGAACATATTTAAATACATTTTAAGAACCGGACCGAGGAAGACGCACATATAAAGTTTTTTCAAGCTCTTCTTCTGAGACAACACATCGCTTGCCACTTGCTGGAATATGTTTAATACATTTTTAAATATTTTAAATATGTGTGTTTTGTTTTGGCAGGTTGAATAGAAAAAATAATGTTCATTTAGCACCAGCTGTCAAACAATTGACTTAGATAAAAAACTCAAGTTCAAAGTCAACATTTACGTTTGATACTTTTTCACTATTAATCGATAATTATTGTCTAAAATCCACTCAGATAACTTACGCTTAACTCGGTTAACTTAACTTTACTTTACGGTAACTCGAGGCTTAAAATATATTACGAGTATAAATTCAGCTCATTACTTAATTACAAACCTCTAGAAAAGAAATTACTTTGACAGATCTTTCTACCAGGTTTATTTAAATAGAAATTATTTTTAGATCAAATACTAAAATCGCTTATGACTTAATGACCCCATGACTTAATCGGAAAAACGCTCGAATATAAGGGTAGGTAGTACATAAAAATTAAGAATTACACAATTGTCATATTCAGATTCACTAGGAACTTTCCTCGTTCAGAAGTATTTCTTTAATAATTTTTTTGAATGATTTTTATGTAATATGTTATAAATGAAACGGAGGTGGTTTCGCTTATCTCTTGGTGAAACGTGGTGTTAATTACAATGAGTTAAAATTAACACACTTGGTCTAAGTTTCACTAAATATAATAAAAGCTCTACTTTCAATGAAAATTAGTTAACGATAATGGGTGAAACACTCAACATATGTAGAGTTTTTAATATATTTAGTGTAACTTAAGCCAAGCGTGTTAATTTCAATTTAATGTTTTTAATATTTTATATAACAAAACCATTGTTACATACAATGTTACTGTAACATTGTATACTCTTGATAATGGGTTAACCACCCGAAACATATGTAGAGCTTTTAATATCTTTAGTGAAACTTAAGCCAAGCGTGTTAATTCCAATTTAATGTTTTTAATATTTTATATAACAAAACCATTGTTACATACAATGTTACTGTTACATTGTATACTCTTGATAATGGGTTAACCACCCGAAACATATGAAGAGCTTTTAATATATATATATATATATATATATATATATATATATATATATATATATATATATATATATATATATATATTTCAATCAAATATGTTCATTTTCTTAAATATATATATATATATATATATATATATATATATATATATATATATATAGTGAAACTTAAGCCATATGTGTTAATTTTAATATAATGTTTCACAAAGAGATAAGCGAAACCTCCGTGTCATTGATTTATGGTTTTGTTATGATCTTCGTCTGTGACTCTCAATTCATAACTGTTTAAAATCGGAAAAAATGAGATGAGGATAGTACGTTGTCGCCACACCGTAATAGAATTCACGAATGGCTAGGATAGCACTTGTTACAGTGAAGGCAAAACAGCGATCTAAACGGCGACCAAGTCGCCGCTAAAACAACCGTTGCCTTATAAATCGTGGTACTGGTTCTCTGGTATATCGATGAATACTAGTCAGAGTGATATATCGATCGAAAAGTATCGATCTAATCGCTACTTGAGTCTCTTCTAAAAAAACCGGTGACTTATAAGGCGTCGTCGTCGGTTGCTAGTGAACAGGTAATCGCTAGTAAGTGATATATCGATTTGAAGGTACCTAAGTCGCTACTGAAATACCCGATGACTTATAAGCATCGATTTAAACGGTGAGCTAAGTCGCTACTAAAACAACCGGGGACTTTAGGTCGCCGTAGCCGGTCGCCGGTATACCGGTGATAACTAGTCTTGTGATATATCAATCGAAAAGTATCGATCTAATGGCTACTTGAGTCGCTGCTAAAACAACCGGTGACATATAAGGCGCCGTCGCCGGTTGCTTGTGAACAGGTGATGGCTAGTAAGTGATATATCGATCTGAACGTACCTAAGTCGCTAGTGAAATACCCGATGACTTATAAGTATCGATTTAAACGGCGAGCTAAGTCGCTGCTAAAACAACCGGCGACTTTAAGTCGCTATAGCCGGTCGCTGGCATACCGGTGATAACTAGTCTTGTGATATATCGATCGAAAAGTCTCTGTCGCCGTCTCCGATACAACGGTGACCCGAAACTCATCAGTAGTAATTTCCATGCGAAAACTGCGTTTTAGTCCGTCCCTGCGAACCGAGAACAGTGCTGAATCTCGAGGCCACGTCGATAGACCGTCGCATCGGCCTGCCCAACGGAACAAGATGGGTCGCGGTTGCCGCCGTCGTGAGGGACCCGCAGCGCCGACCGACCGGCAAAACAAGAACAAGAAACAATGCAAAAACGCCAAATGCAGCTTGCGATCACAATATCGCGTTATGAATGTGCTACGGGTACGCTCTTATCTCGCCGTTTAACGGCTGTCGCTCGCCGCTTTTTACTACCCGCTAGCTTCCCCCATGCCCCCCTCAGCCGACCACACGGCCGCGCTGTCATTTCGTCCCGTCAAATTATCACCGCGAGCTACGTCAGCTACGACGGCGGATGCACGCAACAACGTACCCCGCGTTTTTGCCGAACGAAATATGATGAGGATTGGGAAAAGTTCGATGCAGGGCTGGCGGTTGATGAGTTTGCTGAATATCGATAGTCGAAGGTGCATAAACTATATCTATATTCAAGGTCTGAGCTTACAATAATGGTACCGTAGAATGGTCCTACTTTGCTCCAATAATTGCTCTAAAAGAGGGAAATTATAATAAAATAATGAAATAAATTTATTGAGAAACATTCTTTACATTGTAGAATTAAATTCATTTCAATTTATACAATAATTACAACTAGGAATTTGCTCTCAAAAGGACTGAATTCAGTTTTGAGTCTGATCTTCCATTCAGCCCTCGATCAAAAATATTGGTTCAAACAAAAATATTGGTTAAATTTATATTTTCAATAATATACAACTTTATTTGAAAGAAAAGAAAAAAAAATTACCTCAGAAATATTAAACATTTGAGACAATTTCACATTGTTAAGAACATATGTGTTAAAAAAATATAAAAACATATGATACAAAAAATTGATTCACACATTATTGCTACATTCGAATCATCGAAATACTCTGCCACACTATAGTATGCCTTTGTTAAGAGCAGATATTTAACTCTCCTCTTAAACAAATGAGCTTTCAGTACTTTCAAATTTGATGGTAAATGGTTGAAAATTTTAATACTCTGATAATAGAGAGAGTGCTCAAATTTTGCTGTTTTTTGCATAGAAATAAGTAGTACATCTCTGTTCCTTGTTGAATACTCACGATTACTATTCAATTTAATAAACCTATCTTCATTTTCTTTAACATTCATGAAACAATTATGAATACATATATATATTATGAAAATAATAAACAATTATGAATACTGTTTGAACTATTGATTATGAAATATACTCAGATGTATCAATTTGAAGAATATAACGTTATCTAACATATTTTGAAGGTTAAATCAACGTAATAAGGTATTTTATAATCTATATAAAAGTATGAATAAGGAGCAAAGTTACCAATGGTTGAGGCTAACTTTGCTCCGGGGTATGATTCACTAGCAATCTCCATTGTGGAAGCTTTTTGAGCAAAGTTAATCTTGCCATATGCAAACTATGATCCAGTGATATTATGCTTTTCCTATTATGATGGTACTAATGCTTGAAAAATGGATAAAATTAAAATAAACCGCGTTTTTTCAAGAAATAATATATTTTTAAATTTAGTTACGAAATCACTTTGTTTCGTTGTTTTTTTACATTCTTAAATATAACAGACACTGTTATCGTAACTAGTAACTTAGGTTACAAATGTTTAGTCTTCGGACAAAAACCAATCAAAATTAACATTCTCAAAAATGAGAACTTACAAAAATAAAAATATTTATGAAGATTAAACATATTTAAGTTGGGCATATTTAAAAACCACAAGTTTTGTCTAGTTCAGGAACTGAGTATATTTCACGTCGTGAACTAATTTTTGTAGGGACTTCACTACATCCCGCCGATTGTATTGAATTTCATCGACGAGTCTAGGTCACGTCCAGGATTTGAGAGACTTTTTCATTGAAGATATGTATATGCAGTCCCTTTTAATTAATCAAGCTTAGTGCTGCCACCTTAAAGTCAAATGTTTCGGATGTGTTCACATTTAAATGAAATGTTGCACCAATTTGGAGATATTAAGCGATAAAACATTTGGGAGAATTGGGGCATAATTAACCCCATAGGAGCAAAGTAGAAACACTTTACGGTATTTCACAAGTTAACTCATAAATAATTCATTACAAAATTCCAAAAAAAAATATATATTTCAAAATATCACAAAACCCACTGGTGAGCATTTCGGAAAATTTTCTTATTATTACTTTAAATGTTAAGACGTTATGAAACAAATGTAAATGAAACAATACAAAAGTGAGAAATACAATTAACTTCTTAAACTCATAATATATTGATGATATTCAAACATAAACTCAAAAACCTCAAAAAATTCAAAATTCAAAAACAAATTTTGACTGCATGATAACGTGATTGAATTATTGAACTTCAATGTTGTTTGATTGCAATGTTTGAAATCAAATTTTTTAAATTATGAATTGATAAATGTAGGACCTGAATGTATTTTTCATCCATTCATTTGTTTCAATTTTGAATTGTTTTAATTCACTTGTGATTTTTAACAGGGATGTTGACACTAATCACAAATTAATGTTTCATGTTTATTTAATCGAATGTATTATTTAATCAAATTATTTGTGGTATAATACTGTCGAAAAGCACATTTTGAAAATGTATCATATTGAATTTAATAAAATAAACATTAAAAATTGTGCTTATCGCTTATTGTCGCGTGACTTCAAACGCCAATCAGAGCACATGACGTCATCAACCTGCAAAGAAACGGCAAACGCTGTTTACTTCCCCATTTCTTGGTTTCTGTTCAAAAGGACGAAATAAATGTCAATTATTCAATATTAATACCACCATGGTACTTATATACATACTCTGATACTTTTTATATAACTAATAAAATCTTACATCGAAGTGATCCTCACAAAAATAGGCGGTAGTTTTTGTTCCTAATGCTGTTACATGTCTTCTAGTAAGTTTTAACCACATTCTCATGATTTCCTTATATTTTGGAACATGAATAAACAATTTTTATACTTTTCGTTGAACTCTTATACGTGGCCAATACACTACTTTTGTGAAGCTTTGCGTTCATTTTGATTATTCGTATTTACTTTCGTATGTATTAAACTCATGAACTTAACGCACACCTCATGGGTAGCGGACGATGTTTAGGGGTTGATGACCACACTCGGCAGCTTTGATAGCTGTATAGTGTTTTGGCGGGAATATTTAAATTTCTCTATTTTATTAATTTGTTTCAAGTAATTTAGATACGTTTTCGAATAAAATATAGTTTTCATGATAAACAAGAGTCAATCTTCTCGAAAAATTGTCAAGATACCCATTCTATGGACAGTTTGTTATTATTCTTAATCCGATATAGGAACACAGTTTATTTAAATTTGGATATAATTAGTGATTTTTGATTGTACAGGGTTCTGAAGTGATAATCGATATTATTTCTGTGAATATTTTGTTTTGTGAAATTCAAAAATGAAATAAAATATGTTGTTGTACATCCCATACATTAGGAAGTTCGAAAAGTTGGTCAGTCGAAAACATAATATTTTTCTTATGTGTTTATAATATTTAGTATTTCCAATTTGAGTGAGTGTTGATTCGTATTTTTGCATTTAAAATTAAAGATACCTTCAATGACCTTGACTGTCGTCATTGGTCATAAATTATTGTGAAAAATTTCATATGTGTAATTATTACAATTTACCAAAATCAAATCGGAATATAAAAAGCAAATGTGAAGTATGATATAGAGATATGGATAAATTGAAGTGTAGGGAGTGATTGTAGTAGGTACTTTTTGACTTCAAAAGAGCTTTCGAAAAGCTTTATATAGATACATCATTGCTATTGGAAAAGCTCAATTAATTTAAAACCACTTTGAATACACTTCTGAATAAATAAATGAATAAAAATGGATTAACACCCCAAAACAATTGTCAAGCCATTAATACAGTTTTGTGAGAAAGTGTTTTGTATTTTCTTCCGTTATCCTAAATGTTACTTAGTAGATTCCACGTGCAGGAAACGGACGGACTCGAGGCTTCAAGCCGTCTTTACCTAGTCATCGTTTCCGTTTTCTACACAGGGCTGAAGAGTAAAATTCCTGGTTCCGCAAACCTTGAGAAAGCATCGCTGTTCAACAAGATTCAATCTTGATCATCTAAACTGTGACGATTTTTCAAGGATTTCCAAACCGGGAATTTTTTATTACCTTGGAAGAATTTGTTAGGTAGCATTCATGTCAAAGCATGAAACTTTTATTATTATAATAAATGATTTTCAAAGAACACCCAAATATATCTATATACATATCTATATATATATATATATATATATATATATATATATATATATATATATATATATATATATATATATATATATATATATATATAATAAGCATATATTTCAAACAGGTAGATACCCAATTACAGCAAGATACATAATGAATAATATGTTACTAAAATATCAATACAAAAAGATATCAAAATATCAACTTTTTTTAATGAAATTTGCTTTTTTATATTCTCACAAAAAAATAACAAAAAATAAAATAAATTTCTTTTTTGTGGCAATACAAAAAAGCCAATTTGATTTAAAAAATTTTGACACACAATATTTTCACAAAAGTTCGACATTTTGATATCTATAGTAATTCATAAAATTCAATTATTCATTAGTTTAGACAAAGTTGTGATATATAACGAAACGTCAACGAAAATAAAGTTTTTAACATTAAAAGAAGCCTGTTATTGCTAAAAACATTGAAAATAAACCATCTTATACAGGCAATAAATCAATTTTCAATATACTTATATATGAATGAGATTGAATTCTCGCTTAACTCTTGGTGAAACATAATTGAATATTAGAATAAATTAAACTCTTGGCTTAATGTTTCACGATTTATTTAACAATATGTATAGTCAACATGTTTCGAGCGTTAGCTCATTTTCAAGACTGAAAATGAGCTAACGCTCGAAACATGTTGACTATACATATTGTTAAATAAATCGTGAAACATTAAGCCAAGAGTTTAATTTATTTTAATATACTTATATATATTTTTAAAATTGATTTATTGCCTGTTTAAGATAGTTTATTTTTAATGTTTTCAGCAATAACAGGTTGATTTTAATGTGAAAATCTTTATTTTCGTTGACGTTTCGTTGTATATCACAACTTTGTCAAAACTTAAAAATTATTTATTTATTTTTTTAAATTTATTTATTTTTTAAAACTGTTATCGCTAAAAACATTAAAAATGGCGACAATGTTCACATGTTTAAATTTTCCCCAGCACAAAAGATTATTCATATATTATATAATTAATCTAAATTCATAAAGGTATTGTTGCTGCTGACTAATCATTCTAGTATGAATTCTACAGAATTCGGAGGCAAAAACAGACAGTTTCGTTTCGAAAAGAGCACGCGACCGCTCTCGGATGAATGCAGTATTCACCGCTTTGTGGAATTTTGTTCAATTTTTATTCTACACCTCCAGGATCTCGAGGATGTATTCACCTCCCTCAAAATAATTTTTTGGATCAATTATTTATTATCAACAATTTATTTGATTAATATATTCAAATTCTGTAAATTTATATTATTTTTATTAAGTTATAAATTTCGTATTATAATCGTTTTGTAATCGAAATTGTAAATTTTCTTTGATGTTTAATAAAATTCATTTATAGAATCGCCACGATGAGGTCATCCAATATTTTAAGTTGAAATAACATCTTTAAGTTGAATAATAAACATCTGCGAAAAGGTAGAAAGGAGAAATACTAGAAAAGGTCAAAAAGGGTGTTTGAATTCAGAATTACCAGAATATTTAAATTTGGCATATTTTCTACCTCCTTAGTCGACAAACGTCGTAAATATTTACAAACTATATTAGGTACCTACACGAATCGTCCATCTTCAGGATTTCGGCGGTTGAACTAATGTACCCTTTTTGTATCAGGTAAAATCGCGACTGGTTTAGATGTCAGATATACCTGCATTGTTTGCACGAAAAGAAAGTTTGCGAAATTTCATCGATGATTTGGACACTTTAGAAACATATTGAAATGTATTTATTATTTTAAACAATGCACATATTTATGTAAATTTTGAAACACGTAAATTTTAGGCTTAATTCATCAGAGAAAGCGAATAAATTTCTACCCTAAAACAATTGTATGAATTTTTTTATTTGAAAAATTTTGAGAAATTTTCTGATGATTAGAGATTGTAGAAACACAATGGAGTATTTTTATTATTTTGCTCAATGCTGTTTATAGTACGAGAGCTAGCAACCTCGGAAAAACAAGCATTTCAGGTATGAAAGATTAAGCCCTTATGACTCATAAGGGCGATCTGGCTGGTGGTAGTGGTTGCGTTCATCAGTGCGCATTCTACAGGTACAGGTAGAATATCGCTTTTTCAAATCATTTTAAGGAGTTTTGTTTTTCTTTTATAATTTTTATTGAATTTTTTGAAATATGAATCTAATATTGCCAGATATTTTTGATGTTGATTAAACCATGCCAGACCATGGCATCAATTGAATTAAAAAAAAAAATTTTTTCAAAATATTTCATAATTGCTGAAATTTTTATATGACGTTATTTAAGTATCTAAAAACCTAAAATAAATGTTCCAAACAATAATTCGGTTGTTTAACTGGCAAACAGAACAATTTAAAAGCGTAAAGTGATGTGGGATCATTTTGCTTGGTCTAGGAATGGTTATCGAATATACTGCACAGAAAGAAAAGTTACTGAATTAATGTGTGGATTAATATAGTATCAACATAATTATTTATTGTTGTACAAAATTAAAAAATATGAAAATAAACAAAAATTATATTTTTCAATTCATAATTGTATCACAAAATGGAGACATATTGATAATTATCATCATCACTGCTATCATTCTCATTATCATCGTCGTGTTCTGGATTGTCATCGTCTTGTAATAAGTTATTATCTGTGAAAGAATTTGTGATTGTCTGTATTCTTCTAACATGCCCAATCACTTTTCACTTTTAAATTCGTCTGGCTGAGGGTTTAACAATCGAATTATTGTTTGGCAAATTAATTTTAGGTTTTTAGATACTTGAATTACATCATATAAAGCCATCATATCATCATAACATCATTTCAGTCATACTGAAATATTTTGAAAAAAAATTTTTTCAATTCAAATTAGCATCTGGCACGGTTTAATCAACAATAAAAATATTTGGCAATGATAGATGCATGTTGCAAAAAGTTCAATAAAAATGAAAAACAAAACTTCTTAAAATGATTTGACGAATCAATATTTTACCTGTACAGGTAGGATGTCCACTGATGAACGCAACCACTACCGCTAGCCAGATCGCCTTTATGACGTCCGGGACAGTGACAGAGATAACATATCTAAAAACTGGCCTACCTCAAATTCTCTCTCAAAAACGTTGCTGGCTCTTCTTAGACTATTATATCATCGCAAGCATCAGTTATTCATAAAAACTCTGGAACATAAATTTATAAGCTACAGCGGTTAAATTCAACCCTAATTTCAACACCCTTCAAATGAGAATTATTCATAACTATAATATTTACAATTCAAAAAATGTTTTAATTCTTTATTTAAATTTATTTTGAATTTAAAACGAAAATTTTCATACAAATAGTAAAAATTTTATATAAAAAAATTTTTGATACTAAATTTTACTGAAAAAGAATCATCTTTATTGAAAGAACGAATTTTTAAAATAAGTTCGAAATTATTTTTTTAGTCAATGATGTTTGTGCAAGGTGTTTTGTGTAACCTGGTTTTGAGTACACTATTTGAGTTAATCACGGAAGGGCAACAAAAAGTGACTAAACGACCACCCAAGAATATTGTAGCCAGTGAAAAACGCGAAAGGTTTCGCAGTAGATATTACTTTGCATTTCAACAAAAATATTATTCAATATAATACAAAATTATAATGTATATTGTTGTAATAATATAATTAATAATAACAAATATTTTTCAAGTATTCATAAGTTTGCAACTGAAACATAAAATGCATAAGGAGTCTTTGATGATTTTTTCGATTAAAATACTTATTTATAAAATTACAGCCTTTGAAAAATCGTAAAACTTCAATTTCAATCAATAATTAATGGTTATATTTAGATATGTACATGGAATTATTTAATTAACTCCTGATATTTTACTGGAGAAGTCAAAATCAAACAAAAATTTAAGTTTGGAAAAAAAAGTGTACTGAGTTTTTCAACTTGATAAATAACTACAAATATGATGTTAGTCGGGCTATTAGATGTACCAAATTAGGACCTACAGACCTTCCTCTTTTAGATAACCACAACTTTGTGTGTTTGTGGCACCCTTTTTGGTGAAACAGTCGATCTTTCTACCATTTATAGTCAAAAAGGTACTGTTGGTCAAAAGTCGATACGAGTAACTGTCTTTTGTATGGATTTTTTGTATAAAACTAACATTGTTTCCTTGAACTCATCCTTGAAAAATTTGTACTAGTTGATACTAGCAGTACCATGTTTTTTCAATAGAATATTATAATATGGAATAAGTATTTTTTTTCAAGTTGAATTCGAACAATTCACAATAATTTGATAATGAATATTATTCAATAATAACTAAAAATCTATGATTGCAATGTTTGCAGTCAGTGAAATATGAAACATTTATTTCCTGTTACCGTTTTCCTACAAATTACAAGTTTGTCTTTAATTTTGAAAGAAATAATTTTTATTTATTTACGCTCTCCCTGGCTTTTTTATATATATCAGAGGAAAATATTGGCTCAGCATTTGCCATTAATATAATTTATTTTTAATTTTCAGAAATATTACTGATTGTTAATTGTAGTAAGTTATAAATATATTAAATCATTATAAATTGAAACTAAGCCAAGTGTTTTTTAAAATTTATATAAAACCGTGTTTCACTAAGAGATCACTGAAAGTCATCAATAATTTTTTCTTCTGTTACGTATTCGAGAGTTTGAAAAAAATCTCTTCTTGTCAACAACTGTACTAAATCGGACATTTTCCTTTGAAAAATTAGCATTGCAAAAATCATTCGTGTTCGGAATATGCATATCATCAGGGAAATCAAGAATTTTATCAGTATATATTTTATTTATTGAACATACATACACTTATATCAATTATATCAACTTATATTTTGCACAGACTTGTGCAAAATTTAGTAGTCAAATAAATATCTTCAAGATGAAAAATATGTTATTTATGAAATTTCATATCGATGACACTAAGGATCTGACATTTTATCTGTTATTACTAATGTACCAACTTCCAGTTTAACCGGAAATGTTCTCAACTTTTATTATTTAACAGTCAGTGAGTGCATTTGAGCAGATTTCAATACATCTTGTTTTCTCGAATCCATAAACACTTGGTTCAGTGGAAAAAACACGTAGAATCAAGAAAATATTATAAAAAGTAATCAGCCTGAAACGATATAGATAAGCAAATTTATTTTTACAACAGTTTTTGCTAGGAAGATAAACAACAGATATTTATTTATTTTTATGAAATAAGTCGTTCTAAAAGTTAATTGTTGACAAACTTGATGACAAATTGTTAAGTAATTTGTACTTCTCAGAAGTTCATTTTACTTTTGAAAATGACGTATTGAAATGAAAGAGGAAAGTGGCATATTCATCTACTTAGAAGATAATTGACAATTTTAATGATAATCGGTTTTGGCAGTCTTGTTAGAACAGAGAAAAAAATTCGTCACATTTTTAATTATTCAAATGAAAAAATTGGAATAAAAAAATTTCAAAAATTATTGCCATTGATTTGAATTTATTACGAATTTCTACCATAAATATTCCTTTGAACCACTGTATACGTCGAAGTATCGTAGAAAGAAAATATAAAAGTGAAAAATGTATAACGTATAAATATAATCAAACCTTTTAAATAAATATTATAATATCAGCTAACTGATTTTTTCAGATAGAAAAATTTTTTTTAACCTGTAATGTGTATGGTTTGAATATTTATTAATTTTAACTAGTTATTGAAAATTAATTGCATGGTATATATAATTATTATATATGATACAATTAATCGCTTTGTTGGCAGTTTTTGTGAAAAACTGACTATTCGAATTGTGTTGTATTTTTGTACTGTAATTCTGTTGAATTTGTATTGCAAAAGAGGTGTTATTGTACATTGTTATAAAATTTCAAATTAACCCCAAAATTATCTAATAACTCGTCGAAAAATAACACAATCATGAATAAAAATGAATAACTCAATGAAATTAAAATGTATTTCATATATATTCACAAATAAGAAAATGTATAAAATATTTCGGAAAATGAAAAGATATTAATTTGCAGATTGTTTCTTTGATTCTTTCTTTAATTCTAAGTTCTATTTATTTGAAATAAACTTCGTTTCAATCTCAAAGATTCATTCGAAAAACGACTCAAACTGTTCGTAGACTAAAGAATCAATCGTCTAGATGACAAATATAATATGAAGGGCCAACAAATATTTGTAAACTTGAGCCATTTTTCAATTCGTTTCCAACGACTTCTTCAGTAATATTATGTAACAATTTGACCAACTTCTAACAAATGGCAACACCGTGTCGTTCTATTGTTAATCTTCCGTTCTCTTTTTTGGGTAAATAACGACGAAGTTTTTGCGCGTAGTACCGCAACTGTAGGAAAGGACCACCCCTAAAATGTCCCGTGAAATGTGAAGCGGACGTAAACCCATGAAACGTCGAGGTAATCACGGACGGGGCCGATGAAGATGGACAGCACACGGCGACCCGAGTCCCTTGTGGTGCCACTCGCGGGGTGGCGCGGGGGTTGACGGGGGGGCTTGGGTCGCGGGCCTCATCCGGGCACAGCCACCGCGACTTGCCGCTTGTCCTTAATGTTGACGCCAGATGGCCGTGTTTCTGCGAAATCTCTGTGTGTGCCCCGGCCCTTTCGGCGTGCCATATTTCACTTGGAGTTCTAAAAATTCTCGTCGCTTGGTACGGGAGGTCCCATAGTTCGCGGTCGATTTGCGTAAGGGAGATGTGACAACAATTACCTACAATTTAACTGATGGAGTCTGGATACCCGTATATCCTGAGTTTTTTCAGATTTCGTAAAATATGAAATAGGGAGGTGCCATAAAAAAACCTGGAATTTTACTGATGAAGTATTTGGATACCTATAAGACTTTTGACTTTTTCAGACGTCGTAAAATATCCTATTATTAGGTTTAAAGAAATATATTTCTTCTTAATGTTCATAATCAATCTTATTGTTATCAATAGTTAAAAATATATATACACCTTTCATGTATGGAAAGTGATTAATCTGTCAATGAAAGATTACATTGAACCTTACAAAATCATAACTGATCTGTAGGTTCTCAATTTTGTAACCTATTGTTTTACTTTATCTACTCATTAATTATTTGAGAAATCCTAAGTTTTTTCATTGATAAATTAATTGAAAATAATAATTAATTTTTTGTCGCTATAATATCATATTTGACGCTTGAAATATTTGATGGATCTCATTATTGTTGGCATTTTCTTATCAATAAGAATAAAAAATACGACGTTCTAAGCCTCTAAATAACCATCAACGGAAATACCGTTTCAATATCGCTAAAAAGAGAATATAAAAAGTACTGAAACCATGTCAATCTGTCTATCTCTCTTGAAGTTATCAACTGCTGCCTGAAAAACTGAAGATAATCTAAGTTTTCTGCTCATTCACCTACACACTTTACAAATTTGTGAAATATTTTAAATTTGTTCAAAATTCATTTTAATTGATATTGATATGTTTAATTCGTTGATCTGTTTGATTTTATTTAGAAAACTTGATGAAAGGGTTTTTTAGTGATCAACTTTCTATTATTCCATTATAATTTTCAACTCCCATATTTTAGTTTCCGTAAATATTTTGATATTGATTTTAAAATTGGGATGACATGATATTTCAAGTCGTAAACAATTTCAGTGAAATATTTCAATTCCTTCAAACTTAATACCATTATTATTGATATCTGCTTGTTTACAAAAAATTTGATAATTGAATTTTTTTCGATTCGAGCATCGTTCAAGAGAATTGAAAAAATCTAATGAGTTTGTTTAACATTTTGGTTCTTTTTCTTTGGTTTTATTTATCAGTTCTTTTTGTGAACTGAAAGTAGTTGGTACAACCCTATGTTTAGTCAATATATTGGTAAAATGTCATTTCTACCCGCATCATAAAATAATACTTCAGTTGAAAAATTAATAATTTCAAACATCTGATATTTTACAAATATTGTTCAAAATCAAACCCACTTTTATTCCTATAATAATGAATAATCAGAGTACAAGACCTAATTTTTTTCTTATAAACCATCCAAATACATTCGTCAAAAAAATTCATACTTTCAATCACAGTCTGTATCAAACTAATTATTATTTCGAGAACTTCAGCATACGATATAATCAACAATTAAAAAACCAATCCTGTCATTCTGGTTTAGCTGTTTGGTGGCAATAATTCCAAGAAATTTCAGTGGAAATACTTACTATTAGCATAAGGTACCCTACCCACCATAAATACCATCTTCCATTTAAACCATCTTAAAATATTTTGGTGGCCGTACTTTACAAAGATTGTATTTAAGGTTATATTGAATAGGTATATATAATCATTATTGTAACTGTAGATGTAATAATCATTACTGTTAGTTGGGTGTAAAGGTTTTAAAAATTATTTATTAAAACAATGAATTAAGATTATAACATTTAAAGCATATAAACATTGATGAAAACGATTGACATTATGACATTTCTTTCTTTTGTTTATTGAGTATTTATCATTCACTGTTTTTTCGCTGTTAACCTGTATAAGCATAATTTCTTTTAATTTTCTCCAAGTTTGTAGGGGTTTGATTTCTAATATTGCGTGTCTTCATAGTTAATTAAACTCATGCCTTATTGCCTGCGTATCATGCCTCGAAATAAACCTTTCTGTCTTTTTATGTTTGCTGTGTGCTTTGGTTACATTTTTCGTATATTTTTGTAAGTTAAATTAAAAAACTTAAAAACGATAAATAATTAGCGAAAGTAATATATTTGAAGCTTTTGATAAAGCTACAATTTGTAGCTAAACGTTAACCAGAAATAAATTCAGTTTATTTGCAAAGAGTACGAATATTTAGTTTAAAAATAGACAAACTAGAAAACTCAAAAATTTGTGTTATGTCCATGGATATAAATGACCAATATGCATAGAGAATCATTTTTAATGATCATTAATAAGTCTAATTAATTTTCTCATTTCTAAAAAAAACTTTTTCGTGAAACAAAAAAAATTTTCTGGAAGATGTTAAATATGTTATCTGTTAGCCAAAGAGTTGTGTTTAATGCACAAGTGTTCATTTTTAAACTGAAAAGAAATATGTTACCAACCTACATTAGTGATAGAGTTCGATTATTTGAAGATGTACATACTTATAATACGAGATTCAAAACAGACTTTATCATTGGAAAATGTAACACTACACAAAAGCTGAAATCTATTTTGTATAAAGGTTTAATTGAATTTAATGGACTTCCTGCACATATAAAAAACTGTGAAAGTTTTTAAAGACTTTTGAGAACGTTCATCTCAACCAAATGCAATACAGTTTAAAGTCACTCTAATTCAATTGAGCTTTGTTTCTGCTAGTACTCTAATTGATGTTTATGATGTAATATTAGTTAGATGCTAAGTATAACTTTTTTGTTTTTTTACTATATTATGTTATTTACATATATTGGTACTTTACTTAATTCACAATATTTTACTTTTCATTATTTTAATTTTCAATTAAGTTGTTAGTACTATATTTTGTAATATGATCTAGCAATTCTGCTAAATAAATACATTATTATTAAGAGGTATATATAATTATTTTAAGTAATAATTATCTATAGATGCAATTTATTCCTAATAACCTTCTTTTAACAAAATGATGGTGGTTGTAACATGATCAGTATTCGTTGGGGTGGAATTTTTGGGAATATGACCCCCGGCAACCGCTCAGGATCCTTGTCATCATGGTATCTCGCCGATGCCGTTCACCCTCTAGAACTAGCGAGATAATTCTTTGTGTTCGTCAGCCATCAGTTGACGGATAACGCGCGGAGGCAAGTGGGTCGATTCTGGGAAAGGTTCGGATATTTTACGATTATTATTGAACGGACCGTCCGATCTCTCGATAAAAGTTAGCGCTTTTAATGGAGGCTTGCGTCATATAATTCGCGAAAATAACAAGGAGAGTAGGCATCCGAAATTTCCGATGTAATTAACGTTTCTTGAACGATAATACAATAAGAGCAAAGAAATAAGAAAATAAACCGTAAAAAAACAATGTAAAGTACAAGGTTCGATTTCAATTACGCCAAAATGATTTAATGGTTTTAACGTGTTTTATAAAAGACTTATTGAATAATGAATTATTGAACCAATTTTTTCATTATTAAGAATTTTTTATTCCATGAAAATAATTGACATTTCAAAACTGTTGAGAGTTGTTAACTGATTGGGAAAAATACAATAAAATTCATAAGAGAACCAAAAACTTACAAATAATATATAATTTACAATGAATATATATAATTATGTTGGCAATCTGAAATTCAATATCTGAAAATGAGGAAGGGGGATTCGTATGAGGAAAAGCCAGAAGTATATATGCCTTAAAAATATTTTCACTGCACTTATTATTACATAAAAGAAGTGAAAAATTTTTCTGATTTCAAAAATAAATACTTCTAAATGTATCTAATAAAAAAATTATATAAAAATAGATATAATATTTCTTAGCTATATATATTTTTTAATCCTCTATTCGATTTTAACTTTCTAAATTAAAGGAATATATTTATTGAGTATTGACGGTGATTTTTAGAAATTCGGTAAACACTTAAGAGAAAATTAAATTGGACATAATAAATGATGTTAAAATTATTATCAATGTTAGTGATATTAAAAATATATTAATAAAAGAGGGTATTCTTTGCGAATTTATAGATTTCCAAGTCCAGGCCATTTGATATTCTTTTCTGATAGTCTTTTTATATTAAGTAAGACTATCATCGAACATAAAAATTTTGGAGGCGCCGGGCATCGATCCCGGTACCTCTCGCATGCTAAGCGAGCGCTCTACCATCTGAGCTACGCCCCCTGTGGAAACAAACGGAGTTATCTATATAGACGAAACTGATATCACCTAGTGTGCATATTGCGTAAATATATAATGTACTTTAATTCTGACGTAATGCTGCTATTCACAAAATATTCAAAGTATTTCAATAATCATAAATTCTCATATAGTTATAAAATGATCTACTGAAATTTTTCTAATAATTCATTATAGAAATGAATTCCATATATCAATACTATTGAAATATGTTATATACTTTAGTAAGTACTTCGACTGAGTAGCCGAACGGTTTATGATCCCATAACACTTACGGTTAACTGGTGCTGGGTTCGATTCCCATAGATCTCGGATCTCCAGTTTTTCATAAATTATGATACTTATAAATAGAAAGAAACAGCACGACCTTTGGGGGCAAGGAATGGACGAACTAAGTGTTGTTTCATATCAATATATGAAAATTTTTTTTGCCAGCCATTTTTGTACTTACTGCAAATTTTTTACTTACACTGTTGATAGTCTAAGTACTTGATCGAATCAGAGTTTATAGTAATAATTTATCCATAGTTCGATATTTTTGTCTAATATTTGTTTTTATATAGAACATTTAGCAAAAAGAACATTGAGTTTTATACCTAGTGTTTGGAAACTTAAAAAAAAATTAAAATAGGAACTGTTCTTTGTTCTTACAACGTTCTTAACTAAATACGCCCCTGATATTTAACTTACTGGGAAATTTTTCTATTGTTTTCATTTCTTTTGTTGTGTAGAAGGGTTAAAATGCGTTTTTATAGAATTAATCCACTTTTAATAACTGATAATTGACAAAAAAATCTTTGAATAGTCAAAATTTGCGGATATCTCTCAAAATTATTCTAATTGTGGATTAAAGTTATAAATGTTCATTTTATTTAACGTTAACTATTTATGAGTATCTATTAGTAATAATATCGAATCGAATGTTTAATAAAAATTTTTGTTTTAAAAAAGCATTGTTTTCGAAAAAGGGAGAGTAATTTCAATTTGAAAAGCTTTACAATCATTTGTATGTGAAGTTGTTTTATGCTCATAATTCAAAATTTACAGATATTTAATTTTGAAACATTATAATGCATTTTCGAATCTTTATTCTCTTTATATTCGGTTCGAAGATGCTTACCGTGGTGATGTAATAAGAGCAATATACGCTCCAATTTTATAGGTATACTCGTATGGAAATTTCTGAATTTTCATAATTTTGGAATTTCACCAATCATATTTTTCAGTTTCACTAAACAAGTTGTTTTCTTCATAATTTATTTAGGTAACTCTTAAAATGCTTAGGATCCTTAGTGTAATTTTGAATTCTTGAGGAATTAGAAATATAAATGATACAAGTTGTGAGACTTTTTTGTCCCTTTTGAGAGTGCACTTAGAGTATTTTTCAACGCTTTATTATTCTATTGTGCATGTATTTGACTACTTTGTATACGTAATATGTTGAATGAAATGTTCGTACACAGAACCAGTTGACCACACCCAAGCCAAGAGTAGGACCGAATAATCTGGGTTAAGTAGTATTTTGTGCGGGTTTTCAAATGATTGATATTTTTTATTTATATCAGGGGGCGTAGCTCAGATGGTAGAGCGCTCGCTTAGCATGCGAGAGGTACCGGGATCGATGCCCGGCGCCTCCAAAATTTTATACTTATGTGAGAATTAATTATTGATTTGGAATGTGACATACTTTTTTCGGAAAAAATGGTACCGTTCACATATGAAAATCAGGGGGCGTAGCTCAGATGGTAGAGCGCTCGCTTAGCATGCGAGAGGTACCGGGATCGATGCCCGGCGCCTCCAAAATTTTTTTATAGTCATGTGAATGTTCATTATTTAATTAGAATTTGACATACATTTTCCGAAAAAATGGTACCGTTCACATAGAAAAATCAGGGGGCGTAGCTCAGATGGTAGAGCGCTCGCTTAGCATGCGAGAGGTACCGGGATCGATGCCCGGCGCCTCCAATTTTTTGTATTTACATCAAATTTTAAGAAGTGAATGAAAAGTGACCTACATTCTTCGAAAAAGTGGTACCGTTCACATATGAAAATCAGGGGGCGTAGCTCAGATGGTAGAGCGCTCGCTTAGCATGCGAGAGGTACCGGGATCGATGCCCGGCGCCTCCAATTTTTTGTATTTACTTCAAATTTTAACAAGTAAATGAAAAGTGACCTACATTCTTCGAAAAAATGGTACCGTTCACATATGAAAATCAGGGGGCGTAGCTCAGATGGTAGAGCGCTCGCTTAGCATGCGAGAGATACCGGGATCGATGCCCGGCGCCTCCAATTTTTTGTATTTACTTCAAATTTTAACAAGTAAATGAAAAGTGACCTACATTCTTCGAAAAAATGGTACCGTTCACATATAAAAATCAGGGGGCGTAGCTCAGATGGTAGAGCGCTCGCTTAGCATGCGAGAGGTACCGGGATCGATGCCCGGCGCCTCCAATTTTTTGTATTTACTTCAAATTTTAACAAGTAAATGAAAAGTGACCTACATTCTTCGAAAAAATGGTACCGTTCACATATAAAAATCAGGGGGCGTAGCTCAGATGGTAGAGCGCTCGCTTAGCATGCGAGAGGTACCGCGCCTCCAATTTTTTATTTATATAAAGAACACGGAGGTTTCGCTTATCTCTTGGTGAAACATTATGTTAAAAACTATGAAGTTAAAAATTACACTGTTACTTTATTCAGTGAAACTTAAGTCAAGTGTGTTAATTTTTAATTTTATAGTTTTTGCATATTTTATATTTGTATATTTTGTATATTTATAATTGAATATAAGATACAATTCAAACAGTTGAACTTATGATTTACACTTTTATTGAAAACATAGCATGACGCGTTTCGTCGTTACAAACGACTTCTTCAGATGCTAATAGAATACTGATATTATATGTGTTTATTTTTTTATATTATATTATGTTAATTTCTGTTATTCAAACGAAAACACATTGCTTTTCTCTTAAATCACAATGTAATTATTCAATGCATGAAGGAGTTGTATTTGAATGCTAGATTAAAACGTATCGTTTAATCTCCTATTTTTGATCAATCCAATCGATAAAAATTCACTAGCAACCTCATTAAACCAGTAATATCACAATCAAATTAAACAATATGACATATGTCAAACTACTTCAATCAAGTAAATCAAGTAAACGAAAACACTATTCAATATTTTTGTATATATCTGAATATTCGATATTGATTCGAAAGTGGCATTTAAAATAAGTATATGCATATATTTAATTTACGCATAAATATATGTACATGCAAATATTTATACACAGAATCAAATCAAATATTCGAATAACTCATGGGGCGAAGTTGAAATAGATCGCTTGTGCTGCATGTAAGAAGTACCGATATAGACGGAAAATTTTCTAAATCCTGTGTAAATTTTAAGAATATCTCTATATAATAGAAATTTAGAGGGTTGGAAACAATTAATGCTTTCATTATTATAGACGACGAAATTAATTGGCCGAGGTGCGACCCTTGAGGGACACCTCATGTAGCAAATGTTATTGTATAGATATTTTGATATTTCGTGTAATGTTTTATACGTGGAAGTTAATAGCAATTCCGAAAACCATTTATAGATTAAGGACTATTTTATATCATTACAGTAAGATTTTCACTCGAAAATACTAAGCGAAGTATTCAAGAAAGCCATTAGCATTAGGAATGTATCAAAAGGTCAGTTTGTTATAATTATTTATAGGTGCAATCGATAAAGCAGTTGAGAGTGAACAATGGATCGATTCCCGAAGGCGTTATAGTTATTATCGATTGGTGAGAAATCTTGATATGAATATGTTAAGTGCGAACTTTGACCAACGCTTACCTCCTTCGTCCCTTTTCCCATATATGCGAATTTGTACGTCTGGTCGTGCGTCACCCGGCGCGATTTAGCCGCAACCCGCAGCTGTCGCGCCCGCCAGAGATGGATTAGGGTGGCTTGTGATTTATCACCGTTCGTCCAGATTCCCCTCACCGCTCCACTTCACAGTATAAACACCTAACCTCTGGCTGCTTCGATGCCATTAGGCTCGGGTTGTACTAAAATTTCAACGTTATTCAGGCAGAAGAACTACTTCACCGTGAGGAAGATCTTGTATGGTAATTTTTTAAATGGAAACTTGTTAAAATCAACCCTTCAACCTAAGGGAGGTTAACCCATCACGCTCCCAGGTTGATGACATGAAATCAGAACGAAATTTAATCAGAAAATTAATTTATACCTGCATTTAAACATTGAAACTAAACAATGTGTAAGGACTGACGTCTTATATTGTTTGAAAAGTTTGGGGTGCCACAGAGGAGTATGTTGGGGCTATTGCTTTTTTTGTATGCACCTCTTGAGTTCAATCTTGATGTGTTCTTCATATCAGTCTTCATCTGAAGAAGTTGTTGGAGATGTACTCATAACGCTATCAAGATATACTAATTGAACGAAATTGTCATCTTAGCAAAATTAATATAAAAACTAGAATATAAAAACTATCAGTATTTGTAGCATTATATCCATGCACATCACTGACATATGTTACATTTTTTACTACATAGAAGCAACAGATTTTTTACTTTAAATATGAATATATATGAAGCAAAGGGTATTCTTTGTTTAACAGATATTAGTTCCAAAGACTTCAGCATAATTTTAACAGGGGTATACCTATTGCACTTGGTTATATATACATGGTTCACTTGGCTCTATTCTGTAACTTTTGTAATTGTTGAATTATTTTTTTTTAATTAAACCACAAAGTGGAGCAATAATCAAAATGTGGCAACAATAATTTCACGACAAATTGTCGATAAAATATCGATAAACGATATAATAAACTATTCATTCATTTTATATCATTCTAAACGTAAATAAAACGTTAAATGAAGGAACTTACAAACCAAATCGATGTTGTATATGTTATAAAGGTATCTATGAATATAGCGAAAGAATAATTCAGTGTAACTCTTCTAAGAAAAACACATTTTCATGAGAATTCTCACCAGCGCATTATCCAATCGTAACTTACTAAATGGATTTGTTGGCTGCCTTCAACAGATGGAATGATTTCAGAATAGTTCTCAACTTGAGCGTTAGCCGAAGCGCTTCATTGGAATTTATTTATTCGATATATATATATATATATATATATATATATATATATATATATATATATATATATATAATATATATGAATAATATTTGATGCGGAAGAAAATTAAAATGAAATTGAAGATTATCGGCATATCCCGCAGATTGGTAGCAGCCGTTGGCACGTGTTTCGAGCTTATTGGCTCTACTCAGAACGGCGTAGCCAAGTTCTAGTTGTAGGAACCTGGAGGTGAAAAACACAAGAAGAAAAACAGACAACTCCTGAAGGAAGTCGCAATATTTTAGGCTACGCGTTTGTTCTTTTCGGATTTGGAAATTTGGAAACTGCTTTGCCCGTTAGGTGACTATTTATCCTTCAAAGGATGCTCTAAGCAGATACGTTGAAAAATATATGAATAATATTTGATGCGGAAGAAAATTAAAATGAAATTGAAGATTATCGGCATATCCCGCAGATTGGTAGCACCCGTTGACACATGTTTCGAGCTTATTGGCTCTGAGGAGAGCCATGACCATGAGAGATATGACCATGTATCATAAGAAATTTGTAACCCGGTTTTCTGCGCAATTTCATGTAGTTTTTCTACGGCGAGAATTCCGCCGTAGAAATTCCAAATTCTTTCATGATTTCAAAAATGGTTTCGCGGTCTACCGAATCATATGCTTTCTTGAAGTCAATGAATGTGATCACTCTATTTCTACGTATATATATATATATATATATATATATATATATATATATATATATATATATATATATATATATATATATATATATATATATATATATATATATATATATATATATATATATATATATATATATATATATATATATATATAGGAATTATGAATTTTGTGATTTTATCCATTATTGTGTGAATTCTTATTTGCGAAAGGAGGACCAAACTCCAAGAAATAATTTCTCACTTTCACCATGGGGAATTTGGATTGATTGTTTTGTATTTCCTCAGTCCGCTTGGGTCCCGATAATATGAGATAATTTCGGCGAATCGCGTGTTATTCGAGCATGCGGTCGTGGAAGAGATCGAGGGGCGACAGGGGCACAGACGCTAGACAGAGCCTCCGCCGCCGACGATTACGAATACGAAGAACAGGCCATTATGTCCTGGACTTACGCTGACAAAGCCGAAATTACTTTTGCCCGGCTTCTTTAATCTTATCAATTTGGCGGCGCGATGTTTCTCCAGGGTAGGATTAAACCATTAAGACGACGTTCGATTAAAATGGTATACAAGTTGAAAAGGAAACAATCTTCTGTCATCCGTGAAATTTTTTAAAAATATTCCTTATAACTGAATAGATCAGGGGTTCCCAAAATTTTTTACTAGGCCCCCTCCTGTTAAAATGAAAATCATCTACGCCCCCCTCCACATTGAATTTTATGGGCATGTGAAAAAAACCAAGAATTACATTGAAAACAAAACATGTATTTTTAATAACACAAAGAACAGCATCTGAAGAGTCAATTTAAAGACAAACTGTTAGAGAAAAACATAGACAAAAAGAACATAATAAACTAGTAAACTAGTGAGATGAGTGAATTAATTTTTCACTGGTCTTGTGCTCACGCCCCCCCTGGCATATCTTCACGTCCCATTGAGGGGGGGCCCAGTTTGAGAATCCCTGGAATAGATAGTGACCCAAGGTTCTGAAGTACTCTTAATACTTGCGCGATTACAGGGTAAAATGATTTAACGATTTGAGACGAATTAAAAGAAGTAAAAAATTTTTCACTTGAACGGTTTTATGGTAACGATGATCCTAGGGGAGCTTAAGGCGGTAATGAGCGGTTTAGGTATTGATAAAAATCCATAATTTCTTCTTCGAAATGATCGGCTTTTATTCTGACCAATATGAAACGTGAAAGTGCTAACACAATATTCTCACTAACCATGAATAGTATGTTGTACATCAGTTATTTGATTATATGCCCATTTTTTATTAAAAAAATTTATTAAAGTATTCATCGTTTATTTTATTTTTATCGTAGTTGAGTTTTGACGAAGGAGGCATAGTATTTGAGCGTAAACTTGAAGGAGGCTCACAGAATCATAGGTTGGGAACCCCTTATCGAAAACCTGTAAAAACATCGATGTTTTTGCTTTAAACATGGATGATCATCGAACGTTTCTATCCTTAAGTAGATAATGTAGTAAAAGCTAGTTAATGAAACAATATCGATATATCAATATTATTTTTTCAAAGTATCGATATTTTTGAGCGATATTTAATATTTTGATATATCGATGTAAAATCGAAAAGGTTTAAAAATCGATAGTTTTAAAAATTTTTAAGAAAAAACTCCTACAAAGGAGTACCTATTTTATCTTCCCTTCTTTTTTACTAATTATATTCTATGTATTTTTTTATTTTTGGTCGAGAGTGGCATCTGCTGTAAATCTCGCATTACCCAGCAGAGAAGTCGGCTTACAGAGAGATCAAAGAGTTACAGACATAAGTTTCTTATGTCTGTATCTGAAAAATATTGGTTTGATTAATACATAAATATATTTTTAAATGGTTTTTCTTGATTTATTGAAAATGATGTCTATAGATTAGTATTTATCTAGTCATGAAAGATGATCTTACAAGCTAATATTTCGTCATTAGTTCGTGACTTCGCGATTCGCATTTTTCGCAATTCGCAATGAAACGTCAACTGAAAAAAGGTTTTTCATTTGAAAAAGCTTGTTATAGCTAAAAATATTGAAAAAACTTTATATATATATATATATATATATATATATATATATATATATATATATATATATATATATATATATAACGCCAACAAACGGAAGGGTCTTGGCTGCATTTTTTTTTGTAATTTTTGGTATTTTTATATAAAATAGGGACGTTGATTTACTTACTGGGATACATAAGTGGTCACACCAATTAACTATAAAACAACTGATGCAGCTTTATACTAATATCTAACTTAATCATATGAATGAAAAACCACAAAATAAATCGCAACAACTACAAAATTGCACTATACTTAGACTTCTCTTCCTTAAAAACACGAATTGACTTTGACTCTCTTATGTAGGCAAGTTATGCATTTTATTAATTGAGACTCTTATGAGTCAAGAGTTCTGCGAACTATTTATTTTACATGTTGGTAAAGAACAATCAACATTGTTTAGTATTATTGATAAGAATTTGGTGCCTATTTGTTGTAAACACATCCATCTGGCATTTCAAATGATGATTACTTGAGCACTCTTTCTATGGAGAAATCACATTAATTTAGTGTTTTCTCGTTTTATGACTTGTAAATTTTGTTTAAAGAGCCTGCCTTTTAGTGAGTAGTTATAAATTAAAAAATTCGACTTCACCTAAACGAAAACGAAAACACTTCCTTTGAAACACAGGTTACACAATAAAATATATAAAGAGAAGTCTCAGGCAGTGCATTGTTTCATGTGAATATATATGTATTTGATCAATTGTTCTCAGTTAATTGCAATAATTTAAATTTTTTCGTTGACTGATCCACTGAATTGTGTTAATCATTTAGTTTAATCTGTGTGTAAATATAATTGTTGTTTGTAAGTTAAATTATTTAGAATTATTATTAGTTCCTTTTAATTAGAATGAAGCTAATATAAAAAGTTTACGATATTTTTATTTTGTTTTTAGTATTGTTATCTATACTTGATACATTACAAAAGTTGATTTAGTACATGAATAAGCATGGACATTTTCATGGTGGTCTTAGAAGTTGCCTTCATCGATCAACGTTACTGACTAAGATATTCCAATGACTCAATCTGGTCAGATACATAATGGCGCTCACTGATTGCTGAATTCTAATCCGGAAGCTCTTTTAACAACCGTCCGGGCGTAACCTCGACCCGAGTTCTCCGCGAGACCCAAGAACCCACGAAGACTGATTTTGGCAATCTAATGACTCCTCTCTTCGGACCTTCCTTCGGCCGGGAGAACGATACGTCGTGGTAGTTGGGCGCGGAGGGACGCCAAGGGGGCCTCCGGTCGCGGTCAGAGGGACCGGAAATGCCGCCGCGGATCCTGTGCCCGCCTCCCCTCGCCTCACTTGCGAATAACGATCTTTGCGTGGTAATTAGACCTGACAAGTGGCCGGCCGTTACAATGGACCGCGATGCGATGTATGCGCTGCCCCTCACGAGGAAACAGGATGAGACCGCGTTAACATCGACAGGAAATATACCGGGCGTCCGAAAAATACGTGTCGAATGGAAAGGAAACGGTAGCTGGGAGTTTCTATTCAGGAATCTTGCAATTTAGCGTGTATTTATATTATTATTGTTGAGATGATTGAATGAAATAATCAAAGCTTTTAGTTAAAATTTCATTTTTATTGTTTACAGGACACACTCTTACGACGCAAATCAAAATCACAAAGAGAGAAGATAAAAGACACACTTATTTAAACAAATTATGAGTGTTATCTTCTCAACATAACAATAGATCGCGCTATGTGTTTTATTTACATATTTAAATATAAGATTATTAAATTTACCTAATTACAACAATTATAAAATTAAAAACTAACACACTTGACTTAAGTTGCACTGAATATATTAAAAATATGTTTTGGGTGGTTAACCCATTAAGTTAATTAACACACTTAAGTCAAGTGTGTTAATTTTTAATTCTATAGTTTTTAACATAATGTTTCACCAAGAGATAAACGAAACCTCCGTGTCATTTAATTACAACAATTATTACTTTAAATATTCTCGTAGAATATTTTTTAGAATAATTCTTCGAGAATTTTCGTGTTCTACTTTTTGTGATACACTAATAATGTTTTTACTGTTTATCCCGTGTTTACACGAGAGAGACACCCATGGACTAAAGAAATATATGGGTACTTTCAGTAATTTCAAGTATTTTCAATCAGTCAGATTATCAATAACTTCATATATTAACACGTTTGATGCATTGAAAGTGATTATTAACATGTCAATTTTATGATTGAACTGGAAGGTCGTAATTTTGTAGCAAGAACATCTTCCATATATCTCATCATTAATTATATGAGATATTGCTGGATATGAGTCAAAATGTTTAGAATCTAGCCCAGTTCTGGAAAACAATGAATGTAGTGGCTCTGGTGGTGGTACCTATTGCGTCAATTTAACTTTACAGCTCGCACAACACAATCCAGCAACTTCATTTTTGTCTAGCTATTCATTATGTCTTTCTATTGAATTTGTCTTGCTTATTGATTATGTATTGCATTATTGGCACACAATAATGCAAGACGTTCATTTGTCCAATAGCAACGATTTGCTGTGAACTGCAATCGAATTCCACTTTTTAATTGAATGCAGCTCGATAGGGGTTGAACACAACATTTCTATGTTCTTGATTTCGGTGTCGAACTACCCGTGACATGAACGGTTTGTTGGTTTGAAAATTCAGTTTTTTTATATCGTCCTTGTAGAAATAACAAATTAATTATTTCATATGTATTTTATCAACATAACTCAGGCCGACGGTTTTATGAATGAATAATATAAATCAATAATAAACTAAATTTACATGAGTATAAAAATTTGGAGGCGCCGGGCATCGATCCCGGTACCATCTGAGCTACGCCCCCTGATTTTCATATGCATGAGTATAAAAATTTGGAGGCGCCGGGCATCGATCCCGGTACCTCTCGCATGCTAAGCGAGCGCTCTACCATCTGAGCTACGCCCCCTTGATAATAACAAATATTTTCGAAATTCGTGTACTAAAAATTGGTCCAATATTTCTTCTGTTAAACTTGATCTCCATTATGCAGGTTGTTTGGACCGGTTATACTTTCACCAATATATTTGCATATGACAACAGAGAAAGAAATATTCAAGACCATGAATAACTTTTAACCTTGGGAGTCATTATACTGGCGTACTGGAATATAATATCGATTTCTAAAACAGATTATATGCTATAAAAAAATTTATAGATATAGCAGAATGTGCGAAAGGGTTGTTTTTATTGATTCTGGAGGAAGATGTGGACAAAGGTAAATGTAAGGTGAAGAATAAGTAGAAGAAGTTAATTGACGTTATTATTATGGGGTACTCACACTCGGTTATATATGATAGATGAAAAGTAATCCAATCAGAAATTTCAAAAACAAGTAAATGCTAACAAAAATATTGAAGTTGTTATCTTGAAAATGTAAAAGATTCAAACTATGGTTGCAGTTTATTCAAAGAAAATCATTATGCTTTCAACCAAAATTATTACGAAACTAAGAGATCCTTCTATTTTCAAACAAATTAGAATAAACGTTGTGATACTGGAATAAGAGATATTATTAAAACAAAAATCAGTTGAAAATAACTACATAAACCTCTCCATTCACATACGAAAATGATAACAATAATTTTAGTAATATTCTGAACCCAAGAGAAATTGAAGGAAAAATGAATAAAACGAGTTATATAAAAAATGCAGTCCCTATCTGTATAAATACAACACACATAAATACAGGAATACAAGGCTACAAGTAATTACGTACACATGCTTATTGTGACGAGTGGCCTCTTGTGAATGAATTTAGTATTCACCATTTTTTTTATTTAGCGTTGAATACATAGGCTTATGATAAAAATTTCTGGGGAGAAAGTTCAGGGCTTAACTTGGCGCCTGGGGTATAGAATCAAGTTTTTACAAATAGACACATTGATATCAATATATTAGGCTGATTTCCGAATATTTTATTAATCAAAAATTTGACATATTGATTGGTATTAAATATAATATAAAATTGAAACACTTGAACTTTTGATTTACACTTTTATTGAATACATTGCATGGCGCGTTTCGTCGTTATAAACGACAACAGTATATAAAATACTGACTCTGATTTCTATTAGCATTTGAAGAAGTGGTTTATAACGACGAAATGCGTCCTGCAATGTTGTCAATAAAAGTTTGAATCAAAAGTTCAAGTGGTTGAATTTTATCTTATATTTAACAAAAATAACCAAAAGTTTGACGAATCTAGGCTTATTTTTAAGATCGAAAACTTCAATTCTACCAAAACTCTTCAGAATGTCTACTAACTTCTACATCTTCTCAAAAATTAATCATAAGTTTGACCAATTGAGTACGAAAATAAACATTCATAAAAGTTAATATGAAACTTATTATTTGTAATAAGGAGGCATTTGATGAACTAAAAGTACCTTAATTGAATCTTTTTACTATTTTAGCTTACAAAATTAATTTGTCTGATAAAATTGGATAGGTATTCGCTGATCTCTTAGTGGAAGGTAGTTTGATGTATTGATTAAAAAACACCTGGCAGAAGTTAAACAGAAGCAGTTTTGAATATTTGGTTGAAACTTAATCAAAAAAATTTCTTTCCGGGAGGTGTTTCCTCCAGCCCCACCTTTTATCCGCCACTGGTCGGATAAAAAACGATTTCCATTGCTAGTTGTCCTGATCCACTCCTACAATTTTTTAAGTTTAATGACATTTTCTAATAAATAAATTCAGCTTCGAAAAAAGCGGAAATGTGAATATTCCTTTCCCGTTCCGAAAAGCTCGTGACTTCATGTATTCCTCAAATCGCTCGTCGTCGGTATAAATAAATAGGCGCGATGTGAGTATAACTTTATCGATAATAAATATATTTGGGGACCGTCGCGGGGAGAGACGATAAGCGAGAAGGGGGATTCTGTCGAGCCGTTCTAAGTTATTCATCGCGTTCCTGTTAGTTTGGCGAGGCCGTCGAGAGTTAACGTTTAATCCGGGTAACGTTGGAACGAGAGCGAGGGGGGTCGGACCTAAGGGGGGAGGCGCGGACGGCCGCGAAGCCCCGCGAGGCAATCAGCCGCCCGAACCGCCCCCCACGCCCCCGGCTTTCCTCCTCACGTGTCCGGTCCGTCACGCACAAACTGGGCCCTTACGATAAAGTTCGATGCCTGGGTTTGCGAGGCGCCAGGGTTGGGATTATGCGGCATTTCGTTGTCCGCAGAAAAGCATTTTTTTGGGGGTTTTCGAGCTTCGTGTTGGAGCGGATCCGTGAGAACGGAAACCGTGCCATTCTGATATGAATCGGACTCACTAGATGTCCGAAGTTTTTCTGTATTCCGCGTCATTATTTATAGCGATTATTCTGGCGAAAAAGCAATTTGCTCAAAATCCTCCGTATCTCTGTAAGCCGCGCTTACTGATGTGAACCTTTTTGAACTCAATGTGAGAAAACTTTATACACGAATGTCGAACTTTTAGGGATTATACATATCTATACGACTCCAAAAAACCATTATCGTAATCGATTAATAAGACAGAGATATGTTTTATGATACATGAGAAAAGATTCTTAGGTTCCTACCTGAAGTTTTACCACCGGACCTCTTTGACTTTACCTATTGGAAAATGATTATCATAACTGCATATTCATATATGCAGTTTCACATAAGTAAAAAATTTTGGAGGCGCCGGGCATCGATCCCGGTACCTCTCGCATGCTAAGCGAGCGCTCTACCATCTGAGCTACGCCCCCTGATTTTCATATGTAAACGGTACCATTTTTTCGGAAAAAGTATGTCACATTCCAATTCAATAATTAATTCTCACATGAGTATAAAAATTTGGAGGCGCCGGGCATCGATCCCGGTACCTCTCGCATGCTAAGCGAGCGCTCTACCATCTGAGCTACGCCCCCTGATTTTCATATGTGAACGGTACCATTTTTTCGGAAAATTTTTTCGGAAAAAGTATGTCACATTCCAATTCAATAATTAATTCTCACATGAGTAAAAAAATTTGGAGGCGCCGGGCATCGATCCCGGTACCTCTCGCATGCTAAGCGAGCGCTCTACCATCTGAGCTACGCCCCCTGATTTTCATATGTAAACGGTACCATTTTTTCGGAAAAAGTATGTCACATTCCAATTCAATAGTTAATTCTCACATGAGTATAAAAATTTGGAGGCGCCGGGCATCGATCCCGGTACCTCTCGCATGCTAAGCGAGCGCTCTACCATCTGAGCTACGCCCCCTTGATATTACTGAAAAATTCAATAGTCTACAGAATATTAACAGTGATCTACATTTTTCCCTACCAGTTTGGGTGTGCCTATAATAATTCTTGTATTATATTTCCAATTTCACTTTCACTCACTCTGATATCATGCAATCGAAGAATAAATTCAACTCAGTTAAGATGTGCCTTCGTACTTTACCAGTATATTTTCATCCGAAATGATAATTCGATATATTTTTATTCTTCAGTTAGAATTATACCGAAAATCTTATTCACATTTTCAATGTTTTTTCAATGATGAAATTTCATAATTAAAAATGTGGAGGCGCCGGTTCTGGCATCGGTACCTCTCGCATGCCCAGCTAAGTCGTAATTTTAGAAGGTAATGACTTGAATTCAATGAAACATGCATTATATAAATTTTTCAGAGTAGTTAAATTTCCGAAAATTATGAAAATTTAAGGTGTTGGGTGTCGAATCCTGTACCTTGCACAAAACCAACAGAAGACTCTATTAACATACGACATTTTATAATTTGAATTTTGTAAAATAATAGCTGATCCGTCGAAATGTATAACGCCGAATAGTTGTCAGTCAATGAATGATCTAAAACATTTTATCTGAACTTAATTGATGATTTTAATCAACATGGCGAAATCAATACAGTCTTATAATTATAAAATTGTTATAAATAATATGGCGCTAGTGTCTAGTCTCTAAATGCTTGTTCAATGATTTTAAGTTTCTAACGATAAACATCATATTATAATACTCTTTATCCTATTTTGGTCACAGTCCGACCCAAAAATACAAAAATCATAACTCAAATTGTAAAAGGTGTAACTAACTCGTACTTGTTTGGATGAGAATTCATAATTGTTGTTGATATATAATAATAAAATAAATTCATTGAGAAACATTCTTTACATTGTAAAATTACATTCATTTCAATTGATACAATATTACTACTAAGAAGAATTCTCTCAAAAAGACCGAATTCAGTTTTGAGTCTGAAACAGCCCTCGAGCAAAAATATTGGTTCAATTTATTATTATATATAGATATGATTATTGACCATTGTTGAAAATTTTTAAATTACTAATATCGCTATTGAAACATAGGAGTTGGTGAAAATTAAGAGTTAAAATTAAGGGTTGAATGCATTTTTTAATTCCACATAATAAAAAATTGAAAATAGAAAATATTGCCCAAAAACCAATGAAATATTTTCAATAAATGACACGGAGGTTTCGCTTATCTCTTGGTGAAACATTATGTTAAAAACTATAACATTGAAAATTAACACACTTGACTTAAGTTTCACTGAATATATTAATATTGTAGAGTACAAGTAATATTGTATACTCTTGATCATGGGTTAACCACCCGAAACATTTGTACCTAGAGTTTTCAATATATTCAGTGAAGGTCAAGTGTGTCAATTTTTAATTTTATAGAAAAATGTTTGATTCAGATAGACCACCTTTACGATCTACCGAGTATTTTTATGAAATTTCATCTGAATCAGTTGAGCTGTTTCGAAACAGTATGGTAACTCACACTGTGACAAGACAATTTTATAAATTAGATGTTTCGAACATGTTATCTAAAATAATTCATTAATTTTTCCACATTTCATGTCTTCATGCAGTACTTAAAACATGTGCAGTTAATTCTCGCTTGTTAACTTGAAAAATACTTCATGTTTGATTTTTTTCCTGCATAATACCTACAGCTAAACCGGTGTTTTCAAAATGTGTAAAATATCTGAGATCGATAACAATTTGCCTTTTAATTCTGCGTAAGGATACTCAACTGAAATAATTAATTTAGTTTTTTTGTTATTATTATCAAATAGCTGAGGACCGAGACCTATAACTGCGATCGTTGAGCCTACAGTTTAACGCCGATTCCGAACGATTTGTTTTGGTAGATTGCTCGTGATGGATATCATGGATTATTTGCTAGTTGCTTTGTGTTATGAACCCTTTTATTAATGAAGAACTTCGGAGCATGATATTCAATATAACTCAGATTAAAATTTCTCGAATTTCATTCAGGTACGAACATCAGCTGCTTACAACTTCATTATAAGAATATGGCATTTGTTCGCGATTACTGAATGAAATCTCGATTTCTCCAGATCTCATGTAATTTTTTGAGGTCTAACCCGTAGCATAATAGGACGAGATCTCGTTCGAGATAAAATGTATTGGGCAGTAGACAATTGTCAATCGTTAACAGCATCGCTATCGACTAGTTTAGATAGATTAGGGTCGCCCATAAAAAAAAAAGGAGATGGATTTATATAAATATGGAGGAACTAGGGGTAGTTTTTTAGTTTTTTTATAGTTTGCTTATAATTAATAATTGATGAGGCCGATACTTGATGTAAATCGATAAACATAATAAAACAATTGTTAAACTCATTTACACATATATTAACAAAAAATAACTTAGGAAATAACTAAAAATCTAAGGTCAACAAAAATAAAAAATCAGGTGTATATAAAATAAACTGTGGTAGTTGTGATAAGTTTTATATTGGTAGAACGTTTAGAAGTTTTCAAATAAGAATTTCTGAACATACACGTAGCTTTGATAATCAGAAGACAGATTCACATTATGCCAATCAATTTGATTGATGAAAATCATATATTCAATTCCGATTTTGAAATTTTGAATAACGCAAACAAGGGAATGAAGCTTAATTTGTTAGAATCACTTCAAATTAAAAAATACAAATATTCTGGCAACCTTTTGAACAGCCAAATCGATTATACCTCAAGCCCCTTTCTCAATCTTTTCAAAATTACTTCTACCTGTTATCTACCTGTTTTCTCTGTATTCATAATTTAAGTTTATATATTGTATGTATTCGAGAAATGTCATTAGTCTGCACGTAGCATTTGAAAAAGGTGAATCTCATCGAAACGTACGTCATGCAGTATTCTTGTTAATATATGTGTAAATCAGTTTAACAATTGTTTTATTTGCTTATAATTAATTGTTCACCCACGCTGGTGCTTAACAATATTGAGTCAAAGAAGACATTTTCACTGATATAAAATGCTATTTAACATAAAGGACTGAGATTACTAGTTTTTACGAAGCTATTTTCAGAAGTAAACCCTAAAAGTCTACTAAATCCTAACTCTCTAAACTAGGCTTTCCCTTTATTAATATTTTTGTTCCTTAATTGACTGTTTTTTACTGATTTCGTTGTTTTCTAAGAGAATATCAGAATAATTAATGAATGGCTAATATTAAAAATGGAGACTTATTTTTTTAAAATAATATTCCATATTAATCTACCTCACATTACAAAGAGTTTTCCTCGCTTTCAGTTTTATAAATTCAACAATTTTATTTAAATATACGAGATCCGCAAATTCCAAGATATTGTCATTTTCAATGTGGCTAGATCTTGATTTGAGATATCGAGACGAGATTTTATAACTTTGCTTTAAATTATTTGTTTTATTTGTTATTATCGAAAAAGATAATAAATATTAGTTCGTATAACTGCTTCCCTAGCCTTTAGTCGCATGGAATCCTTTCTTTGGTTTCATAAAATTTTTTAAAACATAAATATGTGAATAAAACATAAAATTAATAATGCTCCCCAAATTTTAAATGTAAAAGTTATCTACCAATTATACGGGAAATTTATGCCACATTTCAATTTAATAATGAAGTTTTACATAAATACAAAAAATTGGAGGCCCCTGGTACCTCTCGCATGCTAAACTTGCGCTCTACCATTTGAGCTAGGCCCCCTTATACCAGGATATAAGCGAAAACCTTTTTTCGGACGATGTTTGTTCATTGCAATTCAATAATCGAGTTTCTCATAAATGCAAAAATTTAGATTCGCCAGGTATCTATTCTGGTACCTCTCGCATGCTAAGGAACCATTTGAGCTACGCCCCCTTATACCAAGATATAACCGAAAAAATGTTTTCGGACAATGTTTGTTCATTGCATTTCAATAATCGAATTTATAATTCTCACATGAGTATAAAAATTTGGAGGCGCCGGGCATCGATCCCGGTACCTCTCGCATGCTAAGCGAGCGCTCTACCATCTGAGCTACGCCCCCTTGATACAAGAAAAAATTCATTATTTGAGATTATATTGATTGTGATCTACTTTTTGTATTACCTGTTTAGGAGTGGCCACCGAAATTCACTTACTACCAATATGTATTCTACCAATTTTCCTTTCACTCAGTCTGATACCATGTGATCTGACCTGGCAATAGTTTAACTAAGATAAGTTGTGAACTAATATCTTCATATATATTTTCAAATGAAGCGGATTCTAGTGCTTTTATTTTCACAATTTTTGGACTGATTTCATGTCCGAAAAATTTCAGCTAGTATAATGTTGAATGAACGTACTATATACGTTATAGCATTATGACGTCCGTTAGGCATTTATAGCACAAATATATTTGCCAAATGTTGCAATATAAATCAATTCATTTGTAATTATTGAAAAGATGAGTGGAACTGAATGAATATTCATCCTTTGGACTTTTTCCATTCATTTTCAAAACATTTTTACTGTCAGAATCATCAATACCAATGTCTAAACTATGATGATTCTCAAAAAACTTTACTGATTTTTTGAAAATAGAAATCGTTGTACGTTATTTTATGGAAGAGTTACTGCCAATACAGTTTAATAACCACCACCCAAAAACGTATATTTGTATAAGTGTATATTTAATGGAACTGAAAGGAAATCATTCATTATGAGTTGGTTCCGTGTGTCCAAACACTAAATTTAGATCTCCACTGTCGACAATCGGATCGTTTGAAGCTAGCGATTGATCAGAAACGGCTAGAATTGAGCAACAGAAGAGGTGCTGTGTTTAGGGAGTTTTAATGCATTCCGACCTGGCATCAAGCGATTGTCTTTATCTTTTGTCTTTATTGCCAAATAGTAGTGAAAAATGAAGGCGAAGACTATTTGGAAGCTACTCCACTTAACCTCTATATATAAAAATAATACATGAAATACCCAATAAATTGATAGCAAAAGGAAGCGAAAATCAATCACAGAACCAAGATATTCAAAAGAGAGAAAGCTTTACATTATGAAAAGAATAATCAATCTAATAAAAATAAAATAACAACATAAGTAAATTCCAGAAGATACTGCTGATAATAGATATTGAAAGGGAGCAAGAATCAATTCTGATTGCTGAGAAGAAATGCCTTCTTCTCATGAAGGCATTTCATTTCTTCTGAAAGCAAGGCTTAAACCTAGCCAAGCCACCTGCTTTAACGTCCAACGAAATGGAGTTGTAGACATGAACAGCATTGAACGAGAAACATTTACGGAGGGGAAGATGACAGAATACGAAAAATGGACGACCACAAATGATACCGGAATAGATTTTCCAACTTCAACCAAGCAAGTTCCTTGATATAAGATGACACTCTTGTATATTTACTTAGGTCATACATGAACCTATAACAAGAATTAAAAATCCTTTTCAATGTTGTCGCATTGCCAAACATCCTGAGTAATAAGAAATTGGAATGAAGAGAAGATTGTGAAATACGATTACTAGAGTTTTTTCTGCAATAAAGATAAATACCTTTATATGAGAAGGATTAAGGAGCTATCTTTAAAATCGCAACACAAGGTGCATATTTGACACAAATCGGACAATCCGAAACATGTTGAATGAAGTCGTCAATTTCAATCGATTTGTTTTTCCCCAACCTATTACAGTAGAAGTGTATTAGTCCGGCATCCAACAGTCCAGAATACCCGATAATCCGGCATCGCTCCGGAAAAATGTAAAAATTTTGGTTTTCTCCAAAAGTGTGTCTTTAAAGCTCAATCAAATGCGTGGATGACTGCCGCCTTCTTTAAAGACTAGTTTTTTCACCACTTTGTGCCTGAGGTCAAGGAATCCTTCAAAAGCCTTGGTGTACCAGAAGATACTGAAACCATCCTTCTTTTGGACAATTGCAGAGCCAACCTGCCAGTAGATGAGTTAGTTTCTGAAAATATTGTTGCTACTCTGCTCCCACCTAACGTAACATCACGGGGTTATTCAAAATTTTTAATGCTTTTATAGAAAGTCTTTTATTCAAGGCCTGCTGAATGTCGACTGTGACGTGACTGATTTTCAAAAAAAGTTGACAGTAAAATATGCCGTCTATGCTATTGCACTGTCTTGGAACCAGGTAAAAAATACAACACCCCAAAAATGCTGGAGAAAACTTTGGCCAGCTGCAAACCCTGCATCTCACCTAACTCTACAGACTGATGAGGAAGAAAACCATCAAGACGCTCTGACCAAAGTATTGGAGGTCGTTAGAAGAGCTGACAATCCCTTGAACAACCTGCCTAAAGATGAGGTAGAGGAGTGGCTTCTAATCGACGATAATGAGCCTGTTGAACAAGAACTAACCGATATGGACATTATCAACATTGTAGTAAACCCTCAGCCTACTCAAAATCTGGAAGAAAGTGACTCAGACGCTGAAACGGAAGAAAAGAAAAAAATCAGCTGGGCAGAAGCTGCAGAATCACTAAATAAGTTTGTCTCTTTTGGTGAGGCTAGTACTAGCTACAGTGCTCCAGAAATTATTGATATCCATATCATCAGAAATAAATTTCATACTAAAGGCCAAAAGTCAAGAAAACAAAAAGAAAAGAAAAATTCGTGGCTTTTTTCAATATAAGTAAATTATGTTTCACAGTACGTGTACATACATTATATGAAATGTAAAATAAAATTTGTTGTATATTTGCATACTGTATCTGTAGTTTAATTGTTAACCTAATTGTTCTTATAATTAGCGCCCGATAGACCGGAATCTTCGGTAGTACAGCACCGAGCCGGTCCCGAACGTGCCGGATTATCGGAGTTCTACTGTATTAAGGTTGCACTAGATGTATATTCGTATTTTATTCAAATTGAGCAACACTAGTCTGTCCATGGCAAAGTGTGACACATCTCGGTCCGCCCCTGTCAGCGGACAAATTGAGGCCGTCGTCCATCCGTTGAGGAGCCCGAGAGTAGTCCCCCCGCGTCCCGGGCCACCCGTCGGCCGTTATATGTACGTGGGACGCCACCCACTGGCGATCGTATTGAAATAGGCTCCGAAACTAACTTCCCGCAGGACCTTCCTACGAAACGACTTATCGATAAACCATCCGCTACGCCAAATTGAACATTCGCTCCCATTTGAATAGCCTGCCGCGATCCCGCCGATGTGCGAACGAAGGGCGGCGGATATTGGGTTTTCTAATTCTTCTACTTCCCTGTTTTTAGGCGCCCGAGTGGAATGAGTTGGCAGAGTTGGTTGAAAATATCGAACGTTTGGAATTGATTGGGAACAAACTGAGGATTCGAAAGTATTTTGGAATAGTTTGAGATTGGTTTTCGAGAAAAAAAAGTAGGTTAGACTGGGTACGGTTGAAACATTTTAGCGTTTTTCGTGCATTTTTTAAGTAAGCGATGACAGAAATATATTAAATGAAATACCTTATATCTGTCTATTAGTGGGCAATATAATTTGGGATCACGGAATGGTTATAATGGAAACATTCTGTTTATAATCACATTGGAAAAAAAACAGTCATTTGTTTCAACCGTCCCCATGCCGGGGTTGGTTGAAACAGTGCCTTGGGTCAATTCAAACACAAGCAAATGGAACGAAATATAATAAATTATCTTGTTTTATTTTATACATTTCATAATATTTTAGGAATCGTTACCGCACAGATGAATTTCACAAATATTTTTTTAAAAATATTCAAGTCTTATGTAATTATTCGAGGTCACAATTGTGGCAATAATATCTAAGGCTTTTGTGCACTCTTCATCCGCTCACATTTTGCATATTGCACATTGTATCTATTTTTCCCCCAGGCTGCTTTCTGAATATGCTGACGTACAAACACAGAAGCACTCCTCTTCTTCTGGTGACGATTCTTGTTGAGGGTTTTCTTCTGAAAATTTTCTTTGTTTATATTTCTTCTATTGTTTTCTCGATCTATTATTTTCTCAACTTGGTTAGCTTTGTTTGTACGTTGATCAGTCGACACAACCTTTCATAGTCTTTCTTTGTCGTACTCTTGGTATCTAAGAAACAAGAAAATAAATAAATAAACTGTTTCAACCGGACCCACAACTAATGTTTCAACTGTCCCCAACCCACGTCTTTATATAAATCGGACCACAGTAAGAATGAAAATAAATAAAAAAAAAACTAATCATACTGAGATATTCTGCAAACTTCTATAAAAACGGAAAAAGTTTCAATATTATAACTTAAAACAAAATCTCAATAATTGCAAAAATGTAAGTAGAGAAATACTTACTTTTCCGTTAGAAAACACAATGGGGCCTCTTGTAGACAAGCACAATGAACGTTGATCGACGCAATACTCAAATTCGTGTTTTGACTCGTTGCCCGTTTCGTAATTCCCTTACACCCCTCAGCATATCTCGCACTGTTCACGAGCTATTTGGTTTGTTTCAACCGTACCCAGTCTACCCTAAAATTTGTTTTCTATGAAGTGGTTGAATCGGATAATTAAAAACAGAGAATGTCACAAAATTTTTTCATACGATTAATTAATTGAATACACAAAATTAATTGAAAATTTCAATCTATACATATTTAAAAAATGCAACAGCTAATAAGTTTGTAATCCCGAAGTTACATTCTTACGTTTCTGAACGCAGCCACTAATGTCAATGTCACGCGTTGTTTTGAGAAATGTACTAAGTTTACATCAATTCATTTCGAAGTTTTCATTGTGCATCTTCACTAAATACAGTACAAATCAATGAACATGATCAATGTGATACCTTCATTAACCTTCAACGAATAAATGTTGAAATCGGGCCCACATTTATTGGAAACGTAAGACAGTTCACTGTACGAAATATACATCTGATTCACTGATCAAATTTGAATTAGAACATAGTATAATTTAGACAGTAATTTCGATGAACAAAAATTAATTACTCAAGAAAACTAATCAAGAAAACATTATTCGGATATCTAGGAAATCGAGTAAAATTAATAGTATTCTTAATTCTTTATATGCTGCATTTATTTTCTTATGGGGCTCCTCCTTGGCTCATACTTTACCAGGCTTCTCACTTGAATATAGCTAGGTAAAATACAGTGGGGTAGGTTATTACTACCTACAATATTTTATGTTTGGTTGGTGGTAATAGGTAGGTTAGTTCTGGTAATGGTAAGCAAGGACAATTTGATTCTCGATTCTAGATTTTCTTTATGAATTGTGTTTGAGGGGCCTATTACTAATCTTTCTTGTTGTACATTTGTAATACTGCATTATTAGCCAATTGATCATTGTTATAAGCAACTGAAGTATTATACTCTCAAGTTTGCAACTATTGAATACCTATTTGTACTACTAAGTATGTAACTACTTTTTACATGATGGGATCATACGTTTTTACTGAGAATATTTGGAAAACTAGTAGCAAGTAGTGTCTTTTCTGCTGGTCTAAAAAGATTTATGAGTAATAAATCAATGATCGATAATTATGTTGTGAATAAAGAAAAATATAATTTCATATTTACACGCATATACACTTTACACACAGACGCATATATGTGTATATGTTCATTTACATAATGCATATATGTGTATATGTTCATATTCATATATATGTGTCTATATGTACATAACAAACTTGAGTTATAACAAAACCCAAATTGGAGAATGACTGGGATTCGAACCCAGGCCTACCTAGTTAGAATTGGCAATACAATGCTTCACTCTACCCAGTTGTTTACCTCTTTGCATTTTACTTTGTTGTTCTCATCTTAACATTTCAAGATTGTTTGAAAAATACAATACCAATATTGAAAAAAAAATCTCAGTTTCACAAAATTATATTAATGAACTGACAACTGTTTCGGGGTCTTTTTCAAACTCAAAAAATTACAAATTTTGGAACTCAATTTTAAAAAGTTGAGCTGTTTAGCTTTGCAAAATCAATTAAAATTTTGAAATTGGGTAGGTAACAATCCGAAAAAATTTTCATTGTAATAATTGTAATTGTCAGCAATTAATATAATTTTGTAAAACAAGAAACACATGTTTTCGAGACATTGTTAGGCCACGAGATAGATACTCAGTATATTACAAAAATATATTATTTAGTGGATGTTGCTACATATTACTGCATATTTTAATTATTATCAAAACTTTATTAGGCTATATCAGCCTTTACATATCAAATAAATTTATAGTACATAAAAATGTTAGAATAAAACTAGTTCAAATATCCCCCAGACAGACAGAGACGAAAAAAAGGAAAAACAGAATAGATACAATTCAACAGAAAAAGTATATTTGTCTGAACCTTGATTCAAAATGACTTACGGTAGGAGAAATTTTTATATTGCATGGTAACCTATTGTACAACTTTGAGCCTTCTATAAATAGGGGTTTCTGCATTTTTTTTTTGAACTGTGGACCCTTCCGTGTATGATTGCCCCTTGATAGACGCTGCTGGTACTATTGGTTGCTAGTCTTGTAGTGGTTCAACTGTAGCTCGAAGGACCATGTTTAGAGATGTGAGTGCTATTTCCCCACAAGGAAATTTCCCCCTGACAAGGCCTCAATCTGCCTACTCCTTGTCAGGGGGTGATTAGCTGCCGACTGATGGACAACTAATTTAAGGCTCAATTCTCCCGATTCCTGGAAATCGGTATGAAAGGTTTTCGGTGTTGACAAGGCCTCAATCTGCCTACTCCTTGTCAGGTGAATGAGTTGACTACTGATGTAGAACTGATTTTATTAAGAAAATATTAACGTATTTATACATAAATTAAAACTGCTTACTCGCTAAAATGAAGTTCATCACACTCTTGCGAGTATGGTGAACCCATGATATTCGCAATAGTTGCGTTTACCTACTTACTTATTGCCTAATGCATTATCAAAATATTTTCCAATTCTAAATATATAAATCTGTTCAAAATCTTCAAGATTCTGAACACCTATTCAATTTGAAAATTATTTTTTGGCCTCAATTTGTATTCTATGGTAAGAGATCTTTTTTTTGAGTATATTAAAATACAATGGAGCGTGATTGGTGACAATTTTGAATATTAACATCCAGTTTGACTAAAGATATAACAAGTTAATAACTGTGACATCTGCATAATAACCGACTGCAAATATTGAAAAACTAATTCAGTGTTAACGTTTCGCTATAGATTGTAGCTTTGTCAGAATATTGAAATAAATAGTTTCCAATTGATGAAAGTATTAATAACTAGCGAAATAATCACGTTTCGGAAATATATTCCTTTTCTTTGCCATGAGAAAAGATTTCCAATATATTAACAACTTGATTTTTTGCGGTTTAAGAGGAACTAAAAAAATCTGAATTTCTCTTAATATATCACGTTTTGTTTGGATCAATCTTCCCTAATATTAAAAGTACAGTCTGATATCAAGTTTTGATAAGTTTGGATAAACAAACATACACGTTACTAACATAACACGTGGTTTACCTGGTTAGAAAGAAGGATATGTAGTTTTCTTTAATTTACAGTTAAATTCAGTCATAAGACATACAAACTCAAGATGCAGTTGAATTGAAGTTGAACGGAATTGATGAAATCGAAATCAGTAACTTAGAAATGTTGCGTTAAACCCCTATCGAGCTGCATTCAATTATAACTTGTAAATCGATTACAGTTCACAGCAAATCGTTGCTATTGGGCCAATGAACGTTGTGTGCCAATATTGTAAGACATTTAAATTTAAAAATGAGTCTACTGGATTGTATTGAACGAGCGGTCAAGTGAAATTGACGCCATAGGTACCGCCACTAGAGTCACTATGTTCATTACTTTCGGGAAATGCTTTTTGACCCATATCAAGCAACATATCTCGTATAATTAATGATGAGATATTTGGAAAAGATACCTGCTACGAAATTACGAAACGAATCTCGAGTTTGATTAAGCTAAAACAGGCCAATCTGTTTCAAAAATCAAAACATCGAACGTGGTAAGATACGGAATTGTTGATAATCCTACTGATTTGATATTACTGGAAGCATTACATTTCCTTAGTGCAAAGCTTCACACGGGATAAATTTATAAAGTGTAGCACAAATAGTAGAACACGCCTTTCAGGATTTTCGAAAATATTCCGGAGAAAAATGAATGGCGTTCAAAGTTCGCCGGGCCAGCAAGTAAAAAATAAAAAAAAATGTGGTCCACCAAAATGAGTACAACTTCAAAGGGGAAAAAGTTCGAAGCCTCTGTTTCAGAATAAAAGCCGATACTTCCCAAAATTCAATTACCTACTTCCAATAATATACCTCCGTAACAATATCCATATTCATGATACCCGATACGCATTTTCCCGCTTTCCCGCTTGAGCCGTACTCGCCTAATATCGAGATCCCTCGGGCCTGAATTGCCAATCCGGCAGAGAGCGTCGTCTCTGCGATGTCCGGCCGTCCGAGCGCCGTGGGTCGTCGAGACGCCACCGCCGAAGCCCTCCGGCCATCGCAGAAAGCCCTGCCTCGACGTGCCTTATTTGAAATGCATCCCCAACCTCAGTGCTGCTACGGGATACACGGTTTCCTTTTGCAAGGCATGTCAATGCCCAGGGGCACGTAATGCTCATTTGGACACCAACGTTTTGGGCTTTAAGGTCCTTTGCTTGGCGTTTCTGAACTGCGGCGAAAAATAATACCAGCACAGAAGTTGGTCCGGTTAACATGGCTTGTAATGAATGTTACCAACCCGAAAATTTGAAAATTTGGAAAAAAGCACATAATTTATTCATAGGAAGCTTCATTGAATGAAAAAAGTTTGAATGAAATGCATATAAATAACAATATAAAGCTATAAAACAAAGCATAAGATATTTTGTGGCAAAATAAAATAAAATTTACTATTTATGTAAAATTAAACTGGAGCAAAAATATACAAAATAATATATATATATATATATATATATATATATATATATATATATATATATATATATATATATATATATATATATATATATATATATATATATATATATATATATATATATATATATATAAAATGATGTATTTCTTTGGGCTACTCTGATGGTTTTGTTGTTTACATTCTTCTCTCAATGTTCGCACCATTACCAACGAATTTCTTCCATGTTAACATGCTGACGATGCCTTTCTTCATGTTTAGTGCCATATTGAGTAATAGTTTGCTCAACAGTTTCTGTCAGCAGGACTTTATGTAAATCTTTAGATGATGTTGCGATTCATCTGTTTATTACACCCCCATTCCTTAAGACCTCACATTCTTATGAATTTGTTAATAAAGTGAATGCTTGCTCTGTATTGATAGTTGTAACTTACGCTAAAGCTAATATATTTCCTGTATTTTTTCTTCGTCTTTTCAATTTCGTTTTCTTCGTTTTATCGTGAGCTTTCCATCCTTGCACTATGTTTAGTGTTATCCCCAAATATTTAACAATGGTACCAGGATACTATTGATATGTATTGGTAGGTGATGACATTTTTTATATGTAAAGTTAACATTGTAACGTTTTAAAACTTGGAATACACTGGAAGAGATAATTGTTGAAATGCACCGATGTAAGTGAGCAGTAATTATAAATTCATTCATTCCGATATTGGATTCTCTTTATATAATCATGTCTTGTAGCACAAACCTAGAAGTATCTGCTTAAAATTACACTATGCTATACTGTATGTTCTTCTGACATTGAATGTCAATGGCAATCACAGAAATAATTATCCCCACTCTCATCAATTTATCACTTGATTTGTATTTCGACGTATATTCCAATTCGTTCATTTTTTCACGGTTAATTCAAGCCCAATTCATATATTCCCATAAATAACAGTTATTCGGTGAATGTAGTCAATAATTTGGCAAATATTAAGGCCCTTTCGGGTGGAACGGATATATTTCATTACCTTCCCTCACTTTGTACAAATTTGTAGGGGATGGTCCGTGGAGGTAATTTTGTTGAAATTGGCTAAATAACGCAGTGCGAATAGAGTAACACGAGGAGTAGAGATAATTTCATTTCACATTCAGCCGTTTTCTCTCCAAAGGAATGACGACCTGTTGCTTTGTTAGGGGATGAATCACGGAAATATGGCGGTATGATGAAACTTTTCGGATTATTTATCTTGTCAGATCTTTTGATATCAGCAATTATATTGTTGATAATAAAAACTAAAATAAAGTTTTTTTGTTTTTCTTATTAACGGATGTTATTTGATGCTATTTTTTTAATTCTTCTTATTTATATTTTTCGTGTTAATTCTTCGTTTAACATCAACTAAAACTCAAACACTTGAACATTTCATTTACACTTTATTGACAACATAGCATGACGCGTTTCGTCGTTACAAACAACGACTTCTTCAAATACTAACAGAATACTTTTCATAGAAATGCTAACAGAATAGATGCTAACAGAATAGTATTCTGTTACCATCTGAAGAAGTCGTTTGTAACAACGAAACAAATCATGCTATTTTGTTAATAAAGTGTAAATCAAAAGTAATTCCCTCGTTGAAAACCTGTGTGGAGATCACCAAGTTTACCCTTGACACTGATTTGACTGAGGAACTAATCCATTATTGTTGTTTTTAAGTCATTCTTGTTGTTTCTTTTTTTGATTTGAAATTCTTTAAAATATAATTACTTAATGAAAATATTCATGAAATTCATTTATGGATATTCTATTTAACACCAGCTCAATTGCCAACACAAATAATAGTTGATTTTACACAGTATAAAATTTTAGCCTACGGATTTTTTTCTGATAAGAGTTAAAATAAAAATATTAAAAGTAACGATCAGTGAGAAATCAAATTAAACAATAGTTCGAGAGAAGAAATATTGAAGAAATTAATCAAAATGTATAATAAATTTTTATTCATAAACGAAAATTACAGGTAAAAATTTGAGGGGAGGTTTTTAACCCCCTGAACTTCACCATATATGCCAGGTTATTCAACATATAACTGTAAATATCATGAATTAATTGAAGTGAAAAACAAAGTTAAACACAAAAAATATAAAATATTGAATGGATCAATGAAAAGAAAAAATATCTAATTTGAGAAATTCTATATTGAATAGCTGATATTTGTCTACAATGTGAAATGAATAGGAAGAACTAGGTTATTTATCGATCGATTGAAAAGCTAGAAGCTAGGATGTGTATCCTGTGTGGATTGGCGGTAATGTCAAAGAAGTTCACCGTGTTTAACCTAGTGTTAGATGCTTCTGGAAGCGTAAATTGCTTGTTTTAAAATTTCACAAGAATGTGAAGAGAAACTAACCGCTAGCGCGGCCAGCACAAGCATAAAGCATAAAGGAAGTTTGTTGTTCATTTATGGAAACGGCAGGTTTGACGGTTTTTATTTTTGAAAATATATATATATATATATATATATATATATATATATATATATATATATATATCTATATCACTTCAGTGTTATTTCAAATAACAATTTTTTTATACAATTTTCTGAGATTAGTTAAGGATTATTTGTTTTAAATGATAATAATTGATTCAATACTACTCGTATTTTATACTATTTTATGTTTTGAGTATTATTAAAACAAATAATGTTCCATTTTTCAAATTGTTATAATGAATTAAACGTTCATACGCTTGTTTTTTCCGTTGAATATGAATATGCAGTTGGTTTCGAAATATTATAAATAATTCATTAACATTGTGTTGTTTATCTTACTTGACGTGATAAAAAACAGACTTTCAAACTTTTGTATATTTTTCATTTTGTTTTTTTCATTTTTACATATAAGGGCTCACTCAACAGACACTTTGAAACTGTGCGATAAAAAGGGAGCACATATTACAAATGTTAATTATAAACTAATGTTTTCGATAAATATATGTTCATTTACCATAATATAATATAATTTCCATAGATGATTAATAATAATGAAGCTAAACAATAAGGCTGAAGGCTGAAAATTGTTTTTTTTTGCTGAAAATATCGTGAATGATTAAGATCAAGACTATTCACTCTTGATAATGAGCTGACCGCTCGGAGCATGTCGACTAAGCGTTAAAATATTATTGTGAACATTGAGCCAACTCAATTTAAATTATTATATTATGTTGTAAATTCAATTCGACATGATAACTATCTTTTGTAGATGTTCAATTATTGCTAAGATCACTGAAAGTTTTGAATGAAATATGAATTCTATTGATATGTATGAATGATAATAAAGCTGAGCATTTTCTCTTCGTCTGAGAATTTATTTTTCTTTTTAAAATTATGATAACATTAATATTGGGTGATCATTTCATTTGACGTAATACTTTCTAACTCTCTTTTGTGGATGTTTCATTACTGCTAAGATCACTGAAAGTTTTTAATCAAACATGAATTATATTGATAAATAATAATAAAACTGAGCTTTTCTTCTTAGTCTGGAAATCAATTTTTCTATTTGAAATCATGATAATCTCAATATTGTGTTGTTTATCTCGTTCATATTGGTGAAATTCCTGAAAATTACAAACCAAGGAATTCTATTGATAAATAATATCAATAATAAAGCTTAGCTTTTTATCTTTGTTTAAAAATGTAGTTTTTCTATAAAATTATGATTACATTAATATTGTGTTCTTGATTTTATCATCATCATCCTCATACAATGACCCATTAGATATACTGTTTCGCTATTCGAGGACGTGTCTGACAAATGCGATATCAACAGTGACTAATTTGCTTTCATAAAACGGGTTTACTTGAAATCTTTTCATGTATAGTGAATTTCAAAATATAGTTATATTCTTATTGTCTAATTATTCATTATTATTACTTCTTTTAAAGATAATCATTTTCAAACGTTTGCATTACATCATTAGGTGTTAATACTGTATATATATTTTCAAATATTTCCTACAACTGGGTGTTTTTACCTTCAGGAAAATAAATACTTATTATTAATTTGACGTGATATCTTCTAACTCTCTTATGTACAATAACTGATAAAATCCCTGAAAGTTTCAAACCAAAGAATTCTGTCGATAAATAATGTTAATAATAAAGAAAAGCTTTTTATCTCCGTCTGAGAATGTATTTTTTTGTGAAAATTAGGCTCACATTAATATTGCGATATTCATTTAATTTGACGTGATAATTTTGTAGGTGATCAATTACTTGTAAGACAACTAAAAGTTTCAAATTGAATACAAATTCTAATAAAACAAAATTAATACGAAAATAATATAAATTCTATATAATAATAAAGCTGAGTTCACCTTCGTCTGAAAATCAATTTTTGAATTATCAGATTAGTATTGTCTAGTTCATATAACTTGTTGTGATACTTTCTAACCACTCTTTTATAGATGTTCAATCACTCGTAAGCCAAACAAAACTTTCAATTAAATATAAATTCGATCCAAGTATAAGTCACAATGTTAATGATTTTATGTTCATTCAATTTGACGTGATAATTTTGTAGGTGATAAATTACTTGTAAGACAACTGAAAGTTTCAAATTGAATACAAATTTTATGTATTAAAATAAATTAAACTCTTGGCTCAATGTTTCTCGATTCATTTAACAATATGAATAGTCAACATGTTTCGAACGTTAGCTCATTTTCAAGACTGACAATCTTGAAAATGAGCTAACATATTGTTAAATAAATCGCGAAACATTAAGCCAAGAGTTTAATTTAATTTAATATTTAATTATGTTTCACGAATAGTTAAGCGAGAATTCAATCTCAGTCACAAATGTTATGTATAAATAATAATAAAAAATCTGAGCTCTCCTTCTTCTTCTGAAAATCAATTTTTGAATTATGAGATTAGCATTGTGTAGTTCATATAATTTGTTCTGATACTTTCTAACCCCTGTTTTAGAGATGTTCAATCACTTGTGAGCCAAATAAAACTTTCAATTAAATATAAATTCGTTCCAAATAACAATGTTAATGATTTGATGTTCATTCAATTTAGCGAGATAATTTTGTAGGTGATCAATTACTTGTAAGATAACTAAAAGTTTCAAATTGAATACAAATTCTATAGATAAATAATAATAAAAAAGCTGAGCTCTCCTTCTTCTGAAAATCAATTTTTGAATTATCAGATTAGAGTTGTGTATAGTTCATATAATTTGTTGTGATACTTTCTAACCCCTCTTTTATAGATGTTCAATCACTCGTAAGCCAAATAAAACTTTCAATTAAATATAAATTCGATCCAAGTCTAAAGAATTCCCCTACAAAAACGGAACATATAAAACGGGCACATCGTAAAAGTTATGTAAGACCCTCGAAAATCAGATCCTACCTCAACGATCTCTCCAGTTCAGACATGAATGAGTGGTCGAACAATAATTTCATTCCGCATTCAGTCATTCCCGTTTGTAAACGGGAAGAACCTGTTGCTTCGCTGCGATGAATCAATGGAATGTTTGGAACAATAATAAAGTGGGAACTTATAAATTTAACAACAGGTGCTTTTATCTCCAGCCCATTAATTGTGGCTCGTGAACATTCATTGGATATCTACGCGTGACAAATGTTTGTAGTAGAATATGGCTTTCGAACTCGGGGGTAATTATTCCCGAGGGGGTAAATTAGATATTCTGGGACACACAAAAAATCAACTAATTGAGACTTCGCATAATAAAATATTTCAAATCAAATCATTTTAGTGGTGCTACTCATACAAAATAATTAAATCAAATAAATTTAAAATAAATGAATAACACATACACATACTACAAACAATAAAAAGTAATCACGTATCATGTTTTAGTCTTATTGCTATTTAAAATTCTGAAAGGTAAAATCTCTTAAATCATATACAACATTATTTACGAGAAAAATTTTTATTTTGTCCCTAAAACACGTAAATGATAGGGACCTAAAGGACGAAGGTAATTTATTATAAAACTCTAATGCATAAAAATTATGAGCACTCTTCGATCTCCCGAGCTTTTGGAAAGATATATGAATATTAACATTATTTCTGGTGTCATGTGAGGGTATATCGGAAAAAGTATTGAACCGGTTTAAATTTTTATGTACATACAATGAACATTCAAAAACAAATAAACCAGGCAAAGTTAATTTTTTCAGTTTTCTAAATGATGATTTACAGCAATCTCTCTATTTCAATCCACCTATAATTCTGATAGCCTTTCTTTGTAGACGAAAAATTCTATCCACCCCGGAAGATAAACCCCATGACATAATAGCGTATTTAATATGTGATTGAAATAGAGAGAAATAAACCGTGCTGAGTACTTGTGGCTTTACTATTGTTGATAATCTTCGCAACAAAAATAAGTTCCTGGGTAATTTTGTTGGCAGATGATCTATGTGACCCCTCCAGACAAGTTTCGAATCAAGAACAACACCCAAAAATTTGATTTCTTTTTCAATGACACCAGTTCTTTAAAGTAAAAGCAACTGTTTCCGTTTTACTCAGATTTAACGATAAACCATTCTCCTCAAACCACTTTAAGGCCATCGTCCGCAGTTCCCTCAGAAACTCCTCAGCTCTGCTCATATAATTGTCAGACACAATGACTGTAGTGTCCTCAGCAAATAATATTGTATTACTCCATTTATTTAGATATAAATGGATAAAAATACGTCGCTTAGTTTTACAGAATTATACAAATTTCTAGACAATGGAGTAGTTACTATTATAATCAACGTAACGGTATCAAAATGTAGATCAAAGTTAATCAATTACTGAAAGAATTTTCGAAACCATCAATAATTGATTTAGAAATAGTGTTATTGAAGTTTACTTATTTTAGTACGAAAAACAGTAAGTTCTGATGCGCATGTGATGTCATTTGACCTTATTCGTTTCAGAATTGCGCTACAGCTCTTGCTTCGTTCGTATTTTGTGAAGGACGTTTGTTTATTTTTCATTTATGAATGTGTAGTTTGTAGTGGAAGTTATGTAGTGTTGCCCCTTATATTTCTTAAGAGTAAGGTATTTGCTATTGGTCTGTACAAGGTTATTCAAGTCGTAGTACCTTAGAGCAGCGGTTCCCAACCTGTGGGCGGCGGACCACTTGTGGGCCGTGGGCAGTGTGATACTGGGCCGCGTGTTCTGGCCAAAAGAATAATAAAGTATTAAAATATTTTTAAAAATAAAATAACGTTCTTTTATCTATGAATTCTTAAAATTGTTGTTTGTTTAATCCTTGTATACATATTTAACTAAGACTTACACGTCATAGGCCATAGATCCCCCTTATCCGTTACAGTTTTTATTTATTTTTCTTGTGTATTTAGTAAGTGGGCCTCAAAGTTTAATTTTCAAAATAGGTGGTCCCAGCAATTAAAAAGGTTGGGAACCGCTGCCTTAGAGATTTACATAGAACTAGTCGTACGATTTTACTGAAATTTTTTACATGCAAGGCTATCTCGGATCTTAAGTTCTGATATATTTTGTGCGTTGTGACTTCACTTCTATTCAAACTCCTCAACATTCATAGGACTATTTAATACCCTAATCCGTAGCAAGTTGGAGTATGGCAGCATGATCTGGCATACCTTGCCATCAACGCCATCTTCAGGCTATTCAGGGAAGATTCTTGAAATTCTTAGTTTGGAGGGAAGATAAAGTTTATCCCCAGAGAGGAGTCGATCATAACGAATTATTGAGTCGATTTAGTTTAATCTCATTGCAGAGCAGGAGCGAAACTTAATCATTCAAATTTTTGTGGAAATTACTGCACAATAGTATTGATTATCCTCCTCTCTTGTCCGCTTTGAAATTTCGTGTTCCTAGGCAGAATTCTCGTAATACAGAATTATTCCACCTAGAGGTTCTAGTGGAGTCCAGTTGACTCCGAAGAGTAGGCAGGTTGAGACTTCGGAGTTAACTATTAGAAACGATTTGGCTCGTGGAGTAGGCAGATTGAGGCCACACAACCGAATTATTTCTTATCGTTCCTAGTTTCCCTCATTTGGTTCGTGGAGTAGGCAGATTGAGGCCACGTAACCAGGTAACCTTTCCTCATTTTCCTTCATTCAGTTCGTGGAGTAGGCAGATTGAGGCCACGTAACCGAGTAACCCTTACCTTTACTAATTTATTCCAACTCCTGAAGATGGCTTCACAACGGAAGCCGAAACGTCGAGATTATATAAATCTAGAACGCGGCTCATTCCGAGAACCAAGTTTTATATATATATATATATATATATATATATATATATATATATATATATATATATATATATATATATATATATATATATATATGTATATATATATATATATATATATATATATATATATATATATATATATATATATATATATATATATATATATATATATATATATATCTTCCTATCTTCAGTTATATTGTGATTTTGAATTTGTAGAAAGTTAAAAGTCTGTATGCGCTTCAAGAAGCTGTTTAGAGTTCCGCACCATAAAATTGTGTATATATTATACAGGGTCATTCAAAATTTATTATGTGTCAGCTAGGTAAAAAAATGCTTAAAAGTTAATTTTTTCAAATAGCAAACCCTCTAAATTATACAACACTAATTATACGACATAAAAAACTCACGTCTCTTCAAAATGATTTATGAAAGTAATAAGAAATACTTCTCTAAAAATCACTGACTGAACAATTCTTTATTTTCAGTCAGTGATTTTTAGACAAGTATGTCTCAATACCTTTCATTTAAATCTGAACTATCACAGAATTGATTCGTCGTCCATTGAATTTATCATTGGTGACATCAATAACAGTCCACGTGGATGAAAGGGCCAAAATTTCATCAACGAGTTTTCATATTTCGATATGAATACCAACCATAATCAACGGTCGTCATTTTGAAACGATGGGGTAATTTTTTATGAATGATTTCTAGTTTTCTTAGTTATTGTTTCATATAATTTGAATTGCATGTTTAACTGAAATTTTATTCCACGTTTCCTTTTTACTTACAGTATATTAATAATTATTGGTCTTATTTTGTAATGGCATGGAATGTAATTTGTGCCAAAGAAAGAATTGCACAGAAAATGATATATCATTTTAAGTCCCTCTAATGTATCTGTAATTTGAAATTACAAAACAGGGCGATCAGAATAATACTTAAACGTAATAAATGTTCTCATATTAAATTCATGTTGAAGACACTTAATTTAATGAATGTCAGAGGTTAGTTTTTAATTTCTTAGTTTTTGTGTTTAAGTTAAAAAATGAGCTACTGCTAAATTATTTGGTAAGTACACTGATAAAAGTAAATAGCTTACACTCACACTATACTCGTAAAACACATGATTTCTATGTAAGTATATAAATTTTATGAGGACCAAATATTTAAAAATATTTTAATTGACGGCATTAAATTGCACAATAGATTGCCAATGTAATTTTAAACGCTGAAAATGTACGTAGGTTTAAGAAAATATCAGACAATTTATATTGGATGAAATTATATAACTGATTTTGTATAGCTTTTGAGACCAATAAACTATTTATTATAATATTATTAATAGTGTTGGCGTTTACTTGATGTAAATCCATTATAATTGAATAAAACTTAAATTCAAACACTTGAACTTATGATTTACACTTTATTGACTACATAGCATACATGATGCTATGATGCTATGTTTGAATTTAAGTTTTATTCTATTTATTATAAAGTGATACATCAATGTTACTATCTATATTTTAACAGAGAATCTTTCAAAATAGAAACATGTTTCCTTAAAAATTCAATAATCTAGGTAACTTTTTGAATTGATATAATGAAATGTCAAGAAACATGGAATTATTATATTTTGACATCAATGCATATAGAACTACGTTTGCCTTGTGTTTATAACAATGATGAAGATAGTATCGAAATAAAAAAAGGTCCATGAAATAGTTTATATAGAACATGCAGACTTTGACCCAGTGTTCAAAGTCTTCGTGTGTTTTGTATGTAGAAAACACAGTAAATGCAACGAAATATATCCTGATTTACCATCGATTGAATGAAAAACGTGCACAATCAAAAAATTAAATAATTTATTCTAAGTAGTGTAGCATAGAAATAAGAACATAGAAATAACACACAAAAATTGGGACTACCTAAATGTGACGTCATACTGACTCTAAACACATGAGTTTATTAGTGTAAAATCCATAAAGATATGTTGATTTTGTGTTTTTTCGTTTTTGGTGATAGATCAGAAATTAAATTTGTGAAAATTATTGTAATTGTTGTAAGAGCCTGCCTCTTACAACAATTAAAATATATAGAATAATAAAATAATGAGAAGACTTTACAGTTATAATCCTTTTTGTTTAGAGCCAATTATTGGCTTCGTATTAGCTCAAACTATCATTATTTGAAGGCAAGTCATTAACAATACAATTTTTATTTTTAATTCCATTGTGATTTGAACATTCCCTTATGATTCTTTGAATCCTGTTTTATATGCATCAATTTTAATAATTTTGAAGGCCTCAAATTGAAAAGTTTACTATGCTCTTCATTTCATTATCTTTTAATGATGACTGGCAACAATGTGGGGAAGTATTGCTCGATTTTGTACAGTATTCGATATTAATCGTATAACTAAAAGCACTTAGTTTGATTGAACATAAGTTTTAAATGACGCCTATATTTTCATGCTCCAAAAAAAAGTCAAAATTCTTTTATTATTCAACAATTAATATTTCCCTTATCCAAGTCCTGTTTTTGAGAAATTGTTTGCATTATTTTCACCCAAAAAGAAAGTTGAGTCAATGAAACACGTAATTCACCGTGGAAACTGAAAAACAAAAAAGACAAAAAAAGTTTATGTGTATATATATATATATATATATATATATATATATATATATATATATATATATATATATATATATATATATATATATATATATATATATATATATATATATATATATATATATATATATATATATGTGTGTGTGTGTGTGCTCATGTGTATATGTATTATGTATGTATAAGTTTAGTCAGAATTTAAGTCTTTTTTAAGAAGTTGTGATTTCATATCACAAACTACTTCTTTTAAAGTTCAACTTTTAAATTTGAAAGTACAAAATTAAACCTGTTGTACAATTTTATTTTTAGTATATATTATCTTTCCTGTAATTAGGGCCTCTCCTGTAAAACTTTATATGTGAAATGAATGAATTAAATAACAAAATAAGATGAAATAAAATTTTTTGGATAAGTATATTAAAAATTAACTATGTGTAATTTACATTTGAGAATAATAGTACCCTCATTTGAATCAATTAGATTACCAATAGTTTTTCTGATATTTCATCATGGTTTAGAAGACTAATGCAGTTCTGAAGCAAATGCTAAGAAACTTCGATCAGAATGCAGAAACATGCCTATGATTATTAAAAAACCAGAAGGGCGTAGATGAATTTCTACAACTAATTGCAGAAAACTAACTAGATGAAAACTACAATTGGAGCTTTGATATCTAGAGCAATTTGTAAATTCCAATGATTCGATAGTTTTGACAAATTTGGAATTCCCAACGAAGGGTCCACTAAAATAAACAATATTTCAATCAAAAAAACCTGTTATTGTTGAAAATATAAAAACTGTACATATCGATCAGTCAATGAAATCAACTAGAAGAATAATACAACATGTTTTTTAAACAAACACCTATAGCTATCACAAAATTCATGTATGTTGAAAATACTGTATTTACGTTTGTTTAATTTTTATTATTACTCATTTATTATTGTTTAAAACGAAAGGCCGGAACATTTCGTATTTTGCTATCGCCCAAACATATTCATGACCGTCTCCAACTTTTATTTAATTGTTCAATCAACCGTTTGTTTAATTTTCGTTATTTCTCTTTTATTATTGTTTAAAACGAAAGGCAGAAACATTTCGTATTTTGCTATCGCCCAAACTTATTTGTGACCATCTCCAACTTTTACACCGTCAACGCTCTGTGCACCAGGTAGGTAAAACAAAACAGCAGGAGGTTACTAATGTTGCAAATAATTCTATGCAGACCGGTACTTTGTTGAAGATGGTTCCGCGGAAATTCCTAGAGTAAAATATAAAAGTTTTAAAGGAAACTGGGTTGTTAAACCCCGTTTAACATCCCCGAATAAATCATGCGGTTCCTGCAGTGTTTAATTATCCTTTAACAACACTGGCAATAAACATTACTACTAGGAGCTTATTTAAACATTCAATATCCATCTTTACGTTGAACATTGATTGTCATGAATATCTTAAGAATACAAAGCCTTCATAGGGCTAACATTTTATTGTATGCAATAAATCTCACTTAAAATAAATGTTCTGAATTTATAAAGCCTACAAACTATAGCATATAAAAATTGTCAGTATTTCCAGTGCTATGAGCGTCCACATCTCGGACATATTATATTTTTTATTTGTTTATATGAGAGCAATTTATTTTTAATTTCAAATACAAGTTGAATACAATTTTCAATTTCAAAATATAAGTTAGCTTAAAGTACCCTCTCTTTAACGGACATAAATCTTCATTTTAAAATCTAAATTTTTTTTCAGTTGAAGTATATCTATAACATTTCAAAATAGTTCGAGTAGCCCATTCCTTCAGTTTTTTTGAGCTAAGTTTTTTCCTTGATTGAATCGAACAACAGAGTTCAACTCAGTTTAAGCTTAAATACCTTAATGCTACCTAAATACCTAACTCGTATCTTAATGCTACTCACAGTGTTGATAGAGCGAGGAAATTTACTGTATGCATCAAATCAAGCTGTGAGGATTTCTAGTGTTTAAAACGTGCACATCACTGACACATCTCACATTTTCTGTTACTTTACATGAGAACTATTTATTTTCAATTTAAAATATAAATATAATAGTAGCATAAAGTATTCTCTGTTTAAGTGGCATAAGTTCTAAGCAATTCAACATCTTTCTATCGTAATACATATATCTAAATATTATAATAAAATAATATTTAGAATTTTTCTGTATCAATTCAGCATTTGATGAAGTAGTAGTACTTCGAAACGTCGTCATGCGTATTTGTATTAAATTATGAGAAAATTTTAAATATTGTTTCATGATGGATACTAATTTTCTCCAAGTATCGGCCTCCTCAATCATCAATCTAAATATTACATTTCAAAATTGTGAGAATAGCTGTGAGGATTTCTAGTGTTTAAAACGTGCACATCACAAACACATCTCACATTTTCTGTTACTTTACATGAGAACTATTTATTTTCAATTCAAAATATAAATGAATATAAACTTACATTCAAACACTTGAGCTTATGATTTACACTTTATTGACTACATAGCATGACGCGTGTCGTCGTTACAAACGACTTCTTCAGATGCTAACAGAATAATGTTGCATTCAAAATGTTTGAATTTAAGTTTATATTCAATTATAATGAATTTACACTAAGTAAACGCCAACACTATTAACTATTTAAAATAAAAATATTAGAGTAGCATTAAGTATTCTCTGTTTAACTGGCATAAGTTCTAAGCAATTCAATATTCTTTACATCGTGGTATATCTAAATATTACATTTCAAAGCTGTTGAGTTTTTCTTTTGCTGAAACCGAATAACTAAGTGGAAAAAATAAAATACAAGATATACCTATTGCATTTTTCATATTATCAGTCGTTGGAGAAATATAATAATAGAATGATATTGAGTAGTATCAGTATATCATAATAAAATATAATATATAATTCTAGTTCAGTAAAATCATGGCTTGGGATAAATGCCCGAAAGAGGGAGAAGTATGGAAATAAATCACGAAATATCATGACAAATGTGAGATTCTTTCTAACATCGATGGTTATATTGCATCCATCGGATATATTTCGTTGTTTTTGCTTTGATATCGCAATACTTTGGTTGCACTCTTCATAAAAATGAACATTTTTATAAAACCTGGTTGTTTGACACTATCTACTACACTTTTGATGATTGATGTAAAACTCTTATATGTCATGTTTATGACAATTCATCATTACATAATATAATCGAGGTAACTCGATTATGAAATTTTTATAGAAACATGCTTATATTTTGGAAACATTACTGTTTACATATAGGAACATTGACAAATTATTTTAAAGTGACTTAGGAAATTATATATCACATTCCTATACAACTTGTACTTCAGTAGAAAATTCATGGCATTAGTAAATATTACCATTAATTATTTATGAATAAACTCTAACTGAAAAAAAGAACTTCAAAATAAAAATTCAGTTAAACATGCATTGCAGTTCAAATTATATGAAATATAATAACTAACAAAACTAGATAGCATTTATGAAAAATTACGCCGTCATTTCAAAATGACGACCGTTGGTTTTTAAACATACTCGTTGATGAAATGGTAGTCCTTTTGGTCCACGTGGACTGCTATCGATCCACGTGGAGTGCATCAAAGAAGCGCATCCAAAATTTCATTTTCTTATAAATTCAAACACCATAATCATAAACATTTCATTCGAACCATGTTTTGATTGAAAGTTAAGGAAATTAATTATTCGAACGAGATATGCATAGATATGTATGATGCGTAAATAATCTAAAATTCATTCAAAAAGTAAATTCAAAAATGTTATAATATACAGGGTGTCTTAGATGGAATGTCAAAGTTGCTTCCAGTTCTCAATATAAGCAGTGACGTCACATGGTTGAAAATATTCTAGATGTCGTGCAAGTCCTCCGTAAAGTCTAAGGTGCCTTCGACTTGAACCACCCTGTATACCTGTATACCAACCCTAAAGAAACCGAGTATATTAGTTGTTCCTTGGGGTCTCTAGGTGGAATAATTCTGTAGTACGAGAATTTTGCCTAGGACACGAAATTTCAAAGCGGACAAGAGGGTAGGACAATCAATACTATGGTACAATAATTTGTGAAAAAAACTTTGGTGATAAAGTTTCTCTCCTGTTCTGCAATAAGATTAAATTAAATCGACTCAATAATTTGTTATCATTGACTCTTCTCTGAGGATAAAACGATATTAAAAACTTTTAATTTTTTTTAATGAATTTTGTATGTGACGATTCTTATGTAAAATATATAGGGTGCGTTCCGTTATATTCACCAGTAAAGTGGCCAGTGCTAATGACGTCAGAAATAGACGCCATATTGTACTGGCAAAACAGGGCATGACAGTATACATATGCTCACCAGGTGTTTGTGCAAGAAAGTAACTCACCCAACCTTATAAATTCTTATACTACCAATGTATGCAAATTGATATTGTCTTTTATAAAACTTGTAATAACTTTTGGAGCTAAAACGTAAAGAAATACTGTTTTCTAATATGGCGTCAGTTTATGACGTCACACATTGGTCAGTTATTTCGGAACGATTCACCAAAATGGCGTCTATTTCTGACGTCATCAGTACTTGCCAGTGAATATTACGGAACGCACTCAGAGTGAATAATATTTAATAGTGTTGGCGTTTACTTGATGTAAATCCATTATAATTGAATATAAACTTAAATTCAAACACTTGAACTTATGATTTACACTTTATTGGCTACATAGCATGACGCGTTTCGTCGTTACAAACGACTTCTTCAGATGCTTACAGAATAATTATCAGAAAGATTATTCTGTAAGCATCTGAAGAAGTCGTTTGTAACGACGAAACGCGTCATGCTATGTTAATAAAGTGTAAATCATAAGTTCAAGTGTTTGAATTTAAGTTTATATTCAATCATAGTGAATGAGTATAAAGATTATTAAGTAATTCGTAATATGCAATCTGTTAAAATATAATTCACAGAACTATGAGCTATAAAATTATTCAGTAGAACTTGATGAAACATTTTAAGTTTTCATATTAATGAGAAACTGATGAAAAGTTTCAAGAAAGTATTTTAGCATTTTGCACTTAGTTTTAGTGTGTCTTGTTTCAAACATTGTGCGTTTATTTAATTGAAGAAACCTTGTCCTCTTAAATCATTTATTCCTTCTCGTTAGGGTTTATACATGGTGATTCAAGCCTGATTCTTAGACATTTAGGGAGAAATTGTAGGATTTCACTGAAAATTTTGTTACCTGCATGACTGGCTTGGATCTATACTTCTACAATATTTACTGGTTATTTATACTGGTTATATCGAAATGTAGTAGCAACTTTAAAGTTTCAAATCAGACTCGATGCATATTTTTGCGTTCACTATTACTTTCAGATTATTTTTGTATCACATATATTTATGGATAATAATCAATTAATTTCCTCTGTGATCCACAGAAAAGGAATCCCGGATTTTAAATCTTCGCTTCGAGAAGGCCATACTTATAGACCACCCTATAGGGAACAGCGAATCTGCTTATACATTGCGATTATTTTCCCGTATTTTGGGATAAACCTATCAAATGGTCATCATTCGAATAAACCTGAACTAATGAATAAAAAAGTTCTATTTTTTTCTTTGTGCATTTTTGATGTGATGATGCATATGCATAATCATTTTTTTTATTCGTCCTTAGGCTGCAATGAGCATGATTACATGTCATATAGATATAATAGTAAACAATATAATATATAGATAGGTACATTACACTCACACAAAAAGAACACTTGGATCAGAATTCACCTATGTTGAATAGAATTTCTGAAGCGTATAAAATGCTGTACAAAATAAAAATAATTTTAGTTCTTTTTTGAACTTTTTCAGAGTACTGTTAGTAATATAAGCTGGTAATTTATTGTAAATGGCCACAGATATATACTTGGGAATCTTCTCATATAAAGCACTTATGTGCTTGGGAAAAAGTAACTTATTTCCATTTCTTGATACGCCCAGTTTAATAAAATAGTCAAAATTTTGCCTCACATATATAGCTGCTTTGAGGATGAATATAGAGGAAAGAATTAGTATTTCATTTTCCATAACATATTTCCTACAGGATTCAGAGGGATGGAGACGAAACAAAAACCTTATTACCCTCTTTTTCGCAATGAAAACTCTCTTCCAATCAGTTGAAATTCCCCATAGTAGAGTATTAGAGGATAGGTGTGTATGTATCATTGAATAGTATTCACCTATAAGATCATTTTGCGCAGTACTACTCCTCAACTGGAGAAGAGCCCTCTACTGAGTTTTCTGCAAACATGGTCCACATGACCCCATCTCAACTCCGATTCAAGAAGACATATCGAAACATACCGAAATATCATTTTGAACAATGCTGTCCTATACGTAAAGTACTTTCTGCAGATCGAAGGAAAAGATGGGTAACAACTGAGATATTTCAAAGTAAACGTAACCTATCTTACCTTCATCGATTCCATAAAAATACCCGATCGTTATGCACTCTACAAAACTATAAAAATACCAAAAATCAACACAATGTGCTTATGAAAAATACGAAATATACGTTTTATAGTTCAGCTATTGATGATTCACAGAACAGCAATAAAACAATTTGGAATATTGTTAACGATCTTACTGGAAAAAGTGGCGGTAGGCGAAGTGATGTGACGTCAAACTTTGAGGGAAAGGTGTTTGACGATCCAAATTAGTTAGCGGATGTTTTCGCCGAACATTTTTCCACAATGGCTAGTACCAAATTAACATCTCGATATGGCAATAATGTATCTCGGATTTGCACATTATCACCCATGGTGAACACCAATTTTTACTTCTACCCTGTCACTAAAATTGAAGTTGAGGATACCATTAGAACCTTAAAAAATAAAAAAGCATCGGTGTTGATTCCATATCGGCCAAAGTTTTGAAGGGAATTAGTGGAATTATTGGCGAGCACTTTGCATATCTCATCAATGTTTCCATCACTACTGCAAAGTTCCCCAATATCCTTGAGCAATCCATAGTAATTCCAGTATTTAAGACGGGAACCGTAAGTGAAATTACTAATTATCGCCCAATATCCATTTTGAGCGTCTTTTCTAAGGCAATAGAGAAAATTGTTTTCGCCAGAATGATGAGTTATCTCAATAGATTCAAAATAATTGACTCCACGCAACATGGATTCAGAAGCGGCCACTCAACTCAATCAGCTGCAGTTGAGTTTTTCGAAGTCTGCGAGTGTTTGGATAAACACTTGTTTGTGGCGGGGTTATTTTTTGATTTATCTTCGTCATTCGATTCACTATCCTTTGAATTTATACTTGATAAATGCTACAATTTAGGTTTTAGAGGTGTTTTTCTGAATTGGTTACGTAGTTATTTTGAAGAAAGAACAATGGTAGTGAAAATAGGCGAGAGTTATTCTCAGAGACATGACATTGCTCTTGGGGTGCCGCACGTCTCTGTGCTCGGACCTCTTCTATCCATGTTGTTTATAAACGATCTGCCTGCGAAGTTGTCCCGGTTTTTTGTGACACGATATGCCGATGATTCATCGGCGGTCGTTTCTGACAGGACTCCTGAAGAACTTCTGGAGGCATGTGAATGCATTGTGAGGGAGTTTGTAAGTTGGTGTCTAATGAACAATCTGATGGTGAACGTTGACAAAACTGTATGTGTTCATTTTTGTCTGAAGGGCAATGGAATTAGTAACTTGGATGTTAAATATGGTGACAACACTATATCATCACCCCAATTAACAAAGTTTCTTGGAATATATGTAGACAAAAATTTGAGATGGAAATCACACATTGAGGTCTTATGTAAAAAATTGAGTAACTCATTTTTTACAATCTCTAGAATTAAGAACATCGTACCTAGAAATTGTGTTATGAATGTGTATTACAGTCTTGTATATAGTCATCTAAATCATAATATTCTGCTGTGGGGCTGCTCTACAGAAATAAATAGGGTGTTTATTACACAGAAGCGAATACTTCGATTAATATTCAATATTCATCAACGAACATCTTGTATACCTACCTTCATTAATAATTACATACTCACCTTACCGTGTTTATATATTTATAGATGTTTGTTATATGTTAAAGAAAATGATAGGTTTATTAAATTGAACGAGTATTCAACAAGGAATAGGGATGTACTACTTATTCCTATGCATAAAACAGCTAAATTTGAGCACCCTCTCTATTATCAGAGTATTGAAATTTCAACCATCTACCATCGAATTTGAAAGTACTGAAAGCTCATTTGTTTAAGAGGAGAGTTAAATCTCTGCTGTTAACAAAGGCAGTAGTGCTGTAGTGTGGCAGAGTACTTGGATGATTCGAATGTAGGCTATAATGTATGAATCAATTTTTTGTATCATATGTTTTTATATTTTTTTTAACACAAATGTTCTTCGCCATGTGAATTTGTCTCAAATGTTTGATATTTCAAATAATTTTTTTCTTTTCAAATAAAGTTGATTATTATTGTAAATATAAATTTAACCAATATTTATGTTTGAACCTATATTTTTGCTCGAGGGCTGAATGGAAGATCAGACTCAAAACTGAAGTCAGTCCTTTTGAGAGCATTCTTATTAGTTGTAATTATTGAATCAATTGAAATGAATGTAATTCTACAATGTAAAGAATGTTTCTCAATAAATTTATTTTATTATATTATTATATTTGATTTCATGGTTATTGGTATTCACCAATATATTACTAGTAGCCTAGTATTATGAAACTGTAGCTCCTAACTGATCCGGGATTTTAAGTCTGGATATGGGGAAGGCCATAGTTATGGACTACCTTCCTCAAAACAGTCTTGAAGATGAGCTGACGCCCAAAACATGTTGACGAATTGATATTGTTGAATATAATCGTGAAACATTATATTTAAGGGAGTAGTAAATAATTGATCCGGTCTTACTTGAATTCGCGAACATAAAAAGTTAAGTTTAATGGCATGATGTCGAATAGCACTAAGGTGGATGTACCTCAAGGAACTGTCTTAGGTCGTTGTTGTTCTCCTTATATATAAACGATATTGCCCCTTACGTGAAAAAATGTACTATACTTTTATTCGCTGATACTATGCTAAATATATGTGGCAAAGATATTAAGAATATGATAGAGGGAATTGATTAAGACCTTTCTGCAATTAACGAATGTGAGGATTTTAATAAAAATGAGGATATAACTATAAAGATTAATAAACAAAAATTAGAAGAGTAGGAACGGTAAAATATTTAGGCATTATGTAAGACGAAAAATTCAGTTTCAATGATCATGATTTCATATTTTTAAAATCTCTAAAAAAATTTATTTTTTTAAAAGAATAGGAAAAAACCTGTCCACATATGTGAAATTATTGTTGTTCAAATCAATGATAATGCCACATTTTGGGGTATTTCCACTTTGTTATTTGGTTTGAATGAAGAAAAAATTCAACAATTACAAGAGCTACAGAATAGAGCCAAGCGAACAATTTCAAAGTGCAATAAGTACACCCTGTTAAAATTATGCTGAACTCTGTTGAATTAATATCTGTTAACCAAAGAATAAATACTCTTTGCTTCACATCTATTCATATTTAAAATAAAAAATCAGTTTGTTTCCAATTGCTAATAAAAAATGTAACATATGTCAGTGATGTGCATGGGTATAATACTAGAAATACTGATAGTTTTTATGTCAAAGGTTGTAAGCCTTCTAAATCTAAAAATACCATATACTATGACGGATTTAACGCCTTCAATAATTTACCAAATATATTGAAAACTAGTACTAGTATTAAGATATTTAAGCGTGACCTTAGAAAGTATATTTTAAATAATGAGATTGTTCAGAATCTTGAAGATTTTGAACAGATTTACATAGCTAGAATAGGAAAATATTTTAATTATGCATTAGGCAATAAGTAAGTAGGTTATCGCAACTATTGCGAATATCATGGGTTCACCATAATCGCATGAGTATGATGAACTTCATTTTAGCGGGTAAGCAGTTTTAATTTATGTATTAATACGTTAATATTTTCAGAATGAAATCAGTTCTACATGAGTAGCCAACTCATTCACCTGACAATGAGTAGGCAGATTGAGGCCTTGTCAGCACCGAAACCCTTTCATACCGATTTCCAGGAATCGGGAGAATTGGGCCTTAAATTAGTTGTCCATCAGTCGGCAACTCATCACCCCCTGACAAGGAGTAGGCAGGTTGAGGCCTTGTCAGGGAGAAATTTCCTTGTAAGAAATTAGACTCCACATTTCTATACATAGTCCTTCGAGCTACAGTTGAACCACTACAAGACTAGCAACCAAGAGAGGCATCAGCGTCTATCGAGAGGCAGTCGCACACGAAAGGATCCACTGTAGATTCTTCAACTAAACTACAAGACTAGCAACCAAGAGGACTATCAGCGTCTTTCGAGGGGCAGTCACACAAGAAAGGATCCACATTGCAGGTCCTTCAACACAGAAACGAATCCAAGCTGAAGTTCACTGATCAAGAGAGCCTGATTGTAAACCTTGTCATATTTTAATTTAAGGGCTTTCATCGAAAGGAAGCCCTTGATGTTATGTTAGATCGTTGGAGCCCCCAGCATGTTCAAAATCTTTGAGATTTCGAACAGATTTTCTATAATTAATAATAGAACCGAGTTAGATGAGGGAATTTATTACAGCCGTCGAGATGGAGCCCTTGTTGATAGATCCTCGTAGCCTCCCAGCATGTTCAGAATCTTGAAGATTTTGAACAGATTTATATAGTTAGAATAGGAAAATATTTTACTTATGCATTAGGCAATAAGTAAGTAAGTTATCGCAACTATTGCGAATATCATGGGTTCACCATATTCGCATGAGTGTGAAGAACTTCATTTTAGCGAGTAAGCAATTTTAATTCATGTATAAATACGTTAATATTTTCTGAATAAAATCAGTTCTGCATCAGTACTCAACTCATTCACCTTTACAAGGAGTAGGCAGATTGAGGTCTTGTCAGCAACGAAACCCCTTCATACCGATTTCCAGGAATCGGGCCTCAAATTAGTTGTCCATCATTCTGAAGCTAATCACCCCCTGACAAGGAGTAGGCAGATTGAGGCCTTGTCATTGGGAAATTTCCTAAACTCTAAACAAAGATAGGTATGTAATTCTAAATTGGCAGTTCAAATATGTAGATTTCATTTTAGGCAATATTTAATGATAATAATGAATTTTGAATGTTAATTTAGACTTTTAAAGATACATACATATATGAATCTGTAATAGCTGGTGCTGAATAAAGATTCATGATTTTGTGTATCTGGCACATTGTCTTAAAACTAATTTATAATTAATAAATTTTTATATCGAAAATAATTTCCAGAACCTACGCCTAATATTTTTGTTGCGACAACATGGTCGTAATAACATTTCACGAATATTCTATAATATTTTAACAAGTTCCTAGTAGTAATGTTTATTGCCGATGTTGTTAAAGGATGATTATTATGCATTGCTATTGGTCCAACAGCCCGTGTCCCTCCAAAAGAGTATTATATTTTACACGGAATTTCGGCGGAACTATCGTTCACAACGTACCAGTCTGCATAGAGTTCCCTGCAATATTACTAACCTCCTGCCGTTTTGTTTTACCTACCTTGTGAATAGGGTATAGACGGCGCCGAAGGTTTAGAGGTGGGGACGTCATAAATACATTTAGAAGCTGGCGTATCTTAGAAAAGGGATTTTAAAAAGTTGTAAAGGGAATAGCCTAAAATTTTTAATTATTTAATAATCCTAAACTATAAATTATCCCTGACTATTTACCCCTTTCTAGAAGCAAAGAAAATAATATAATTGAACCAGCACCTACCGCAGAAAACAAGATATAGAAATATAGACAACATTGAAAAGCAAAACAATAAATCAAAGAAAAACTCATAAAGTTTATAATATACCTGCCATAATTGCAATAAATTCTATATACCTACGTCAAACATCACCAAGTTTAAGGAACGAATTGAAGCTCATAAATATGAAATACTCAGATCACGGATCTAGATAAATCTAAAAAAATTGAAAAACAGGATTTCAGTTACAAAAACACAAAGATTTTAGCAATTAAAAAATGACAAAAATGTAGGGAAGTTTTAGAAATGTAATGTTAAATATATATTGAATGACGTTTCTCAAAAATTTCGAAAATACTATTGATGAAAGAACCTATATCAAACATCTCAAATCAATCTATAACCATTCAATATGCCTTTTAAATAACACTAATAGAATTAACATACTATAATTATCAAACAATATATCTCAAAACTCATTATTTTCATCTACCATCAATTCAAAGCATACAAATACAAAATAATGACAACGCACGATGTGTGAATAGAGTAATACTCGTATTTTGGGAGTGAAGGTGGATATATTCAACTGTTCTGTTACTGATATTAAGACAAGCTTCCTTGATATGCATAATCTCTGCTAGAAGAATCATTTATGTGTATCCACGTACATGATTCTCATACATGTATTTTCACATATATATTTTTTTGTAAGTATGTATATGAGTTGAATATAAACTTAAATTCAAACACTTGAACTTATGATTTACACTTTATTGACTACATAGCATGACGAGTTTCGTCGTTACAAACGACTTCTTCAGATGCTTACAGAATAATCAAATCATTATTATTCTGTAAGCATCTGAAGAAGTCGTTTGTAACTCGTGAACTCGTGCATCGTGAAGAAGTCGTTTCGTCATAGCATGACGAAACGCGTCATGCTATGTAGTCAATAAAGTGTAAATCATAAGTTCAAGTGTTTGAATTTAAGTTTATATTCAATTATAATGGATTTACATCAAGAAAACGCCAACGCTATTAAATATTTAAATGTATATGAGTTGCTGTATCGTCTATTATTTAAATTTTCTTGTCTTCTTTGGGTACAGTACGGGTCGAACCTCAATACACCTCCAATGCAGCTCCAACCTCAATAGAAAACATTTTTTAGAAATGTGCTATATTAATGAGCACGACAACAATATCAACAAAAGAACAGATATGAACGGTTTGAGTAACATAATATAATTAACTCTTGTCATTGCATAAACATACTGGCCAACCTGTTCGTATAGAGGAGTCCATCATTGAAGTGTGACGTTCGTGTTTCTGTTTGTCGTTTGTCAATCAGAGCTAAACTAATAATTAACCTCAATTTTTTATATATCAGCCGACAATATTGGCAATTTTTGTTAGTCTTTTTAAAATCTTTATTAATGTGTATTATTACTCACCTGTAGATGAGTTTTCTCAGTGTGTTTTTGGTCTTTACCACAGGTCAGATGTAAGTTTTCCACTGCAGTGAACTGTCTTCTTATATTTAATTTTCAACATCCTGATGAAGGATCTCATTTGTGTCCGAAATGTAGATGATATATTGATAATTGTGTGTTCTTAATTTTTCGCCCCTCCTACCGGGTACTCAAAAAAGACAAGAAAATGTATGTGTATATATATATATATATATATATATATATATATATATATATATATATATATATATATGAAATAAACACTAGAACATTCATTTGAAAAATTCAAATTAACCAAGAGAATGTTATAGTAGAGCTAGATATGTGAACGTGTACGATGTGATGTCTCATTATCCCAAGGGATAAATGAATTATCATTAATTTGAATTTTTCTTCTAGTGTTCATTTTCTTGAATACTTCATTCAGTGCCATAAGGACAAAAATTTCATTTCCTTATATATATATATATATATATATATATATATATATATATATATATATATATATATATATATATATATATATATATATATATATATATATATATATATATATATATATATATATATATATATATATGTGTGTGTGTGTGTGTGTGTTTGTGCGTGCTCATGTGTATTATGTTTGTATAAGTTTAGTCAGCATTTAAGTCTTTTTTAAGCAGTTGTGATTTCATATCACAAACTACTTCTTTTAAAATTTAACCTTTAAATTTAAAAGTACAAAATTAAATCTGTTGTACTTACAATTATTTTCAGTATATGTTTTCCTGTAATTAGGGCCTCCCCTGTGAAACTTAGTATGTGAAATGAATAAAATAAATGAAAAACAAAATAAGATGAAATAAAATTTTTTGGATTATTATTTTGGATTTAAGTATATTAAAAATTAACAATGTGTTATTTAAGATTGAGAATAATAGTACCCTCATTTGAATCAATTCAAACCAATAGTTTTTCTGATGTTTCAACATGGTTTAGAAGACTAATACAGTTCTGAAGCGAATGCTGGGCCAGAAACATGCCTCTGATTATTAATTAACCAAAAGAACGTAGTTGAATTTCAAAACTACAATTGGTTTCATATATATAGCAATTTGTAAATTTCAATGATTCAATAGTTCTGACAAATTTTGACAATCAGTCAATGAAATCAACTGGAAGAATGATATAACAATAATGTTTTTTAAACAAACACCTATAGCTATCACAAAATTCATGTATGTTGAAAAGACTGTATTTACGTTTGTTTAATTTTTATTATTACTCATTTATTTTTGTTTAAAACGAAAGACCGAAACATTTCGTATTTTGCTATCGCCCAAACATATTCATGACCGTCTCCAACTTTTATTTAATTGTTCAATCAACCGTTTTTTTAATTTTCGTTATTTCTAATTTATTATTGTTTAAAACGAAAGGCCGAAACATTTCGTATTTTGCTATCGCCCAAACATATTCATGACCGTCTCCAACTTTTACACCGTCAACGCTCTGTGTACCAGGTAGGTAAAACAAAACAGCAGGAGGTTACTAATGTTGCAAAGAAGTCTATGCAAACCGGTACGTTGTTAAAGATGGTTCCGCGGAAATTCCTAGAGTAAAATATAAAAGTTTTAAAGAAAACGAATAAGTCATGCGGTTCCCTCAGTGTTTAATAATCCTTTAACAACACTGGCAATAAACATTATTACTAGGAGCTTATTTAAACATTCAATATCCATCTTTACGTTCAACATTGATTGTCTTGAATATCTTAAGAATACAAAGCCTTCAAAGAGCTAAACATTTTATTGTATGCAATAAATCCCACTTAAAATAAATGTTGTAATTTATAAAGCCTACAAACTATAGTTGTATAAATTGTCAGTATTTCCAGTGCCATAAGCGTGCACATCTCTGACATATTACATTTTTTATTTGTTTATATGAGAACAATTCATTTCTAATTTCAAATACAAGTTTAATACAATTTTTAATTTCAAAATATAAGTTTAGCATAAAGTGCCCTCTCTTTAACTGACATAAATCTTCATTTCAATTTTTTTTCAGTTGAAGTATAAGTGCACATCACTGACACATCTCATATTTTCTCTTACTTTACATGAGAACTTTTTATTTTCAATTTAAAATAAAAATATAATAGAAGCATAAAGTATTCTCTGTTTAACTGGCATAAGTTCAAAGCAATTCAATATTCTTTCCATCGTAATATATCTAAATATTATAATGAAATAATATTTAGAATTTATCAGTATTAATTCAGCATTTGATAAAGAAGTAGTACTTCGAAACGTCGTCATGCGTATTTGTATTAAATTATGAGGAAATTCTAAATATTGTTTCATTATGGATACTAATTTTCTACAAGTATCGTCCTCATCGATCATCAATCTAAATATTACATTTCAAAATTGGAAGAATAGCTGTGAGGATTTCTAGTGTTTAAAACGTGCACATCACAGACACATCTCACATTTTCTGTTACTTTACGTGAGAACTATTTATTTTCAATTTAAGATATAAATGAATATAAACTTAAATTAAAACACTTGAACTTATGATTTACACTTTATTGACTACATCATAGCATGACGCGCGTCATTGCTACAAACGACTTATTCAGGTGCTAACAGAATAATGTTGCATTCAAAGTGTTTGAATTTAAGTTTATATTCAATTACGAGTATCGTATAATGGATTTAATTCAAGTAAACGCCAACACTATTGAATATTTAAAATAAAAATATAAGAGTAGCATAAAGTATTCTCTGTTTAACTGGCATAAGTTCTAATAAATTCAACATTCTTTTTATCGTAATACATATATCTAAATATTATAATAAAATAATATTTAGAATTTTTCTGTATCAATTCCGCATTTGATGAAGAAGTAGTACTTCGAAACGTCGTCATGCGTATTTGTATTAAATTATGAGAAAATTTTAAATATTGTTTCATGATGGATACTAATTTTCTCTAAGTATCGGCCTCCTCAATCATCAATCTAAATATTACATTTCAAAATTGTGAGAATAGCTGTGAGGATTTCTAGTGTTTAACGTGCACATCACAGACACATCTCACATTTTCTGTTACTTTACATGAGAACTATTTATTTTCAATTTGAAATATAAATGAATATAAACTTAAATTCAAACACTTGAGCTTATGATTTACACTTTATTGACTACATAGCATGACGCGTGTCGTCGTTACAAACGACTTCTTCAGATGCTAACAGAATAATGTTGCATTCAAAATGTTTGAATTTAAGTTTATATTCAATTATAATGAATTTACATCAAGTAAACGCCAACACTATTAACTATTTAAAATAAAAATATTAGAGTAGCATTAAGTATTCTCTGTTTAACTGGCATAAGTTCTAAGCAATTCAATATTCTTTTTACATCGTAGTATATCTAAATATTACATTTCAAAATTGTCCGTATTTTTGAAGCTGTTGATTTTTTTCTCTTGCTAAAACCGAATAACTGTGTGGTAATACCAGTACATAGAATACTTTTGCATTTTTCAGATTATTACTCCAGTCGTTTGCGGAAAATAATTATCGAATGGTATATTGAATAGTATCAGTATTACGAGTAATCATAAATAATAATAAAATAACATTTATTGCGAAATATTCCTCCTATTGTGAAATTACATTCATTCAATTGATAAAATAATCACAACTAAGAAGAATGCTCACAAAATGAATATCAAATGCTCATCAGTATATCATAATAAAATATAATATATAATTCTAGTTCACTAAAACTATGGCTTGGGATAAATGCCCGAAAAAGGGAGAAGTAAGGGATAAATCACATAACGAAATCACATAACGAAATCATATCATAACGAAAGCGAGATTCTTTTTTACATCGATGGTTATATTGCATCCATCGGATATATTTCGTTGTTTTTGCTTTGTTTTCGCAATACTTTGGTTACACTCTTCATAAAAAATTAATAGTTTTATAAAACCTGTTTCTTTTACTAACTACTACACTCTTGTTGCTTGATGCATTGATGTCAAAGTGTTATATGGTGTCATGTTTCTTGACAATTAATCATTACAAAATAAAAAGTTTTTTTTTGTTATTTATTTATTTTTATTCAATAGTGTTGACGTTAACTTCATGTAAATCCAATATAATTGAATATAAACTTAAATTCAAACACTTGAACTTATGAGTTACACTTTATACTGTTTAGCTATTATTAGATTATTCTGTTAGCATCTGAAGAAGTCGTTTGTAACGACGAAACGCGTCATGCTATGAAGTCAATAAAATGTAAATCATAAGTTCAAGTGTTTGAATTTAAGTTTACATTGAAATAAAAATCGACCTGATTATCAAATTTTTATAGAAACATGCTTCTATTTTGGAAACATTACTGTTTAGATGTAGGAACATTGATAAATTATTTTAAAGTGACTAAGGAAATGATATATCACATTCCTATATAACTTGTACTTTAGTAGAAAATTCATGGCATTAGAAAATAATACCATTAATTATCTATAAACAAAAATATGTAGTGAAATGAATATAAAAATAATTAAAATAAATGCATAAAAATTGAAATGAAATGAATACTGTAAATATCTAACCGTCCTCAATCGAAAACTGAACTTTACTAACAGACACGTGGTGTGAATTCAATTTCTTATTCAATACTCCGTTTGTTGATCAGGGATAATAACTTTATAAAATAAAATAAGTCTCAAATAAAATAATATATTATATTATTTTATTTGAGACTTATTTTATTTTATTTTCATTTCATAACTTTGTTCCAGTTCTCAGGATACTAATTGATATTATTGATCGTTTTTTAGTTCTTCCAGTTCACTTCGATTAATTTATTATTCAATTCATTCATTAATTAAAGCTTTTTCCAGAATTTGAACTTAAATTTATAGGCAATGGAAGTACCACGAAATACTGATGTATCTACATTGCTAAAAATAATGATCATATTTTATCTGAAATTCGAAAAAAATATGGTAGGTCATAGTTAGAATTATGTAACACTTGTCTAACCATTGAACCATAATATTGCAAAGGTACTAAACTGTTGCCAACATCTAAATCTCGTTTCTCATAAATTGCGTCGCAGTGTTCTGACAACGCTGCCGCTCTTCCCATCTCGGCGCTTTTGATGTTACCGCGACCTTGAACAGGCAGATTTACAGCGACAACCGATATTCGCCACGCATAACGGTGGTAGCGCTTCCTCTTTTAAAACTACGGATGAATGCCCTTGGAAGGTCCAGGCAAGTCGCTCGGCTACTCGATCCTAGGCCGATAACCGTATCTTAATGAGCCTCCGCTGGCCGGGTTACTGCGGCACGACCCTCCGAAGGTTGGCTTCAATTACTTCGTTTGGTGTTTTATTGCTCTTCTAGGAATTCTCTTGCGAGTTATTATGTCCGCATAGTTGTTTTGATTGCGTAAGCTTCGAACGCGGGAATATTATAGGCTAGTTTAGCTTATTTACGGTGGAGCGACGTCGACGCTTTCAGCAATTCCGCGTCGTTTCGATACTGCAATTATAACTTTAACTTTATAGTTACACTTGCACATTGTCATTAGAAGTATCCATTTTGAACTTAAGCTTTCCATTGTCTTGTAACGTAAATATGACGTAAAAATGTATAAAAACGTGAAAAGCCTAGAGGACTGTTTAAAGCTTCAGTCAGATTTTCATGGGGTATACAATTGGTGTGTATAAAATAGACTCATTTTGAATATACAAATGCAGGGTAATGTCGTATACTACTAGATCTCAACCGATTGTGTTCCAGTATTAGTCCAAGAGCTGGCACCAATTTTGGTGCCAGATATTTGAGGCAAGCTGAAAACTTGTCACATATCTCTCCTGATATACCGCAATACGGAATTGCAAACTTGGCTGGTGAGTAGCGGGGCTAAATCAACCCCTAAACTTTCAAAAATATTATTTCTTTTCCCAAAAATATATTTGAGGCAAAACGCAATTTCTATATGTTGCAGTGTATACGAAAATTGAAGAATACGAAAAAACTTAAGCCAGACGATTGAATCGGGGTTTTAACATTGCCAGACGCGTGCAAAAATATTTTGCAAAAAATTGTAAAAAATGTATTTGAGGCAGCTTGAAGATGAGATTCCCAAAAAGACAGATCATTTTGGTGGGACTTTCCAGCTGCCAACCCCTAAAAAATTTGGGGTGGATTTAGCCCTGCTACTCACCAGCCAGGTCTGCAATTTCGTATTGGGGTATATCAGGAGAGGTATGCGACAAGTTTTCAGCTTGCCTCAAATACCTACCCAAAAATTGGTGCCAGCTCCCCTACTATATTTAGGATCATGTAGTTCAGCGTGCTAGTGAATTTAGGGATTCGAGAGTTACTTTCCACCTAAAACATTCATTTTCGACACAAATTGATAATGTAATTTGTGAGGCAACCAGAACATAGGGTTTTATCTTGCGCGGTACCAGAGATTTAGACAATACGGAAACTGTTTTTCTTCTATGGGACTACGTAATAACTAAATTGAAAAATGATTCCGTAATATGGGCTCTTGAATAAAGTGTATACATTAACAACATGGAAAAACTTCTTCGCAAGTTCTTGAAATATCTTAGCTTTATGGCAGATGACCTCTATCCAAACCATTTTCCACAGGATATTTTACTTGAGAGACTTCATTTTCATTCACTGGTGCAGCGGCGTTCGTACTTCTCCTTAAATTTCAATCTTGTGAATTCCTTCATTGATGGACCTTCATGTACCTTGAGTATACAGTAGAAAGTGCACTCTTTTTAATCTGCCGACACTAAAGAAAAATGTTTTGAAGTTCTCTCCGATACATCACCTGTGTAATACTCGTATGTGCAACTGAATAAAAGGAGCACTCTTTCTTCATCTTCAGACACTACGCAAGAATGTTTCGAAATTCCCTTCAAAAATAACCTGTAATATGCATAACCGGAAAGTGAATATGGATCTGTTCAACAGTTCCATTTCCAGAATACAAAGCATGTTGCTGCATGTTTTTACAGCTCTCTTCTTTTCTCATAAATATATATATATATATATATATATATATATATATATATATATATATATATATATATATATATATATATATATATATATATATATATATATATATATATATATATATATATATATATATATATATATATATATATATATATATATATATATATATATATATATATATATATATAACAATTGGTAGCAGCCGTTGACACATGTTTCGAGTTTATTGGCTCTCCTTCAAGTTCAAGTTGTACGAACCTAAAGAAAAAAATAAGAAAAACAGATACTCCTCTAAAGGAAATCGACACATTTCAGGATACCGCGTTTGTACTCTCCGGATTGGTAGATTTGGAAAACTACTACGCCCGTGAGCCGACTATTTCTGCTTCAAGGAAGCCCTAAAGCGAGAATATTTTTACAAACTTCATGAATAGCGGCGATGTTCTGGATTTGATGAGGTAAACGGCAGCTTTGACAGCTGTGGAGTGTTTTGGCGGGATTATTCAAATTTCTGTATTCTTTTGATTTTTTCATCTGATTCAGCTACATTTCCGAATGAAATATAGTTATTCATGACTAACAAGAGTCTATCTTCAAAATAAAAGATTCGAGAAATAGAAAAACAAGAACAAAAAATTCTCAGAGAGATTCACGGACTAATCAATTTGGACGAAAACATTTGGACGAAAAGATCTCAGAACGAACTTTATCGAATTTATAAAACAAATACATTAAGAAATCAGAAAACGACGAGCAAAATTTTACAAGTTTAGAGGATGAAACATTCTAGAATATCGAAGAAACTACTCGATAGAATAACAAAGAGTAAGTAAATGCAGCACAGAGTGGATAAAAGAGGTCCAAAAATATCTGCAACAGATCAATTTAAAAAATTTCGTTGATCGCACTGAGTGTCGCTATAAAATCGCACATGTGAAGTTTGAGCAAAAATTGGACAGACGAACGGATGAAGGAGCATTATGAGAGGATGTAGCGTTTTTGGGGGGCAAAAAAGCTGAAGCGAAAACCCTGAAAATTGCGAATTCAAATTCAATTGCTCTCCGAATGAGGAATACTGGTTATAATGATAAAAATATTACATTTAAATATTTCATTAAAGATTTTCAATTGTGAATATTCAACAATGTATTTTATTTGCATTAATTCTTTAATAATAGTAATAATTAAACTTTATTCTGAAAAAATACAAGATAGCAACACAGGAGCGAAATCCAGAAAGCTAAAAAAGGAAGATTTCTCCAGATTCTGCTCATTTAACTCCGGTTAAAATTTCCCATGCACTGAACACCATACAAGAAGAAATGAATTCAGTACAAAACTATATAGTACAAAAAAATATAGCAAAACAGTACAAAAATAACTTTGTATTGAAACCAACTGGGCAAATTATACTTTTTGTATTAGGAGTCAGCGAGACAGTTCTCGTTTGAAAATAGGTGATTTCGAACTTCTTTTAAAAGTGGATGGCACAGAATTATAAACTTTGAAACCTTTGTGAGAGAAATTCTCTCTGAAAAGCACTAGTGGTATCGATACGCACTCATTCGTTCTATTTGGTCATTTGAAATTAAAACTTTCCTGGAATCAAATAAGTCAACCAGTTCCATGAATTTATCTATTACTAATTAGCAAATATCACTTTCAGAATTGCAAATTGTCGAAATGGCAGATAACTGTTGATAATGAGTTAGCAGGCCGAAACGTAGGTATATATCGAGCAAATAAATCTCCTCTAGAGTGATCAAAGTGTTTTAATTCAGTTAATTACGCTGCTGAACAATCTTCCGCAAGGCGTTGAGTCAGGAGTTAATTGGCGCTATATAATTATAACTGTGATTATGATTCAATATTTGTATAAAGAGATTCCCATAGGCATACTTTTATGCAATTAAAAGCTAGTGGCGCCAAGCATTTTATAGTCTCACAATGTTCATTTAATTTAGGTTACAAATTACAAATTGGTAACGTTTATTAGACCAAAATTTAGCTCAGAGGGTACAATTTGAAGAAAAAATTTAAACAAGAAATCTCTAAAATATAATGTATTAGAGATTTTGTAAAAACTGTAAGCAATTATATTACAAAATATTTTTTGTACAATACAGTATATTCGGTAATTCGGTATGAAATATTGTAATATAAAATGTATGAAATATTTGGAAATTTTTAAAATGTATTTTCTACGAATTAATATAATTGCTTTTAATTGAATTCTCTTCAAATAAATACACTTAATCTTGAAATAAATTTATTGAAATTTAAATAGTCTGAAAAATGATGTATTATTAAACTGAAATGGTGAAAGAAACAAGGTTTATTAGATTTATATTCTTCAGTTAAAATTCAAAAAAGCTAAAAATAATAATTTAAATAAAATTTAAGAATAATTTCTATATACGTTTCACCATTTCGATTGATTATTATTTGAACTTTTGGACAATCGTTTGACAGAAGTGTGCGAATATACATTACAGTATTTTCGTGACAATTTTAATAATTAAATTATTTAGAAATGGATTCACCTACATCAAGTAACTACCGTAAAAATTTGAAAATATTTTGAATTGAGGATTGATAATATGAACTTTCATGGAACAGTCATTTTTCAAGTAACATCAATTAAGATATACAACGAAATTACTAAGGGGTTGATATGACCCTTACGGTAGTTTGGGACACCTCTTGTCGGAACGTTTTGTGACTGCCTAATCCAAGCTCACCCCAAAACTGTTATTGTATCGGGACCAAGAAACTTCTTATCTCGGGGTTGCAGCCTTCACTAGTGAATGCTTCACTGCAAATCCATAAAATTATTCCTTTCAAGATGCCAAAGCATCTTCAAATATTCTTCACACAATATATTCATCACAAAAACTCCATTGCGTCCATCCTGTATGTATTTCAATTCAGTTGTCTATAGAATCATCGGTATTCGAAAGGTATAAGTACCAATAGGAAATAATTGAGACTAAATCTACGGATATGAACACAACTGATCAATACTAAGTTGAGTTGTAATATGATTAAGTTATGTCTAATGATTTTTCAGGAAAATCATACAAAGATGTGATGTCAACAGAAGACCCAATGACACTTAGGAATAATGGTTTAAATTCAAAAAAATCTTTCTTTAAATTTGTTGGTCTTCACTATTTTGTCGAAATTCCATTGTTCATAAGATTCTGTAAAAACTATGATTAAATGAAAATTAAATGGTAAAATTGATCTGATTGAACTGAAAAAACTTTAAAAGATTAATAAACAATTATCACTGTCTGAGTAGGTATGAATTCTATGGAAATTTATAAAACATTAATATTTTGAAAAATAAAATATTCTGAAAATGGAAATTTCATTCAGAAAGAACTATTAAGAGAATCAATTTATCATGTTTTTAATAAATGACACGAAGGTTTCGCTTATCTCTTGGTAAAACATTATGTAAAAAACAATAAAATAAAATTAACACACTTAATGGAGTGAATTTAAATATTTAATTCACTAAATCTACTGAATCTAATTCACTAAATATTTTTTTAAAGAAACTTAAGCCAAGTATGTAAATTTTATTTTATTTTTTTTATTTAGCATTGTTACTCAAGAAGTGTTAATAGCTCAATATAAACTAATCTTTGCTTCAAGATAAGTTGAAAAATCGGCGGACGTCTTTCAAAGAAGATTGTAGTCACAATCATTTTAGTGGAATTTAATTTTAGGAAAAACTCCAAAATTTGGATAAATTTTTTTATGTTTGTCAGAGTTTCAATTCAAATTTAAATTCGAATTTTCATTATAGTGAAATTTGTCCATATTTTAACAAATAATTAATATTTTTAGCAACAACAATCTGTAGAAATGAAAAACAAAATGTGTTCATGTTTCACTACAAATTGTAGTTTTGGCCAAACTTCGAAATAAATAGTTTTCACTCATAGAGAATTGAAAGATTCAATTAAACTATTGAAATTCTTGTTTGTTCATATAAAGAAGAAAAATATTATCTTCTTCGACATTGAGAGAGCAAGATACTGACATTTCTGAAGATTTTCATACATTTGATTGTGTTCTGATTTATTAATCCAGAAAATTCAGAAAATGTAGTTTCAATTTTATTTTCGTTCGATGTTTCATCATTAGTATTAGTGTTCCTTGGTCGTTATGTGTTTTTTGGGTAGTGTTAATCAATAATTTCATCAACTCATTATAAATTGAAGTCATTTGTTTTTTTTTGTCATTCATAAATTTTACTTTACAAATTTTTCCAGAAATTTTTTATTAACGTAAAAATTTGTGAAGAACACTAAAGAAAAGAAATAAAACTTCTAAGTTTGATTAATTTCAATGAATTGATTGAATAACAATACTCAAAACAACACTCCTCAACTAAGAAACAATGAAAATAATAACATCGGAGGAATGAAATATTAAAAGTACATTATAGTAACTTGTTGTATTAGTACAATAAAACACAATGTTATGTACAAAAATCTCCTTAAATTTCATTATCATGAGTTTTTCAGTGTTTTTAATAAAGATAATATATTTAAGAAGCGAATACTGAGCCAGTTTTTCCTCTAATATTGGAAAAATAAATAGCCAAATCGAAATAATTGATTTGTATCTCTAAATTAAGTTAATTGATGAGGACGATTCTTGATGTAAATCGATAAACATAATAAAACAATTGTTAAAAATAGATAAAAATTCAATTTAACAATTGTTTTATTATCTAAAGTCCTCGAATAACAGTTTTTCTGATATATATTCATTTGGTAGATAAATAATTCTTCAGATTTGTTGAGCAATATGTTTCAAGGAGTTGAGCAATGTGTTTCAACAAGAAACATTTCTAATAAATGACAAGTAGGTGTCGCTTATCTCTTGGCGAAACAGAATGTTAAAAACTATTAATTAAAAATTAACACACTTGTGTTAATTTTTGAATATATTAAAAACTCTACATCTGTTTCGGGTGATTAACCAATTATGAAGAGTATACAATATATAATATTCAAGAAACATTTCGCTTGAATCCTATAATTTGTTGAAAAATATTGCCGAAACTATTAAGTAAGTTTCCTACCAAATTAATAAATAAGCAGTTAGGTCAGGCCCTTTGCGAAGTGGGTATCGAAATATCGAGCACTCGCGACTAAAATGATGTATGTGAGGATCTTAGAATAGAATGAATCGTTCCCATGAAATAGACAACAATAATAATTATGGGATGCTGGGAATTATGGGATCTGGTGGGTAGATTTGGTATCGGTCGCCAATGCGTTTGTGTTGGAGCACAATGTATGTGTGTGTATGTGCATGTCGATCGATACGCGGCAATGGAAGCGGGGAAAGGGCCGCTAGGGGAACCCGCGTTGCGAATCTTCGTCATTAAGCGCCCCGAGCCGGTGAACCTTCCGGCGGAACCCCTGGAGGTTGTCAACTGGGCATACCATCCGACTTTCTGCAACATAATTTTACATTGAAAAATATTATATTCAATTTCAATAGGACACCCGTCACAACTGTACACGTGCTCATTACGAGATGTAGTTTCCTAATGGACAACATATGAAGATGTGTCCTTGTTGAATCGTAAGGTACGAACTGCGTTTTAGATATATTTGAGTGTTTAGAGCGGTTTCTACCTATTGTCTTGAATTTCAAACGATGGAAAGAACATACAAATAAGTTTAAGAAATGTAGTAGGCTCTACAACAAACATGGATACGTGATCATCACGAGAAATGGCTTTATAATGGTCAAGATGTGGATATGTCTCTTTGTTGATTTGTAAGTTACGAACTACTTTTTCTGTATATTTTTGTTTTTATAGCGTTTTGTACAAAGTTTATCAATTCAGAATGATGGAAAGAACATAAAAAAAGTTTAAGAAACATAGTATGCTCACACAAACTGGCAGGGAATCCAAGTAACATAAATAAGTCAAAGTAAGTAGTTAGGAGGATCAAAAAGACCAGCTGTTAAACTAACGTTATTCTACGATAATAAAGTGATGAATAATAAATAAAGGGAAAAAGAAGGAAATAGATATATGGAAAAAGAAAACACTTCGTAGATTATCAGTAGAGGAAAGGAAAAAAGTATAATAGTTATATAGGATATAAAACGAAAACATGAAAACTTTAAGAATTTAATCACAGATTCAGAAAGTTAAGCATCTTTTATCTGAGCTGTAGAAAATGACTCAGACTATCTCAACTCATAGAGAAATAAACAAAATGTGTGCTTATTCTATTTGCGACTGATAAATAAATATAAACTCAAACATAAACCAAACATATTAAATCAATACACTTTTGAAGTCAATCATTACATTCATGAATAACCTCGATTAAGAAAAAATCCAGTCTTTTAGAGTTTTTTTGTATGAAGTGTATAATTTTTTATCTTCATCGGCAGTTCATTATAGATTCTTGAAGCCACGTATATGAAACTCCTTCAAGAAGTCGTTGATTTTTGGAACAACGTGATCATGAGAAATACTTCCTATGCCACACCCATGACTCACACTATTTGTAGATGATTTGTTTTTATATTGAAATAGACGTATGCTATTATATTAAGATTGTATTATGTCAAATAATCTGGTTTCGATGCTTTTCGGTTGAAGTTAGGTGGTTTATTATTGAAAACATAAATAAACCAATTACAAATTCCGTTCAATAACAGGCTAAAACCTCTTCAGTATTTAGAAAACATGTCTATGTCTGTTTATCACTACCAATGTTATGATTGGTGCGCAGAAAAAGCAAAAATGTGGGTTTTAAACATTGGTAAACCAGTAACTGTTTTTTCTGCAATGAAAAATGGCTTTAGAACTTGGAGCAAATTGACTAGGTGAAGCAATAATTTTATTATTGCAGCAGGCCGAATATAGTAGGTCTGCCAGAAAGAAGCAGCTAAATAAGAAGAAAATAAGGAGAAATGGAAGATATAAAAAGTGTTGTGAAGGAACTCTTCATGCAGACTGAAGAACAGGCTGCTTATATAAGAAAATTATGAAGTGAAGTTGGTGACCTGGATACCAAACTGGGGAAAACATTTTCGTGTAGGCTTTCACGGCCGGTGTCCATTGTGAAACGGCTGATTGGCCGTGGTCAACTGGAACTCCTCCTCTTCCAGACGTTTCGTCTGGGCGACGACTCTGGAGCAACTGATGATCCTCCTTGAAAGAAGGATTAGGATCCTAATCCTCCTAATTTTGAATCTTTGCGTAACAGGAGTTTCGAGGTAGAACAACAAGAACCTAAACAATACTCCAATGTATTACTTGGAGTATTCTTGTTACACGTATCTTCTTGTTACACGCAGTAACAAGAAGAGCCATACAGAAAAGCGACCAGGAATATTAAATAATGCACTAAACATCAAACTAAAAAATTCAAGTGAATGTGAAGAAAAAGTTCAAATAAAACTGAAATTATTACGTGTACAAAAAAAATTATAAGCTGTATATGTAAAAATGTTGAAAATAAGGATAAACAAAATGTAAAGTTTAGTAATCTGTAAGTTGTCGTTACAAACAGAAGATATACAATTTTCACAATATTTGTAGTTTTCGTTGAGTGATATCATCTTGCCCAATTGGTAAACGCATGTTTGCTGTCCAGCGCCCGTGGTAATCGCCCTTCCGCCCTTATTCGCGAGGCTGACGCTGTCACTCTCCAGGTAAAAGGCTCTCTTCCACCGATCCGTGATCAGAGCAGCGTTCTGTCCATATTGCGGACCTAGTTCTATGGATACGCGGCCACAATGGAATATTAATTACTAAGTATGCCATTAACGGTGAAAACGGGATCACCAGGTTGAATTAGTATTATGCTTAATTAGTAATTCGAATAAACTGCTGAACTGTTCTACTGAAATCTGCGGATTTGCTACGTCCTGAATTCAATGGAATATTATTTCGATAATTATCCGATTCCATGTTTATAGGAATGCATTCAGTGAATGATGAATTCGTTTAGAAATAAATTAGCAAGAAGAAAGTTCTATTTTGAAAGGGTTGATTCAGTTTGAAGCCCGATTCTTGAAAGTATAGATCAACCTATACAGGATCGATAATCGATACTTTTATATCGATAAAAAATGTACACACTTGATTTCGTCGTCCGTTTAATAATAAAACTTTGATTTTCTCCAGTGTAAAATTATAATTTTGGCGCTGAAATAAATTGTTTGAAAATATAGGTGAACCTATTTACATTTAAAAAAGTTTAAAAGATTTCAAAAATCGAATGAAGTTTTATCACAAAGAACAAAATGATTATACTTTATCAAATTGTGAATATTTTCTTCCAAACTGTTTAGGTATCGATGGCTCTACTTCCCATGGTATTTCTGCAATAACATTTCAATTGAACAATGTTAGGAGTGGATGTCCCAAATAGTAACTCTCAAGTCTTTTTTTCATATGTCTTTAAATCTTTTTATTTTCACTTTTATATTATATTTGAATAATTCATAATAGTTCATAAGTTATAAACTTTAAAATCGGCTAAATCGCATTAACGTCCTATTCAACGGCTGTATGAACGTGACATGATGGAAGATCTGTACTGTTCAGTTAATCAAAGAGAACAAAACGAAGGAAACAACAGTAGCTGAAACACTTTAGTTTCAAGATTTTATTTGGAAGATATTACAAGTTGAACTTTGTTCTAGGATTGATAGAACTGAATTAACTTAAAAAAAAATTATTGTAGAATATCTCTAGAATGATTTATTCTCAATGATTTATTCTCAAATCATAAAAATGATTTATTCCACAATGTTCTTGGATGTAGCACAAGCTTTCAATTAAGTATGGCACTAAGACTTGAACTACAAATTAACATCATACCTACCAAAGCAGTTTATCAAAAGATATTTCAAATTAAAACATAGGGAGCATATTCTGCACTGCAACCAATCAGTACGGGTGTTCCTCAGAGGTGCGTGTTGGGACGCACCTCTGAGTTAACAATCTGCTATACGTGCCTGATATAATAATACATCAATATATCATCACCTTGTTTGCCTATATTACAGTTGGAAGAAACGTTGCAGAAGCGATTGAAAAGCTCCAGATGGCAATTGATATTATCAATAATGAGACCAAGATATGATGGAGAATTGAACTAAACGAACATAAATGGACGTATGTTAACTTTACTTGTAAAAATGTCATCACATATCAATTATAACCTGTAATAATAAAAACCTGTTACCAATAATAACCAATACATATCAAATACAGTAAAATTGTGCCAAGAAAATGCCAACGAAATTTGGAAAACGTCTAAAGAAAAACTAAGAAACAAAGGACAAGTTTGTAGAACATATAAACGATGTTATACAAGAGTTCAAGGTGAAGACCACGAATAAGAAAGCAACAATGCTCAGAAAGAGTCTCAGTGGCTGACAAACCAGAGGAGCAGTTATTGCAAATCATTAGTGTTTTTATGTAGGTACTCATTGGATTTATGACTAAATAAACACATATAACTTGAAAATTTCTTCGTTTATTTATTACTATAGTAAACGCAATTAATACAATAACAAAGGTATTATATTTTGTTTAATATAATTGTGATTTTGATGGTCAATTAAATGTTACATAACGTACAGGAAGGGGAGCGGGTGTACAGAAAAACGCTACGGTGCGTTACATGGTGGGGAAGAAGGCTCTAAAACCTCAAAAATTGAGTTACTTAATAATTGAACGCTTCCTTAAGAACATTGATATAAACCCTAAACATTGACTATTAAGTGTAGAGGAAAAGTACGAAATGGTTAACATAAATTTGAAGATATGACATAACGATTATAAAATATTTCATGTGGTACAATCGAACCAGCTATGAAATTTATTTCGGCTATACGAGAAAAGCAAAAGGGACTACGTGAACCAAATAAACCTCCGTAGCTTACACCTGGCCCATATTCGACGCTGTGGTGATAACGGAGAGCTATCGGTAGAAGTTAATCCCGCGTGAAAAAAACCGAGTTTCATAGAAAGTAGGTCCGTGAATGGGGGATAGGGGGACAATGGCGCGGGGAGGGAAGCGAGCGGCGCGAATTACAGCGAAACACGTTCAGCGTTTCCCACGGATCACGCGACTCCACCGTCCCGACGATCCGAGATAAAAGAAATTATGCGAACGGTCGTAGCGAAGGGTGATCGATATTACCTACGAGCCTCGTACGCGTATCCGTGGACAGAAATAGACGGCGAAGATTCATGGGCGGCAATTAATGATGCCAATACACCGGCGTTTCTCAAACTTTTCGACAGGCGGAAAACAAATTTCTCGTAATACTCAAAAATACTTTATATATGTATATTTCAGTGTGAATATTTCAAGGGGAAAAGATTGCCGCTCTCAACCTGTCACGAGTATCAGTGATGAGTCATCGCGTCATTTTCGTCTCCAGTCAAAAATGTCTTTCATTACATCAGCCGACTGCTTTAGCAAATACATACATTTTGTTACATCAACGTTCTATGTCAGAACTTTTCTCGTACCTCAAGTGTTTTTTCTAGGAACGATGAATTTGATATTTGATTACTCTATTCCGATAAACAAATCCAAAACCCCAAAAACCTAAGATCGGTCCAGCTGTTCTTAAATTATAAATTGTTTACGTTTAACTAACACGACTTTTTTTGAGATATCTTGAATATATATAGACGATAAGCTTACTACTTATCAAGATGACAATTCATAATTGTTAAGAGCATCAAGGGATCTGTAGATGTAAACTAATGGTCAAAATAATACCGAATACGTCAATCGAGCATTAAAAATTTTTGTCTATTTCTTGTGAAGTAGGAAGTAAATAAAATTTTGGGGGTATATTCGTTTTGTTTTTGTCTTCTGAAATACCACAGTAATATATATTCGACCAATAATCAGCGACGACCTCAACCAAATAGGTTAATGTTTTCGTTGAGATTTAATATGTTCTTAAGATATAATATTTTCGTTGATGCTTAAGGGTCAGCTTGTTGTCCATGCATTGACCATTGTTCTCTTCTTAGAGTATTTCATTAGCCTTTTATTCAGTTTTTCCAACTGAAAATAGGTACACATATGTCATCTTCATATGTAGCTCTTGTATTTGTTCAGTTTCTGGTATATCTTAGGCGTATAGCAGATTAAAAAATATTCCTCCATTAATATAAGATTTCAACAATAACTCTTGAAATCTTGTTGTATAAGCCTATAATCCAGAACTTTATTGAACGCCTGAACTGAAAATGTTCACGAACGTTGACGAAAAAATAATAAATAATTAATTAATACTATCAAAAGTCTAGTAATAATACGCAGTGTAAACATGAAAAAAATTATAAGGAAATATCAGAAGAAAAACTGAAACACTTCATGTTCCTCTCATCCACATACCTTTATGAAGAGATATCCACGATTTTGATAATGATAAAGAAGAAATACTAAATCAAATTACAAGTGGAACAAATAATATTTTGCGACAACTTGTATAAAAACATTATCAACCTTCTCATTCTTCGTGAAGAACGAATCGTGTATTTCTGTAGATAGCATTAATAATATAGATAGCATTAAAACGAATAGACGGAATTTATTGCTGTTTTTTGTTATTAATAGGGTGGTTGAAATGGTGTTTCATTTCCTGCAAGTCTGTACATTAAAATAGGTTTGCAACTGCTGGTTTACAAAATACATTTAATCTTTCAAAGTTTTGCTGAGTTGTCTAGCAGTTGAGGTATAAAGACTTGTACTAGTAATGTTTTCATATCTATCAGATGTCGATATATATATATATATATATATATATATATATATATATATATATATATATATATATATATATATATATATATATTCATCGAATCAATTATTATCAAATCATTTCTTTCAACTATCAAAAATTTTGAATTCATCTATATAGAGTAAACATTTTAAAGAGAACAATGTACAGTATGAAGAGCAGAGGTTCCTGGTGGAATCCCTGTGATATCCCTGATATAGCTGAAATTGGCCCCGATAAACAATTACTCAGCGTTGCTTTTGCATTCTACCATGTTAGTAAAAAGAATGGAACTCAAGAGATTACTCTGAACAACGATAATTGAAAGCTTCCTTATCATCTTATTATTGATTTTCTTTATCAAAAGCTCACATCAAATAAAACCTCATCCATAAATCTAGTAGATTGATAGAAAAAACGAAAATGGTGCTTTGCAGAAAACACTTGTAATATGGAATTACCAATTTTATCTATATTTATTTTTATGGAATTATACAAATTGTTTCATGTTGAATAAAACAATCTTAAATGAAAGGATTTAGTAATTTTTGTAGGTAATTATGTTGGCAAAACGAATGTATAGGAGGCCATGGATTTTTCGAAACATTCTACATTCGCTTTCCACGAAGTGGCAAAACATTCCAAACGCACACATCGTCGCGTGTTCCACTGGCAACGAAGGTTCGCGGGTCACATCCAAATCCCTCTCGCCCTCCTCACGCCCTTGGAACCCCACAGCCACCCTTGTTTTTCGCGTTTAGTCCTGCTTGCTGTTCACGTCGTTCGTTCCATGAAGGATGCATGAGAAGGGATGCCCAATCCGCCGATATGATAACATTGCTTTTGTATAGCTTGCTTTTAAAAAGGCTCTTGAAATTCAAAAATTCAAAACTTCGAAGAAAAGCCTCATCGTTATTTTCAACTGCAGTATATAATTAATTACAATTATAAGGAGAAATAAACTATTATTTTTTATTTTCATATATTATATTTTATAAATTCAATGGACGATGAATCAATTCTGTGATAGTTCATATTTAAATGAGAGGTAATAATAAAAACTTGTCTAAAAATCACTGACTGAACAATTCTTTATTCGACTAGTTTCGCCTTTTACAGCATTATCAAGAATGAATACATATTACAATGACTTTGTGATATGATAATGCTGTAAAAGGCGAAACTAGTCGAATAAAGAATTGTTCAGTCAGTGATTTTTAGACAAGTTTTTATTATTACCTCTCATTTATTATATTTTATAACTTTAATATAGTGATAAGAAACAAAGTGTATTTTTCTCGGTAATACATTATCAAAAAGCAACAGACGAAGTTTTGTAATATTTTACACAATTAATTACCTAGTTAGAATTTGTGAAACGAATTGTATTCTACTGATTTTCATCGATATCGAAAATTCAAATGACTTCATTTTTATCGGGTGCTTCAACTCGATATATTTGTTTCAGTTAAATAGTATTTGTTAAATTATGAAAAATAACGATTAAATGATAATATTGACAATAAATCGATATATTTCTTGAATCTCAAAGCCTTTCAATGTTAAAGAATATTGAGATAAATATAAACAAGTTGATGTAAACGGATAAAGACATAAAAATATGAAATAATATTATATATACCTATATGTTAATTAATAAATTCTTCAACAATATAGATATTGTTGAAGAATTGCCTTTCTTCATAGTGAAATAAACGTTGAACTTGTTCGTTTACTTATTTTCAATAAATCTATTGATTTTAAACTTCCTGTTTGAGGTTTCTCCTGATCCATACGAAATAGGCATACAAAGGGCCTATTTGGTGATAATGATCTGAAAGGTTAGATATATTTCAAGGTTACATGGTATATCGACAAGTTGTCTGCTACCCTCTAAGGGTGGAAATTGAACGACTGATAAAGACCTTCAACGGATTGTTTAATCTGAGGGATAACACTGATTTTTCGTAATAATGTAGGAAACTATAGAAATAATGACAATCTAATTAAAACTTATATCCTAATAATTAAATAGAAAGGTGATTAATTAACACCTGCAGAGACACGATCAGTTTGTTATTAATGTAACTATAATTATTGTAATTATTGGGAAACCCACACAGTCTTCAATTTTCATGAAATTAATGTTATTTACTCAGTTTTTGCTGAAAAACGAATGTGGACTGAGATTTTCAACAACTAATTTGTTTCTGTAATTAGTGATGTTATTCATTGAAAATAATTTCCCTCAAAGCTTCGACAAAACTACAATTTGTAACCAAATAAATTTATCAATTTTTTGGACTTTAATATATTTTTTTTGTTGAAGAGTCACTTCATACAAAACACAGTAATATAGAATTTCTAGCTTTCACTGTTGGGATCATGTGGGGATAATATTAAAATACTCTAGAAAATAAACCCTTAAATAAACCATTCCCAATTTGGTCGATTCCCTAGAGGGCAATGACAACCACTTTATGTGCGATATTAGGCAATATAAATATGAGGGGCGATAACAAATCAATTTGGGTGTAAATGGAAAATTTGATTACCTCGATAAGAAACGTTTGAAAAAAAAGTTATGAAATCCTTGCAAGATATAATCGCTATTTTTGAGGATGGATTAATTATTTGAACATTATAAACTCACACTAGCTAGAGCTCGAAAAATGCAGCGTTTTCTATCCCAAACCATTCTAAGGAGTGGATGTCTTCACTGGGGATGCTAGTAAATTCCAGAAACCAATTGACGAAACCATCGAATGATTCAAAAAAGTTGGAAGGTAATCAAGCTTCTGAAAAAAATTCTGTTTTTATATATTCATTTCTAATATTTTATTAAAAATATGTTTTAAATGTGGCAATCGCCACTTTGTCTATTTTGCCAATTCCCCCAAAATCAACGGGAAATTCCCCAAATGACCTCTAGTAGTCTTTAAGGAAATTATCGTGTTTGTTTTTTGCAAGTTTCTGTTCCCTGTTTCGATATTTTTCAAATCATTGATCATTAAACGGATTCACTGCTTCTAAATTTGGAAACAAATCTTGTCCTGCAGCGTTTTTACAATTGAATACTTTTCGCCAATAGCTTTCGGCGTTTTCTCCCTCGTCAAGTCTGTCGAAAGTCTTGTTGTTTCTTCATGAGGCAGCGTCTCCAGCGTGCGCTGCCAACTTTTCTAGTTCTTTTTTTTGCTAGGACTAGTCGGCCATTTTGCCAAAATTTTAAGCTCTCTTCAGAAAATGAAATAAAACGTATAGGAACTAACAAACTTTAACACAAGTGTAACAGTGTTAGTTGATTCTAATATCACTAAATACATTAGAATTGTAATTGCTGTGTCAGTTTCGGGACAAGCGTTTCTCCTGCATAATAAAGTCCTATTTTAACACACAAACTATAAACTAGGAATGTTCTGTATTGAAAGAAACAATACCAATTATTAAACGACCGAAGCGACATTTACTGGTGGATTAATATAGAATAGAATAAAACAATCCCCAATAGAATTTCACTTCGACATAATCTGGGATATTTTACACATATTGGCAACACCGGTAACCACTAGGACTCGAACATCGACAACATTTCGTTGAACAAAACAATCATAATGACAATATTTCTTCAGGTTTAAATTGGTTGACATGCGTTTTTAATTCGTTTTTCCAAAATTTATCGAACAATTCTGACTCATCAATATTATGTTATTTCTGCATTTATTAATAATAATAATAAAGTTCTTTATCTCAACAGGTATAATACCCAATTACAGAAAATAATAATATAATATTGAAAATTAACTAAATAATTAAAATGAAAGAGATATAACAAAGAGATAATCTAAAAAAGTAAAATAGTTACTAATAACTAAATAATAGATTTAGTTGTTTAGAACATGATTCTCTTTGTTCACATAACTCCTAATAATAACTTCTATGGAATTAAAGTGAATGTCACAATTATTGACAACTCTATTGAATGGGGAATTCCATTAGGAAGGTGGTCCTCGAAGTCTCTAGGTGGAATAATTCTGTATTACGAGAATTTTGCCTAGGAATACGAAATTTCAAAGCGGACAAGAAAGGAGGACAATCAATACTATTGTGCAGTAATTTGTACAAAAATTTGAGTGAAAAAGCTTCTCTCCTGTCCTGCAATGAGGTTAAACTAAATCGCCTCAATAATTCGTTATGATTGACTCCTCTCTGCGGATAAACTCTATCTCCCTCCAAACTCAGAATTTCAAGAACCTTACCTGAATAGCCTCAAGATGGCGTTGATGGCAAGAGTAGATAGGATGCCAGATCATTTAAGATTCATTGAAAATTTATCGCATCTATCTTGAAAAAAAATTTTAATGGAAAATACAGCTGAAACTCAAGAAACATCTCAGAGTTGGTGTTAGTTGTTGCATGCTCCTCCGGATTCGATGTCGATGGTCCTAAACCGTCTATATCTGCATCGCGTCCGTCGCGGCAGCGGGGTCGAAACACATTGCTTCATTTACTACACCCCGCACGCGGTGACGGAAGGGGAGGAGGCGTTCCGTCCCTCTAATTCTAATTGTTATTCTCCAGTTATTCCCTATTTCACGGATCTAGCGTGTCGGCTAACATTTCGCGAAAGATATATGCACGCAGGCTGTGAGGGATTGCCAATTTCGAAATGGACCTCGTTCACAGATTGGTCAACACTTAAAAGTTCTGTGACTAGAGATGTTTCTAGAACATAGAAATAATTAGCTATACAATTCTGTGAGCAACATACAATGTGCAGAATCTCACAAAGAAAAAACTTTGTTTTATCACTTTATTTATTGATGTATTTGAGACTGTAGTTTCATAATATAAAAAAATTAGATATTTTAAAATCAATAGAAATATTTCATGAAAACACAAATTTAGTCTTAAGTTATTTGAGTGACAAGTATAAAATAAATGAAGATATGTATTCATAAGAATATATTGATATAGGTAAGAATATATTGACATATATTCAAATGAAACATTTGGAATGAAAATGTTAGCACAGAAACGAAAAGTTTATATTGAGTTCAATAAAAAAAATCAGACTAGAAATTAAGAATTAATTTAAATATTTACAACTGTGAATCATCTGAAAACTAATAACGCAAAATATTTAAATTTTTCAATACTTCCAGCAGAAGTGTATATATGATAAATACGTGAAACATGTCTTAAAACCAATGAAAATTTATATTGTGTAACTGGTTCACTATATGACTAGTAGTCATATAATCGTTCATTATCAAGCATAGTTAAAAAATTAAAAATTTTAGCAAGTAGTTTATGTGTGTTATTTACAAATTTATTGTTTGTTTTTTTATCCATGTTATTGAGCCAATTGATCAATTTATTATATTGTACTTTCGAACAAGTGTTTCAAAATCTGGAAAGCGTAAATTCGCTTACCTAAACTCAAGAGATTATCACAAACTGCTATATTTATTTATGATTTATGAAAATCATATTTTCTTCAATTGTTTTCTGATTTATATTGAAACCTATAATAAAAAAATTAATTATTACCAAGTGTATCAGCTCATTTGAGATACCTAACCTAAAATCTATTACTATATACCTATATTATTAGAATATTTCCTTTTTTTAAATAAATTAATCTATTCACAGAAAATTTTATTGAAACACTTTTCTCATCTCGTGTTGTCAATAAATTATTTTTTTTTCGATTTGAAATAGCAAAAGACACCTAATTATTCCATGAAAAAGCAATACAGATCAAATATAATAATAATCATAATCTTCATTTTGCACCAGCTATTACAAAATTTCTTAACTTCTATCAACTTATTTCTTAATGAATTTTGTAATAGCGAGGGTAATGTTTGAGATTGGTCGTAATATTTGAAAAGTCAACACTCAAGTTTAATATTCATTATCAATCATTTATCATTGTCTAAAGTGATTCAGCTAATTAAAGACTAAATACCTTGAGGCTATTTTTGTTTTTAAATAATTTGGCAAATTATTGCATCCTTTGAATCCTGTATAAAGTATACTGTTTTTACAATTTCATAGCCTATAAACTTTCATCTAAAACCTGTCAGCACTTTCATTGTTATAAGCGTGCACATCACTTACACGTGTCACATTTTTTTTACTTTACATTGCAATAATTCATTTTTAATTTGAAATATAAATATAAGGGAAGCATAAAGTAGCGTCTGTTCAACTGACATAAGTTCTAAACAGTTCAAAGTTCTTTGAATTTGGACATATGTATTACATTTCAAAATTGCTCGCATAGTCCTATTCTGCAATTTTTGTATCTGTTGAGTTTTTCTTTTCTCTATCCGAATAACGAAGTGAAAAAATATTCAAAGTGTGGCATTATGATTGACATATACACCATATTATTTTTGAGTTTTATTCCAATTCGTTTCATAAATTTCAGATTTTGGCGATTTAAGACGATACGAAATCGACGTGATCAATGAAACACAATTTTTCAATTACCGCAATGCCCAAATATTTAATAACTTTTGCCCTTTAATAAGTCCTAAGCAATTCGACATTATTTCGATTGGAGTATATCTATTAATTTAAAAATTGCGCATATTCCGCAATTTTTGTAGCTGTTGAGTTTTTTTTTGCACAAACCGAATAGCAGTAACGATATTCAAATCATGCTTTCGCAACTTCTTCTCGTTATCTCTAGATCCTAACTGGTGTCGTTACCTGTTTTCGCTCCGAGAGTCATCAGGTTAGAAAAAATTATCAGCTATGTAAGCAACACGGTGTCCCAAATCAGACAATGGACCGTCAACGGGTACATTTCAGACCGTGCATCATCTTAAGGGTACTCGATTTAGGGGTGGAACGACGTACAGGGTGGAATAACCGTGTCCCGGCGAAGCTGCCCCGTGGAACAATGGGAGGATTTTTTGCTGAATGTGCTGCAAGACCGGCTAGTTGAAACCGTTCCACGAATGCGACAATGACGGTGCTGTAAAACTCCCGTAAAAACCCAATCTCTCAGGCGAAGGTCGAAAAACGCGACCAAGGGCGTAGATTTCGAAAGGGCGATTCGTCAATTTAAATACATTATTCCTTTTTCGTTAATTTTTGTCTTTAACGCGTTTATTTCATTCTATATTTTGTATGAAATTTTACAGTTTTTTAAGAAAAAAACTATTTATTCAGTGTGCTGTATTTAAGGTGAAGACCCCCATATTTTAGTTATTTAGAGAAGTACAGATTTGAATTTTCGCATAGTCATTAATGATGAAGAGTAATTTTTTTGAATAAGCCTATTGGAATACTTAACTTCAAATTAAGCCTACTACGAATTGGCAAATAGGACGACTTTCAACATTTTGTTTCGCATTGGAGATTTTGAAAAAATTGGGAGCAAAATAGAAAAACCAGAAAAAGGTTAGGTATATTACAAAATATGACCAATCACCATTTATGGTGATGCGAAAATTCATATCTGTTCTTATTAAAATGTGGGATGGATGTCATATTAAATGAGAAACTCTTTAGCCAAGCTATTCTATATAAATTATTAGGAATACACATCATTCTTCATGTGAATTAGTTTGAAAAATATTATAGTAATTCAAATTGTTTCACTTAATTAATACTTATACTTTTAGAAATATTGTATATTATTGTTTTCTCTTATTATTATTATAATTGAAAATATGCTTTACATGTTATACTTTATAATCATGTTCTTTCTTAGTCAATCAATATACTCAAAAGACTTATCAATTGACTCGATACTTGATGAAAATACTTTGTAGGTTAATATGATTATGATATGAGTTAATATGATTATATTAAGTTTTTATGTAGTTATAGTTTTGTTGTTTTATTCTGCATGAATTCTTTCAACTTGATTATGTGTGGTTTGTTCTATTACAAAATTATTTTGTGTTGAATTAGGTATTTAAATAATCATTTTTCAAGTAAGTTGTCCTTATTTTTCGAATTCTTTCATATCGTAGATATGGAGAAATTAATATCAATGATTCAGGAAGTGATATCTGTTCTAAACACCCTGTTAATATTTTGTCAGTTTTATTGATAATTAGGTATAAATGCCCAGAAAGTTCGATTTTTTTGTTATCCCATTTTGTTTTTCGTCGAGTGTAAATCGCAACGAATAAAAAAAAGAATGAAAGAATGTCTGTGTAGTTTAATACTATACTCAAGGCATTCTTATCTATAGAAGACTTTTGCATATAAATATTTTTCTCATCAGTCACACGTACACTTTATCCTTTCACGTGATACCCTAAAATTTTTATTAGACTTCCAAGCAAAGAAAGAAATGAAGTTACAATTATCTTCCTTGGGCCAGAAAGGCAATGTCCTATTTTCTCAAATGACCGGAAATCCAATTTAAGTTTGGAGAATTTTGAGAATATCTCTATGATTTCTGTACTAGTAACATATTATGTTCATAATATGTTCATTTAGTCATTGAGTCATTTCTGTACTCAATAAAAATATATTGTTTTTGAAAGTTTTACCAAGTCAGTGGAGGACTTGGCTCTCCCAACAATTACTTTGTATTGCATCCTAAATTCATTCGTGTATTTAAGATACTAATCTACTAAAATCTACTCAAATTTCGCAATTTTGGAATTGAGCTGGTCAAAATTTCAAGTCCCGCCACTGGTCGCGAGGCACTGGTTTGTTCGCGTTAAAATTGAACGAGGCTTCGGCAGCTGCTGGTACGCTTCTTTCTCCGACTGAATGAGCGCGGTGGATCGCGGGTGGGACGGTGGGACCGTAAAGAGTCGTGAAATTAACCGTTAAAGGGTCCAACTGGCGTCCTTGTATGCGAACATGGACGCACAATAGTTAATGTGGGGTCTGCTAAATCACCAACTAAGCTTGCATCGATCATTGGCTTGGAATATTGTTATCTGGCATATTCCATCTTCGTCCAAGGACTGAAGGCCTTTTGTCCGGTTTCCCTTTTATTTCAGAAATCTCCGCTGTCACGAGAACTGAGGTTGATAAGCTTATCTGCGATTGTAAATAGACACTCCTCCTGGTTGGTACTGGATAGCTGGAATTTTCCTAAAATTGTTTCGTTCTCTCGACATGTGTTTCGGGCTCCTTAACCATCATCAAGAGTTTAACAGAACTCATCTTGGTATTGAGTTATTACCCCGAAACATACGTCGAGTGTAATAATAATAAGTTCTTTATTCTCAACAGGTGTTACACCCAATTACAGAAAATAATAACAATCTTGAATACTAAATAATTAAAATGAAAAAGATATATAACAAAGAGCTCAATCTAATCCAAAAAAAAACTAAAATAGTAACTAATAACTACATTATAGCATTCAATGAAATATTAGAAAGGCCTCAATATCTAAATCAATTCATTTTAGTCAATTTTCTTTGTTCACATAACTCCTGGAGTCAAAGTGAATGACAATTATTGGCAACTCTATTGAATGTAGACTCCATAAACCAAATGGGAGATTGTATTAGGAGTTGGTTATCTGAGTCTCTAGGCGGAATAATTCTGTATTACGAGAATTTTGCCTAGAAATACGAAATTTCAAAGCGGACAAGAGAGGAGGAAAATCAATACTATTGTACAGTAATTTGTACAAAATTTGAGTGATAAAGTTTATCTCCTGCTCTGCAAAGAGATTAAACTAAATCGACTCAATAATTCGTTATGATTGACTCCTCTCTGTGGATAAACTTTATCCTCCCTCCAAACTAAGAATTTCAAGAACCTTCTCTGAATAGCCTCAAGATGTCGTTGATGGCAATTGTAAATAAAATGCCAGATCATGCTGACATACTCCGACTTGCTATAGATTACGGTATTAAATAGTCCTATGAATGTTGAGGAATTATTAAAATATTTTCCATTACGTATAACGAATCCATATATTTTCACGGCAGATGAAATAAGTTGGGTGATGTGTGGGACAACGGAAAGCTTCTGGTTGAAGACTACACCAAGATCTCCCACCTTATCAGAACGAAAATGAACCTGACTACAGACGTTATAATCACAGTAATAAAAAATAATGTGGATTTTTAGTTTTATAACTTCTATAAGTTTATCGAAGATAAAGGAAAATTTATCACAATTTGGGCAAACAGCGAGTAGGAAGGTCAAGACAAAGACCGAAAGGAGAAATACAAAATGACAAGAAAATTATCAATTTGAAAGAAAATGCAAAATACCTTCAAAATGGTAAGAAATTGTATATCAACCTATGGGCCAACTTGGTATGTAGAGCTCTTTATTATTATTATAAATAAGTCACCTAGTTGACCACAGAAGTAAATGAATCTGAACTACAAAAGCAAACTAGACACATAAAAATGAACATTCACTTTAGTGAATGAGCCTTAAAAAACTACGAAGTGAAAGTGAGCATCTATCATCACCGTTTATATTTCTCATTTTTCCAAGGGTTGGATTTAAATGTTTATTTAATCGTGTTTCACCAAGAGGTAGTTGAGCAAGAATTTAATCTCAGTTATTAAATTTAATTATATATTTTTTCTTAAGAGTTCAATGATCTGCGAATATTTTAAGTAGAAATTGACATTGCTTTAGCAGATAGTAGAAATGAAACATTTATTCTTCTAAGGTTTTGCTAAAAATTGTAGATTTGTCAAAACTTTTAGATTAATATTTTCTGTTGATTGCCAGTTCTTTAAAGTATTTCAGACAATCAATGAAAAAATATGCATTTTAAAGTTTTGAGAAGGCGTTTCGCTACAAAATTCGTAACGAAACGTAAATAAAAATTAATTTTTTCCAATTTTACTGTCTGCTATTGCTAACAATTTTCAACTCATATATTAAAATGTTATGTGATATTTCAAGGTGTTTTTAATTTTACAAACTACTTCATAGATTTCATGTAAATTGAAGATATGGAATATTATTATTTCTTAGTAATTGATTGTACGGATATTCGATGAAAATTCAAAATAATATCGCTAATCAATTTGATGCAACTTCTTATTGTATAACGTATTAAAATGTACACTGTGTGACATTTTGATAATTTTCAATTAAGATCATCTGATCTATTTTTTCTTGCAAGATAAAATACATTCATAAATATCGCAGTCGAAAAATATATATACGTAATCTTAGAAGGAGTATTACGTGACTTGGCTCACTTTGTTAACAATGATGAAGGTGAGGTATAATCTACTAATTCTAATGGTCAGAAGAAGCAGTATTTCGTGCCGTTACATTTCGCGTTAAACAAACTGCCTGTTGGGCAGATGTTCATAGTTGATCTCTGAAGGAGTTCACGAATTTCGGGTAAATACGAATATTTTCGTTTATTTTACGATTTAGTGGAGTTATATGTGGTACGAAAACCAAGACTAGTGTCTCCATTAAAAATGGAGATACGTTCAGATCTTTTATATCATTCAAAATTGATTTTGAATGCTACTCAAAATTATATACCCAACATCAAAATTAGTGCTTCAATGAATTTTTATTAATTAGGGGAAGCTAAGTAGCCCTTAAGTGAGGGAGAATTCACGTTAAAACATCTATGATGATGCATATCGAAATAGGCGTTGAAAAATTAAGTAGGTAACTACGGATACGGACATTTGAATTAGCGATTAAATTTTGTATTATATGTGGTCTTATATGTGGAATTAGTATAGAATTGAATTATTATTATTTAACAATTTGATAATGGGAGTCGTGACAAGTTTGTTAACTACTGAAGCCGTTGTTCTGATTGGAGATGGACGTATTACAACTGATGAGTTCCTTAGAGAGCGAAACATTCCATCTTGTGCTTCCATCAAATATGACATTGAATTCAATATTTTTTAACATTATCCCTTGAAGTGGATGGTGAAAACTTCATATCAAACACGCTCTTACAGCCATCGCCGTTATGACACTCATTTAATGAATTTCAATTTTTCGAATTAAACTGTAAGTTATTTTTTAAAATCTTTTATATTTCACCCTATTAATTTTTTAACTGTACAATAAATGAAATTGAATCAAAGAATATCAGGAGTGTGGTCTATATATCTTTATTTTCTTAGAATCTCATTGTGTCGTTGCCAGTTTGTAACTTCTTCAGGAGCCTATTTTCTGGTTATTATTTAAACTTACTGAATTGTGACACGCAGTTTTTGCATCGTAGAGAAGGCAAATTTTATCTTTTGAAGAATCTGCTTTCTTGTCTGGGAAGTCCGTTTGTTTATTTTATCTCTAAGTTTGTTCAACTTATACTTAACACTTGTCGGACTGCTGGCCTACCCGGTTAAACCGAACAATTTTAATTCTATTCTGAATTTCTCTTGCAATTAATTTCTTGACATTGAGATTCCGTGAAGGATAAAGGAATTTAAGAACACCAAAGTTTCAAGAGAACAAAGAATTAAGAAATTTGGAGAGATTTTTGAGGGAGGTGTCAGTTAACGCTTTCCTGCTTTCGTATGAGAAATTCCTCTGGTTGCTTCTTTATGTAGTATATATCCAGATCACGTGCTCCATTCTTAGAGAGGTGCACGTGATCTGGACACAACAGTCCGGACTGAAACAGTCTATGGACAACTTACAAGAGTGGTTCACGACATTATCCTTTAACAACGAGGAACACATGGCGTTATTACTCAGCAAGCATCGACACCGTCTTGATGAGGAAATTTAAACGAACAGCTAACGAATCCTCTGAACATCATCGAATAAAGCTTAACATGGAAGTACCATATTGATTACTGTAAGCTCAAGCCAAAACATCACAAAGTCACAGATCCATCTACTGATCAACAGGAGAAGCGAGCTCAGTGTTGCCATCAAGATTCGTCTCTTCAGACGCTTATTCTACCAACCATGACTAATGCCTCAACAGTTTGGAGCTACGCAGTCCCAGGCCATATTAAAAAGCTTCAAGTCATGCAGAAAAAATCACTGCGGATGACCATGGACCCCCTGGTACGTGGAAAACGCAGAACACAGAGACCTTTGAAATGTCGACTAAATGAAGACGATAACAGCGACTCCAGCGAGAATGTTCGCAGCCTTTCCATCAACCTGAACCCCCTAGTAGCAACTCTTGAAGACTATGAAGAAGACTCCCAAAGGGAACACAAAAAGCGCAGATTGATCCTTCGAAAAGACCAGGACTTACTAATCAAGATTTGAGGGCATAACTTCATGTATATCTTAAGCTATGTTTGTTGCTTTTTGAAGTCAATCCATGACTTAGGACACATTCAATATGACTAAATATTCAAATTTCAAATTGAAGGTTAGAGACAATGAGTTATAATTTTGTTTGGAACTCATTAATAGAATAACGTCAAAGTTGAAGTCTTATGAGATATACCAATGAGTTTTAATTTAAAATTCCTTGCTTATTCAAATTCTCAGTATCCAGCTTCCTTATAGGAGGAAAGTTGCTTCCATATATAGCTCTGAATAAATAAAGATTTAGGAAATTGAATTTATTTTCAGCATAAAGAAACCACCAAAAACTGTGGCGCTTCGTGTTATCAAACAGATTTTCATGCAGTCTCCTCAACCAACATCAGTATTTCCTCCTTGAAGTAGTTCAACTATTAGTTCCTAGGACACTACATCTCATACATAATTCAGCAGGTCGATTCAACCTCGTGTAGCACTCACGACAAAACGAATTCGCCGCGTGTGTGATGATGAATGCCGTATATGGAAAAGGAACACGAAAAATAACGGATAACGTTACTTTTGTCACGTTTCGGAACCGGGTAATTGATGTGTGTATTTATAGTCGGAATTGATCGGCTTTGACGTCAACCCTATCGGTTATTTTGTTCGGCACATTTTTCGTCACGACATGTTTGAATTCGAATTTAGCATCCAAATCAGCTACGTGAATTAGCGGGGGTGGAGGATGAATGAACGGTACTTCAACGTGAACGTTTATTCCGAGATCCACATGCTATAATGACGTAGATACTACGTTCATTTAACAGAAACGGAAGACACGCCTTCCCAATTTCAGAGTACGATTGAAATTGGATTTCTTCACCCTCCAGATGTGCCATCCTCATTATTTGTACTGATTTTCTGTTTTTCACGAGTATGTTTCAAAACTGTAGTAGTAGATTTCTTATTAGAAACTAGCTGACCCGACGGACTTTGTCGGCCATGTAGGTGTTCAGAATCTTAATAATAATAATAATAATAATAATATTTATTGCATAATAATATTTCAATAACACAAATGGTAGGAGTTTGGCAAGCCATTCCTCCACTGCACCAAATAACTATTTCACATATGAGATTGAATTCTCGCTTAACTCTTGGTGAAACATAATTGAATATTAAAATAAATTAAACTCTTGGCTTAATGTTTCACGATTTATTTAACAATATGTATAGTCAACATGTTTCCAGCGTTAGCTCATTTTCAAGACATTTCACATATGCTGCTCATTGCATTAGATGCAATTTAGTTCCAAACTTTCAGTAGTACTTAATCACTACAAATACTAACTAATATATCAAAAGAAACAGAATATTTATATATATATAAAACACAAATTGACACAAAAAAGGAAAAAACTGAAAGAAATACAAAAAATTAATATGCTAAATACTGTTACCAAAAATGAATTCTCTCAATTTCATTTTTAAAATCCCAACAGAAAAATTATTACTAACCAGAGTAATGTACTTATTGAGCAAACTTTGAGCTACATACTCAAAACAACCCTCATACTTAACTGTTTTGTGGACAGGTATACTATACTGATACTTATTTCTGATATTTAAACTATGTACTGTGCTCCCTAATACCAATTTACTGTACAGATATTGCGGACATTGTTGATATAGAAGTTTGTAAAAAAAAACAACATAGAGATATTCTGCCCTTTCCTCAAAACTCAACTCTTTCAATCTCCTTCTAAAAGGTGTAACATGATCTCTGTAGGAAGAGCAACACACAAATCTTATGTGTGTTCCATTTTGAATTTTGAGCAAATTGCCCTTGTCTTTCTTACTCATAAAGTTATAATAAACCGCACAGCAATAGTCAAAAATTGGATATATAAACGATTTACAAGTTGCAATTTGATACCCTCATCCAGCTCATACTTATGCACTTGTAAACCCTTCAGCCTCATAAAACAGTTCTGTTTAATGGATACACAATGTTTCCGGAAATTCAGTTCACTATCAAACCACACACCAAGGTTCTTCGCTTCAGTAACCTACGGTACACTTTCACCACCGATCCTCACATGGCAGATGTCTGTATAGCTTATTGCAGAACATGCTCCACTGTGTATAAGAAGCGCCTTTGACTTTTTAGCGTTGATTGTCAAAGCATTTTTACCACACCATGTTGTCAAATTCGCCAATTCAGCATTTATTATTTTGATCGTTTCTGCAAAATCATCAGGTTTGGAAGTTGAAAACACCTACAAATCATCTGCGTAGAGATGACTATGGCAGTACTTGAAAATATCGGGTAGGTCACATGTATAAATTGAAAACAACAGAGGACCTAAATTACTACCCTGATGTACTCCATATCTAAAATTTACATGGTACCCTGATTCATTAGGGAATTATTGCGAATATCATGGGTTCACTACACTCGCATGAGTTTGATGAACTTCAAGCGTTTAAACAGTTTTTATTTATGTATAATTTCGGTAACATTTTCTTAATAAAATCAGTTGTACATCAGTCGTCAACTCATTCACCTGACAAGGAGTATACAGATTGAGGCCTTGTCAGCAACGAAACCTTCCATGCCGATTTCCAGGAATCAGGAGAATTTGGCCTCAAATTGGTTGTCCATTAGTAGGCAACTATCAACCCCCTGACAAGGAGTAGGCAGATTGAGGCCTTGTCATGAGGAAATTTTCCTTATGAGGAAAGAGAACTCCATATCTGTAACATGGTCCTTCGAGCCGGATGGATATAGAGTCCACAGGTACAGTAGGTTTTTCATGAATATTTTTGGTAATCCAGAAAGAACATTCTACCATTAGTGCTACATTTTTAAGATTTTCACTATTTATCCCCTGTTTATACGAGAGGGACACCTATGAACCAGAGAAGTGTAACACTTTCTGTAAATTCAAATCAGTCAAATTATCAATAATTCCAAATATTAATACATCTTATGTATCGAAAGTGATTAACCTGTCAATTAGATAGTTGAACTGAAGAGTCGAACGGAGGTTCCTAATTCCGTAGTAGGTAGTTCTTCCTTATATCATCTCCTCATTCATTATATTGAAAATTCTAAAAAATTTTAAACTCAATAGTTCAGTAATATTGTATACTCTTGATAATGAGTTGACCACTGGAAACATATGTAGAGTTTTGGATATATTCAGTGAAACCTAATTCAAGTGTGTTAATTTTTAATTTTATAGTTTTTAACATAATGCTTCACCAAGAGATAATCGAAACCTCCGTGTCATTTATTAAAAATATTTATCTAAATTCTACAAAATTGTTCATGGGATTCTATATATGTTTTGAGTTACTGACCCATCGTCGAGAGTTTGAAACAATATTGAAAAAAAGTAATACACAAAGAGAAAGAAGATAAGAAAAAAAAATACGAGAGAAAAATAATTCACGAATATGTTCGTGAATTTATCATGAAACATCAGTTTGTGAAACATCAGTTTACTGATGTTTGACATCTTCTTGAAAAAGATGTATCGTTTTCAATGTTTATTCTTATGAAATAAAGTATCTATGTATTCAAAAACAAATTTAAAATATTTGTTCTATAAAATATTATATTTTAAGGAATTTAACAATTATAAAAAAGTTTCTGTCGAATTAAATTATTTGTATAGCTCGATGATTTAGAACGAAGATTCATGCACTTAATCATTAAATTCTGCGTATGAAACATATTATATATGCCTCACTTCAGATTTATTACGTATACTCAAAGGAGCGATGGTCCACAGCGTATTTTTCAGCAAAAAATTTTCCTCAAGCAAGACCTGAAACATCGTAAATCTCTCGGTAAGACCCTGGGTGGTTCCACTTTCTTGTCTGAAATATTGAATTTTTGATGTGGCGAACCCCGCGGTTATATAATCTGTCTTCCCTTCCTGGATTGTTTTTTATGCAAATACCCCAACTTTTGAAACTTCTATTTTTTCACTCAATTAATAGTGGTATTCATCACTGCTGCCTTCCCCTCATAAAACAAATCATAAGATATAACTAATATAATCATAAGATTTGAAACTAAATGATCATAATTATTCGAGTATGAATGTGTCAATGTTCACTGTGTGTGTTCACTGTGTAATGTTGTCTCTTTCACAAGGAAAAAAGATCGAATTGAATAAGATTATAGCGTCGATAGTGATGTTCTTTCTCGTTGGTGAGAGATCTTGATGTAGTCTTCGAACAGAAGCTTTCCTTCATTCCACACACCTCCCAACTTGTTTCATCTGCCTAAAAATATATGGATTTACGTTATACACAATGGCAAATATTTCAATAATTCCTTAACATTCATAGGACTATTTTATGCCCTAATCCGTAGCAAGCTGGAGTATGGCAGCATCATCCGGCATCCTATTTACAATTGCCATCAACGGCATCTTGAGGCCATTCAGAGAAGGTTCTCGAAATTCTTAGTTTGGAGGGAGGATAGAGTTTCTCCGCAGAGAGAGTCAATCATGACGAATTATTGAGTCGATTCAGCTTAATCCCATTGCAGGGCAGAAGAGAAACTTCATCATTCAAATTTTTGTACATATTAACTGTACAACAGTATTGGTTGTCCTCCTTTCTTGTCCTTCGGCAATTTCGTGTTCCTAGGCAAAATTCTCGTTCTACAGAATTATTCCACCTAGAGACACCAAGGACCAACTCGCTAATACAATCCCCATTTGATTTATGGAGTGGCTTATAATTGTGACATTCACTTTGACTCCATAGAAATTATTGGGAGTTATGTCAACAAAGAAAATTGATTAAAATAAATTGATTTAGATTGAGTTTTTGTAATATTTCATTAAATTCTATTATTTAGTTATTAGTTACTTTTTTTAGATTAGATTGAGGTCTTTGTTAAATTTCTTTTATTTATAAATTCAATGGACGATGAATCTACTCTGTGATAGTTCATATTTAAATGAGAGGTAATAATAAAAACTTGTCTAAAAATTACAGCATTATCATTCTTGATAATGCTGTAAAAGCGAAACTAGTCGAATAAAGAATTGTTCAGTCAGTGATTTTTAGACAAGTTTTTATTATTACCTCTCATTCTTTCATTTAGTTATTATTCAACATCATGTTTTTATTTTCTGTAATTTGGTATTATACCTGTTGACAATAAAGAACTTATTATATAACCTAACGTCTCAGAAATAGTTGAGTCTTCATGGCGAAGACAAAGTTTTGATTTTTCAAAATTCTTCTACTGAACCAGTAATTTTCTATTGAAATTTGAATAAAATTGCAATGATTATAAAGAAATTATTCCAACTTAGTATTTTTTTCAAAACATATTATTTCTTGAATATATCGAATTCGGCAAACTGAATGATTTCCATATAAAAGTTTAGCAATATGTCGAAACTTTTATTATCTGAAAGTTAAAAATTAATAGTTGTAGTAGTAGTAGTAATTCTGAATAATTCAGTTTTTGTCCAGTTTCAAAAAAGTTAGGAGATTATTTGTGAAAATAGTTACGATGTTTTGAAAACCTTGATTTTTTTAAATTTTTTGAATAACCGACAGTCTGTCTTAAATACAATTAGTGACATTATATGAATAATAAAAGTCGTCAATATTTTGAAAAATATGTATTTAATATGTTAAGGTCTCGGAATACAAACGGAAAATAAAATAAATAAAAAAGTATAATTATAAGTATAGACAAATAAAGAAGTCTATTACACTCACGAAAATCAACCGAATCAGACTAAAAAAATAATGAGATCAATCTAGCAAATCCAGATAGTGAAAGTAAAACAACAGTAAGTAAAATTAATGACACAAGTTGAGAACCAATCACAAACCAATAATAATTGATGATTTTTCAACATTTAACAAATCCGAAAAGAAACCTCTAGCTGTGCTAGTATAGACTACCACGTTAAATATTACCGATATCAAAATTTCAAGAATGATGAAAAATTGTTAAAAAGGTTGTAAACGCGAAACACTCCATAGTAAAATGACCTTTAGTTGACTTTCTAGGTAACTCTGAAGGTAAATAAACCCTTGAAGAAATTGTGGGCGTATAAATTGAAAAGTAGGCATTACGTTACGCCTTTTACGGCATTACCAAAAATGAAAACATATTACAAAGACAACCTTGAAATATTTGCAGATCAGTTCGGCCCACAGAATACACCCTTAATTTGTTCTGTGGTTCGGTCCCTGGAGGTGGTGGAATATAGAACACCAATATCAACGCCGTCCTATGTTTGTTATCCATAGAACATAGAGTGAACATAGAGGTAAGGATTTCCAAACTATCAGAGTTTTAACACTGGGGATTGGTTTAGGTTTAACTGGTCATTGTTCAGTCGATGATTTTAGACAAGTTACCTCTCATTTAAATATGAACTATCATATAGTTGATTCATCGTCCATTGATTTTATTACGTTACGTTTTATATTGAACAAACAGGGAAAATCCGTATCAAGAATTTTAGTAGGTGCATAAATAACACCTCGAGACTAGTTTTTGAAGAATGACCTGACCCCCGAATTCATTTAATCAATTACCAAAAAATATAGTTTAAGCGCCTTAAAATGATTATGGCATATTTAATAACACAAGACGTGTCAATTTCCAGACGATTTGAACGATTTTCAACACCGCCTGAATTGATTGAAATTTTATATTAAAGTTAACTGAATGTTCACTGATCTCTTGGTGAAACATTGCTTACTATATTAAATAAAAACAAAAACAATTGGATTGGTTTCACAAAATTTATAATAAATACTTGACAATTGTTTCGGGGTGTTACCCCATTTTCAAAAGTTAAACTGAGTTTGAACTGAGAACTTTTGAAATGGGGTAACACCTCGCAACAATTGTCAACAATATATTATAAATTTTGTGAAACTTAAATCAACTTGGGAATACTTCGAAAATCAGGAAATAATCTGGGAGTGTTGCCCAAAAGATATTTTTGAGGTTTATGGTTTTGAAAATCTAATATGTAACAGGGTAAAACAACTCCAAGAGTCTCACCAGACTAATCATTTTAGTTTCAGATACACTTACAGTAATAATGTTTTTTCAAATATATTTACGTATGCAAATAACTGTTTTCAAATTTGCTATCATCTCTTCGACTATTAGAACTTAAATCATTATGAAATTATAGATTTATACTTTTTGAAATTATTCGTATAAACTCTTGATGAGGGTTTTGAGGACCGAAACATATGCCAGGTGTAACATACAATTTTTGGGGAAATATAGCAAGTTTTGTATTGCACAACTAGAATACTACATGTATAAACACTAATTGAAATTCTAATGATTAAAATCTATTATTTTCGACTGGTATATTTCAAATAATTAGTTTCAATTAGCATACTTTGAACAGTATTTATAGACACAATGAATTATTCCAATCAATCTAGTGTTTTCCAACCAGATCACTTTCATATCAAAATTTCTGCGATGAAATAAATTAGTTAACAAATGTTGGCTAGTCCACAAAGTGTTGTTTTATCTTCATTACTCTCAGAAAATTTGATGAACGACTTGACATCCAAGGTCCAAGAAAGGTTAATAGTGCCAGGGATAATCCCATGACTTAGTATTCAGTGGTGGGTACGCTACAATAATCTGAGAAATTAACCAAAGGATAATCTAACGAAATGGATATTCGATACCATTCGAAACGGAAGCACTCACTTAAAATGTGATACTTTTATAATATAGGGTGATTTTTTAAGCGTAGTTTTTTTTATATCGAATAAAACACTCAATTTGCATCATATATTCAAAATTTTTATTGAAATTGATAACTTGTCCTTTGTCAATTACACTTTAAAGGTAACTTCATGTAAATGTTGTCCGCGGCTCCGTAGCAAATGGTCCATTCGGAAGGTCCAATTTTGCGTTACTTTTTCTAGCATTTCGGCCTGTATGTTATCCTGTAAGGCTTTAATCGTGTTCAGCTTGTCCACATACACTAACGACTTTACATAACCCCACAAGAAATAATCCAGAGGCGTCAAATCGCATGATCTTGGCGACAATTCACAAGGCCATTTCGAGAAATAAGCTGCTGCTCACCAAATTCATCCTTCAACATGTCCATTGTCCATGTTATCACGAGTTGTGTGGCATGTGGCACCGTCTTCGTGTAACCACATGTCAACCAAGTTCAACTCGGCCAACTGGGGCAAAAAAAAGTTGCGTATCATGGCTAGACATCGTTCGCCGTTGACGGTAACGTTTCTTCCACGGTCGTCTTTGGAGAAAAATGAACCGATGATGCCACCAGCCCATAAACCACAGCAAACTGTCGTTTTTTCGAGATACATCGGTAATTCTTGTATGGCATGTGGCTGTTCATCACTCCAGATGCGACAGTTTTGTTTATTTACATATTCGTTAAGCCAGAAATGAGCCTCATCGCTGAACACAATTTCTCGATAAAACAGCGGATTTTCATTAAGCTGTTCTAAGCCCATTCACCAAAAATTAGACGTTGTGGTAGGTCATTCGGCTTCAATTCTTGCAGTAGTTGAATTTTATAGGCTTTCAAACCCAAATCAACACGTAAAATTTTCCATGTGGTTGAGTAACACATGCCCAATTGCTGAGAACGGCGAAGAATTTATATTTCACGATCCTCATTAACACTGTACGATACGGCTGAATATTCTTTTCTATATACTACAATATAGAATATGCTACACAATGTTTTAATATCCAACAAAGTGAACTTGTTGCGAAATTTGGTGATAACAGCACGAATTGTTGATTCACCAGGTCGATTATGACGACCATAATATGGTCGTAACAAAGGATACCTAACATTTTTCACAGATTACGAATTTTGATAGTGAATTTCAACAATTTGCAATCGTTACTTGTTTGTAAGTCTTTCCACCATGAAATGCCAGAGTATACCGAAAACTTTTCATTTAAATAGATGACGTTTGGATGCCATTACCAACCAGTGCCGCCAACCTGAAAAACTTAACTCTTAAAAAATCACCGGTTAGATACGATTTCTTGCATATTTTGAACAAACTATTGCTAAATATTGACTTCAATAATCAACGCATCCTTTGATCAATATTCTACTTCGAAATATTATGATCAAAGCTACCCTTTACGTTTTCATCCTGATTAAAAAAGTTGGAAAATTATGAATAAAATGCTCTGAATCAAATAACTTTGAAAATACTTCTTTCTTTATTTTTTCCTTCATGACTTGTGATATTTGTGATTATCTATGAATCAGTGTTTGCCAACTGGTGCATCGCAACGCCCTGTGGTGTGGCCATATATATATATATATATATATATATATATATATATATATATATATATATATATATATATATATATATATATATATATATATATATATATATATATATATATATATATTCTAGAAACATCGTAAAAATCTTGAACCCAATTTCAAAAAGTTATGCCCAGTCTTTCAAGATAGAAAAATAAATATGGAATCTAGTCATTTTTATTAATTTATTCAATGTAATTCGAATGTTTTTGAACTTGTTTTGATTAATTTATATTACCATATAATTGCATAATTCTAGGTGAATTTTAGACATATAATTCGAGGTACCCAACTGAATTCAACAAGAAGTAGAGAATGACATAACTTTCGTGAAATTTACTCATTCGTTTTGAGATATATTATATTTTACTATTTTTATATCAAATGTGTATTAACACCCCTTGTATAAAATATTTCGATACGTTTTTTTCGAATTGAATAGTTGAGCCTAAAAGAGAATTCAGTAAGAGCCCTTATTATCCATCCTAATTTGTTCAAACTAGTTATAGAAAAAGAACTCAAATTTCCGAAAAAAAAGTTGAATAACTGTCAAAATGGCGTTCAACTATGGCCAAAGGCATATCTGGTATTTTGTGTCAAATGCATTTTTTCCTATCAATTACATACATATACATAACTATAATGAATTTGAAATATAGTCTTACTATAAACACATAAACAACAAAAGATTTTTAATTTTTTTCTCTAAAGTTCCCAATCAAAATAAAATGAAGTTGACTGAATATTCTCTGATCTCTGGGTGAAACTCAGAATTTCTTTTTGATATTTAAACTTAGTTGAGTTGATTAAACTAATCACTGGTCAGTGATTAACAGAATCACCAACCAGTGATTAAACAGAATCACTAGTCTTTTGGAGAAACATGATTTGATATATTAAATAAAAACACTTGGATTAGTTTCGGAGAAATATATTGTTACTTGACAAATGTTTCGAGGTGTTACACAATTTTCAAAAACTGAGTAAACTGAGTTTACTGCAATTAAGTATCAAACATTTAAAATGCAATAACACCACGATACAACCAACAATGTAATCTTGTAAAACTAAACTAATTTAAGTAATATATTTAAAGAAATTTTCAAGTAATCATTCGATATTAAAAACTCTTTCAACCGAATTAAAAAGCCAGTTATTTTTCTTCAAAATTGAAGAACCATATTGATGTTATATATATATATATATATATATATATATATATATATATATATATATATATATATATATATATATATTTCTTGAAATTGATTTATTAAAAAAAATTAGTAAAACTGTAACTCAGAGAAAAACACATACGGTTTATAATATTCCGTGTAACAATTGCAATAAAAGCTACAAACAACACAAAATCTCGAAGAAAGAATCAAAGCGCATAAATACGCAAAACACAAAAAACAGCCTTACATAAACAAAAAATAACAGAAAAACACAATTTTGATTACAAAAATACGAAAATTTCGGCAACTGAAAGGGACAAAAAAGTAGAGAAATTTTAGAAATGTTACACATTCGTAAAAATTTAGAAAACACAGTAAATGAAAGAACAGACATTAAACATTTTAATTCTATTTACAACAATTTAATAAAACTCACAAATAACACTCATAAATAAACACACCACAACCACCAAACATCACATCTCAAAACTAATTTTTTCCAGATCTACCTTCAGTTTCACACACATAAACCAACAATATACATATTCTGGATAAGTATAAAAACTATATGTGATTATATATATATATATATATATATATATATATATATATATATATATATATATATATATATATATATATATATATATATATATATATATATATATATATATATATAATATATATATATATATATATATATATATATATATATATATATATATGAGAATATAAATCACACTTATTAGAATCACCTGGCTTACCATGAGTTTTTCAGAGGTTTCCTCATGGTGAAGAAGACTAAAACGTCCGAAGCGAATGCTAAGCCAGAAATATTCCTCTGATAATGAAAATCAATGAGTGAAGATACAAAAAAATAATTTGATTTATCTAAAAAATAAGTTTGACGTTTGATATATATATATATAGTAACGCATAAATTCAAATATTCATTAGTTTTGACAAAGTTGTAATATTACAACGAAACGTTAACAAAAATAAACTTTTTCATATCAAAAGAAGCCTGTTATTGCTAAAAACTTTCAAAATGAAATAATATATATATATATATATATATATATATATATATATATATATATATATATATATATATATATATATATTTATTGCGAAACCGATGATGCCACTAAAATGTCAAAGATGAACGACGAACCAAGATCTATTTTTGTAGGGTGCACGAAAAATGTTTTTTGTATAATTTCCAGTAAGTTCGAGATATTCCTCATAATTAATCACAAATTTAAGTTTTTAATAAGTATATTCTTTAAAAATGACGAAAACTTGTGTCATTCCTAATTGTCAATCAAATTATAACAGCAACCTAAAAGCGAGTGGGCAACTAGTATCGACCTTTAGTTTTCCTAAAAATTAATTTTTAAAGAGTAAATGGATGAAATCTATACAGCAAGATAGTAGGGCTCAAACAAAATATTTAGTTGTTTGTGCCTTGCATTTCCCTGAAACTCATATCATCAGGGAAGAGAAATTTCTTTCACCTGGTGGGATCTTAAACATACTTAAAAGAACAAGAATAGTCCCTTAAGCGGTTAATTCTATTTTTCCAAATTATTTGTCAAAAAATGTGCCTTTTCGTAGGAATAACATTTTTGAACAGTCAGATTAAATTGTCAATTGTCAAGATTTAGTTCAACATCACTCCAGTAAAATAAATATTCCTGATTGTTGGAATATTGAAATGGGTTCAGTTAACAACACATTTTTTCCTTTTTAGTTTAAGTGAAGAAATTATTACCATAAGTAACCAAATTGTTGTTATGCACTGATTTAGTTGGATTCTACCTATTGATTTTAAATTGGTTAAGTGTTCTCAAATACAAAATTTGTTGATAATATATTCCAGACAGTGTGGAATATATAATATATCTTTCACATATTTAATCGAGAAAAGTTTATGTTATTTAAATAAAATAAAGAAGTTAAAAGGAATATGTGCCCAGGAATAATATTTAGTATGATATAAATACCAACAATATTTGTATCTGTTCGGAATATACAAAAAGAATTGAAATAATGCTTGAAACTTTGAGAACAACCGACTAGGATAGTGGACCACCTGTTCGATTTTGGCAACACCGCCAGACTAAGCTCTTCATGGCCTCTTTAAAGTCGGCCGTGGTATTGTATTAGAGTCTAGATAATGGGTAGTGAGTAATTCGAAACGTACGTCGAATGTTAAACAATTTTTGCGGAATATTTTTTAGTGACTTATACGATTCAGAAGATCCGATTGAATTTTTCAACATAAAGGCACACTTTTTCTTTCGTTATCTTCAAAACGAATTCTATTTATTGAATTCGTAGTTCGCTATCTCTTCGCGGTAAGTAATCAAACTAGTCTCATCGTTTCGGATGCGCGACCCTTTTCAACTCCTGAATCTGAAGGAGCATTATCGAAAACGGCTCTCCCGCCATGGTGGCGGCCACTCCGAAGACGCTTCAAGCGTTCTCCGATTGGAAATTCGATATCAGCAATAATTGTTATCGAGTTTACGAGAGGGTTGCGCTAACTGCAAGAACATCGAACCGTACTCAAGCTTGCGCTTGTCCCTCGAAAACTTTCCGTACCAAGAATATATCATGTGATGGGGTAGTTTTTGATCCGTTGATGTGAACGTGTTCACTTTACCATTTCGATAAGGCCGATACTTAGAGCAATCTATTCAGGGCCATGCAAAGTGAATAAAAGGAAAGTTTACCTGTAAAACTATATAGATTATTATCTTCAAAATGAGCTGAATTGGATATATTATCGAATCAATTTTGAGTCGAAAAGTTTTTATAGTTCTTAAACATGCGTGGTAAGTTGAGTCGTTCATGAAATAAAGGGCGTCTAATGTTTCTATTAGTTTAATAGAAGCAACAAGGGAGATGCGAATTTTCACTTTTAAAATATATAGGTATCTGTTTTAGATAATAAGAGGAAGAATTCACCTATAGATGATTTTTAGATGGATGAAAAGTGTAACCCTTGATTTGGTGATAAGTTTTCCATTATACATAATGGTGTATATATTTCAATGAGATTTTTCAACGAATTATTTCAAATGGGGGAGCTGTATAAACAAATGTCAACGAAAACACAACCTCTCACTTTCTAGAGGGAAATTTAGTGCGTTTAGAAGCACATCGAACTTGTTGGAAATGTGTTACGGCGCTGTTTCATCCTATTATGGGAATCATCAGTGACATACATCCAAACAATCAACTTTCGATGTTATTTCCAAACGTACTAAGGCCAAATGTTTATAAAATACACGAAGCATCTATTAAACTACGGACGTGTGCTGCTTCTATCGAAGAAACAAGGTAATGTTTTTCGAGGGTTCATTAATCGATTCGGCCGATACTTGATGGCAATCTAAATACATAATTTGAATAAAACTAAGTAGTTTTAAGTAGAATTATAGTGAAAATCGAAAAACTACTCAGTTTTATTTAAATTATATTTCGAGTATTGTAGAGTGAGATCAGTACGTATCATATAAACATGGCAGGATTTGTAGACATTTCCTAGATAGAACATCTCAGAGATTGCTGTAGTGTGTAGGAATGATCCCATGCCTTATCGCTCTGATTCACACTCTAGTGGGCAATATATAACTAGTTTCGAGATTCATGAATCTTTCATAGTGAGTCTATATATGTTTTTGCGTTTTCGTTGACAATATTTGTGTAGAGAGCTCCCTGAGAGTTTCATTTGAAATATTTCAATTAAATGAGTCTTCAGTGACGACGATTCTTCACCTTTCATAGTGTCTACTAGACATCACTACAAATAAAGGTTATGTTATTAAATATTGAATATTTTCTTCAAAACTGCTTAGGAATCGGTTATTATACATTCAATGAGAGATAACATTTCCATTTGAATACTGTTTATATTGAATATCTCAAAAAATAATTCAAAATTCTTTTTTATATGAGGTTGGAAAATATTTGAGTCTCTACATTGATTGTTTTAGCTAATGGTTTTTGAGCACACCAAGGTCGATTTTGTTTTAGTTTTACCCAAGAATAATCCAATTTCGCAAATCGTCGAAACTCTCCACTGGAGTAGAGTAGGAGTTATGACTTCAGAGATCTCTGAAAAAATAAACAAGGATTTGAACCTGGGGATAAAGCAGTCCATGCCTGTGAGCCACCCCAACCAAATCAATGATTTCTGTATGGTGCTGTTAAAAAACCATGTACAACATAATTGAAAAATGTTGGTGCACAATAGTGCATAAACCTCATTACCTTTCTTGTTGCGTATGGTGGTTCCTCCAAAAACTCAGACAGCGTTGCTTCGAAGAAGCTGCGATACGCCTTCTAGTAAGTCATTTTAGTAGAAATACGGACCAATTTGTAGATACAATTCCAAACTAATTCATCGTCATTGATAGTCACCCAATCATAGTCACAATTACTAACTTATAGAACACTACTGGTTGTGGTTCAGAAACGTTGAAACGTGAATGCGCTAAATGAATTAGATTTAGTTATAAATAATGACCAAGGTGTTTAATCATGCTGCTAGTATCAAATCTGACATTTGATACATGATACTTTGACATTTCCAAAGGCTTCGATCTTTCTACATTGTAATGATGTAAAATTGAACTCGAGGTTATTTACTTTTTGGATATATGTGACGTTACTAATGACGATCACTTCAGAAAATTATACAATGGCTTTGTGTAAATTGCAATACTGATGGTCAATCGAGCAGAATTGACGAGAGATACCTGTAATGGACACGAACGGGCCTGACTCAATTTTGTAAGCCAGCTCGTTTCAATGAGATAATTGGCTTTGAGAGTGCAAATTTTTTCGTATATAAAATCATAAGTGGTATCGTTTTGCTAGATTTTCGTGTATTGTAGGGAAGAAAAAATTCTTGTGAAACATGAAAAAAAAGTTTAAAATTTTAAATACCAAATTTCAAGTAGTAATAGTTTCACTTTCTTGAAATGATTATTTGGTTTAACAGAAATGAATAGTCGATATTGAGTGAACTTAAATGATCAAGACTAGTTATAGAAGTTTAATTATCTCTTAACTAAAAATAATGAAAATCACTTCCATGATCAATAATATCAAAACTATAACAGTTCAAATAATGAAAAATAAAATAAATTAATAATAAAAATAACAAAGTTAGGAATTTAAATTGACTTAATGTTTCATGAATTTATTAAAAAATAATACAATAAAATTAATATCGATGAGTCAACATGTTTCAAGCGGCCAAGACATTAATTTTATTGTATTATTTTTCAATACAGTCGTGAAACATTAAGCCAAAAGTTTGATTTGAATTATAATTCAACAATGTTTTATCAAAAGGTAAGCGAGAATTCTCAGTTATAACTAAGTCACTTTTTAAATTAAATTGAACTCTTTGCTTAATGTTTCACGATTTTTTAACAATATGAATAGTCAACATGTTTCGAAGGTTAGCTCATTTTCAAGACAATATTCAATTATGTTTCACCAAGAGTTAAGCGAGAATTCAATCTCAGTCATTAAGTCACTTTTTACTAGTTTTTAGTTTATTATCCTTGTTTTGGAAATATGGAATAATACATTTTGCGACAAGTACATAAACCATTCATTAGGAATACTTTATGCCTAAATAATATATTTTACAAAAACGTAAAATAAATCTCATTAGTAATAAGGTTGATTGAATGTTGCTGATGAACGTTGATGAACGCTGATCTCTTAGTGAAACATTGTTTAATATATTAAATAAAAACAAAAACAATTGGCTTGGTTGTTGTCTGAGTTTAAACTCAGTTTAACTTTTGAAAATGGGGTAACACCCCGCAACAATTGTCAGGTATTTACTATAAATTTTGTGAAACCAATACCAATAAAGTGTTTTTATTTAATATATTAAACTAAATTTCACCAAGAGATCAGCAAAAATTCAATCAACTTTATTGTAAACTAGTTATTTCAAAGTTTGGTCAAAGCTACAATTTGTGGAGTGAACACATGTTTTTCATTTTTACAGTTTATTTGTTGCCAAAAATATTAATTATTAGTTCAAATATGCACAGGTTTCAATATAATGAAAATCCCAATCGAAATTTCAATTGAAATTCTAAAATACATAAAAACATTTGTTGAAATGTCACAAATGAATCATGTGTTGAAAACACCCTCAACAATTGTCTCAAGTATTTATTTTAAATTTTGTGAAATCAAGCCAAGTGTTTTTATTTAATGTATATTGAACAAAGTTTCACCAAGAGATTAGCGAAAATTCAATCAACTTTATTTTAAACTAGTTATTTCGAAGTTTGGTCAAAGCTACAATTTGTGAAGTGAACACATTTTTTTTTTCATTTTTATAGTTTATTGTTGCTAAAAATATTAATTATTAGTTGAAATATGCTCAGGTTTCAATATAATGAAAATTCAAATTGAAATTAGAATTGAAATTCTGACATACATAAAAACATTTGTCGAAATGTCAAGTATTTATTATAAATTTTGTGAAACCAAGCCAAGTGTTTTTGTGTTTAATTAATATAAATCTCATTAGTAATAACGAAACGCATATTTCAACTTTGCCAAATACCTAATCGAATTAAAGTTTATGCAACTTATAGTTTCAATTCCGTCATTACCCTAAATGAAGAGATTTCACCCCCTAGTCGAAATCCGCCCCTGTAAGGGTGGGTCGGCGGGTGGTCGTTTTGCCAGCGGATAGAGTCCGACGCACCGTTGGCGCGGGAAAGCCTGATGAGACGCGGGGATCGTTGGGGGTCGTCAGGGGGCGGGAAGCGGCAGTGGAACGCGAAGCTACGTCGTTGACGGGCAGTACAATGTAACGCGCTTAAAGGAGGCCATTCACGTCAAGTTTTTCGATAGATTCCATTCGGTAAAGTTCGAAAATGGTCAATTTGTTCGCGGTCATTTTTCGAAGAGTTTTGAGGTTAGGGCTGGCGAATGCACAATATAATACATAGCATACATAATATAATATAATTCATTTCAAATGAAAGAGTTTGTGATATGAATCACAACTGATGAAATGAAATATAATAATTATAGAAATAAAAAAAAACTTAAATGTTGACCAAACTTATTCATACATATTTATAAATTTAAACACACAAATACATATATGTGAATGTATATGTATTTGTATACTCACCCTACCTTGTTTATATATTTATAGATATTTCCTATATGTTGAAGAAAATGAAGACACGTTTATAAAATAGAATAGTAATCATGAGGATTCAACAAGGAACAATGATACGTTACTTATTCCCAAGCATAAAACAGCTAAATAACTAAATGATCATCTGTTTAAGAAGAGAGTTAAGTCTTTGCGGTTAACAAATCATACTATTGTTTGGCAGAGTATTTTGATGATTCGAATTTAGTTAGTACTGTGTGAATCAATTTTTTCATCTATCTTTGTGTATTTTTTCTTACTATGATTATGACTAAATATGAAATTGTCTAAAAGGATTGATATTTTTAAGGTTACTATTGTTTTCAAAATGTCATTTATCATTTATGAATTTGACATAAATTGAAACCAAACTTTTGTTTTTATTGGAAGGTCAGAATCAAAACTGAATTCAGTTCTTTTGTGATCATTTTTTTTAGTTGTAATTATTCTATTAATTGAATAACACAATTGGTGAAAATATTATTACTATGATTCTAGTTTTCGAACTTCGAAATTCGAAGTCATTTTTTATTGTTGAAATGATTCACTTCAGTAACTTCCTTCAGCATTCAAACTGTGCAGTTTGAAAGTGATAACTCGACGTGAAGGGCCGCCTTTCGTGCTTAAGAAACGACGGCGTCATCCGGCCATGTGTTCAAGTCTCCGTAACGGCGAGGATCGCCGCTGGCTGTTATCGTAACTATTGGAAACTGAAGTCAGCGGTCCCCAATGGGGTACCTCACCGTTTGGTTTATTTCGCGAAAAAGAAAGGAAACTTTCCTCTCGCGATAAGTGTTATTAAATGTCGTTCTTTACTTCCGTTTATCCAAAAGAGAAGAGGAAGTAGCTTTTCGTGTTGAAACAGAAAGGAAACAGGGAAGAACGCTAAGATACTTTCCGATTAATTGGTCTCGGTTCGAACGGGTCGCTTCAATTTTCAAATATCCTGTCTTTGTATAATCGAATAATATTATTCTTGGTTCTTTACTTCTAAATGTCTCTAGTATTTATATACATATATATATATATATATATATATATATATATATATATATATATATATATATATATATATATATATATATATATATATATATATATATATATATATATTAGTGTTTAATTGGGATTGCAGTCCAGGACAGGAAAATAAGTTACCTCTTTAGTATTTGCCTTGCTTTCGAAAATGTTTACTTTCTCTTTCAGGGATAAAATAGTAGAATATTAACAGTTTATATAACAGGGCACTATTGAAAATTCTTCTCACAATTACTGTGAAGTTAGTCCGAAAGTACATTTGTTTCTTGAATTTTGAAAATAAGTACGAGTATTTATTTTTATATTTATATTTTTATATTATTAAATTTCGATAAAGAGGTAAATTTCGGTAAATCCACTCCAAATACACAGAATAAATTCATTCTCTTTTCGTTAATAATAAAACTTCGGCCAACGTTATGCAGTTTTAGAAACGCCCTTGGAAACATCAGGAAACAATCCACTTGAAAGGAAGAATTGAAAAATACAAAATACGGTTAGTGTCGTTGCTTTCTTCAACTACTAAACACGTAGAATGCAATAATATTCGAACCCAACGCATTTGGGAATACTAGTAATTTTTTCGAAGTTCAAGAAACAAACGTACTGTCGGACTAACTTCACAGTAATTGTAAGAAAAATTTTCAATAGTGCCATGTTATATAAACTGTTAATATTGTACTATTTTAGGCCTGAAGAAGAAAATAAACATTTTGGAAAGCTTGGAAAATACTAAAGAGGTATCTTATTTTCCTGTCCTAGACTGCAAACCCAATTAAACACTGAATAACAATATATATATATATATATATATATATATATATATATATATATATATATATATATATATATATATATATATATATATATATATATATATATATATATATATATATATATATATATATATATATATATATATATATATATATATATATATATATATGAACGAGATTGAATTCTCGCTTAACTCTTGGTGAAACATAATTGAATATTAAAATAAATTAAACTCTTGGCCCTTCAAGGGATGAATGTTAGAGAAATATTGAAATCGATGCCACACCTGATGAAAGTGCGAGACATATATGTTTTGTTCTGCAAGGAACTCGTCAGTCGCACCACGTCCATCGAAGTGAGGAGATGACAGGACTGATGATGATTGATGCGACTGACGAGTTCCTTGCAGAACGAAACATATATGTCTCGCACTTCCATCAGGTGTGGCATCGATTTCAATATTTCTCTAACATTCATCCCTTGAAGGATAATGGAGACATCACATCGTACACGTTCACATATCTAGCTCTACTATAACATTCTCTTGATGAATTTCAATTTTTCAAATGAATGTTTTAGTGTTCATTTTCTTAAATATTTCATTCAGTGCCATAAGCACAAAAAAAATTTCATTTATATATATATATTATATATATATATATATATATATATATATATATATATGTAAAGAAAAATATTTCTTTAATTTCTGAACGCGCCTAATTGTGCCGCGTTTACTAAATTGTCAGTGGTCTGTCACTGTCAAAACACGAAATGAGCTGTTGAGATAGATTGACTGATATTTTATTGTTCAAACTAAATAAAATTTATAATTTATAAGTTCCGTACATTAAGAGGGGAAGAAGAAACATTTATTGTAGTTTCTTTGTTTACAGGTAAGACTGTGTTAGATAAGTAAGGTTTTTGTGAAACATGCCATGCGGGACTTACGCTAAATAAAATTACTTTGTTTACAGAGAAACCAATCAGTTTTATTCCACCTTGGGAGAGAAATATCTTATAAAACTACAATACTTGTTCATGATGGCACCAAAACTACAATTTACCTTCACATACGTAGCATCAAAAACAGACAAAAAGTCAAATGTTATCATTATAACCTCAATATCAACAGAAGATAACAAGAAGTATACCTTGGAAGAAGATGATAAAATTGCAAGTAAACATGTCGCTCTCAGCAAAACGGACAGCTTTAAACGATTAAAAAGGAGCTTGAATCAAAGAGGTGCAGTGAGAACAATATGGATAACTTGTAGTGAAAAAGAAATGATAAATACCTATTTTGACGAAGATGAAAACCTAATGTTCAACGATATGTACCTCAACGAAATAAAACAAACAAAATCAGAAGATACTACTCCAAAAAAGAAAACAAATTGAATTTAAAAAATATATCAGAAAGATTTATGATTGAAAAATTTGTTTGTAAATTCACAAATGCAAAACAATGGATGGATACATTTGAAAAAGAATGCAAACGACATGAAATTAATGAAGATATAACAAAGATAGAAATATTAAGATTATTTCTGGACAAATCATGTGCAGACTGGCACTCGGCTACACTGAAAACCCTGAAAATAGAAGCAGAATGGTCGGAATGGAAAGAAAAATTTTTGGAAACATTTGCTGATAAAGGATGGAGTACAGGAATGTATGCTATATATTACAGACATAAAGAAGGATCTCTGATGGAATATGCAATAAGAAAAGAAAAACTGTTATTAGAAATGGATGAAGATATTGGGGGAAAACTCTAGTGATGCTGATAGCAGCTGGCTTACCTGAATATATAAGAAACAGAATTGATCCAGAAAAGTGCGAAAATTCAACAGGATTGCTTCATGAAATAAAGAAGTGCGAAGGATTGGTCAACAGTAACTTTATTAAAAAGAGAGAAGATAAACAAGATAACAAGAAACACATTATAAATAAGAAGCCATGTAAAATCTGCGAAAATTTGAATAAAGGTACCCGATATCACCCAGAACAGTCATGTTGGTTTAAAAAAGAAGGAAAGGAAAGTAAAATCATTGGAAGTAATTCGGTATTAGAAGTTAATCTAAACGAAGAAACAAAAACGAGTAATCACACACCATTGATAAAAATAAAAATGTTATTAGAAGACAAAATACTAGTAAATGGAACATATGATTCAGGTTCCCAGGTCTCTCTAATCAACAAAAGATTAGTAAAAATACAGAGTGTTTCAGAAGATGCAAATAGAATAAAATTAAAAACTGTCAATGGTGTGACATACACGAAAGGTTTAATAAACATAAAAGTAAAGATTTTTGATGTAGAAGAAAATGTTGATGTGTTTATTGTAGACAATGTTGATTTTGAAGATTTCATTATAGGACTGGACATGATAAAAAAATTTAACCTAACCCAAGATGAAGATTTAAGAATAATACAAAAGAAAGAGAGAATAGAGACAGAAACTATGAATAGATTAGAAGAAAAAGCAGAAGAAGAAATTCGAATAAATTTTAATGAGCATGTGAATAAAAATGAATTTATTACAAACTTACATCATTTAGACTATAACAAGAAGACACAAATACAAAGATTAATAGATAAATATGATAATGTATTCGCCAAAGATAAATATGATGTAGGGACAGTAAAAGAATATGAAGCCCGGATAGACTTACTCGTAGATAGATACTGCAGCAAAAGGCCATACCGTTGTACAATAGAGGACAAAATAGAAATAGAAAATCAGATAGCAAATTTACTAAAAAACAACTTAATCGAAGAATCATATAGTCCATTTTCAGCACCAGTTACATTGGCCTTTAAGAGAGATGAAAACACCAAATCAAGACTCTGCATTGATTTCCGAGAATTAAATAAGATAATCGTACCACAAGCACAACCATTTCCATTGATAAGTGACTTGATAATAAAAGCAAGAAATTGTAAATATTTTACCACACTGGACATAAATTCCGCGTTCTGGTCTATACCACTACGCATTGAAGACAGACAGAAAACAGGATTTGTTACACAAGAAGGACACTACCAATGGACATGCCTGCCATTTGGATTGAAAACATCACCTGCAATTTTCCAGAGAATCTTATCGAATATATTGAGAAAGTATAACTTAAAAGAATTTACAGAAAATTACATTGATGACATCTTAATATTTTCACAATCATTTGAAAAACATATAGAACACATAGAACAAGTACTACAAGCAATAATAAATGAAGGATTCAGACTAAAATTTAAAAAATGCACATTTGCAGCAACATCCGTAAAATACTTAGGACATATAATAGGAAACAACACAATGCAGCCTATCAAAGATAACATTATTTCAATAAGAAATTTTCCAACACCGAAGACTCAAAAGAACGTTAGACAATTTTTAGGCAAGATCAACTTCTACCGTGAATACATACCTAACAATTCAATAATACTAGATCCACTGCATAGATTACTGAAGAAAAATATACAATTTACATGGTCAGAAGAATGTGAGAAATCATTCTCAGATATAAAAAAGATATTATGCTCACAACCAGTACTGGAAATATTCGATAAAGATTTACCTATAAGAATTTACACAGATGCTTCACTGAATGGTATAGGTGCAATATTGAAACAGATACAAAAAGATGGAAAAGAAAAACCAGTTGGATATTTCTCAAAGAAACTTAATGACACACAAAAAAGGAAGAAGGCAATATACCTTGAATGTTTAGCAATCAAAGAAGCAATTAAATACTGGCAATACTGGCTAATTGGAAGAAAATTCACAGTTTTCTCGGATCACAAACCACTAGAAAATCTCAACATAAAAGCAAGAACAGATGAAGAACTCGGTGAATTGACATTTTATTTGTCTCAATACGACTTTAATGTTAAATATATACCTGGAAAAAATAACACAGAAGCAGATAGTCTCAGCAGAAATCCAGTATTGGAAGAGAATGATAATGAAGAAGAAGTATTAAAGATGGTAAATCATATAAAATTAGAAGATATTAAGGCAGATCAACAGAAAATAGAAAAAGAAAAACACAAATTGATTGAAAGAAATGGAATACTCTACAAAAAAATAAGAAATAGGGAGAAAATTATATTAACTGAAGAATCAAGTATAACACTAATAAAAGAAGTACATACCAAATGGTGCCATTTAGGAATCCAGCAAATGATAAATAAGATAAGCCCATATTATACAGCCAAGAGTCTAACAAAAAATATAAAAAATATATGTAAGACTTGTGACACCTGTATCAAGAATAAGTCTAGAGGCCAAAATAAATACGGATTGATGTCGCATCTGGGACCAGCGACAAAACCATTTCAAATAATGTCGATAGATACTATTGGTGGCTTTGGAGGACAACGATCTACAAAGAAATACCTACATTTGTTGGTTGATCATTTCACAAGATTTGCGTTCATTCTAACATCTAAAACACAGAGTGCTGCGGATTTCATTAAGTTAGTGAATAAGGTTCTAGAGACAGAAAAAATTGATATTTTACTAGCAGACCAATATTCAGGATTAAATTCGAAAGAATTTAAAGAATTTCTGACAGATAATGATGTACAACTAATTTTTACTGCAGTAGATACTCCATTTTCAAATGGACTTAATGAACGATTGAACCAGACACAGTAAATAAAATGAGATGCAAAATCAATGAAAAGAAGGAGAAGAAATCCTGGACATCAGTTGCAAGAGAATGTATAGATAAATATAATGAAACCGAACACTCGGTGACAGGCTTTGCACCAGAATATTTATTAGAAGGAAAAGACACCAGTATCTTACCACAAGAACTACGACAACCAACAAATATAGATAGATGGATTAAAGATAGAGAAGAAGCACTGGAGAGAACAATAAGATCCCATACTTATAATAAAAAAATATTTGATAAAGGAAGAAAACACATAGAATTTAATATAGGAGAACTGGTTTATATTGAAAACGGAAACAAAATGAATAGAAACAAGATGGACAACTTAAGAATCGGCCCGTTTGAAATAACAGGAAAAATATCCAATACAATATACAAAATAAATACAGGAAGAACAAGAAAGGAAACAGGAATATACCATATAACAAAACTTATACGAATGGAAGAAGGAATAAATAGTGAAAGCTTGGGTGAAGAGTATTATGAATAGTTTATCCTAAACATTTTGAGAATTACTTGTATAATTCTCACCATGAAGGGGGAGATGTAAAGAAAAATATTTCTTTAATTTCTGAACGCGCCTAATTGTGCCGCGTTTACTAAATTGTCAGTGGTCTGTCACTGTCAAAACACGAAATGAGCTGTTGAGATAGATTGACTGATATTTTATTGTTCAAACTAAATAAAATTTATAATTTATAAGTTCCGTACATTAAGAGGGGAAGAAGAAACATTTATTGTAGTTTCTTTGTTTACAGGTAAGACTGTGTTAGATAAGTAAGGTTTTTGTGAAACATGCCATGCGGGACTTACGCTAAATAAAATTACTTTGTTTACAGAGAAACCAATCAGTTTTATTCCACCTTGGGAGAGAAATATCTTATATATATATATATATATATATATATATATATATATATATATATATATATATATATATATATATATATATATATATATATGTTATCATATAATCATATATCAACAGAAGATAACAAGAAGTATACCTTGGAAGAAGATGATAAAATTGCAAGTAAACATGTCGCTCTCAGCAAAACGGACAGCTTTAAACGATTAAAAAGGAGCTTGAATCAAAGAGGTGCAGTGAGAACAATATGGATAACTTGTAGTGAAAAAGAAATGATAAATACCTATTTTGACGAAGATGAAAACCTAATGTTCAACGATATGTACCTCAACGAAATAAAACAAACAAAATCAGAAGATACTACTCCAAAAAAGAAAACAAATTGAATTTAAAAAATATATCAGAAAGATTTATGATTGAAAAATTTGTTTGTAAATTCACAAATGCAAAACAATGGATGGATACATTTGAAAAAGAATGCAAACGACATGAAATTAATGAAGATATAACAAAGATAGAAATATTAAGATTATTTCTGGACAAATCATGTGCAGACTGGCACTCGGCTACACTGAAAACCCTGAAAATAGAAGCAGAATGGTCGGAATGGAAAGAAAAATTTTTGGAAACATTTGCTGATAAAGGATGGAGTACAGGAATGTATGCTATATATTACAGACATAAAGAAGGATCTCTGATGGAATATGCAATAAGAAAAGAAAAACTGTTATTAGAAATGGATGAAGATATTGGGGGAAAACTCTAGTGATGCTGATAGCAGCTGGCTTACCTGAATATATAAGAAACAGAATTGATCCAGAAAAGTGCGAAAATTCAACAGGATTGCTTCATGAAATAAAGAAGTGCGAAGGATTGGTCAACAGTAACTTTATTAAAAAGAGAGAAGATAAACAAGATAACAAGAAACACATTATAAATAAGAAGCCATGTAAAATCTGCGAAAATTTGAATAAAGGTACCCGATATCACCCAGAACAGTCATGTTGGTTTAAAAAAGAAGGAAAGGAAAGTAAAATCATTGGAAGTAATTCGGTATTAGAAGTTAATCTAAACGAAGAAACAAAAAACGAGTAATCACACCATTGATAAAAATAAAAATGTTATTAGAAGACAAAATACTAGTAAATGGAACATATGATTCAGGTTCCCAGGTCTCTCTAATCAACAAAAGATTAGTAAAAATACAGAGTGTTTCAGAAGATGCAAATAGAATAAAATTAAAAACTGTCAATGGTGTGACATACACGAAAGGTTTAATAAACATAAAAGTAAAGATTTTTGATGTAGAAGAAAATGTTGATGTGTTTATTGTAGACAATGTTGATTTTGAAGATTTCATTATAGGACTGGACATGATAAAAAAATTTAACCTAACCCAAGATGAAGATTTAAGAATAATACAAAAGAAAGAGAGAATAGAGACAGAAACTATGAATAGATTAGAAGAAAAAGCAGAAGAAGAAATTCGAATAAATTTTAATGAGCATGTGAATAAAAATGAATTTATTACAAACTTACATCATTTAGACTATAACAAGAAGACACAAATACAAAGATTAATAGATAAATATGATAATGTATTCGCCAAAGATAAATATGATGTAGGGACAGTAAAAGAATATGAAGCCCGGATAGACTTACTCGTAGATAGATACTGCAGCAAAAGGCCATACCGTTGTACAATAGAGGACAAAATAGAAATAGAAAATCAGATAGCAAATTTACTAAAAAACAACTTAATCGAAGAATCATATAGTCCATTTTCAGCACCAGTTACATTGGCCTTTAAGAGAGATGAAAACACCAAATCAAGACTCTGCATTGATTTCCGAGAATTAAATAAGATAATCGTACCACAAGCACAACCATTTCCATTGATAAGTGACTTGATAATAAAAGCAAGAAATTGTAAATATTTTACCACACTGGACATAAATTCCGCGTTCTGGTCTATACCACTACGCATTGAAGACAGACAGAAAACAGGATTTGTTACACAAGAAGGACACTACCAATGGACATGCCTGCCATTTGGATTGAAAACATCACCTGCAATTTTCCAGAGAATCTTATCGAATATATTGAGAAAGTATAACTTAAAAGAATTTACAGAAAATTACATTGATGACATCTTAATATTTTCACAATCATTTGAAAAACATATAGAACACATAGAACAAGTACTACAAGCAATAATAAATGAAGGATTCAGACTAAAATTTAAAAAATGCACATTTGCAGCAACATCCGTAAAATACTTAGGACATATAATAGGAAACAACACGATGCAGCCTATCAAAGATAACATTATTTCAATAAGAAATTTTCCAACACCGAAGACTCAAAAGAACGTTAGACAATTTTTAGGCAAGATCAACTTCTACCGTGAATACATACCTAACAATTCAATAATACTAGATCCACTGCATAGATTACTGAAGAAAAATATACAATTTACATGGTCAGAAGAATGTGAGAAATCATTCTCAGATATAAAAAAGATATTATGCTCACAACCAGTACTGGAAATATTCGATAAAGATTTACCTATAAGAATTTACACAGATGCTTCACTGAATGGTATAGGTGCAATATTGAAACAGATACAAAAAGATGGAAAAGAAAAACCAGTTGGATATTTCTCAAAGAAACTTAATGACACACAAAAAAGGAAGAAGGCAATATACCTTGAATGTTTAGCAATCAAAGAAGCAATTAAATACTGGCAATACTGGCTAATTGGAAGAAAATTCACAGTTTTCTCGGATCACAAACCACTAGAAAATCTCAACATAAAAGCAAGAACAGATGAAGAACTCGGTGAATTGACATTTTATTTGTCTCAATACGACTTTAATGTTAAATATATACCTGGAAAAAATAACACAGAAGCAGATAGTCTCAGCAGAAATCCAGTATTGGAAGAGAATGATAATGAAGAAGAAGTATTAAAGATGGTAAATCATATAAAATTAGAAGATATTAAGGCAGATCAACAGAAAATAGAAAAAGAAAAACACAAATTGATTGAAAGAAATGGAATACTCTACAAAAAAATAAGAAATAGGAGAAAATTATATTAACTGAAGAATCAAGTATAACACTAATAAAAGAAGTACATACCAAATGGTGCCATTTAGGAATCCAGCAAATGATAAATAAGATAAGCCCATATTATACAGCCAAGAGTCTAACAAAAAATATAAAAAATATATGTAAGACTTGTGACACCTGTATCAAGAATAAGTCTAGAGGCCAAAATAAATACGGATTGATGTCGCATCTGGGACCAGCGACAAAACCATTTCAAATAATGTCGATAGATACTATTGGTGGCTTTGGAGGACAACGATCTACAAAGAAATACCTACATTTGTTGGTTGATCATTTCACAAGATTTGCGTTCATTCTAACATCTAAAACACAGAGTGCTGCGGATTTCATTAAGTTAGTGAATAAGGTTCTAGAGACAGAAAAAATTGATATTTTACTAGCAGACCAATATTCAGGATTAAATTCGAAAGAATTTAAAGAATTTCTGACAGATAATGATGTACAACTAATTTTTACTGCAGTAGATACTCCATTTTCAAATGGACTTAATGAACGATTGAACCAGACACTAGTAAATAAAATGAGATGCAAAATCAATGAAAAGAAGGAGAAGAAATCCTGGACATCAGTTGCAAGAGAATGTATAGATAAATATAATGAAACCGAACACTCGGTGACAGGCTTTGCACCAGAATATTTATTAGAAGGAAAAGACACCAGTATCTTACCACAAGAACTACGACAACCAACAAATATAGATAGATGGATTAAAGATAGAGAAGAAGCACTGGAGAGAACAATAAGATCCCATACTTATAATAAAAAAATATTTGATAAAGGAAGAAAACACATAGAATTTAATATAGGAGAACTGGTTTATATTGAAAACGGAAACAAAATGAATAGAAACAAGATGGACAACTTAAGAATCGGCCCGTTTGAAATAACAGGAAAAATATCCAATACAATATACAAAATAAATACAGGAAGAACAAGAAAGGAAACAGGAATATACCATATAACAAAACTTATACGAATGGAAGAAGGAATAAATATATATATATATATATATATATATATATATATATATATATATATATATATATATAGTCAGCTCTGCTACTCTGCTATAATGTTCTCTTGTTAAATTGAATTGAATTCTTGGCTTAATGTTTCACGATTATATTTAAGAATATGAATTTTTCAACATGTTTCGAGCGTGATCTCATTTTCAAGACTTCTTGACTCTTGAAAAAAAGACTTCTTGAGTCTTGAAAATGAGCTCACGCTCGAAACATGTTGAAAAATTCATATTGTTAAATATAATCGTGAAACATTAAGCCAAAAGTTTAATTTAATTTAATATTTAATTATGTTTCATCAAGAGTTAAGCGAGAATTCAATCTCTGTTCTCTTGAATAATTTCTCAATAAATTATCGAAAGAAAGCTATAGTGTATATTTAAACAAGTGAATACAGCCAAAATAAACGTAGACGCCAGTACCTTTGTATTTCAATGATTCCTTTATATTCGCATTACTTTCCGTTATACCGTCAACTTTCCGATGATTATAACAATAAATTTCGAATATAATAGCAAGCTATTATTGGCCTTATACTTGTTTATCCTATTAAACTCTCTGAAAGTGAGGTTCAACAAGTTCACGGAATCGCTTTAAAGCAGTTCAATTTGGACCGCGGGTCAGCCATCCGTTATGCCTCTCTGCAGGACTCATTATACGACAAACACTGGGAGGAAGCAGCAGAATATCATAAAAACGGAACACCATTCTCGAAGAGCCTCTAACAACTGGCCATGAATTTCGTTGAGTGCCGGGTGACAATTCACATATTTCGGATTATTGTTAAAAGGCATTCTGTCGTTCGCCGTTTAAACCGTGCAGTGAGTGATTTATTTGCCGCCCAAGAGACAGACAGCGAGAATGACGCGTAAGGACCTCAAGCAGTGGTTCTAAATAAGATACCAAATCTAGTTCGAATAAGATAATTTAAAACAGCCGCCTCCACAAAAAAAACTTGAATTTCTCTCAAATCACTCAAAAGTCACACTTATATTTCCCAAAAATTATTGAATTCATCCATACATACATAAAAATGTAAGGGATCATTGTATACACATTGAAAATATATGAGAAAAAATATTATTGGAACCTCTATTAACTTAATAGTATACCCAAAGCAATGATTATTGGAATTTTTGCATGTTTGTCTGTTTGTTTGTGTATCTGTTTTTCTATGCGTTTTTGCACCCTAATCTCCGAAACCACCCATATTATTTAAATGTGATTTTAACTTTTATATTTTCATCAAAATATTGGTATACGCTTAACTTGACATTTAGTGCTTGTTTTATGGAATTTTTGTCTGTTTTTCTGTGCTTTTGTCTACGTTAATCTGCTAAACGATTGAGATATGGTCACTATTATATTGCGATAAGCTTCACTAAACATTAAGTTTTTGTTTCATGTCAATCTGTTCATAAATAAAAAAGTTATGAGAGCAAAGAATCACGTCGAACATTTGTAAAGCTAAAAACAATAAATTAAAATTAACACACTTGGCGTAAATTTCACTAAATATGTTATAACTATATGGTATAACTAAAATGTTTCTGGTGGTTTTCAATATATTTATTGGGCATTATCGGGAGATTTTAACATATTCAGTGAAACTTAAGCCAAGTTTGTTAATTTTAATTTAATTGTTCTCAACTATAATGTATCACCAAATGATCGGCGAAACCTTCGTGTCATCTATTTGTTAAACTATCTATATCTATCTATTCTTTTTCTGTTCCTTACCATTAACTGAACCTGTACTAAACTATATAATAATGGCCTATATAAAAGTATGTTGGCCTATATACTACCAGACTAAATATTAGATTATATAGACCCATATACTACTAGACCTATATAGACCTATAGTAAAAGAGGTTCTGATATAGAGTGGTGAAGTAATAGAAATTTTTTGCTGAAGAAACCGCCCGGCGTCGTAGATGAAATACTCTTCAGACTGGAGATGGAAGCGGAGTGATGACTCATCACTGACGGTCGTGATATGGTACAGCGGTAATCTTTTCCTCTTCGAATTATATCTCAATATTTAAAAGAAAAGCATGCCATTTATTCTCTTGTTATGGTTATAAAATAGTATTAATCTCAATGCGGTGATGAAAATAATCAATGAAGTTTAGCTTAAAGGTTTCACTTCATTCATTGACTGTTGTGCTTTGTCGAGTTAATACAGTAAAATCGATAAAATTGGATAGTCAATATGTATTGACAATTTATAAATTTCTACAATTACATGTTTCAATCAGGAAATTTCAATTTTCAATTTGGATTTCTGAAAATTAGCCTCCTGAGTTCCGAAATTGATTTGTTTTGATCTCACAGTTTTTATTAAATTGTAAGAATCTGAACAGATTTTTTGATAGATTGTAAAACTGTTCTTTACAACAGTCAAACAAACAACAGATAAAACGAACTCTCCTTAATTGTCTTGGTAGTTCTGGTACAATTTCGAAATAATATTGTTTTTGTAAAGCTTTTATATATATATTTTATTACCTCTATATTTAGGTACATATTTGTGTCTGGAGAATACAGAAATTTAAAATTATTTGATCATAAATTTCATTGCTTTCTTGTGGAGTGAAATTTAGGGTTGTAACTTTTCATTGACAAAATCCACCCCTCTTTTATAATTCATTTAATTCTAAAGTATTACTTGTTGCGTCCTGCTGGAAGCTTTGTTCTATCTGTTGGGGCTGGGGTGGAGATTTTAATTTTCATTATGAGCTTAGGAAATTTCAATTCGTCGAATGTTATCAGATATAATCACTTCTTCTTAATGAATGATAACTGATTTAATCTTTATTTCAACTTAATTAAGATGAAATATGTAGATGATCATCATATTTGTAGTATTCTTCATTATGACGCCTATTATATATATATATATATATATATATATATATATATATATATATATATATACTACTTTTATATATATAGATATATATATATATATATATATATATATATATATATATATATATATATATATATATATATATATATATACTTTTTACCCGCGACTTCGTCAGTTTTTTTGTTTTCTCCCGGCTGTAAGTCCCCCTGCAACAATGTCCCACTATCGTGTTCCGGTCCTCAACTTAACATCAACTGAACTGATTACTGGGCTCAAAATTCGTATAAATGTTTATCTAATTACCTCCCCAAGTTTAAAGCTTAGCTAGTTATGTAGTACTATATTAATTCTGTGGTGTAGGAAATTAGATTTTATCTGTATGTAATGTAACAGTCAGTTGAATAAAAAATCGTATACAAATCAGATCAATAGTTTTGGCGTAATGTGATTCTAGACAGAGTTTTAATTTTGTAGATAGGTAACTATGTATAGGTTCCTGTGGGAATAAGATATTTTCCCGAAGTAAAAAGTAGTCTGAATTTTGGTACCTTCCTACCCTATAAGTTAAGTAGTGTGATGGAATGTCGCTAAGTTGCGATCCAAGTAAAACTGTTGAATAAAGACAGTTGCATCAAAATTTAATCATAAATTCCCTAAATTATGGCACCTATCTACCCTCTAAGTTAGAAAAGTGATCAAATACTAACTTGAAGTCTTAGTAACACTCAGTTTAAAAAAAAACTATCAAAATCATTTCAGTAGCTATGGCGTCATGCGCTTCTAGACACGATCACGCTAGATTTCCGCGGAAATGAGGTATTTTCCCGCCGTAAAAAGTAGCCTGTGTCCGTGCCTAGGATCCTATCTTTAAATTAACCAAGTCTTATAAAAATCCGTTCAGACGTTAAGGCGTGTGTGAGGTAAACTTTCAAAACAAACGATTAAAAATCACTAACTTAATTAGTTTTCTGCCTACTGCCTACGCCTTAAGTACGATAGCATGAATATTAATAGCCCATATCCTTTTCTAGGTTACTCTCTATCACCTAACTAAATTTCATCAAAATCCGTTTAGCCGTTTAGGCATGATAGAGCAAAACTCCCAGCAAAAACCATAAAAAGATCACTAACTCAATTCAGTTTTCTACCTACTTCCTATCCCCTAAGTACGATGACGTGATTATTTTGATCTTATATCCGTTTTTAGGTAACCATCTATTACCTTACTAAATTTCATCAAAATCCGTTCAGCCGTTTAGACGTGAAAGAGCAAAAGTCCCAACAAAAACGACTAAAAATCACTAACTCAATTTAGTTATCTCCCTACTGCCTACCCCCTAAGAACGATGGCGTGATTATTTATAGCCTATGACCATTTCTAGGTTATCGTCTATCACCATACCAAATTTCATCAAAATCCGTTCAGCCGTTTAGGCGTGAAAGAGTAACAGACAGACAGACAGAGTTACTTCCGCATTTATAATATTAGTATGGATATATATATATATATATATATATATATATATATATATATATATATATATATATATATATATATATATATATATATATATATATATATATATATATATATATATATATATATATATATATATATATATATATATCACTAAGGAAAGAAATTTCGAAATATTTCATTCCATTTACAATACTTGTTTCAGATTGTTTAAAAAAACTTGCTTTCGTATTAAGAACACAGAATATAAAATGGTTTGGAGGAAACTAAATAGAATCTAATCTAGATGTACTCATCTTCTTTTCTATTACTTTTCAAATATTCCAGATAAGGGAAGGCCAAGCTTTTTGTTAGTCTGAGCAATTTTTCGAAATGTGAAAATTTTCGCCATTCCCAATTAAATATATACGTATTTAGAAGGTATCCAAAAATGGCAATAAATATTTCCTTGCAGGATTTATATTTATTGAAAACCTATGAATAAAAGTACAAAATATATTTATTGAATTTAAATTTTAGAAATAAAACACATTTATTTTACTTCTCTCAATAACTCTCTGAAATATGTCCATTAAGTTACCAAATAAATAAAATGGAAGAAATACAACAAAGAGCTCAATATACTCTAAAAAAACTGAAAAATAACTATTAACTGAATAATGAATTAAATGAAATATTAAAAAGAATTCAATCTTATTCAATTAATTTTAGTCAAGTTCCTTTGTTCACATAACTCCTAATAATAATTTCTATGGAGTCAAAGTGAATGTCACATTTATTAGATTGCATAAACCAAATGGGGGATTGTATTAGTAAATTGGTCCTTAGAGTCTCTAGGTGGAATAGTTCTGTAGTACTAGACTTTTTTCTAGGAACACAAAATTTCAAAACGGACAAGACAGGAGGACAACCAATACTGTTGTGCAGTAATTTGTACAAAAATTTTTGTGATGAAGTTTTTCTCCTGTTCTTCAATGAGATTAAACTAAATCGACTCAATAATTCGTTATGATTGACTCCTCTCTGTGGATAAACTTTATCCTTTATCCTGCCTCCAAACTAAGAATTTCAACAAACTTCTCTGAATGACCTCAAGATGGCATTGATGGCAAGTGTAAATAGGATGCCAGATCATGCTGCCATAGTCCAACTTGCTACGGATCAGGGCATTAAATAGTCCTATGAATGTTGAGGAATTATTGAAATTAGTTAATACTGATTTTAATTAATTTTAATTTTTTTCAATTTTAATTAGTTAATACGAATGTTCAGTTTTCTCTTTAAATTTTAATTTTATATACAAATTTACATTTTATCATTGATTATTTCCATACATGAAATAATAACATTACAAATTTACTTATCTTACTTACAAACTTTATCTTACTTGATGGAATCTTAATTTACAAGGTATTCATCATACATATTCATTTTGCTTCATTACGTCTTAACATGTTTACATTACTTTTACTTTTCTTGAATCTTTCACTACTATAGTGAGATTTTCCATCCTTTTATACACCTTTTACGTTCCCTGTATGTATTCTTCCCATATCCTCATCACCACCTGTTTCCCAAGGACGGAGAAGAAACGTGCGACAGAGAGCGAGAGGAAAAACAAGGCAGTTGAAGATAGTGCATCAAGACGGCGAGATTCTGATTTTTCTAGTGCTACAGTTAATATATACCGGACTACATCAAAAATTGTGATAACCAAAACGGTTGGAAGAAAACTCAGACTTGTGGCAGTGCAATCATTTCCTTCCGTCATTTTCCTTACAGCCTGTATACCTGGTAAGTCTCACTTTTAAATTTTATGAAAATTGGTAGTTATTTCATTTTCCTTTTCTTTTGCTTATATTTTCTAATTGGAATAAATTTTATTTTTGATGATATCTAAAATTACGGAATCAGCTTCTCCAAAGCTAAAATTCAGTCTTTAACGATACAACGAATTTTAAAATGCAATGAAATTATTCACATAGGTATGTATGTTGTTCATCTCTATTATTACTAATTCTCTAAAAGCTCTTTGGGTCATAATTATATTGGAAATGAAAAAGTGACCTTGAATTATGTTCATTCCAAATTAATTCATAAAAGAACGGAGAGACGATTTAGAATACTTCAAGGCTTGGGATCTATTTTTGAATTTTGTCAATGTAGAAGGAATATTTACTTCAATTTAAAAAAAAATTAATTATTTTACGTGTTTGCAAATTTAATTTTTTGATTTAGTTGTTCTTCAACTGAAAATATGTGAGATTATTTTTTATACAAAGAACTTCACTTAGTGTTTCATCACACTTCTTATTATTTTGGGACTGCTGTTTCGTAATATTAGCACATTTTCAAGCACATACCTAAATGAATTTTCGTTCACATACTTAAATTTCATTCTTACCTGGTTGACCGACGTCAATTCGTACACCTCGAGGGTAGACAGTGGTCTGAGTTCATACCTACCTCTGGAATACCTTAAGGGTATAATCTTGGACCACTGTTATTTATTTACTCGTAAATGATCTGATGAATATTCACTCTCCACATTTGATGTTTGCGGACGATTTGAAACTATATAATGAAATTAGATCACAGGACAACTGTGATCATGTTGCTAGTTGGTGTGAGGACAATTATTTGAGTGTAATGTTGTATCTTTCACAAGGAAAAGAAATCGAATGATTATAACGTCAGTGGTCAGGTTCTTTCTCGTTCTGATAAGGTGATAGATATTGATGTAGTCTTCGATCAAAAGCTTTCCTTCATTAAACACATCACCCAACTTATTTTATCTGCCTCGAAAATATTTGGATTCGTTATACGTAATGGCAAATATTTCAATAATTCCTCAACATTCATAGGACTATTACCCTAATCCGTAGCAAGTTGGAGTATGGCAGCATGATCTGGCGTCCTATTTACACTTGCCATCAACGCCATCTTGAGACCATTCAGAGAAGGTTCTTGAAATTCTTAGTTTGGAGGGAGGATCCACAGAGAGCAGTCAATCATAACGAATTATTGAGTCGATTTAGTTTAATCTCATTGCAGAGCAAGATTGAAACTTCATCACTCAAATTTTTGTACAAATTACTGCACAATAGAATTGATTGTCCTCCTCTCTTGTCCGCTTTGAAATTTGGGGTTCGTAGGCAAAATTCTTGTACTACTGAATTATTCCACCTAGATACTTCAAGGACCAACTCGCTAATACAATCCCCCATTTTGTTTATGGAGTCTACATTCAAAAGAGTTGCCAATAATTGTGACATTGTCTTCGATTCCATAGAAGTTATTATTAGGAGTTATGTGAACAAAGAAAATTGACTAAAATGAATTGATTTAGATTGAGTCTTTGTAATATTTCATTAAATGCTATTATTTAGTTATTATTCAACATTGTGTTATTATTTTCTGTAATTGGGTATTATACCTTTATAGGATAAGGAACTTTTGTAGTATTAGTATTGTTATTATTATGAATTTATGGACTGACCGGACAAGGTCAGACCTATTGTGTGGAACTGTTATTAGTAGTGTTATTTATATTATTATATTAAAATCGTTTGAAAAACAAACCAGTAATCTTATTAACTACTCAATTAACATTATAAACTTCCGAAGGAAGAAACTTCAGGGATTTGGAAACTACGTCGAGTTGAACTGCAATCAAGGGATATTAGTTGTTGACTGGGCTGTAATTACGACAACAAGGTCGAATAACGCAAGGGATATGCAGATTGATTGAGTTGGGCTGTTTATTCTACCCTGCGAGGAAATGTAATCAGTTGGAAGTGTCGCTATACATGCCAAAATTTCCACGCAACTGTGATGTTGTGCCAGTTCAAGAACACTAAGTTAGTAATAATACTTAATAATAATCTTTATCTGGCACATAGCACAGTCTAAAAATTAGTCAATCAATGAAACCTACACAGATTTTAAACGAATGCCGATTTGCAATATATTTATATACATAAGAATAAACTCATCTGAATTTATGCCTAAATATACATCCCACATTTATTTTCAAAACTACAAAAGTCTTCGCAGGGTTTAACATTACAGGGCGTGGTAAACAAATGGTTCGGTTGTTACTTATGTTCAATCAAAACGAAACCAAAAAGTTGAATTCAATGGCGTCCATCCGGTCCGCATTGAAATTGATTTTGGCGTACCTCAAGGAACGGTTTTAGGTACACTGTTATTCTCATTACCGTTAATGTTCCTCACGTGGACAAATGCGCTATACGTATATGAGTAGATAATACAATTATATACATCAGTAATAAAAATATTAAGACTATATCCGAGTGGATCAATAGAGACATGAGTGCAATAAAAGAATGACTATGTGGTAGGAATATATTGCTGAATGTAGAAAAGATTAAGTTTTGGGTCCAAGTAAAACTGAAGGTAGATACAATCGGGGATATAAATATTGAAATTGAAAATCAGAATATTGAAAGAGGAAAAGTTGTGAAATTTGGGAATCATGTTAGATGAAAAATTGAGTTTTATTGATCATGTTGACTTCCATCGCTTAAAATCTCTGAAAAAATGAACTTTCTGAAACGCATTGAAAAAACTCTTACGACATATATGAAGTTATTGCTGTTAAGTCTGTATTAATGCCACATATTGAATATTTGAATATAAACTAAAATTCTAACTCTTGAACTTTTGATTTACACTTTATTGACATCATAGCATCACGCGTTTCGTCGTTACAAACGACTTCTTCTGATGCTAACAGAATACTGATAGGATTGTGATAAAACATCACAAGCAAAGAAAAGTCATATACGCATCGACATACAGGTATCTTCTTCCATTTTTTAAATACTACAAAGTTCATATACAAAGTACAATGCTAAAAAGGATCTATAATGTTAAATATGAAATGCATTTTGCAGACGAAACACTAATAGATTTTGAAAGTATTAGTTTCATAACTCAAAACGAAGGAAATATCGAAGAATTTTACTCAATTGAACAAAAAGACAATATGAACGAAAGAAACTACTCTATACGACTTTCAATGAACGAACTCGATGATTTTCAAAAAAGGAACTCGATGTCCAATGAACATAGGATAGCCATAAAAATTTTGGACATAGAGAGAAAAACACATAAATAGAGGTACCAATTTGAATCGAAAAATTGGATTCAATTGTTGGTTGAAAGATGCGAACAAGTGAACATAATATTTCTGGCAAAGATAATTATGAATATATGACTTTTAAACGTATTTGAAAACATCCATTTATTTCATGTACAAATGGAGGACTCGTATTTACTATCATCATTATTACATAGACTCCGTGGCGCAACGGTAGCGCGTCTGACTCCAGATCAGAAGGTTGCGTGTTCAAATCACGTCGGGGTCACAAACATTTTGACTGATGCAAAATTTTGACGTTGCAAATATCATAAAATGAGATATTCAAACATTCTCCTCATTATAATAACTTATGAAACCTTTGAAATTAATAATAATATAGCATAAATAATCACCTTAACAAGTATTTCACATTATGTAAACATACAACCTTTGTGCATCTTTATTTCGGCCAATCCAGGCCCTTTATAAAGTGATAAATATTTCGAAAAAATGAAAATTTAATATAAACTTAAACTCACTTGAACTTTTGATTTAGACTTTATTGACAACGTAATGACGCGTTTCGTCGTTATAAACGACTTCTTTAGATTCTGTTAGCAGTATTCTGTTAGCATCTGAAGAAGTCGTTTGTAACGACGAAACGCGTCATACTATGTTGTCAATAAAGTGTAAATCAAAAGTGTTTGAATTTAAGTTTATATTCAATTTTAATGGATTTATATCAAGTAAACGCCAACACTATTAAATATATCGAATATTGTTGCTCTCTGTTATTTGGTTTGAGCATAGAGAAAACTCAATTGATACGAAAGTTTGAGAATAGGCTATGCAAACTATTAAAAATATATATACTCCAATCGAAAGAATGTCGAATTGCTTAGAACTTATGTCAGAGAATTAAAGATTTTATTGACGAGTTTTAGTCGATTTATAGACGAACATTACATATAGCAATGGGTAACATTCGTCACCAGGAAGAAGGGGTTTTCCGGGTTATAACCCCCCCTGGAGCTGAAAGGGGCGATGCCCCAGAAACCAACGTAGATTTACTAAATATAAGAAAAATATCGGTTTCTGTACAGAGAAAAAAAAGCTTACGTAGAAACAAGATAATGTTATTATTATGATAGAAAAAACATAACTTAAGTTCACAGAAACATTAATTTTTGAAAACAATAAATTAAAATTAACACACTTAACTCAAGTTTCACTAAATATATTAAAAACTCTACATATGTTTCAGGTGATTAACCCATTATCAAGATTATACAATGTTACATAGTTTGTGTTAATTTTAAATTTTAAAATTAACACTAAGATTTCAATTTTATTTAAATTAATAAAATATGCTAATTTTAATTTATTGTTTTTAACATGTTTCATAAAGAGATAAGAGAAACCTCCGTGTGATTCATTAATTTTTTACCTGTGTTCCCTTTGTTCCTTCGAGTATTTTAGATCCACCAGAAGCGCCCCCAAAATCTTTGGTAAGCCCCCCTCATCCGAAAATCCTGACTAGGCCACTGTTTAGAGTATAAAATTCAATGAACCCTCGTTATATTCTCCTCTGTGTACTCATCAAAAACAAAAAATAAATAAAACAAAATTATTAGAATTTCGATTATTGAAATATATTCCATCAGTTTATCATCAACATCTGCTGAGGCCACTGTGTAGGCGAAACGATATTGTCATGTTTTTGAATTAATTATAGTGAAAATCGAAAAACTACTCAGTTTTATTAAAATTATGTATTTAGATTTTCATCAAGTATCGGCCCAATCGATTAATGATATATTCCATCCATTTATAAATACTATAATCGATTGACATTCTGCATGCTCACAAACCACGAATATAATGAATACCCATTTGTATTGTCATTAAACCAAAGTATCAATCAGTTATTTAGTCGTTGTTCAATTAATTGAAAATAATCGCATTACGTCGAACGAATGGGCAGATAAAGTGATAATCGCCACTTTCGGCACTCGGCCGATTCTATAATTCCAATTATGCAGATCAGAATCATTCGTTTGTAAAGCGATAGAATGAATTGAAGTTCCTGTAATGCAATCTAAATTTATTCGAGTTCTCGTGGTAATGGCATTCAGATTGTGCACTGGACACTCATAAACGGCAGTCGGAGGAGGAATGGGGAGAACGGAAGACGGATAAATGAGTATTCAACAGGTGTCTGTTTAAATCGTTAAACTAATGAGATTCAATGAGCATCTGTTTGAAAACACGGAATTAGAAATGCAATCTTTATAAGCAGATTTTTGCATGTTTTCTTGTTATGGCATTTAAAATTCACTGAAATCGTTATATTGTCATTCGTGAGATTTTTGCGTTTTTTGGCATTATGTACCTCCTTTCTGGGTACCAATAATATAGTAATTAATATTTTAGAATAAATAAGAGAAATCTCCAAACTGAGGTAACTAAAAACGATTTAATTCTAAGTAATCAATTTAAGATCGTAAGTTTAAAAAATTTCATTAAGTCGAGACTTCCCAAACTCATACTTACCATGACACCATCACGTTTTTCCCATTTTTTGGGTCGCCCCCCTCTCTTTACCATCATCAGCGTGTAGTTTTAATTGAGGAAACACATATTCATTAAAACAAGTCTAAATCTTTAACAAGTCTTTATTGAAAAAAATTTATTTTAGAGCTGAAATCTAGCTGAAAGCTACTCCACTTAACCTATAAGTTAAAAAAAAATAAATGAACAAAATAAAGTAGTGAATGACGGAACTGCAAAAAAAATGGAACAAATATGTGGAACATGTGCAGATGATAAGATGCTGGATGAATATGAAGTACAAAATAAATATAAACAATATGAGAATGAACTAAGATTAAATCGAATCTGATCACTGAGTAGTAGTGGCACATACATATGCAAACCTAGACAAACATCTCATCTTCATCAGGGGAATTGAAATGTAAACATGCACAGCGCCAAACGAGAAACTAGATGATATACTTATTCTTTTTAACTGCCTGGTTTTAACAAATATTTTTCTGAAAAAAGTTTCTTTGAAAGGGACGGGAAGTTTTTACAACGTGTCCACAATAGTGCCAAAAAATTAATTCAAAATGAATATAATGTTTGAAGAATTCGTGTATTTCTCGAAGTTTTTCTTTCAGTTTGTCGTTAAAAAGTATGCATAGGTATCTATCTAGCAATGTTGTAATTGTTTAGAATTTTCAGTTTAAAAATTGTTGAAAACTGTTAATCTATGTGTATTGTGTTGTGGGTGAGTATAATGTGTATTGAAAGAACATAGGAAACTTTAGCGTACAATTCAATATTTTATCGAACAAAATTCAAATGATTTCGATTTGAATTAGACTCTCTAGTAGAAGTTGGCTTCTGAAGCATTCATAAAATTTATCTAAAAGATACAAAATGAAACAATCAAAGCTTTGGTCATATCGTTCAAGCTAAGATCACATTCCCCACTTTGGAGAGTTAATGCGGAAGCCGTAAATGAGCGATTGTTCTTTGCAGTCGATTTCGTGAATTGATACCATTTCCAAATTTGTACAATGTATGTTGTTTTGTAAGAAATTGGAACAACTTTATCAACATTTGCACGTATTTTTGTTATCCTTTTTTGATAATTTTCTATTAGTAATAATTTAGAATTTGTCTTTGAATTTCGGTCCAATAAATATGTCGACATCAACGCTACTTAAAGAACGTTTTCAAGAAGATCCTTCGAGAGTTTTCGGTCATTCCGGCCTCTCCAGTATTTTGCAAAGCAAATGTAGTGGATGTTAGTTGTTGATGTTATATAATTTTTCATTTAATTTAATTATTTCAGGCAATATATTGTCATATGAAGCTTACATTTTTCATAATTCCTTATGTCAACTTTGAGTCATGAGCTGTTCCGATGTTCTTGAAGGACAAAGGAATGCATAGGAAGTATTTCCTACATTGCTATGCACTGGAAGGATAAACTGGAGGTGGATTACCTTCAACCAGATTCTGATAAGCGCTGAACAAATTTGAGAACAGCATAACAGCTTTGCACGTAGACAATCTAAATTGCTTTGCGTGGCAGGACGTGCACCTCCTGCACTGCATAATATCAGATCCAGATTAAACAGTGGCTGTACCGGGCGTCCGAATTCGGTCGAAAATGCGAAATATCCGCAGGACAAATCGCCTCCGGGGAGGAATAACTCCCGACGATTTTACCCTTGGCTCGGTGCTATTCCACTCTGCGGAGACAAGATTTACTTTGCATGAATAATAATAATCATAGTATCTTTTGTGCGAAAGCAATAAAGCAAGCTTTCGTAATACGTGTTGAAACTGAAGGAAATTATGTGACTATTATTAGAATTATATATTTGGTCGTATGAGACGCAATTGATAGAAATTACGCAACTGCTTTCAATGGATTCAGATATTAGGGAGAATGATTATAACGTAAAACATATTCCTCTGTAAATTGTTTAAAATTTGGGAGACGAAAATAAATTCGCATGTGTTTCTGTGTTTCTACTCACTGTGGTTTTTTTACAATGGTTCGGATATTATTTATCTATTCGACAAGAAACGAAACTTGTTGAGAAGTGTAGTGTATATATAGGGTACCGAAGGGTACGATGTTGAAGCTGTTTGGCTCATTTTGTTTATTGATAACATTAATAAGTGTATTGAAAAGGGCAAGATGTCATTGTTTTCTGATAACACAATGATCTATATTGCTGGTAAACATTTCAAGGAAATGGTGAACACGTAGAACAATTCTTTTGAGAAAGTTGTTTTTTTTTGTAGATTTTAGACGATATGAAGTCGACATGATCATTGAAACTCAATATCTCATCTAACATAACAGCTATGTATTCAACAAGTTTTACCCTTTCAATATTCAGGTTTTCAATTTCAGAACTTATATTTTCGTTGCTATTTACCTTAAGAATTTCGCATGTACTAAAAACTGTGGTTACATTCAGTGATAAACTGTTATCGCTTAGCCATTCAATTACTGCTGCCAAGTCTCTATTGATCCATTCTGTCATACTCTGGATATTTTTACCACTAACATAAATCATTGTATCATCTGCGAACAATCGTATAGATCATTTTTTTACATACAAAACAATATCATTAATGTATGAGGAGAATAGTAGTGGATCTAAGACCGTACCTTGAGGTATGCCAAAATCAACTCCAATGCTGTCCGAAAGAACACCATTGAACTTAACTTTTTGAGATCCCCAATGTAAATAAGAATTGAACCATTTGTTTACTAAATCTTCAGAACCAATTTTATTTAGTTTTTTCAACAGCAATAATCTACATAGAGTTTCGAATGCTCTTTTGAAGTCCAATAATACTACAGTCACTACATCTCCTTTGTCGATAGCTCTATGCCATTCCTCACATATTCTTAACAGTGCTGTTAGGATTTGTTCTTGAAACCTGACTGTAAGTCAGAAATAACTGAATATTTATCGCATAATTCTAGAACCTGATTTTTGACAAGTAGTTCTAGAAGTTTTTCATATGGTGGAAGAAGTTTTATAGGTCGAAACTGATATTATCAATAAACATTTCGTTTCATTTGGAAAGATTCCATGAGTCAGTGATCTGTTTATCAAATCTAAAAATCAATTTTCAGAAATGTCAAAAGAATCTTTTAATATCTTAACAGTTGTTTTTCAGATTTCTCATAATAGCTTTCAATCCTGCCATATCTATTTTTATTCTATATCTTACCATATCCATTATTGAATTATATAGTTCAAATTGTGTAGTCAAAATCGATAAGTTGATTGATAGTTTATTCTTGTATTCCTCTTGAGCCCCATAAAATCAGCATTATTGTAATTATAATAGTTGATAGCAACTAAATAGTTGTTATTTTGTCATGGGGTCGTGAATTTGGCTTCAACAATTGAATTGACCAATTCCAATTGACTAATACAATGCTATTTATGACGTTTTTTCAGTTCTTTCACGTTGCCATCAAGTCCTATTAGAATCAAATCTTCAAAATTACAATTTGTATAGTGCAATAACCAATATTGAAGTAGTTTCTGTATTATTTAATAATAATAATAATAATAATAATAATAATAATAATAATAATAATTTATTGGTTCCAACAAGTACAGTTGCGAATCATCATCACAGCCCACAAGAGAAACAAGTCAGGTGAGTTTTCTACTTTTTACAGTAGTCTAAAAATTCAGTTAAACTATAAGGTTCACATTCCAAAACAAACTTATAAATACATTTCTTGAACACTTCAGTTTTTTCAATGACTCTCATGCACTGAGGCAGCAAATTAAAAAGTTTCATGGCCATATAGAGCGGACCATTTGCAAACTTGGCACTAGAGTGTACGGGAAGGTTAAATGGAAAGACCTGCCGGGTCTTATTCACGTTTAAGTATTTTTCAAAGTAATGCTTTTGCTGTCTCACAAAAAGTAAAAGCTTAAAAATATAAAGACCATACAGTGTTTGAACATTATTGGCGCGGAATATTCCCCGGCAGGAATCCCTGAAGCCCAAACCGCACAAAAGTCGTAGCGCCTTTTTTTGTGTTAAGAAGATTTCATTTGCTGAAGGCGAGTTTCCCCAGAAAATAATCCCATAGACCATTAAAGACTGGAAATTGGAGTAATAAAGAGTATGAACAACTTCCAAGTTAATTCTGTTTTTAAGCATTATAAAGGTGTAAATAACTTTATTTAAACGCTTCCTTAACCTGACAACATGTGGGACCCACCTCAGGTGCCCGTCCAGAACAATCCCCAAAAAGTTCACACTGTCTGTCACAGCGATATTGGTACCATCATTTAGATCAAATGATGAAGGAAAATTAGTTTTAGATCTAATACTAGAGAAAAAGAGACATTGGGTTTTATCTTCATTAATAGTTAAATGGTTATCGCAGCACCACCCCTTCACCGCAGAAATCACCGCATTACCATCCTGTATGCAGGTCTCAACTTCATCAGATATCACAAGAAAATTACTATCATCTGCATAGAGGACAGGCAAGCATTTGACTGGAGGTGTAATTGAACACAGGGAATTAATATAAATAAGAAATCTTAATAATTTCTATTTTAATAACATATTCCAACATCTCTCCTCCTATTGACGCGAAGAGCCTAAAATTGGCCACAGCTGAAAGCTGCCCTGTTCACTCCCCATGTCCCCAATTCGGGAGGAATCGCGGGCGGTAGCTGCCCCCACTTTGTGAGACCCATTAGCTGGAATTAGACGCAGCGCGGACGGTCCATCCCTTTGCCTCTCAGCCCTTTGTGCTCTCCTTACACGGGTCACCTTTGGCTCTCTAATAAGTTCGCGGCTGTTTGCTTCCAGTCCTGCACGGAGAGTCCAGAACCGTCCAAGTTATTTATCTTTTGTTCTGAGTCATTCGGCCCTCGGAAATATTCAATCGGGACCAATATTGAAACCAACAGCCCGAAAGCGGTCAAACAAAATACCCTTTCTGGTATGCTGTTTGATCCTCCATATTGCTCGTATACCTGAATATTTCTTGGGTCAGTTGAAACATGTCGTTTAGTATCTTTTAAAATCATTCACAGAAATATCCTCGCAATTTCTGTGTGATCAAACTCCGGATATAGTCACTTTTATCTGAATATTTAAGAGATTAAACATTGCAATCATAAAAAACAATAAAAATAACTCAGTTCAACATAAAATATTAACGTTTTTTCTCATTTTTCTAATAAGTGAGAGATTAAATAGGTTTATTGGTTATGCCAATATATTGACATATATTGAATAGCATTTTTTATCAACTTATGCAATTATAATTATTTATTTATTTTTATTCATCCAGTATTTTTTTCTTTGATATTAATTCAAGTTACACTTTTTGAGCGTGGTGAACGATAAGAAAACAATTTTTTTCTTTTATTGAAAAAATGAGAAGTAAAATGAAACAATATTTAGAATTTTCTCATAATTTAATACAAATACGCACGACTACGTTTCGAAGTACTACTGCTTTATCAAATGCTGGATTAATACTGAATTTTTGCGAATAATACTGCATTTGATAAAGAAGTAGTACTTCGAAACGTCGTGATGCGTATTTGTATTGAATTATGAGAAAATTCTAAATATTGTTTCATTATGGACATTAATTTTCTTCAAATATCGGCCTCATCAATCATCTAAATGATAAGTTTCAAATATTGTTATTATCTTACAATACATGTAGGTTATTCAGGAATTTTTATCATTGAAACTATAGGTGTATGTTAATTGAAATAAGAAATATACGTTTGAGACTCGATATCCTCTAAATATCTGGAAAATACCGCGTCAATGGTGGCCCCTTATTTTGTTGCAGATTCTTGTTGATCATTATTCATTTTTAAATTTTTCCGAAAGAAAAGTTTTCAACCGCTCTAATATTCTATCAGCGAAGTTGATGTTGAAATCGCCAGCCAAGATAAGTGGAAATTTATTACCATTTGTACCAAGTATTTTCGACCCTTCTTCAGTGTATTCCAGTGAAGTGCGATGAACATCTCGTCCAATTTTGGATTCGGAGAAATGTAAATTCGTACCATGACTATGTGTAGGCCATCTTTAAGTTTGCATAAGCACATGATAGGCGGAGGGGGGGGTGTTAGGTTTTATTTTCGTTACGGAGTTTATTGATTCGGTCGCTGCGCTCAAGAAGCAAGAAGTTAGATCTTATACTGGAAAATTTCTATAAAAAAAAACTTTTCTATCAGAATATTTTTCAATAGTGGCCTGAAATTATTGGCTCGTAGAGTGTTAATTTTTTGAGGCAAATACTTGAAAAATTTCCAGCATTAATATTAGATTTAATTTATATCAGATTTAAATCTGGTATAGTGGTGAAAACTACTACCCATAGATCAGTTTCTGGTTTCGGAAGCGTATAATGAACAAACTTAAACAAATTATCCTGGGTAGGATAATATGTGCAATTCTCTGTAATTCTTTTTACAACATGGTCTATAATCCGCTGCGGAAATAATTCTAATTTCCTTCCTTGTAGTCTAAATATGGTTCCCGTAACTCCCCAACAATGACCCCACTTTAATAAACGTATTGATGTCAATGAAAACTACATGTATTCTCTTTGAATACAATATATTTTAGTTTCCTTCATGCATATGGAGGAAACAAAAAACTAAATTAAAACTAAAAAGCTAATGAAATAGAATAAATAATTATAGATGATTTTCAGTATGCACTCTTTAAAAGTAGTAACTGATTTTGGTAGTGAATTGACAGCAGATATACAGGGTGTTTCAAAACAATTGCGAAAAACTTGAGAGGGTGCTGAAAATAACTTGGTCAAAATAAAGGGTTTTTTTATACAGGGTTAGTTTAAAGTATGGAAACATCTGAATATCTCACAAACGAAAAAAGATAGAAATACGATCTTAACAGGTGTTGTATAGTTGCCATAGGAGCATATTTTCACCTTAAAACAAAATATACAGGGTGGTCCTAAAAATCGTAATGACTGCAATGATGGATTTTTTAAATGGAATACCCTGTATATTATAACAGTTTATGAATTCTTTTGACCTCTAGAATAACTTTGATACAAGGTACCATATGCCTAAATTCTATGGTTACGCAGATATCGGCACTTTAATTATTGCATACCCAAATTATGTCTGCCATATGGTTACGCAGATCTAATGAACGGCAGACATAAAGACATCATTTTACACATATTGCAGGGTTGCCAGGGAAAATAAAACAAACGGAGGGATAATGAAAAGCGTACCGACTACGCCTCAAAACTTTTATTCCATTAATATTATAACTTAAATCCTAATAATAACAATAACCATCATTTAAAGAAATGAAAAAAAAATATCAAACAAATACTACAATAAATGTTCAAAGTGCGAACCATTTACGATTTGACAGTATCCAAGTCTTTTACAAAAATGTTCGATTGAATCACTTAGATATGTTTGTGGCATCAGATTTATCTCTTGCAAAATACGAGCTTGTAGGGTTTGTAAATTTAGTGGTTTATTCTTGTAAACTTTATTTTTAAGACATCCCCACAAGAAAAAATCTAAAGGAGTCAAATCCGGTGACCGTGGCGGCCATTCTATTGCTCCTCGACGTCCTATCCATCTCTGTGGAAACACTGTATCTAGGTAATTACGTACAGCCAGGGTGTAATGAGGGGAAGCACCATCTTGTTGATACCATATGTCATCAGAAGGTAACATGGGATTGTTGGGATGGGGAAATATGGCTGCTATTGCTGGCACAATATTATTCCTTAACAGGTTCAAATATTTGTCACCATTCTTCTATTACCTTCTAAATTAACCTTCTATGAAGAAAGGTCCGATTATGTGGTTATTAATAATCCCTGCCCAAACATTTATTTTCTGCGGCCATTGCGTGTGTCTCTCCCTCATCCAACGGGGATTACGGCTAGACCAAATCCGGCAATTATGTCTGTTCACTTCACCGTTGAGGCAAAACGTTGCTTCATCAGAAAATACAATTTTTTTTTCAAAATTAACATCAACATTCTTCTTTCCTTCAACTAATTCACAAAACTGCAATCTGCGGTCTGGGTCATCTTCTGCAAGTTCTTGATTGTAGTGAATCTTATAAGGTTTCATTTTTTCTGACTTCATAATTCTTATAACGGACGTCTGAGCGATATTGTTGTCTAGCGCTAACTGGTTTGAAGATACTTGAGCATTTTCTTCAACTTGGAGTAGCACATTTAGTTTCGTATCATCATCTGTAGCAGTTTTAGGCCTGCCAGATTTAGGACAATTTTTAACATTTCCAGTATCTGTATATCTCTTGATAGTTTTGCAAACGGTTGATCTATTAATAACGTGTTGAGGATTCAATTCATTAAATATTCGTGTAACTTCTTCATACGTTCTTTTCTTGTCACCAAAACCTCGTAAAATTAGTATTTGTATGCGTTGTGTATCGCTAAGGTAAACCATTGTTATAAAGTGATTGACACTAAATAATTATGACAGTTCACTAATATTTAGTTAGAAACCATAGCCACCTTTGTCACAATGGCTTATCTTAGCGATACACAACGCATACAACTACTAATTTTACGAGTCTTTGATGACAAGGAAAGAATGTAAACTTACACGAATAATGGTTCGCACTTTGAACATTTATTGTAGTATTTGTTTGATATATTTTTTTTCATTTCTTTAAATGATGGTTATTGTTATTATTAGGATTTAAGTTATAATATTAATGGAATAAAAGTTTTGAGGCGTAGTCGGTACGCTTTTCATTATCCCTCCGTTTGTTTTATTTTCCCTGGCAACCCTGCAATATGTGTAAAATGATGTCTTCATGTCTGCCGTTCATTAGATCTGCGTAACCATATGGCAGACATAATTTGGGTATGCAATAATTAAAGTGCCGATATCTGCGTAACCATAGAATTTAGGCATATGGTACCTTGTATCAAAGTTATTCTAGAGGTCAAAAGAATTCATAAACTGTTATAATATACAGGGTATTCCATTTAAAAAATCCATCATTGCAGTCATTACGATTTTTAGGACCACCCTGTATATTTTGTTTTAAGGCGAAAATATGGTCCTATGGCAACCATACAACACCTGTTAAGATCGTATTTCTATCTTTTTCCGTTTGTGAGATATTCAGATGTTTCCATACTTTAAACTAACCCTGTATAAACGTTAGGTCATAATCCCACATTAGGAAGATGTCTAGCTACTAATATGACGGAAAACTAATGTTTTTAATTTCTTATCTCAAAAACAAAAATTAACTAAAACAATAAAATATTACAGAAGTACAACTATTATAAAAACGACTTTCTGCATATTTTTTGTTATGAACAATTAGTGAAGTTGATGAAATTATACGACCACTATCATTCTTCTTGAGTAGATTCAAAGAAAAAATTACTCACGAAAATCATATGAAAAAAATTAAGCAATAATAAGAAACATCTTAAATGTGACAGCAGCCCACTAGTCTTTTTAATCTGATGAATTTTTTATGCATTCATTCAGATTTCATGTTTTAATTCCAAACAGTAAGTCTAATGAAAACATTGCCGAAGATGAAAAAGCTTTTAGCTGAAACTGTTTCATCTGAAAAAATTTTTTGATAATAAAAAACTTTTTTTTATGCCATTGCATTCTTTCAATTCTTGTCACTGCAAATTTTTCTTCAAATTTAATATAGAAAAATTATAGGTTTAGTCTAATTCAATTCGCCACACTAACTTTGAAAACGTAGTAGAATACGAAAAGCAACACGCGCGCTTTTATAATAGTAATACTTACCTATATATAATTTTGCGAAATAAAAACAAAATCAATAAATATGAGAAACAAACTTGGCCAATAAATGAATACTATTGAATCCGAAAGTAAACAAACACAGAACCGATTTCACCAGCAGTAAAAGCATTATGTGGTAATTCATTCTCTTTGACTCTGGGTTAGTAAGGTTAGTAGCCGCAATGGCATTGAAATAAAATAAAGCGTTCATACATGTTGATATCTATTTTGAAAAAGAGTAAACGGAATATTAATTTTGAAGTGCTCATTAAACCCTTAATTTATATAAGGTTTAAAAATTCAAAAATATTAGAATATTTGCAAAATTCTTCTAATATTCATTAAATTTTTTAAAATTTAATGTTATTTTCATTTGGTTAGAATAATGTCAATTTTAATGAAATTTTCTAGTAGATCTTCATTGTGTAAAGAAAATTCTAGAAGACAACAAAATTTATTGAATCTTTAAACTTGTCCTTCTAAACCCACCATCCGGGACTTCATTTCATAATAAGGAAATAATGCTATCAATTCAAGTATATACTATTGAACTTTTTTGCCACTATTATTTTATTATGAACATTTCTCTATAGCTATAATATAGCACCATATAGATTCCAAAAGACTGGTTACCACTTTATTATACCACTATAGATCTCAGAAGGTATTCAACTTTATAATAGAAAGAATCAAATTTTCAAAACAAAACAAACAAAAAAAAAAAAAAAAAAAAAAAAAAAACTCTGTGTCTGCAGAGAAATACCAGGAGGGCAGTGCCAGAGGGCCAAATTTCTCATTCACTGATAAATTTTGTTTCATATTTGTGACTAGCTAACCCTGCGAACTTCGTAACCCTCAACTGTCAAGTTAACAGTCAAGGAATTTAATTTCTAGATCAACTCAATCGATGATTTCATTAAACGTAATGAAATGGATACAATTTTATAATCATAAAATTGGATCGGCAACAATAATTATACTCATAAATTGTAGGTTAAACAAAATGTTTGTACTTTTAACATGGCGCCATCCAGTAGATATTTACTCTAGCCAGAAAGCGAAGTACCGCCATCTGTTATAATCTTATCGAACTAACAGAAAAAATCATGACACTTTGTTAAAAGCAAATAATTCGCAATAAAGTAATAATAATGGTAATAATAATAATAAGTCATCTTTATTTTCCTACAGGTAAAAACATCCAGTTACAGGAAAGATTTCAAAATATATATATATATATATATATATATATATATATATATATATATATATATATTATATATATATATATATATATATATATATATATATATATATATATATATATATATATATATATATATATATATATATATATATATATATATATATATATATATATATACAGTATTAAAACCTAATAATAAAATGCAAACGTTTGAAAAATGATAATCAATAAAAGAAGTAATAATAATGAACAATAGACAATAAGAGTATAACTAAAATATAAATAATATTGCCAATATAAATGGACATTGAAACTATTCTATCTTTCACGTTGGGTGAAACTGCACACACTGTGCAATATTTATTACACTTGGAAGCAGCTGTTCACACTTATTTCGAGCTTCTTGGCTCTCATCAGAACGACCTACTCAAGTTAAAGACTAAAAAAAAGCATGATTCGCGAGAAGAAGTTACCATTCAAATGAATTGGAGGAAATTTAAATTTCATGAACATGAAATGAATTTGGTCACCAAATTGAATGAATTTAGAAGATTTTGCAATGAATTCACAGTCTTTTTTTCCTCGAGTTTTTATTCGATAAAAAATTTCTTGTGAGAATGTTCAAAAGTATCGAAAATATCCTGTAGTGTGTGATTGCTTAGGGGAATTCCAAAGATAATATAGTGCATATAGAGATCGATAAATCCTTGTGAGAGTGGATGTTTGTGTGTCTGCTATCGCTTTATATTCGTCATAGTTGTGGTAGGTCAATAACAGGAAAAGCTTCTCTGGTTGAGTTTAATATACGAGTCGAGTAGGGGATTGTGATTTTATTTGTTGATTGTTTTACGTTTAGCTAACAAGTGGCAGATCGTTCCGATTGAGATATTTTAATAGTTGATTGAGGTAGGAAATACCTGTTGAAATTCAATGTCAAACAATTATTAAATTAAACACATTTCAAGAATTTCAAGAACATTATATATATTGTTCACTACATTATTGTTTTTTTTTAATAATAATATTTATTTAGCTGAAGCTATACAAAAAATTTACATATTTCGAACTGTCAGTTTTGAATTACATACCTATCTCATTATTTAAAATATACTTTCTTAGATCACGCTTAAATATCTTAATACTAGTACTAGTATTCAATATACTTTGTAAATTATTGAAAGCCTTAAAGCCGTCATAGTATATACTATTTTTAGATTTAGAAGGTTTACAACTTTGGATATAAAAACTATCAGTATTTCTAGTATTATACTCATGCACATCACTGATAGATGTTATATTTTTTATTAGATTACCTGGAAAAACTGATTTTTGAATATGAATATTTAATAGTGTTGGCGTATACTTGATGTAAATCCATTATAATTGAATATAAACTTAAATTCAAACACTTGAACTTATGATTTACACTTTATTGACTACATAGCATGACGCGTTTCGTCGTTACAAACGACTTCTTCAGATGCTTACAGAATAATTATTCTGTAAGCATCTGTTATACATTATTCTGTAAGCATCTGAAGAAGTCGTTTGTAACGACGAAACGCGTCATGCTATGTAGTCAATAAAGTGTTAATCATAAGTTCAAGTGTTTGAATTCAAGTTTCTATTCAATTAAATATGAATATATATGAAGTAAAGAGTATTCTTTGTTTAACAGACATTAGTTCCAAAGAGTTCAGAATAATTTTAATAGGAGTATATCTATTGCACTTTAAAATTGTTCGCATGGCTCTATTCTGTAACTTTTGTAATTGTTGAACTTTTTCTTCCCTTTTCTATCCCTTTTCAAAGATACGCTAAGACACGCCAGCTTCTAAACGTATTTATGACGTCTCCACCTCCAAACCTTCGGCGAAGTCTATACTCTGTTCACCAGGTAGGTAAAACAAAACGGCAGGAGGTTACTAATATTGCAGGGAATTCTATGCAGACTGGTACGTTGTGAACGATGGCTCCGCCGAAATTCCTAGTAAAATATAATATTTTTTTGGAGGGACACGGGCTGTTGGGCCAATAGCATTTCATAATAATTAACCTTCAACAACATCGGCAATAAACATTACTACTAGGAGCTTGTTAAAATATTATATAATATTCGTGGAATGTTATAACGACCACGTTGTCACAACAAAAATATTATGCGTAGGTTCTGGAAATTATTTTCGATATGAGAATTTATTAATTATAAATAAGTTTCAAGACAATAAAAATAACATGAATCTTTATTCAGCACCAGCTATTAAAGGTTCATATATGTATGTATCTTTAAAAGTCTAAATTCACATTCAACATTATTATCATTAAATATTGCCTAAAATGAACTCGGCTAATTTACTAACTGAGATTGAATTCTCGCTTACTTCGAGGTGAAACATAATGATAATAATAACATTTATTTAGTTGAAGCTATACAAAAAAATCTACATATTTTGAACTGTCAATTTTGAATTACATACCTATCTCATTATTTAAAATATACTTTCTTAGATCACGCTTAAATATCTTAATACTAGTACTAGTATTCAATATACTTTGTAAATTATTGAAAGCCTTAAAGCCGTCATAGTATACTATTTTTAGATTTAGAAGGTTTACAACTTTGGATTAAAAACTATCAGTATTTCTAGTATTATACCCATGCACATCACTGAAATATGTTACATTTTTCATTACATTACTAGGAAACAACTGATTTTTTATTTTAAATATGAATATATATGATGCAAAGGGCATTCTTTGTTTAATAGACATCAGTTCCAAAGAATTCAGCATAATATCCCCAGGGGTATTATGCTGATTTTGCTATTGCTATTTTGTAGCTTTTTTAATTGTTGAATAAGTTTTTTTAATAATAATGATCTACATAACGTTTCGAAAGCTCTTTTAAAATCCAATAATACTAATATAAACGTTTCTCCTTAACTATAGCACTATACCATTCCCCACATATGCTCAATATTGCTGTCTCTCAAGAGCAATTTCTTTTGAATCCTAATTGAGACTCAGAAATATTTCGGTTTACAATACCTTCATCAAGTGGAAGAACTCAAAAACTAGTGAATTTGAATTCTTAAATATGTTTAATGTATTAATCGTAATAACTTCATTGTTATGCTCACTTGTTTTTCAGTGAATCTTAAATTTTTGATGTTTTTTTCCAATCTATGGAGACAACTAATGTTTAAGATTCATATAAATGTGAATCAAGTTTGTTTAAGGGTGTTCACTATTTTGTTGGACTTCCATTGCCTATAAATTTAATTTCAAATTTTGAAGAAAACTATGATTGAATGAAAATTAAATGGCCAAATTAGCCCGATTAAACTGAAAAAATGATAAAAGATTAATAAGGAATGTCCTCATTACTAAATCAGAAATATAAGATCAGAAAGTAAACTGATATAAAATAAAATGAAAAATTCTTACCGCCTATGAACGATTGATTCAGAGTGTTGATTCAGAAATCGAATTCACACGACGTTTCGGATAGTAATGTATCTCTAACCCTTCTCAAGTGAAAACTGGTTTTCATCAATAATCATTGGAAAATATATTTACACACATTTATATTTATTATAATATATTCTTCTCTGAAGTATGAAAAACTATATGCTAAATTCTAATGATTTATTATTTTGTTTCTGTCATTATATTTTTATATCATAGTAAGAGAAGGATTTGATTGCAAAAAGAAAATGTTTACCAGAAAAATTGTTTCTACAATCCTTTTTCTCTGCATATATGGGAAATTTAATATGAAATATCAAATGAATGAAAGACACATGAATTTTGTTCAGATGAAAATGTGTTTACATTAAACTTTCAAACACATATGCTAACTTAAACTTCAGTCTTTAAATTGCAATTTGTTTACATTATATCAGAATTTCAATTAACAAACAACCGAAATAGCGTTATTAAAATAATGTAAGAGGGAGGAGTCTTAATGAGTTGATTTTTGGGTAATATTTCGAAATTGTGGATATTTATATATTTATAGATTCTAGATAAAATTATACATGAAGTAGATACATCTTACGAAAGCTTCAAAACAAGAGGAGGTACAAATAAATAGAAGAGAAAAAATTCTCAGTTGAAAAAATTCTTACATTTCGAAAATTTTCGAACTAAACCTTAGCATTATTATATATCAAAAAATATTTGTTATTTTTTCAGCCAAACCGACTTTGCTCTCCCCACACCATTATTTGTCGCCAATCAGGAAACTGCTTCGAATTGTCAACTGCCCTTTGTTCCCTTCTGTTAGGTTTGGGCTACGATGCCTACGTGGTATCCGGATATGGTATTCAAGATGTTACTATGAATATTATGATCCGTGTCGACTCACCTTACCCGGAAATAAAAGAAGAAATTGAGGAGAAAAAGGAGGAAGAAGTATCCCATAAGTATGCCCTTAAACCGAGCAGAGACCTGCGCAGCAAATTTCAAATGATGATGGCACAACGCATAATTGACAAGGAGTTAGAAGAAAAACGGAAAGAGAAAGAGGAAGAGTTAGCAAGAATGAAAGTAAGACAATTGTTCAATTCTATATCAGATTACCAATGCACAGAAAAAGTTGCAAATATTACTTTGAGTTTATTTGGGAAAACAATTCTATAAGATAGATCTTTATTTCTTTAAAAGATATATATACCTTTTCTCAAGATACTGTAATGGACTCTACTAAGTATGGTATCTCCACTGTTCACAGTAGTTAGGATCATTATATTTTATTGCTTTAAAAACGGCGGCATATCATGCATCAAATTATGCGATATCAATGTTTTTTGTGTCAAAAAAATACACATATGAACAATACCACGCCATCATCATTTTAGAGATGGAAATATTTAGATACTTAAAATTTTCAGAAAAGAAATCCTCTTTTAAAATGAACGTGACCACAGCGAATGCGTATTGCAGTGATCTATACTAGGATGCGTAAATTTACGCTACTTACGATAGATCATTACAGATGTCACCACACAAACACTTGAAATAATTTGCAGACCTTGTGATTTGATTTGAAATTTCAGTAAATGTTAAAATTCGCAGTCATGTGGAAATATCCAAATTGAAATATTCATTGATTTTACGGGTTTACAAAAGAATACAGTTTGGAGAACACTAAACATTTAGAATTTTCACATATGAGAGCATTATTGTTGGCAGAAGTCATTAGCTTTTTCACTTGTTAAATGGTTATCAAGTCTTTTTTGATTGGAATTGAATTAAACAGGTTCTACATAACATATATTTTCTACATATTATGCAGATCATTTTACATCGAGAGCACATTTATGAAAAATTCAATTGAGCAGGTTAGTCTATTTATTGTGCAAACAGCCTGAAGCCAAGAAAATTTAAAACATACTCGACAACATATAACTAAGTAAAATTATCGACACTAGCGAATGCAGCGTCATATATGAGGAACTAAAGAATTAACCGAAAAATTTTTAAAAAAAATTTAAACATGAAAATAAATGTAGTTATTGAAAAAAAAAGAGTAAAACAAAAGCACTGTTAGTGAAGGACTTATCTAACAAGACTTCTCTAACAAAACAACAAAATTCAGAAAAAAGTTCTCAGAAAAAAAATTGTGAGGAAAAAAATTTCGAATTGAAAAAAAAATTACATGAACCTATTAATGCCTTCTAACTCTATAGGTAGACCATTGTAAATACCAAGCATACTTATTTGTTAATTTTCCTGCAATATAAGAAACAGAACGTTTCTTAGAAGGCATTACGCTAAATATTTACACAGTGTACCCCTAATCACTCTCCAAACATGCTCAATTATTTGAAATTGCTCATAACTTCTCTAGGAAGAAGAAGCATTTCCTGAAGACGACCTTGAAGGTTTGAGGATTCATTCTTGGGTATTGTTACTGACTGGCGGAAGAAAAATAGAAGAACCATGTTTCATTGAACCAACAACTGGAATGATGCATCCTTTAAATACTTTCGCTTATAACGGCATTGAAAGTGTTTGGAACCATCTCAATTATTGGGTAAGATGTATTTAACCGAATCGCATCTATAGCGTTAACACGGGGAGGGGGAAATTATTATAAAGCCTCTTTGTTTAGCATTTCGTTTGATTTCATGAGTAAATGGAAATATCTCTTAAATTGCTTCATAACTTGTAAGGAGGAAAAATTGTTGCCAAATTTTGAACCATTAAATATATACTCATAGCGAACAGTACAGATAGTAATGGAAAAGGGGATATGTGGATTAAATCGGGTAGTCTTTTTTTCTTAACTGAAAAGAAGGCAATCAGCGTGTCTCTTATAGTTTTTTTCATTACATTAATCGAATTATTAAATCAGGTAAACATGCAAGAATGTACTGACGATTTGAGCAAATTGGATTACAATTTGAAAGATGTGAAAAATTGGGAACATCTCTTGATAGGAGAACCAATACAATGGCGTCTATATAAACCAGATATGGTGACCGAAGAAGAGGAAACTGAAAGAATTAAAATCTATCAGGAGAAACATTTGGATATGCCTTTGTCTTGGAGTTCCCAAATAGAAATCCCACACGAAGGTATAAACGAAATTTAATTTTTTATTGAGCTATGTCATGTGTTCATTATAGTGAGTTTTCTGTTTTATATAGAACCTTTTACAGTTTTAAGTTACTTTTACATCACAAGAAATATACACTGATTTAGTTACCATGCAACATGTTTTTGGGTCTGCAACATGGCTAATGTCTTCAAGTGTTTTTGAGTACCTGTTTCTGTTACCCTGATATATTTTCGACTGGCAGTGACGTCTAGTGGGTTGAAGAAGACAACTGGAACAAGAAACCCAAAGCGACGACATCGATATTAACAAGACACGATCTAATTTAGGACAGGACTCACTTTGCTAACATCAACGTTACTAGAGCTCCTGATCATATATACCTAATACTTCTGAAGTATGAGGTGATTTATTCCCTTACTTCTCGTGTTAATATCCGCAGTAACTCCCACGGAACCCGCTCTGACGATGCCCAAAATTGAAGGAAACTAAAAAAATAAATAATAGCCACAGGGTATATCAAAACACAACATATAATTCACAATATGATAGAACCAGGTAAAGCGTATTGAAAAATAGTGACATTGACTGAGGCACCCATAAGTTTATGAGAGAAAACTTCAGCTTTATAGCGTAACTGTAAAAATACGTCTTCGTACATTTATTGACACACTATCCTCTGTATTTTTATTTTCAGTACTGGCAATGAAATACCCCAAAGGAGTGAAGAAAACATGGTACAAACGAACGTTAGTTCAAAATTTTGCACCTTACCTTCAGGAAGACGGCTTGGTGACAAAAGTGACCAGGTATAAGGATTTTGAATGTACTGTCCCTACCACTATTGAAGATTGCTACGAAAATAGACAAGATAAAATGTATAGAGTCGTTGCCGATTTAGAGAGTGGAAAAATTGAAGAATACTTCAAAGCTGGTAGAGAAGATTGTGTAATCAGTAAGTACAGTTTTACAAAGGACTGTTTGACATACGAAAATGATCTTGTTTCTGTACGAATTGAGTCTGGAAGTGGAATTTGATCCTAGAATGCTTTACCAGCTGAATTGCAACATTATATCTCAAAAAGCTGCCTATGTTTCAAGCTTTTTGGCTCCACGCCCGTTTGCTATCACATCGAACTGCAGATGCTTGATGACTTCATTTCATTTTATCTTTACCTACCTTGATTTGGGTTATTCATAAATCTGATAACCACAGAATAATGATGATCAACCACAGAACATAATCTAAAGTTTGGTAATTGTAAGCTAAACCTGGTATGTCCTATGGGATGAACTGTCCGTATATTCCTTTGGGTCATACAGAGTTTAAAAACCTAGCAAAGGAAAATATTGGATTGAATATTGGACTTTCAGTTATGCTGAAGTCTGATATCAAATCTAACCCAACTTTCCTTCATTTACGAACAATTTAGAACGATTAACTAATTCAATGGGAAATTCTTCTCTTTTAGTTTTCTAAAAATTCAACGTTGTGCAGGAAAAGTATCAGAACAGAAAGTGTAAACCAAAGTGAAACCACCCTGTGGACTTACATAGTTATGAAAATATTAATTTACAAAATTAATAGAATTAAGCAGCTCTTTCTACACTTGTATACAATAAAATTGCGTTTGAAACGATTCTGTTGTGTAGTAATTACGTAATAACTACTAATATTTAAAATTTAATTTTCACTTTTTTTATTTACTTTTATTATCTTCTTTCTGACTTCTACAGTTACTAGAAAAAGAACTTTACATACATATTTTCAAAAACATTTGTTTCGAAAAAATTTGAATTTACAGGATCTACAAAAAATATATTCAAATTTAAGATTCAGTTATTTGAACGATAAGGGGGCCATTATAATATTTTCTCAAATGCCAGCTTATATTGCATGTTTTTATTGGTCACCTGAATTTCAGCGCTGTGGGTTGATCAGTGCTGTGTAGCTGCAATCCAGTATGGTCTCATCTATTTGTATATTTAATAGTTTCTAAAATGGATAGAAGTTTAGCTGACTCATACTTGTTGTTCTTTGCCTTTTCATTTTCAAGCTTCCATTTCATCTCGACCGTCTGTTGAAGTCTGACTATCTGAATATTTGTAGTCCAACTGTTAGATTAAATGTAATTAAAATAAGTTTTTGCTACGGTAGTTTCATATATGTTTCGTTTATGTGAAATTTCCTCAAAAAAGCTGACCCTTTCAGAACATTCTTACTCCTGTTTTGACAATGAAGACAATCTAACCAGACTCATTGAATTCGATCCAAAGGCTAGATATGATAGCTTAGCGTCATTATTTTTGGAAAACGACCAGATGACGGAGAAATATGTCGATAAGGAATCAAGGTAAGCTGTGTAAAACTCCAAATGAAAATTGTAACATGATATTTTTTCAGGCTTTACTACAGATTTGTCACCTACTGCAAAAAAATATGCCTACCTCCTGGAGTAGTTGAAAGTCATAAAAGGCAAATTATGGTAACCTACAGTACCATTTGATCATTCTGACATAGATTCACGTGATCAGGGTTAATCTGGAAATTTATTTAGTTGGGGTGGGGTTTCATATATACGCCATAGCCCGAAGTCTGGGAATTTTCCTTAATTCTTTATATGTAGAGCATCCTTCATCCATCCGGAGAAGGAGGATATGTGTCCCCTTTTCCAGATGGATTATTCAACTATTAAAAAAATTTCTTGTACTTAATTACAGTACTATATCAATGCCAAGATTTTTCGCTATGGGGAAGTATTCGATTGGAAAGTATTTTCGGCATAATTCTTTCATTCTCTTGAATTATTATTAGCAATTATATAAAATTTAAAATTCCTGTATTTCAGAATATAATTGAAAAATTCCATCGGAACGATAATAAACCAGCAACGAAAGATATAGCTGAAAGGCAATTTGCAATCAACGACCGGGAAATTCATCTACGTTTTCACTATGATACTGGAAAAGTAACAGCATCAACGAGGACTTTCATTAAACCTCCGATAGCAGAAATGGGAGAAGGGATGAAATTTTACCCGGATCTCACTTACGGATACCATGCAGATATTAAAGTTGAACCTCCTTCAAACTTGGAACTGTTCTTATTATTTCAAGACCAACTGAAAGATGAGACGAAGACAATACAGCAAATCAGAGACCTTGAAGATCAGGTAGTATCAGCGTGTAGATTATCATGAATATCATTTTATGAACAATTCAAAACGCTGGTTGTAAAACTGAAATGGCTATGTGAAACGACAAAATGAAAGGAAGACAGTTTTTCAATTGATAATGAGTATTGATCAACACAATTCAAATCCATTGTAAAAAAATCTTACATTATATTAGTAATTATATTATCCATTGTAATTACATCTTAATACTATATTAGAATTCAAAAAAATTATTTAGAGAAACAGAAATATGGAGACGGTATCTTATCTTTTTTGAACTACCTCAATATTTCAGTAGACAATACAGTATCTAAAAGAATACATTGAGCAAATTGAATAACTTTTCAGGTTGCCGAATTTTTGAAGCTTCGTAATTTGGAAGTGGCATGTGTGAAATTAGAAGTAGGCTTGTTCAACAGAGAGCACAATGATCAATACAAGCAAGGAATGCTTGATAAGGTAAAATATGGTTTTGAGAACAATGTTTTGAAAAAGTTGACTATTATAATATTATAACCTTGGATGAAATAATTTTCACTGAATGAAGATTTTTTTCATTAATGTGTTTTCCGCCATGAGAACATGTCATGGTGTCAAAGATAATATGCACAAATATACTTCCAAATTCACTATTTTCCAGTGAATAAAATCAGAGACCAAAATTTCAATGATAATAATGCAAGTAAGTAAAACTTATTTCACAAGTGACAAAACTACGACTTGAAGCAGTAGAATGAAGAGGAATAATCTTTACAGTATTCTTCTGTCTGGTTATTGCTAGATACATCTTGTTACATATATTATTATAATTAATATATATTATACATATATTATTTATTATGTAATATAAAATTGTTGTAATATAGGAAAACCAGGAAAAACAGCACAAAGCTAAGGAAACTGATCAAGATGTTGATTATCTACAACCGTATTTGGAAAAATTGGATGACCAAACGAACATCTCAGCTGAACAGGCTGCGGCTCTGAAAGAAGAATGTCTGAATGACTTCAAGAATATGTTACTACAAAGAGCTCAAGTTATTCAGAGACAATTTGAGAGGGCAAGTAAACTATTTATACAAATTTTCTTTTCAAAATTTCAATTACAAAGGAAATATGAACTAATTGGTCATTGTTTTTATTCAGGCTAATGAGAATCTTAATAGAAAGACACAGTGGTACAATGTGATGAGAGATAAATTGACATCCGAAGAAGAAATTCAGTACTTTGAGGAACTAAACCATATGAACTTTGTACTTCAAGCATTTGTAGAACGCTTAGAAAGACATCGAGAACTATCATACTACAGGTAATATCCAATAATGCTCTCAATACTTAACTTAATATACAATATCAAATTTTTAGATATGCTGCGATGGCAAGATATTTACAAAGCCACCCCAAATTACAGATACTCAACAGGAAAGAATCAAGAGTTCAAACAAATATAACACAATAACTGCAATAATAAAGTTTAATGTTGTAAAAAAATTATAAGTACATAAGTGCAAGTAAAAATATCTTTGGTTAGAAATGTTATCACAAGTGACAATAATAATCACATAATATAAGTTACATTCAAATATACAACACGTCCAAATCAAATACAGAAAGTCGTGTTAAATTACTTCATTACCAAAAATATTAGGTACATTAAAGCTGAAATAAAAGAATAATACATTAGATTGAGATCTTTATTAAATGAGAGAAGCAGACTAGTAAAAACGTTTAATAAGTTTTTTATTTATTGAATAAGTAAATGAAATTGTGATTCATAATAAAACAATAACAGTTTAAGGAATATGGAAATCTGCTTCCCACACCTTAAATCAATAACAAATATAAAATAATCTACATGCAAATAACCAGAATAAAATACATTTTCAAAGATATCAACCTTCAACAAAAACTAAACAATAAAAATCAGGTACAAAATGAATTTGTCAAGGAAAATGTTCAGATCTACAGCAAAGTATAACTAAGCAGTGGAATATTATTCACACTTATATATAGAAGTACAAATAGTGTATAAAAAATCAATCTATGAAAATAAATGCATATTGGACAAAGAAATGTTTGAGTATTTACTTTGATCATAGGAATTAAAATTCATTTGGAAAAATATTTTCAGCAATAATAAAAATTAATTTGAATTACATTTGGACATTTGTTCATAAAGTTGATTGAACGTTCAAAGATCTCTTGGTGAAACATTGTTCAATATATAGAATGAAAAACACTTGGCTAAGCTTCACAAAATTATATTAATTGCTTGACAATTGTTTCGGGGTGTTAACTCATTTTCAAATATAATTTTGTAAAACTGCGCCAAGTGTTTTTCATTCAAAGTATGTGGACATTTCATAAATGAAAATTTACAAATATTCCCAAATCAAGAATTCAATAATACTTCACACATTATCAAGAATGATGTCATTCTTGATAATGCCGTAAAAGTATATCTTATTACCTCTCTTTTAAATATGAAATATTACAGTAATTATTATTACAATGGATTTATTAAGTTTTTAATTAAATTTTCAGCCGTGCAATACATTTGACGCGAATCCCTCCAGATAATCTTAAGATAATGGGACAGCACTGGGATATACATATACCTTAATCTGACTCGATAGGGTAAGTCCATGCAACAATTTTATATCAACAACTATATATCAACTTTTAATTCAGAAATTAAAGAGTTAAGAGTTCATTATCTCAAATTGTTATTTTTTGAATAGTTATTTGAAAAGTAAATAATTAAATTCAATGGACGATGAATCTACTCTGTGATAGTTCATATTTAAATGAGAGGTAATAATAAAAACTTGTCTAAAAATCACTGACTGAACAATTTTATTTATTCGCCATTCTTTTCTAATTCTTTCATTCCTGATAATGCTGTAAAAGGCGAAACTAGTCGAATAAAGAATTGTTCTTTAGAAGAAACGTTTTTAGACAAGTTTTTATTATTACCTCTCATTTATTTAAGTAAATAATTATTCTGTTTCACCAGTATTGGCATATTTTTAAATTATATGTATAAGTACCCTTTCCTCAGATTATACTGCTTTCTCTATTGTGTTCAACAGAAATTAATAATTATAAGACCAAGATCCCATCTGACCAATGCATCGTCCATTTTCATCAAATGTAGCCAATGTAAGACGTCCAAGTTTATTGGTGAGGGAATTCAGCGCTTGATTTGAATTTGGGTAAATGAGTACAGAATGCGAATCTGAAACATTGAGAATATTTATTTGAAATATTACAAAATTTTCGCCTTTCTCAAAACGTTTAAACAATAAATTGTGACAAAAAAAAAACTTTTTTCTGTTTATTTTATAATATTCACATGTTTTCAAAATTTCTTGTTTTATATATTCTCTAAATTTCCCTCAACTATTGTTATGTGACTCATTGCAAAGATTTTCAAAATTAATATATAGACATATTTTGAACACATTGATTTGTTTGCTTTTCAATTTATAGTGAATTTCATCAGCACTTCTGGTTCATTATGAACTTCTTCAATAAAATATGATTAGAAGGTATTACACATATTTTGAACACATTGATTTATTTACTTTTCAATTTATAGTGATTTTCAATAATTCTGATGGTGGATTATGAACTTCTTAAATAAAATATGATTAAAAGGTCCGCTAGCTGGCTGGACAATTAAGAGTAATATGACAAACTAAGTAATTAACTTCAACTGTACCGTAAATAAGATAAATAACAATAGTAAATAAAAATTATATTACTTTTCTGGGCATAAAATTCAAATATATGCTTTGATTGAGAAGCTTTGATTTGTCTGAAGAACAATTGCATCTTAAACATGAATCTCATTATTTGAATATTTGGCTATAAAAGATGGATAGTTTGCTTTTGTCAACTCACCATTTTCGGTATTAAGATGGCATTCAGACGACGCCTTAAAATCTACCTCATCTGAAGATTTATGCTTGAGCCGATTAACAAATTGACTTATCAAAGCATCCATAAGGCTTGCTTGTTTCGAGAATACTTGAAGAATTTTAGATACCCTGCTGCCATTTTCAACTACCATAAACTGAAGAAAGAGGCATGGAAGACAATTTGGATCATCTTCCTTAGAAGGCCTTGCATATTCCCAACTGAAATCTTCATAACGGAGACCCAATAAAACAGTCTGTAATGTAATAATGTGTAAGTTTACAACACAATGAATTGGATCATACTATTTTATTATTTTAATCTGACAGTAGTTAAGTACTAATAGTCATCTGATCTCCAACATATGTACTTAAATAGTGAGGAATATATTTACAAGCTGATTAAATAAAATGAAAATTAAGAGTAGGAATATATATACTACAATCTATTTTAAAATTATTGTTATCATTTTAAATAGTTCGTATTGTGTTTAACATAATCTTATAAAAAAGTAACGAAACTCCTTCTTTATTCAATATTCAGTTGTCAATTTGCCCAAGAAGTTATATCGTTCATAGGTATCCTTTATAAGTTTTTGGTTGTGCTTCTAGTTTTATTCTACATGAGTTGTAAACTGTTCACAGTTCACACTCAGTAATTGGCTTACGCTGTGTTTCTAGTTTTATTCTACAAGAGTTGTAAACTGTATTTTACTTTACCACTCAGTAATTGGCTTACGCTGTTGAGTGGTGTACTTTCTGAATGAACAAAATAAAATTATTGAATCATAGTTGAGAGCATTCCCAAAATAAGTTAATGTAATTCTAAGTTATAATGTATTTGTTTTGATGTTGATTAATTGACTTTGAACGCCACAAAACGATTTTTTTTAATGGTTGCAAAATTATCAAAATTTTTGTATATTTTGAGAATATATGATAAATATTGATAACGGATATATATGAATAGATATATAAACAATAATATTCTAATTTTTTCATTGTTAAAATGTCTTGATACCTGCAAGATAAATACAATTGTGGGAAATGAGCAATAATCGTTGTTATACTTCAATTGGACAAGATTGCCTATTCTTTACTTAATTCTAACGATAAGTGTATCAGCTTCTTGAAAACTAGATCAAATTTATTTATACTATACAAAGATTTAACAAAATTGTCAGATTTATATAACAATACCACAAACGATCATTTTATTTCTTCTGTAACAATAAAATTACCTACAGGCAACATTACCAATACTTAGTATACAAAATTAAACAACCGAAATACACTCAACTAACTTATAATTCATTTATCCTATTCATCTATTTCTATTCACTCATCAATTTATTTCAAACATTAAATATTTCCTAAAGTTATAGCTAAATATTTCACAATTTACCACATGTTTTTAAAGCTCCAGTAGGAGAAAATTATGTTGTCATTTTTCAGTAGGGTTTGTTAAATTTTGTAATAAACTATCAGTAGATTTTACAGATTTATCTGTATTACATTATTATTCAAACTTTTCCATTAGACAAATATACAGTCAAAACTTCCAATTATAGTTATATATTTGAACAACGTCTACCAAGCTATTGTGTAGTGGGACGGAAACGCAAGAGGGTCGACATTCCCTCACTTTTTACATTATTATTATACCCAGCATTATCAATTTGATATTCCTTATTTTTAAAGAAAAGAGCTCGTTCACTATTTTATTTGATTTAGCACTATACCACTGCTACCAAATGCACCAGAAGTAAATTGATGATATATAAATCATCTTATTAATTTACCCCAAGATTCATTTGCTGTTGCTAAGCACTGCTTTTACAATTGCAATACTCCTTGATTAACTCATGTCCTGAGAGATTAAAATAATTGAACTTAGTTAGAAAAAGGTCCTAATAACCAGCTATTTATTGTTATAATAGTATGTATATTTATATTAATTTTATGTTGACATAATGAGAGGTAATAATAAAAACTTGTCTAAAAATCACTGACTGAACAATTCTTTATTCGACTAGTTTCGCCTTTTACAGCATTATCAAGAATGCTGTTCTTGATAATGCTGTAAAAGGCGAAACTAGTCGAATAAAGAATTGTTCAGTCAGTGATTTTTAGACAAGTTTTTATTATTACCTCTCATTTAAATATGAACTATCACAGAGTAGATTCATCGTCCATTGAATTTATTATGTTGACATGATATGAACACAAGAAGGCAGTTATCATTTTATGATATTAGTCCAACAGATTCCATAAAACAATTTCATGAACTTGTACAAATTTCAATACTTGAATGAGGCTTTATGAAAGCATATTTCATGTGAACTACAGAAAGGTTTTATATCATACTAAAAATTAGCTCATACTTACGCACTGAATATCATCGATGACATATACACTGCTGGAGTTAATTGCAATTAGTACTGGAACATCATGATACGTGATAAGAGATGTCAAACCCCGAACAGGCTGCTCAACCTGACCTTCAAAAAATGCGGCTCTAAAAGAAAAAAGTTCAAACTTATAAGGCGAATTATCCAATTTATATAACCTATTACCCATAAAAAGGCAATGTCCAACAAAACTCCAAATATTTTTTCATTAATTTTCTATTAGTAGCCGACGATGGTACCCGTTTATAGTGCTCCAATAATCTAACTTCAGGAGAGTTCTTATAGCTTATGGGCAACCAAGCCCAAGTAGCACTCTTTCGTACATGCATTGGTAGATATTTATGTTGTTCTTCTCTGAAGTAATGAGTGGTGTGGACCTGGGGGTTGTACGGACCAAGCTCAATGTGGGCCTGGACTCCTCCTAACATAATATAATGGGCTACCTCACAAGGATATTTGCCATTGATCACATTGTTCTTCGCTTCTTCATAAAGTAATTCAAGTATTTTAGGATCCCTAAAATATTTTGTATTCATTCTATGCTAGAGAATAAAAATAGAAATGATTATCACTGAAATTATCGATGAATAATCTAAAACTCGAATTATCCAAAAATTTATATGAACCAAATAATTATAATTGTTGATTTATCCATTAAGATCGATGAAATGAAGTTTTTTTTTATAGAAATAAACGGAAGTAAATAGTTTTTCGAACCAATGCAAGTTTCTTATGCTACCGTATGGTTTTGAGCTACTCCTACTAACACTTATAAAATTATTGTATATTATGACCTGGCTGAAGAAGTCCTTTCTCATGACTCATACAAACTCTTTCAAATGAACTTGAATGAATGAACAATTGAACAAATTTGCCATTTTTTAAAACCAAATTAAATTTAAAATCAGACATACGTTAGAAGCAATAGTATTCAAATTTTCAAATAAAATCAATTTTTGAGAAATTATTATTTTTTTTTTGAGAGATTATGATCAAACAAAAGTAGCTTCTTTAATCAAAACAAACATGCCATTTTTTATTTTTCCAATAGGCAAGTTGACACCGTTGTGACGCTGCAATGTAATGCTTCACTTATTACAAGGAAGTAAGATTTTATGTGGAAAACTGGTACAAAATTTATTGAATATATAAATATATATATATATATATATATATATATATATATATATATATATATATATATATATATATATATATATATATATATATATATATATATATATATATATATATATATATATATATATATATATATATATATATATACTTACTTGATCTTTTCCTCCAAACTTAATGGATAAAATACATTCCGTTGAAACACAAGTTTAGGCTCATCTCTTTCTTGCCTATTGTACGATGCATGACTATACTGTTCCACTAAAGAACGCCAAGTTTGTTTCACCTCATAAGGTTTTTGAGTTCGCTTAAGCTGCAATTCTGAAATTCAAGTATGTATATGTATATATCATATGAAATAGTTCTCTATAGTTTCTGCATTTCTTTGAGTTCTAAGAATCTAATTTTAGTAACATAAAATATTTTTTATAGTAGTGTGATGTTTTTGCTTTACCTACTAGAGGGCTAACCATCCATAAAGTGAAAGCTTGTGATGCAACATATTTGTTCAATGCTAGTTCGTCACAATTGATAATCGCTTGTAATAATAACTCAACACTTGCTGTTGGCGCATCTTCGACCTCCATCATTATAGCAGTCTTATTGTGAAGATATGCACAAATGGTAATTGTTGGACCTTGTATGCTTACAGCTATTTCGCTGACATTAGCTTCATTCACAGGTTGGCAATTGACAGCTAAGCTCGGCACAGGAGTAGTACATTTAACGTCTGAAAGTACAGCAAATTTGAATACCTTGGAATACCATCAACCATCACGCTATAATGGCTTAATTATACAAAAATAATATATCAACTACTATCAACGACAGGTGGACACAACAAAGAATGATGAGATTTAACGACAGGTGGATACAACAAAGAACGATGAGATTTATGTTATCTCCGACAGAATCATTTCATTGCAAATTTTGGTGAAACTAAATTTCGTTGGTTCAGATATCAAGGTGGATGAACATCTCCCTAAGCGAAGAGGCAGAAGCGCAACAAGGAAGACTAGTACTTTGCTTAGAACACATAGTTTGATATTTATTTCAACTGCACAACGTGGTAACCATATTGATTACAGATTATCAAATTTTTCAGTTACCCTGTTCAAACTGGACGACTACGCAATACTTAAATCTCATAATAAAGAAAATTGTACTAGAAAAACTAGTATGGTAATTTGAATGATTTATTCTGAATGTATTTTATTAATAGAAAAGATTTAGAAATGATGAACTACTTAGATCTAATTGGAGAATAAATGAATTATTGATTTTTAGTTCTTATTGATTTGTAAAGTTTATGAAATTTTGAATCTTTCATGTAAAAGTCTATACTTTAATCCAAAACGTGTTTTCCATTTTTCAAAAGTCTTGAGGAAATTAAATTTGAAAAATTCCATACCGATATTCTGTAAAAATAGATTATTGTGATTCTCAATCTAACATAACATTTCAATAACCTTTGCTAATTTCTTTTTGTATAATATCTAAATTATTTTGTGCCACGTACATTTCTTTGATATCTGGCACTTTTATGTCTTATACAGAGCCCAATCGAGCCACTTAATAATCCCAAAAAAAATCCAGGTTCGTATTAACAAATATAAGAGAAAGTAATTGAAACCTTAAAACAACACGTTTTATATTGAAATTTTCAAAATCCGCTTGCATATTTGAAAAGAACACTATAAACTGAATCAAGATGTGCCATTTTACTAAAATTTTTAAGTTAAAGAGAAATTTTTAATATTGTTGGCGTTTGCTTGGTGTAAATCCATTATAATTGAATATAAACGTAAATTCAAACACTTGAACTTATGATTTACACTTTATTGACTACATAGCATGACACGTTTCGTCGTTACAAACGACTTCTTCAGATGCTAACAGAATAATACCAACACATTTGAAAAAACAGGTATAAATATCAGGGAATTTGAGATTCTATGAATTTGGGTTTTACCTAAGATATTCCATTCTGAAATCTAATTTTAATTACCTGAATGTGTTGTTATTATTCTGTTAGCATCTGAAGAAGTCGTTTGTAACGACGAAACGCGCCGTGCTAGTTAGCCAATAAAATGTAAATCATAAGTGCAAGTGTTTGAATTTAGTTTATATTCAATTACAAGAGAAATTTTTGAGAACTTAGACCTAATAAATGATTACTATCCATTTTTAGTAGTTAATGATTAAAATTTTTTATTTATATATACATGTTTTAACACCACAACTCAAATTATACATCATAAAGAGTAGAAAATACCACCCAAGATAAATAGTATAATAAGGTGGTTTTCAATGGTTTATATAAAACATTTTCAGAACTATATTTATAGAACATGAGGACAATATTCAATTATGGTAAATAAAATTTCAATATCCAAAGAATGAACAAAGTATACAATCGAAATCTCTTTGAAAATCGGGGAGATTTCGAGGAAAATTCGGTTAAAATCGCTCTTGCGAAGTTGCCATTCCCATAACTTTGTTCGCCTTGAAATTCATTGGTTCGTATAGTTCACTATGTGCTGTAATTGGTTTTATCGACAGCCTCATTAAGTTCAATCATCGCTCCGCAAAATCCGAGCCTTCTCAAATCTTAATACCTATATGTCGCAGTCGGGACAGTTCAACGATCACACTTCGGTATCTGTTTAGATCGTGTCCGAGAAACTACCATCGAATGACAGAGTGCTACGAACAATATTGGCGGAAGGTAAGCAATACGTCAAATATAACTTATTTACGACTATGAACTTTAAAACAATACTAAATTGTCATCGGAGAATTTAACAATCGAAAATGCACGAGTGCACTTTTACAGCTTTTATGCCTTCAAAAAACGCTTCATTCTGCCAGAATGCCCTTCTTCTATTTATCAGTCCATTTTATTTCATGTTGGCGTGATGATTTCCAATTCGCTCAAACTTCACATGTGGGATTTTCTATGCCGCATTTATTCTTTGCATTTATTTTATTATATCGAGTAGTTTCTTCGGTATTCAGGTTTCATCCTTTAGACATGTGCATAAATCTTTGCTCGTCGTTTTCTGATTTCTTCCATTATTGTACTTGTCTTTTATAAAGTTCGTTCTGAGGTGTTTTGATCCAAATGCCGTTTCTATTGATTGGTTCGTAAATCTTTCCGAGAATTTTTAATTGAATATAAACTAAAATTCAAACACTTGAACTTTTGATTCACACTTTATTGACAACAGTAGCATGACGCGTTTCGTCGTTACAAACGACTTCTTTCATACGACAAAGTCGTTTTTAACGACGAAACGCATCATGCTATGTTGTCAACAAAGTGTAAATCAAAAGTTCAAGTGTTTGAATATTAGTTCATATTCAAATATAATGGATTTACATCAAGTACACGCCAACACTATTAAATATTGAGAAATGTTGGTTCTTGTTTTTCTATTTCTCTAATGTTTGAATAAGCATTGTTTCAGCTGCGTAGATTGCTTCTAGAACAATCGAGTCATAATTTTGCATCTGTCGAAATGCACAAGAATATATACGAGTATCATATAAATATAACCAATCATTTTATATTTAAAAAATGATTGGTATATATTATAATTTTTATTCGTAGTTCCTAATGGCATATTTCACAATGTACATTTGCTTGTAGGTATGCAATTTGTTTTGCTACTAAAACGTAAGTTCTCTATTATGTTGTTCAATTAATTAATTCTTACATGCCTATATAATATGAAATGTAGTTCCGATAGAATCTTATTATTTTCTTCTTATTAACTCGTTATTCGTCCGATTACTAGAAACTTTTTATTAAAAAATTGCGACAACCCAGGAATCCGGGGGCTTACGCAGTAGTCTAACGGAAATAAATAATACCGATTAAAGTAATTTTCGAAAATCTAAATTTCGGTTAAAACGAATTATTTTTGTGAAATAAGAGTAAAGAATGCATAAATCCTCAGTTTGAAATTCATGAAATATTTGACTAGAATATATGTATTTACTTATACATATATTCTAAAGAAAAAAGAACATACAAAAAATATAATAATAATAATAATAATACAAAGCTATACAAAAAATCTACATATTTTGAACTGTCAATTTTGAATTACATACCTATCTAATTATTTAAAATATTCTTTCTTAAATCACGTTTAAATTTTTTATTACTAGTACTAGTTTTCAATATACTTGGTAAATTATTGAAAGCCTTAAATCCATCATAGTATATGCTATTTATCGATATATATATATATATATATATATATATATATATATATATATATATATATATATATATATATATATATATATATATATATATATATAACTTTGGATATAAAAACTATCAGTATTTCTAGTATTATATCCATGCACATCACTGGCATGTGTTACATTTTTATTACATTATATGGAAGCAACTGATTTTTATTTTAAATAAGAATATATATATATATATATATATATATATATATATATATATATATATATATATATATATATATATATATATATATATATATATATATATATATATATATATATATATATATATATATATATATATATATATATATATATATATATATATATATATATATATATATATAAAGCAAAGAGTATTCTTTGTTTAACAGACGTTAGTTCCAAAGAGTTCAGCATAATTTTAACAGGGGCATACGTATTGCAATTTAAAATTGTTCGCATGGCTCTACTCTGTAACTTTTGTAATTGTTGAATTTTTTCTTTAGTCAAACCAAATAACAATGTGGAGCAATATTCAAAATGTGGCATTATTATTGATTTGAACAACAATAATTTCACACATATCGACAGTTTTTCATACTCTCTTAAAAAAATTGATTTTTTAGGAGATTTTAGATGATATGAAATCAACATGAGCATTGACACTTTATTTTTCGTCTAACATAATGCCTAAATATTTTACTGTGTCTACTCTTCTAATTTTTGTTCATCAATCTTTATATTATCTCATTTTTCTTAATTTAAAGGGTTTTAGCTTATTTAGGGATAAGCTATTTTATTAATTCCCATTTAGCTATTAATTAATATTAATTAATTAATTATGATTTTATTTTATTAATTGCAGAAAGGTCTCTATTGATCCCCTCAGTCATATTCTTAAAATCTTTGCCACATATATAGGGCATAGTATAATCAGCGAAAAAACGTATAGAACATTTTTTCACATTAGAGGCAATATCGTTTATATATAAGGAGAACAACAACGGACCTAAGTCTGTTCCTTGAGGAACACCTACATCCACTTTATTTTTGTAAACTATTTTTAAATAGTTTATTCAATTTTTATTGCGCAAAATAATTTTGAACGTAGTTTGTTTGTACATATGTATAGGTACAATCATAGAAGATATTTTAAATGCAATGCAAAATATAAAATACATATAAAAAACCTATTTTTTACTTTACTATCTTAAAAATGAGGTAAATTTAAATGCATTCGTTTAGCAGATTTCTGTTTTTGACCGCAATTTCTCACCAACTTTTGATAAAAAGAACATCCGCGGCAGTTGCATGTTGTTCTTGTTATCTACATAAGTTAACACTTTCTCGAATACCTTGAGTCCTCATGAATGTGACATAATTTCGGGTTTTGTCGGGGAATCCCTGACAATTAGTCCACAAATTTGTGTAACAGGTAGCTCACAAGGTTATTTGTGTTACAATATTCAATATTGTATTCATTGATTGACTATCTACACATATCAATCGCTTAACAATTGTCCGATTTATATATACGTTTCATGCTTGTTGTGATCCTTCTACATTTTTAACCATCATCTTGAAAAAATATCCATAAAAATTAAAGGTCTCCTTCTAATTTTTCAAATTAACAAACGTTCTTTGTACTTTTGAAAACTGATATACGAGGAAGAAGATTTTTTAAATGAGCTGCAGTGTTAAAAAATAAATTTTTTCAGTTCATATTTTCCCAAAGAATTTCGCAAACTATTTGCTCACTGCATATCACCACATAATATAATCATAGAAAGTATATTTTTATCGATTGTCATTCCATAATTTCTCGATAAAATAATATCAAAAATCATTATTTCTATCATAGAATTTAAATTTATCCGGCTCAGATTTATTGGAATATAATTTCGAGTACCAAACTATGATTTGTTTTTGGCAGAAATCATCCAAGTGCAAAATTTACTGTAGGCATCGCAAGGTAATAAGTTCATGAACCAATAGCAGATTTGGTGGTCGCCAATCTCCTTTTTTACGAACGATATCGTCTAGAGATTGTATAATAATCCCAAGAATATTGCATAACAAGATAAATCCCGGAAATCAATTTCATCAAATTTGTAAATATATTTGTTTTTGCGATAATCAGAAAAAAGTTCTTATTCTTAATTGCACCGCTTAATAATTTCAGTATTTGCCGGACATAGATATATAAACTAACGAATCTCCACAAAAATATGATTTAGTAGTACTAAATTAAACTAAACTAAATAGGATTAAATAGAACAAAGACATTCATTCAACGTTTTATCTTAAGTTAAATGACTGTACGAACTAAAAATATTCAATAACCACAATGTATCTAATAGCAAATTTTAAATATCTACACATTAACACATAACTTACAATTCTTTTTATGTAATAAAACTCATTAGCAAGTAAATCAGTTTTAGCAGTGTTGTTTTTTAAGGCATGACTCAACATATATATATATATATATATATATATATATATATATATATATATATATATATATATATATATATATATATATATATATATATATATATATATATATATATATATAAAGAATATTTATTGAATTTATGTAATGAATGACTTCAACAATGTGCGATATTTTGTTTAATACATTCATTGAATTGAATTCAAGAATTCATTATATCTATAATATAAAAATGAATAGCAAAATGTGTTGGTACTGTACTATCATCTAACTGATGAATTAATTTTTTTTGTCGTGTACATTACATCTGATGTTTTGTCTTCATTAATTATAAGTCTAATACTGTCAAACCAGGTTTTAATTCGTTTGTACGATTCTTGTGCATTTGTTTGCATCTCTTTAAGTCACTTCCTCCTATGATTATATTTGTCATCTGCAAATCCAGTTATCACATTTTCAGTCACAGAGTACGTATCATTAATAAATATGACAAACAGAATTGGACCTAACACGCTGCCTTGAGACACGCCATAAATATATTGTAGTATTTCTGATTTCAATTCTTTTCCTGCCTTTGAAATACAATAACTTTGAATACTCTTTGTTGTCGTTCCATTAGGTATTATTGAAACCATTTATAAATAAATCATTAAAAAATACTTGAGAAGGAAGTTAGATTATCACTGCCTGACATCAGATCATTGGCTACAATTTTGGTTCGAGTAGTAAGCGGAATCTACATTACACCAACTCAACCTTAACTTCGAATTGAATATAAACTAATTCAAACACTTGAACTTATTATTTACAGTTTATTGACTACATAGCGTGACGCGTTTCGTCGTTACAAACGACTTCTTCAGATGCTAACAAAATACTTCTGCGAGTTTTCTGGAGTAGTCTCTGGAGTATTCTGTTAGCAGCTGAAGAAGTCGTTTGTAACGACGAAATGCGTCATGCTATGTTGTCAATAAAGTGTAAATCAATATTTCAAGTGTTTGAATTATATTATATTCAATTATAATGGATTTACTTCAAGTAAAGACAACACTATTAAATACTTAACTTCGAAAAATGTTTCTCGACAAATGGATTTCCAGATAGATGAGAATAATTAGCCTTCACGAACTCATGATTTGACGCCTATGGAATATATTCTAATGTAGATTAATGCAAAATCTTATGTTTATCTCAATGTTCTCAATTACCTGGTGACAATTGGAAAAAAATCATGAGGAAAATATAACTGGCTTTAAGAGGTGATACAAATTAGCCTTCGCCCACACTATTTGATTCCTATGCATTATTTCTTATTGTGATAGGGAAAGTCTTGCGTGTATCTCAATAATCTCACTTCTCTTCAAGTTAGAAAAAATATTTTCCGAAATTTTAATGATCTCAAAATTTCTAAGACATTCATAAGAAATTTAAATTACACTGTTCCTTTGAAAAAAGCTGGGATTGAAAGACTTCATTTGGATAAGATCATATTTAAGAGATAAATTCTCAATAATTCTATTAGTATATAAACATTCCATCGATAAACATTCTTTAAAAACTTTATTATTTTTGGGCATATTTCTTATCCTTATAGAAATGTCTAAAATATTACAGCTATTGTGAACCAATCAAATAGAACGACTATTAAAAAACAGAAAGGATGAGACTATAAAAGATTCCTTTCGAATTTAGTATATCTGAAATTAAAAGTCATAAATGGCAAATATTTAACGGATAGAACAAGGAAAAATATTTGAAAATTAACATTTATCAAACAACACATCAGCAGAGTGGTTATAGTTGGGAAATACAATCTCAATTTTTCAAAATGATAAAGCTCTTGATAATTTTTAATTTTCAAATAGTTCGTCTTGTGCACTTTATTTAGACTGAATGAAGATCTAGTTAAAATTTGAAGGAAGTACTACTGCGGTTTGGTTTTAACCAGTCTACTTATGAATTGGATCTAAAGGTAAGTACCCCTTGAATATCTCGTTGAAATATCATTTATTAGTACACTATCATCGTATAAGGCTTATCCAAGTTCTGCCATTAATTCAAAGTTGTATTATTTTCTTATATCAGAAACGAATTATTTGTGATATATAATAGTTCAAATGCAAAAACCTGAAATGTTGTGGCTTCCTTCAAAGTAATCTATTTTTCTTGTTATTTTCATCTCCAGGTTCGTAAATATTGAACTTGGCGATGGCGTTCTGAAGAGAGCCAATAAGCTCGAAACACGTGTAAACGGATGCTTCCAATTGCGAACTATACCGATAACATTAACTTTTGTTTACTTTGTTACAAAATCGTGCGATATTTGATTTGAATTTCATTTCTAACAAAATTTGTGGGAAAAATTGATTATTGTACCTACAATTAATGTATTTTTGAGCTATTTTTAATTTAATCAATTTTGTTATTAGATTCTTTATATGAATAAGGTAAAACACCGAATGGTTTATTTTCTGTGCTATTGTTATATTTGGGACATTTAATTGGTGTTTCTTAGTTTTGATATTTGATCTATATAAATTTTATTACAATTAATACACTGAATATTATAAATGGTACGAGTTTTTTGAAGTAGCAAATTGTTTTACTTTTCAATTTTGCAGACTTGTTTAATATGGTTTTGTGTGCTATTAAGAGATTACATGTTCCAATATTTTTTGCAAAAATTGTGTTCAAAGTTGAAATTAAATGTAAATGAATTAAATTAATGACTGAGACTGAATTCTCGCTTAACTCTTGGTGAAACATAATTAAATATTAAATGAAATTAAACACTTGGCTTAATGTTTAACGATTATATTTAACAATTTCAATTGTTTAAAAACAAAGTTTTTAGTCTTGAAGATGAACTCACGCTCGAAACATGTTGAAGAATTGATATTGTTGAATATAATCGTGTAACATTAAGCCAAGTGTTTAATTTAATTTAATAGGAATTAAATTATTCGCATCAAATTGTTTCATTGTCGATATTGAACTATTTTAATATTCGTGTGTAATAAAAAATTGCATTATTCATATTGAATTATGTGGATAATTATTTATTAGAATACTTTTCATACCTACTCGTTGAATTATTTCATGTCTTAGACATGGGAATGTTACTTTTTATGATCTATCCACAAAATTAATTATTATTCTTCTTTTTGAAAATATTCGTGACTACTTTTGTAATTTATTGTTCTTTGAGCATTGATATTTTGCCTGTTAATGTTGCGTATGTTTATCGTGAAATTCTGTTCAGTAAGAAAACAATGCCATATTATTAAATTTATCATGTTTTTTCTTAAAGAAACTACGCATTATACTTCTTAGTTTACGCAAGATAGGCGACCCAATGTTTATAAAACGTTTATGGATACGTGTAGAATTTATTGACGATGACTAAATCGATGGAATTATACCAGAAACGCACCTAACGTTGCTTTTCTGAATAGAATTGCTTCGCCAAAATTAAGTGTTTAGTTCGCACATAAATGGTCCCTTTCTTCGCAGTTGTATGTACGAGGGTGGGGTGGAAAGTTTTCCGCCTGAACAAGAAAAACTATGTTTTAAAATTTTTTTTGCTTTATTTTTCAACATATTTTCCATCAATACTGATACATTTCAAATAACGGTATTCTAATTTAGTTATACCAGTTTTAAACGTAGATTCGCCAAGCTCCTCAGAATACTGATTTAAAGTTTCGATAACTTCTTAGTTGCTCTCAAATCTTTTAACACCAAGCCATTTTTTGAGATAAGGCAACAGGTAATAGTCGCTGGAGGCTAAGCCTGGAGAGTAGGAAGGATACTGGATCAATTCGAACTTCAATTCGTGGATTCTGGATATGCTAACAATAGACGAATGCGCTGATGCGTTATCGTGATGAAACAACATTTATTTCTTCGCCAAATGAGTTCGTTTAATTTGCACCTCGTCCCTTAAACGTTGCAATAAGTCTGCGTAGTATTGACCAGTGATAGTCTTACCCTTTTCAAGATAATCAATGTATATAACTCCTCCCGTATCCCAGAAAAGAGTAGCCATAACCTTGTTTGCCGATTAAATTGTTGTTGTCTTCTTTGGAGTTGGTTCCCCCTTTCCAACCCACTGTTTCGACTGTTCTTTATTTTCAGAAGTGTAGTGGTGAAGTCTCATCAACAGTTATGAATCGACGCAAATATTCGTTTGGATTACGCCTATACAGCTGCAAATTTTCGGAAGAAATGTTTTTTCGAATCAGTTTTTGGCCGAGAGTTAGCAAACGCGACACCCATTTTGCACACAGCTTTTCCATGCTCAAATGGTTGTGCAAAATATTTCGCACACGGTCAGCGGACATCCTACAGGTCTCAGCTGTCTCATGCACTGATTTTAATCTGCAGTCTTCTAATAATATTTGAAGGATTTTCCCAATCATCTCCGAAGTTGTGACCTCAACGAGCCGTCCTGAGCGCGGCTCGTCAGAGGTGCTCACACGACCCATTTTGAATTCAGAAACCCACTGCTTAATAGTTGAATATAATGGGGAGGAGTCTCCTAGTGTTGAATCCACCTCTTCTTTTATGTGTTTTGGTGTGAAATCTTTGAAAGAGAAGTATTTGATGAGCATGTTTCTCCAATTTCTCCATTTTCATGAAAACAACGGAAGCGTTTCGCGTAATGTGTTCTCAAACGTAAACCAACGTAGCGACTGGGCTGAAACTTCACATACAATCTCAATAGGAATGGCACTGTAGAACGCCGCTACAAAAGTAGACCTAGAGGCGTCATTTCTTCGCCAGGTCTAAAACTTTTCACCACACCCCCGTATATAACGTAATTTTGTGGAACTATAAATGAAGTACGCATGCGTTAATTACATATTTATATATGACCTAATTTAATATTGTGTACAAAAATAAAATTCCAAAAAACAGAGAATTGGAGCATCCTACTCGTACAGCATTGTTGGTTAGAAGTTTTTGATTTTCTAAATGCGAACTATCTAAAAATGCTTTTAATGAAATAGATTGATTGAAATTCAAATATTCTCAGCAATCACAGACCGTAAAAGTGGAAATATTTATTGTATTAAAGTTTCGTTACAAATTATAACTTTGTCAAAATGTTTTCAAGAGAAGTTGTCGAAACTTTTTCAAGAACTTTTGAGATAGCTACAATTGGTAGGGACACGTTAACAAGAAATAAATTTCTCAGAATACCAGTAGAAATAATAAATTTATTATCAGTGTGAATTGAACTTATCATCTGAGTTGAAAAGTTGCGAAAGAAAGTATAAACAAAGGTGTAAGTTATCGTTCAGCCCACACTTGGAAGCAGCCGTTAACACATCTTTCGAGCTTGTTGGATTTCATCAGTACGGCGTAGCCAAAGTATTTCTTCGAACTTGGAGATCGAAGAAAACAATTTCTTTTATATATTATTCAAATTCTCGGTTAGAAATGTCATAAAGGATTAACAGTCGACTCATTGGCGAAGGAATTGAACCAAATCTCCCAACCTGGAGAGTTCATGCCGAAACCTAAAAGCGGTAACTTCCTGTGTAAGAGTCTTCTTTTTTTCTTCTAACTTCAACATCGTAAACTTTCAACATGGCTGAGCCTTTCTGATGAGAGCCATCAAACCATCGTTGGGGACTATACCATTAATTCCACTTTTGTAAAATATAGCACTCTAAATCATGATAACATGTAATAGTGCGATATTTACGATAATGGAAATGAACGTAAATTTCCAACATTTTCAATACTCGGAAATAGTTTACGGTCCTAATAGCACTATGACTATAAAATTTGAATATTTCCTCAACTGAATGAATACTATAATTCCAGGTATTATGTGGAATATTCAATTTTTGAAACGAAAGTAAATATCCACAAGAGAACAATATAAATGAAAGTACCAAAACGAACTTATTGTTTACTGCTAGTGAAATTACACAAACTTGAATGTCACGATATGGAAACCCTGCATGAAAACTTTATAAATAATTGAAATTGCCGTGCATGTCAAATAAAACGACCTTCGTTCCGACAAACACTGTAAAATAGCACTATCTTCTATTTGTATAGAAAAAAGAAAATGTACGAGGGGTGTTGAAAAATATTCAGTTATCGTTGTTATATGACAGTGAAATAATTAACGTTTTATTATAAATACTAATTTTTAGATGAAATCGATACCACTTATCAACAAATTGAAGAAAATTATCTTGAATTTGTCATATATGTTCGGAAAATGTGTACTTTTATGTAGATGTAGATAATTCGCAAAGAAAGTTAAAGTTGTTATCGGTATGACATTTGCACGTAAAAAGAAAACTCTACAATATAATGATTCTTTCTGAATTATTTTTACGATAAAACATAAGGTGTACGAAAAATATTACAAAAATGATCCTTCATTTGAGAATATTGAAGAATAAACACTAATAAACAGGTTTTTTAACTAAAATTTATCTATTTGAGAATTTATCTACATGTGAAATCACATGAAAAAATTTTTTGGCAATTATAGAGAATATAATAAACAATTAATTTCTACCTCTATTATTTACCTTGCTGAAATCACATTGAATGATATACACAAGGTAATAATTTAGCTTAATCTTTTAATAGTGACCGAATTACATTTTCAAGGATAGATTTTTTAAGCATCATGAAATTGAATATTCATTTCATCATACAATTATCGAATTATTCTAATTGAAGATTTTTGGAATCGTTAAAATTACATAACATTTGTAAATTTTCGTCTATTGTTCAATGCTATCTGCTGTTTTGAAACGTTGTTTTGTCGACTATGAGTTGACGGTTTTGACTTATATCCTGTGACCTGAGAGTATTTTCGTTTCTAAGAGCTTAATCAAAAATAACGAGAAAAAACTTTTATCCCTTGAGTTATCGTCAACTGCCATAATACTCACAAATGGATAATGAAACGTATCATACAAACAAAAAACAATACTATCTGAAAAATATTCATATATATATATATATATATATATATATATATATATATATATATATATATATATATATATATATCATATAGATGTGACACATATTATATCGACGTGACACAGGTCACATAGATGTGACACATGTCATAAAGTTGTGACAGTCAATGTAACAACATTTGCAACATTAGAAAATCCAATGTAACACCCATATGTTATGACCATGCATGTGACAAATGACATATAGATGTGACAGATGACATATATATATATATATATATATATATATATTTATTTTAGTTTTTATAGGCTTTTTTAATATGAAAAAGTTTATGACGTTTTTTAAAACGTATATCATATTAAAAATATAAAAATCAAAATATATCAAACAGGCAATAAATCAATTTCAAGATATATATATATATATATATATATATATATATATATATATATATATATATATATATATATATATATATATGTGTGTGACATATGTCATACGATGTGCTTCATGACATACAGATGTGACACGCAACATAGGGATAGACATAGATAAGCAAATTATTAAGTCGTACAAATGAATAAATGAATCATTTGGGAATCTCTATTAACTCCCCAAATTATCTTATGCATTTCTGCAATACTATGGAATTCCTCAAGGTTTTATATTAGCAAAAAACTATTTTAAAAGAATTTACATTAACACAACAGTGTGGAAACCTCAAGCAAACATAAATCACTCAAAACAATTCAAGATTTTTTCATTGTTTGATATACCTCGTATAAAACATTTCAGGAATTTAATTTGACATTTATTTAATTCAAATAATTATCACTTTCGATTTCGCTTTCAATAATACACGTTAATTTCAAAATAATCGGAAATAAATAATATTGAATATTTAATCGAAAACCTTTCTCATGATAAATTTATATTTCACATTAACCTCTTCCTAGGAAAATAAAACTCTACGATTATGATGAATATGAATTGATTGAAACGCGTGCGAAAGACTACAATTGACATAAATGAAATTAAATTGTCGTGTCTCGGTTGCTATCACGAATAATAGACTCGGACACAGCGGTTTTTTTCGAAGCATCGTAGTCTAATACATATATGGGGATCGATAAATATTCATTTCTCAAACTCAAACAGCGTATGACCATTGAAAATTCGTGCAACATTCAGTTGGTTCTAGTTCGAAGTATTGGTTTCGTTGATTTTCACAGATGATTACCAATTTGGCATATCCGGTAAAGTATCGTAAATAATATTTCGTAATAACGATATTTAAAAACACTTTGCTGATCCATTTCATGAATTAAATGATTTATAGTAATTTCGAAAAGTTACATATATTTCCACATACAAAAACGCTAATAATATCATATATATTTCAGTTATGGTGGTTATGCATAATAGGTCACAATACCTACTGGATCAAGTCAATAACGAAGTCTTCAAGAATGGAACAATTTCGGGAGACATTTCAAATAGATCTAATTTATTATATCAAGTTTTGATATCGTCGTTTGGTGCAATTATATCAATAACGAATTTGGCGGCATTGATCTCGAGTTGTGCATCTTTGAGGAGAGGTGAGTTAGGTATTCTCTGATGACGTTCCATAAACGTTGAAACAGAACGAATTTAGTTAAACACCACTACATTTACGTAAGTAGAGTAGTTATGGTTATATCTTCTCGTAAATTGCGATAAGTTGGTGAAATATTTACATATTTGGGATGTGAATTATTCTCTGAAGTTCTTTGTTGTGGATACAAAAATCCACAGAAATAAATTCTAAGTCTAAAACACATCTGGCACTTAAGTAGCTCCTGTCTACGCATTAGGTACAAAGCCTCATTTCAAGAGTTAATCCAAGTAATAAACTATCTGTGTGCCAAATTTCATTCAAATACAATTAGTTGTCATCAGAAAATAAAAATTACAAACAGTCCCGTCTATTCCTTTGAGTAAAAACTATACAAAACACTCTTCGCATTATCAAACAGCGCCATCTATATCTTTATTTGATTAACGACTACACAAAACTATTAACTTATTTGTTCATAGAATCGCGGCGCTAGTTCCCTCAAATGTTTATTCGAATCTAATTAAGTTCATACAAAAAGTTAGTCACGAACTTTGTTACTGAACAGATTTCTTGACAGCTTATAAATTACCTATAAATAACGCAATATTTTGGTTTATATTGGAACCCCAAGTTCCAATTGTAATGAAATAAAGCTTATTGATGCACGGGTAGTAGTTTCCAAAGAACATTGGATCTAGGCAATATTAATTTTGAAACGGAACTGTGGAAATAAAATAATTTAATGACCTAAAATTTAGACTATGTTTTAATTTAAGCTTCATCAAAACATCGGTGCAAACTACACTCAATTCCATGCAGTAGTTTTTGCGTGATCAGCGTACAAACATACTTAAAGACAGAAACAAAATTTGTTGTTTTGTCTTACTCTAATAATAGTTTTTTCTCTATATCATCAATATGTTATAAATTTATCAATACATAGATTATTATCCGTATTTACAATTATACTTTACAGATAAAGATGGCAAGTGCGTTTATATTCTACTAGGGAACATGGCACTAGCTGCTTTAATAAATGGAATAATTATAATTTTTGTTCAAGTATTTCCAGTAAATATGAGGAATCATCAATTATGTTCGTGGCAAATTGGTAAAATAATGTTTACTTATTTCGAATACTTCACCATTCATTTATATTCATTATATTTTCAGGACAAGTACTGTCTGATGCATTAATTTCAATCTATTGCATTGGTGTTATGGCGATTGAAAGATACTTATATATTATTTATGGACTTCAATATGGACGACGACGCCACCTCTTTAAACTTCAAGCTCTGCTCTCACTTATATGGATACTCGGTGCGTTTATTATTTTTTAAGGGAATCTAAGAATGAAGGATAAAAAGAGTCTCTACAAAGTTCATATTGTGAAGAAGTTCATGTGTATCTCATGATACTTTTTGTGATAATTGTCATTTAAATATTAGATATCTCCAAGCATGATTTATTAAATAGGTGTAAATAGATAAAATTTTCAAAAAAAAAAAACCAATGAAAAGCAAATAACTTAATCCTATGAATTGACTTCTTGAACAGCCTCAAAAAGAACAATGTTAAATATAATACAAAGCACTTAGCTAAATTCACCAATCGTTCAATTCCCTTGAGATATGTTTCTGGCTATTAATCGATTTTTAAGAATAACAACAAATGTTCTATCAACTCTTGATAATGTTAGTAGTCTGAAACATATGTCGAAAGTGTTTTTGATTAGAAGGAATTTCTATTGAGAAATTAAGGAAGGAATTAGTTTACAAAATTGTAAACTCAATCTGTGTATATAATTCAGTGAATGAAGGTTTTTCGTTCTGATAGGGTGACAGATCTTGTTGTAGTCTTCGATCAGAAACTTTCCTTAATTCCTTAATTTCCTAATTTCCTTAATATATGGATTCGTTATCTGTAATAGCAAGTATTGTAATAATTATTCAATATTTATAAGCCTATTTGCAGCATTATCTGTCATCCTATTTATACTTGCAATCAATACTATCTTGAGGTCATTCAAGGAAGGTTCTTGAAATTCTTAGTTTGGAGGAGGATAAAATTTATCCACAGAGAGGAGACAATTATGACAAATAGAGTCGATTTAGTTTAATCTCATTGGAGAGCAACTTAATCTCACTCAAATTCTTGTACAAATTACTGCACAACAGTATTGATTGTCTTCCTCTCTTGCCTGCTTTGAAATTTCGTGTTCCTATGCAATATTCTCATACTACAGAAGTATTCTACCTAAAGCCTCCAAGGACCTACTCGTTAATACAATCCCCCATTTGGTTTATGGATTATGGGTCTACATTTAATGAATGTGACATTCATTTTGACTCTATTGCAGCTCTTATGTGGAATTAAGTGAACTAGTAAAATTGAATACAATCAAATTAACTAGACTGAGATCTATCATTACTATCATTTAGCTTTATGTTATTATTTTATGGAATTGGGTATTATATCTGTTTGAGAATAGAGAACTTGTTATCATTATAACACATATTATCTCAGGGTGAAGTTTTCTCACTTAAATTAAAGATGCAATGTTAAATTTTTAGAGATATGTGTATGCATAGTCTATTTCCTAATTTATTTCATTCATCGTTCCAAAAATTTCATAACAATGTAATCCCCTATATTTTGTGAATCATGAAAGAATAGACTAAAGAGAATCGTATGCACTAATATTATAGACTAAAATACAAATTATATTTTAGTCTCTAAATTAAAGAGTATATTTATTTCAGGTATTAGTATTGGATATCTTCCTTTAATGGGTTGGTCTGGAGATTCGAAAAATGGACAAGAATGCTGGTTTGTTACTGTAGCACCAAAGAACTTAATTTTTATAGCAATTATATTCTTTACATTACCGTTACTGACTGTAATGCTTTTATATGCCATCATTTCATATAATGCATTGAAAACTATAGTTAAACCACATCTATCACTGAATAGTAGTCATAAGTCACAAGATAATAACATAAGTCGCCTGAGAGCATTTAAAAACAAAACTACCCAACTTCCTAACACAGATGATAAGCAATTCAGCTTTGTTTCAAGGATATTCCTAATGAGCTTTTCCAAAAATGTGAATACAACAAAACGGTGGAAGGCTGTTAAAGTTGTTATTTTTCCAACAACGAGTTTTTTTCTCTCTTGGTACCTTTATATAATTGTAAGTTTGTATTATGTAACTGCCTGTGAAGATATTTCTACGAAAAGATGTAAATCTTTGATGTTAATTCTTGCAAGTCCTTTATCAGTATTAGCTTTTGTAAATAGTCTTTTGCATCCAATACTGTATGCTTGGTGGCACAAAGGATTCAATCACGTTTTTAAAAAACGAGTAGGTACTGTAAGATCGAAAAATAGCAGACAAAATACTGATATTGTACGTAGTGTATACCAACAAACAAATATTTTACAAAAATCCAGTGACAAGGCTACCAAAGTATAATACAATTTGAACTGATAATGTGATGAAAAAATTATTTCCTCAATGAATAAGAGTAATTTCAAGCTATTGGTTGGTCACTTGATCTTATTTAACATTATTGAAATTCTCAATTATATAGACATATTTCTGATGAGATATATCATACAGTAGTATAGTCTAACTTTTTATACTTAAATATATATGTAAATATGTAATTATTGATTAAGTAATCCATTATTTGAATTAATAAATATGTTTTTGAACAAGCTGATTTAATTACTACTTATGCCACCTTACTGGGGGTTAAAATAATATCTTAAGTCTTAGTTCTACATTATAAAAAAGAAAATAAATACATATAATTTTTGTACAATCTGAACCAAAACAATAATAGCATTCATAGAAAAAAACCTTTCAATATTTTTACTTGAAGCATTGAATTAATGAATGAATTACACAAGTTATTCATATAAAAACTATTTGGGGTTTGCCTATAATTGTCTTGAAGTACTTACATAATTCCTATAACAATATAATGTTCCCTTCGTTCAACACATTTAATATTTTCACTGCTGAATATTACTCTACACATAATAGATCTATTCAATGTTTGTTATTAAGTTGAAGTTCAGAAATTAATTAAACATTAGTTATTGTTCACAAAATCCACAAATTAGATTATATTTGATAACACCAGCATTATTGTTAATATTTAAAAGTGTTGGCGTTTATTTGATGTAAAACCATTATAATTGAATATAAACTTAAATTCAAACACTTGAACTTATGATTTACACTTTATTGACTACATAGCATTATTCTGATAGCATCTGAAGAAGTTGTTTGTAACGACAAAACATGTCATGCAATATAGTCAATAAAGTGTAAGTCATAAGTTCAAATGTTTGAATTTAAGTTTATATTCAATTATTTTAATATCACAAAGCTGCAAACACACAGCCAACAAGAACTTAAACCAAAATTAGTTTTGTGAAAAATCTCAATGATTAGGTGAAAGAATCCATTAATTTATTATTGCTACTGATATCTCACTAAGACATCAGTAGCATACTTGTTAATTGAACTCATGAATTACTTCATAAAGTACAAATAGCGTTAATATTTTTTGCTAGACTTAATAATTACTTTTTTGTCCATGTTAGACAAACTGAATGTCAAATATAGGCAAAATTATCTAAGCAATAAATGCATTTCATTAAATTATAAACCAAAGAAAAGCAAAGAAAGCAAATCAGAAGACAAAATTCAAGTATAATAAGTTGATAACCAATTTTTACATATCAAAGTAATTAAATAATTTGGGTATAAAACAATATTTGAACAAATGAATGATGAATTTTATCTTTTATTAGGATCACATAAGCTTAAGGAGATGTTTTCAAAAGCTAATCTAGATATAAAACTCACCACTTGGATGTTTATCTTGTGGTGCTTCAGAACTATTACTCTTCTGACCCTCGGATATCTTTCTTTCATTCTCCCATTCATTTGATGTTAAATGGTGACTTTTCTGCTCATGAAGATAAGGTGAATCATTATTACACAGACTTGAACAACTATTATTTACAGGTGGTACTCTCTGAGATACAGAATACAATGTGCCTTGGCTGAGAGATACATCTTGAGATTGTGAAAAAGGATCTTTCTTTTAGTAAAATCACTGAAATTCGTGAACAGTAGTGATGAAGCATTAAAATTTAATCCCAACATAACATATGACAGCTTCATGCTTACCTGAATTGTTCTAAAGAATCCACTTTTTTAGCAGAAGGATATGACCTGTTTCCTGAATATTCCTGAACTGTAGAATTGTGAGATGATTGTATATTCTCTTTGCAATTTGGTGATAAGATATTCATGTTTTTTATGTTATTGCAAATATTTTGCGGAAGTGTAATTTCATATGTTGTCAATGCATATATTTCTCTATCAGAATATCAATCGGTTTTCATCAATAGAACCGAATTATGCAGTTGTCATTAAATAATTATCACACATGATGAACATCATTCCACAAACGACACCTATGTATGTTTCCATCGTCTGATCATTATTGCCTCCAACCTTGAAACTTGTGAAAGAAATTATAGCAATAATATTCCCACGCTGCTACTTCTATCATTTAAATCATTATTCTGTTTAAAATTTTGAGTTAATCGTGTTATGTTATGTTAACACTTGAAAGGGGGGTATAGATTATTTGAAGTTTGACAAATGTCAAAGACATTTAAATCACTAACGTATTTTGTGTTGCATACTGAAAAACATAACATAGCTGTGTGATGTTATTTGTTTATAGAACCCTGCGCTCTAAATAACATATTTTTAAAACATCTAAAACGTAATCCATTGGTTAGCGCTAGTGCTAGGAGATGGCGCATAAGTCTTGAATAACAAATTTGATTCCAAGAATGTATGATAAATTTTTGTGGTTATATCAGGAGCACATAAGATCGAGGAGGTTTTCAAAATTTTGTCATGGATCAATCAAAGATGCCAATTTTTGAACTGCAAACGATGAAAACACATCCAAGGAAAAAGGTGACTTTGCTCTTTCATACGAAAGGTGAATTTTATCTTGTTGTATTAGGATCACATAAGATCGAGGAGGTATTTTCAAATCTTGTCGCCGATAGCTACATTAGAATTAAGATAGAAAATAAATAACACCCGTGTCCAAATTGCCAGAAACGCATTAAGGTTTTTCAACTTTCTGGAATATATGATACATATTACATCTTGTATTAGGATCACATAAGATTGAAGATATTTTTCAAATTCTATCGCTGATTAAAAAAAAAAACAGATGGCAGGGGGGATAGATGATGGATGTCCTTCGCTCTTTCTATGAATGATTGCAAAATTTCATCTTGTTGTATTAGGATCACATAAGATTAAGGAGTTGTTTTCAATAACTAATCCGGATAAATCTTGTGGGGTCTCAAGACTATTTATTGTTCTACTATACCTCGGATATTTTTCTTTCATTATCATATCCATTAGATTTATAATCATCTCTATTAAGAACTTTATATAACAAACAAATTTCGAAACAATTTCAATAAGTAATGTATTTTGAGTTGTAAAAAAACGTCAATAGGTGGTAAATTATAATGAAATGATTCCGTATTCATATCGAATATTTCATATTAAAATCTTGAAACTGATTTATCTACAGAAAAATTTAAAAATGTAGTCCGACGAGGATGGGATTCGAACCCACGCGGGCAGAGCCCATTGGATTAGCAGTCCAACGCCTTAACCACTCGGCCACCTCGTCATATATATTATGTGTTAAAGCAGCTTTATCTATCGTTTACGTAATTCAATTAAATCAAATTTTTTCAATTGGTCATTTTACACAAATGAAAAGCTATAAATAAAATACTACATATTCAAGAAAAGTCCTTATTACTTGTATTAATCTTTCTAGATTACAAAATATGTTAATCGTAACATTATTTATTATTGTTTCTGTTCCGTTACTATAACAACAGTTTCATATAATTATGCACATTCTTGGCACATTCAATTTCAGTTGAGTTTTCAGCATGTGTGCCTCGAACTTGAATTTTTATTTGTTTCGATTTAAAACAGGAAATAAATTCAAAATCTGATGGGAGACACAATGAAGTCCTTGCATAATAATCCTTGTAAGTATAGCGAATTGCATGACTTATCTCAAGGGACTATAGACTAATTTTATATTCGAAATATAGTTACAGGGTGTTTCTTGTTTGTGACTCAAAACTTCCATTTACGAAAAATAATTGCAATATATTTAGAATATGATGTACCTAAAAACTTAGTATATATTTTTTAATCAAAGTGGTTAGCATAAAAATTTAACAAAGGTGAAGTTCGGTACTCAGGTAATCGTACATAACGCAACAGATCACTGTCTCTTTTCTTTTGAACACTTGAATCATCCTCATCAGGTTATTTACAGTTTTTTTAAGTGAAAAACAAATCATACCTTTGTCTCTTTGTCCTGAGAATATAAGAATTTCTGGTAGAGCTGACAAAAAGTTTCTGATGAAATTTGATAGATACTGTATTTGGTAGGGTTACCTATATGTCGTGAGTCGATGTAGACTTTGGTTTTTGTTTGTTTCCTATCAAATTAATTTGAATTGATTTAAAATAAATGTTGATTTTATACTATTCGTTTTCACTTGAATATTTGTTTAATTTACTGATGAGTAGGTAGGACAGTAGGTAGGAGATGCTTTCATATTGGAATACTGTGAATTTCTGTAATGAATCAATCTTGAGTTAGAAAAGTTGGTATTGTTTTTCGTTTCAATAAAGTATTATTAACTGTATCGTAAAGTTTTGTTGTCATAAAGTATTTGAATTTTCTTTAAATGATTTGTAGAATTACTATCATGTATTGGCAATAAACTTATGCTGATTTCAAATCTTACAGTTTTCACACTCTCTTACAGGGGAACGTTCACTCCCCCCAGATATTATATATCACAAGAATTAAGCTCTGTGGGGACACTTGTCACATTATCAGGCCCGTGGGGGTTATCTTCGTGGCGTTGGTTTCCACTTTGTGATGAAACTGTTTGATCAGTAAATATAGTGCGATCCCAGTAGAGCTTAAGATTTTCCAAAATCGTATCCGAAAGGCAGTTGTTGTAAGGTTACAACTGCATTTTCCTTCTGTAGAAGATGTAATTTTGATGCTTGTTCCTGTTGTAGAAATATTAGACTTCTTAATATGAATTCTAAATATGAACCATCATTCTTTAAACAAAAGTCTGGCTTACCCATAAGTTCTCCACTTAGTCCTTTATTGGCAGATATTTTCATGAATAATTAGGAAAAATCAATTATGAATGATAAATCTTCGAAAAAACACATTCTCTTCTGCTACCGTTAAGTTGACGATATTCTATAGGGTTCCCAAGATTCAAATAGACAGATAGACAAATTTTTGAATCTCTTAAATAATTTTCATAATGAAATAAAATTCACTGTAGAAACAGAAGACAATAACGCGATACATTTCCTGGATTTGAGAATATCAAAACAACATAATAAATTTTCATATATTTACAGAAAAGACACGTTTACACTAGCCACTATTTCAATGGAATGAACCGAACTTCCCGGTTACTATACTCCACAATGGAAAAACCAGAACGAAGATATGCAAGTATTAGTTATAGTGGCCCATTATCAAACAGGATTCGCAACAATTTTTCAGAATTTAATATAACAACATCATTTTCAAGTGGGTTGAACTTAGGCAAATTATTATTTAATCCCAAACAAAAAACAGAAAAATATGAGAAATCGGGGGTTTATAGAATTGAATGTGGGGAATGTACAACAGAGAACGTTGGGCAAACTGGGCGAGATTTCAAATCACGTGTTAAAGCACATATTTACCAGAGGGATTAAGTTCGGTGGGAGTCTTTTACTCCCACAGGCCAGTCTCGGCGATCCCCAAGGCGGCGATCTTCACGTCGGCGATTTTCGTGGCGTTGATTTCCGTAATGTCCTATACATTTCCTGACAGTCCTCGCTGTGCCAAGTAGCAATCGGTCACACCTTGGGCGTTGGTTTGGGGGCTCTAGTAGCGCACGGATAGGGACCTGTCAGCTATGTGCTTGTTTGAGGGCGAGGGCTTACAAGTTGGCAAAACAGGAAACTGTCCGTTTCAGCGAAGCAAATGCGACCACCCGGAATCACATAGAATTCCACATTTCGAATGACCGAAGTACTGCGGAGATCGTGCCCTGTCTTCTTGCTTTGTGCCGACTTGTCCATTGGCGGAAATGTCGGCACCTGAGGTGTACCTGTTTCTGTTTGTAGTCTCCGTCCCTAGAAGGTATTTCGCCGGGTTTTCATTTTAGTGCCTATAAATCATTAGCGAAGAGTACAGCTCACGTGCTAATAAGCATCCTGCTGAGCCTGTGCCAAGTAGCACCAATTTCTTATTCCATATAGAGATGTTCACCGAGTTCTAGTTCTCTGATGATTTTCAGGAGATTTTTCGGGAATATACCAGTGGATGCCAAGATAATTGGAACATATTTGACGACGTTCAATGTGCCAGTATCTCTGAAGTAGCCCTTCAAGTTCTCGACATTCATAGATTTCATCGGCATTCTTCTCAAACGTTGTTCGAATTTGGAATGGCCAACTCGTTTTAATCTAGTTTCCCTCGTTCTTTTGTCAACCTGGACCAGGTCAGGTCTATTGTTGGCAACTGTTGGTTGGATCGGTCCAGATACTCTGGTCTCAGTAGGGTCTAAACTGGTTATCTTCCAGAATTGACTCCGGAATGTATGTGTAGTAAGGCATATTTTTCTTCTGTAGAAGATGTAATTTTAATGCCAGTTTTTGATGCACAATCTTTGCTACGGCGTCATGTCTCTCTTTGTATTCCATTGATTAGAATATTGGACTGTTATATGTTGCATTGTCTCTGATGTTTATCGTATCGGCACCTGTGGACCCTCACTGTTCGGTCTTTAACAAAATTTTTTGAATTATTATGTTTATTATTAGATACTGACGTTAGAGTAGGCTGACGCTGGATCTACTCTTCCATTCAGGTAATAACACTTACCTAAATACCGCAAAAGTTACTCAATACATTCGACCAATTTTGCATCAAGAGTTTAATACAACAAATTCACGAATTGATAATTCACCAGGTGAAATCTGCTATCAATTTCTGTGTACCTATTCATAAACGGACAGAAAACATATTTCAAACAATGGCGATGACTGTGTTGTTTCCGAACCTATCATGTTCGCGTGTAACATGCTCTTCACTTTCGTAGAGCTAGCACCTATTTTATGTCGTGAAAAGTCTGCACGAGAATAGTTTATTTGCAAGGACTTGAAAACTCTTCATTTTGTGAAAGTGGGAATAATTACGAAATTTCTTGGCACGAATATTCGTACGTCAATTATACGTCTTCTGAAATAATCAAAAACATTGAAAATCGATTCATAATTAGAAAGTTTCATGGAATTAAAACTTTTGAATTTTCTGGGATGTAAAATTAGTTACCAGCAATAAACCGATATCAATTCACTTCCCGCACAAAACGTCGTAGAAATTTGTTAAAAAGTATGATAATATAAATCGAAAGATTTGACTAAATTCGTTGAAAATATTTCAGTCCACTCGAAACATCTTTCGGGCTACTGAGTCATTATCAAGAGTTGTATCATCTTTTGAAATTGGATAGAAATATCAAAACATACATTCAGCGAATTAAGCAATAATTGTGCAAGTTGAAGAGGTGTTTTGAATTATTTTACTTAATATTTCAATTTGATACTAATACCTAATAATAATAGTTTATATTTGTTGATATAATTTTTTACTATTTTCTATCTAGGTCTTAATTTTTATGTTGAGAAGTACCAGAATGAGAATGACTATTTTAATGATACAGGATATTTTTTTTTATTTCATATGTGTCTAAAAAAATAAAAGAAATAATCAGGATATTTTTTTGTATTTCATATGTGTCTAAAAAAATAAAAGAAATAATCTTTATTATGTGGGAAAATTTAATTCTCGATGTATCTTATTATATTTCTGTGTCTGCTTACGTCTGAACTGTATGTATATCATAATTTCTACGACATTGAAAGAAAGGTGAAATTAGTAAAGAAATATAATTATAAATGAGAAGTAATAACAAATACTTGTCTAAAAATCATTGACTGATCATTCAGTGATTTTTAGACAAGTATTTCTTATTACCTCTCATTTAAATATGAACTATCACAGAGTTGATTCATCGTCCATTGAATTTATGAATATAATTATGATAATTTAAGTACAAAAAAAACATTCAATGTATATAAAAACTTTTCAATTTAATAATAATAACTTTATTTAGCAATGAACTTTACAAATATTAATAATAAGGAAAGAAATAAACAATATTCATTTCCACACAATAATATTTTTAGAAACATATTTTCAAAATATAGTGTATCTCTAAGTATAACAAAAGATTCTCATTTGTAGATGTTCTTATAAATAATTACATATTTTCTCTCTTTTTGAATATACACAGCTGGAACTCCTAAACATAATTCTCTGATTCACACACTTTAAATTTAAATATTCTATGTGTACCTAATGTCTTCATTAATTTTTGTTCTAATGTCACTCCAGTTCACATTTCGAAATTTATATTCTCTACCCAGCACCATTTATTCAAATTCCTCAACATTCATTCTCAAATTGATATAACCATTTGTACAATTAAATAGAGCAAAAAAGGATATCTTACGATTCCTCTCTTATTTAACAATACCATTATTATACAAAATGGGTAGATGAGGTCCTAGGACCGTTCCTTGCGGAATGCCGTGCACATTTTCGAAGTGCTAACATTTTGAGCCCTGTTATTCAAATACGAAGTGAAAGTCTGTAGCACACGCGGGCAGTCCCCTTTCAAATAATTGATCATAAAATCGATATTATATACTTTTCTCGGGTTATAGAATTATACTATACGGTTATATGATACGGTTCATTTAATATTTATTTATTTACATACGGAAAATCCATTTACAAAAAATAAGAAAATATACATAATACTCAAATTTAGTTAAGTAAGTTCTTAATTATACAGCGAAACTGCCTGAGCGATGTACAAAAACATAAGTCAGAATTTACATATCGATTACCCTAGTATAGCATTCTATTAATTGGTGCATTGGTGAAATAATTAGTACGACAACTGGAGTACGCAAATACATTGTCAGTTCTAGTTCTTCTGAAATATATATTTGAATATATATTTGTACATAATATGGCCACTTCACACTTGTTGTTTAAGGATTTCTACTGAAATAGCATTTCACCATTCTGATATTCAACTGAAAGAAATCTCACAATAAGATCGCTACTACACAAAACGTTTCTTCCTTACTATATTTTTCTTCAATGATTTCTCATATATATATTTATATATTTCTTTTCACGATACAATAACAATATTTTACTATTATAATCCAAATTTGAATTCAAACACTTGAACCTATGATTTACACTTCATTGAGTACATAGTATGACGCGTTTCGTCGTTACAAACGACTTCTTCAGATGCTAACAGAATAATGATAGCATCTATTCTGTTAGCATCTGAAGTAGTCGTTTGTAATGACGAAACGCGTCATGCTAGTCAATAAAGTGTAAATCATAAGTTCAAGAGTTTGAATTTAAAATTATATTCAATTATAATGGATTTGACATCAAGTAAACGCACAACATATATTAAATACGAAATAAAGTGGTCAATAGCTTTTTATTGGTATAACAATTTTCGAGCAGTTTTCAGATGGAGTATCAAAACATCCTCTAATCGAAAGACACATTCAATAAGAAACCTAAGTTTGAATATAGTCTTGCTTTCACCTATTACTGAATTTGTATCATTATGAATTTGTACCTTGCAAAGCAGATAACGCTATTTCAAATCGAAAAATTGAATAATGGTAGAAACATAATTCAATTATCGTGTCATATATGCATATATGACCTTTGGAATGATTGATAGGTGAATATTTCATTTCATGAAATTGAAAACACGAACCTCAACGGAGGGAGAAACCACAAACGTTCCGGAAAGAAATTTCTAACGATTCTATTTCCTACGAGAAAATAGTCAATATCAGCACCTCGCGAAAGCACATTCTGAACAGATAAAACATCGCTCTTGATGGTTTTTCCTGTAGAAAATGGAGTCAGCAGGTGAGAATACAGTTGAAGATTTCAATTAGATTTTTGTGGATTATTTATTCAAATGATTCCTACTAATTTTTGCGAAGATAATCTATTACAAGTGCGATATATTAACAGTATAATCTGTGTGATTCTTATTCGTCATCAATACGAGTACATAGTATGAAACAATAATATATATATATATATATATATATATATATATATATATATATATATATATACTACTCATTCTCAATGTTTTTAGCTATAACAGGCTGAACATTTTAATGTTAAAAACTTTATTTTCGTTCTAAATTATATTTATTTATTTATTCATTTATTAACATTTTCCAACGTGAATACACAGCTTTTGAAAAGCTTTTAAACTATGTTTTTTTCTAATGTAGCCTTATTTGGTCCGTGTGTTGCATTATAAATGAAGTTGGCAGTAGAAAACTTGATGTTCTAATAAGAGAGAAGGAGAGTTTCTTTCCGATAAAAGATACTATATATGAATATTATATCGATACTAGAAGTCGATGCTTTGATCCGTGGGAAGACAAACTGTCCTACGGATGGAGATATGACCCCAAGTAAGCCAGTTTCATTATGTACACTATATATGTGACTATATTTACGACCTAACATTTCAAAAAGAATGTGATAAACCCTTTGCTGTTTCAAAATCTTAAGAAGCGATTTGAATGCAGAAAAACCACTCTCATGATAATGGCACAAGTTAATGGTTTTTATCAAATATATATTAAAAATGCCAACACATTAAACTGCACTTATAAGTCGAGGATTGGACCAAAATAGTCCCCAAACTTTGAACAAAATTAACAGTGCTTGTGTTTGCGAGTTTCTTAGCCGGACATATGTACTTATTCCATAAAATATTCCATATTATTTATAATTTGAATAAAACTAAGTGGTTTTGTGATATTCACTATAACTAATTTCAAACATGACAATATTGTTTCGCCAACACAGTGGCTTTATCAGATGTTGATGATAAACTATTCTATTATTTTGTGGACTGCTTTTATTTATCCTGAAGTGCGTGGGGTGGGAATGACCATAGAACACTGTTCTTCTTTTGTAGGGGAATGACTATAGAACATATTCATTCTAACCATAGAATACTTTTCTTCGATTGCATTTTTACTGGAATAAATTTAATAAAGGAGAATTATTGATTAAAACTTGTTCATTCAATAAATCTGTTTCAATCTGTTTGATTTCTTCCTTTTATTAATTTCCATGGCTTCTAACAGGGTTAGTTCATAACTTTTACGCTCCATATGCAATATTTGTCCCAATTTTGCTCGTCCCAATCGATTAATAAATTATTATTCATTTTATTTTATTTCAAAATAAGCCTGTTATTGCTAAAAACATTGAAAATGAAATGTTTTAAACAGTCAATAAATCAATTTAAAAAAAATGTAAATACTATTGCACACAGTATAATATGAGACAATGTTCCTTTCAATAAATTATCTGAAATTAAATATTTTTTCATGAAACTGTTCTTTAGCATGATATTATATATTTTGTTCAAAAAAAATCACTATTTGTTACTTGTTTTAAAGTTTCGTATTGTATCATCAACATATATTTACTTGATAAATCTGAATGATAGAGAAAACACTGTTTTCAAGGTTAGAACACTTTTATTGAAAATTGTGACGTATCATTTAATGGATATTTATGGCTTCAAAATATTTGAATATTAATTGATTCCAATATTTTGCCAGTCTGAAAAAGCCATCGTAATTGTAAAACTTACGCTACATTTGTTGAATAAAGAACACTTTTATTTTCGAAAGTTAAATTGAAAAAAGAAGAAGAAGAATACTGGATGAGAGCAATGAATTTGTGAATCTGTCCTCATTGTTGATTACTCAATAGTAATAAACGGATAAAACTTTGATTTTTTACGGCTGTTACTTGATGTAAGAACATCTCAATATTAAAATTGAAACGAAACAGTGTTCAAACTACTATTCGCAATCTACTTTATTGCTTCATCAGGGTTCTAAAATATATAAACAACCTTAACTAACATCTACAACACAATATACACTCTTTCCTTACATGATAGTTGAGGTTACAATTAAACTATTAAACATCAACAAATTAAACATATTTTAATTTTATTCTAATTTCAACTTTGATATATTATTTGAGGTTAAATATCTATATTATTTTCCGTATAATTTGATTCATTTGTTTCTTTTTTTTTTGTTTCCTTTTCAGCCTCGTATCCAGTAAGTAGCTTTAAATAACATGTATGTTACTCAAGTTTTGTGTGTCATTTTTTTATTTATAGTATTTTCTTCTGTTTTTTGTTTCCTTTCCTGCCTCGTATCCAGAAAGTTGCTATATATATTTGAGTACATGTTACTCAAATTTTGTGTTTCATTTTTTTATTTATTGTTTCATATTTTCTTATTTCTATCATCTCACGTATAAGTCTTTTGTGATAGTTACGTTCAGTTTTTAGGATTTGTACATCGTCGTAGTTTGCTCTATGGTCAAACTTTGTTGTATGTGATACTAGGGCACATCTGTTTTTTCCATTTATTTCTGATTTATGGTGAGCTATCCTATTTTTCAACCATTGTGCTTTCTGTCCTATGTATGCTTTATTACAGTCTTTGCAATTTTATTCCTTAAATAATTTCACTTTTCAATGGTTTCGGGATTTGTTCCCAAATCCTTTAACTCTTTTCTGATTGTATGTTGTAATCTTTACATTTTCTTCTTTGAATATATTTTTTATTTTTTGTGTTAAGTTATTTATATTTGGTATGGACGCATAATAATACACACACACACATATATATATATATATATATATATATATATATATATATATATATATATATATATATATATGTCTTGAAATTGATTTATTGCCTGTTTAAGATATTTTATTTTGAAAGTTTTTAGCACACACACACACACACACTGAATTTATCAAAATATATATATATATATATATATATATATATATATATATATATATATATATATATATATATATATATATATATATATATATATATATATATATATATATATATATATATATATATATATATATTTGTGTGTTTGTGTGTGTGTGTATGAGTGTGCAATGTTTACGCTCTGGGAAGAGGCATGCAGTAGCGTTTCAATGTTGAAAAATCTGATTAACACAGCAAAAGTAGGTAATGATTTTGTTGGTGTTTCACACGCAAGGTTTTATAGAGAGCCCGTGAAGTTGCATTTGGGAATAACCTAAAGTTATCTAGGTCACTGGTCATGGTCGATATAAGCCATGATTGTTTTAATGTCTGTTGCTTGACCAGAATTCTGAACGGATTCTTAAGAAACGAAAATATCTAAGGAATCATTTAATTCCACATATTTCTTAATATACATTTTTTCCCGGCATTGTTTTAACGAGCTGGATTTTTTCAAATTTCCATAAAATCTTTCATGATTCTTTACTCTAAATACTAGTAATATCTGCTAACCATAGATATGCGTTGAAGTTTCATTCTGTGGGACACTTCAAACAATTTAAATGAATTAATTTCAAAATGTGTTTTATCGCCTAAGTGTGATTAGTTCTGGTAATAATTAGTATTTATATTGGCAATGCTGTTACAGCTTGCATAAAACCAGTGTAATATGCAATATTCATAACTAAACGTAAATATTTCAGCCAAGTTTATTGACGTCTAAGTCTATTTCGTATTTTAGTGTTTATTTTATTGTACGCCAAGAAAACTTGACATATGCCAAATCGATAACCGAAACATAATTATTGTACGAGATCAAATTATAAACAGTCAAATTTCAATATATAAATGAACTGCAATACACGAGATATTCAGATATCTTATTTAAAAAAAAACTAATAATAATTAGTAAGGAAGTAGCACTGAATTTTAAACTCTTACGAAAGGTGAATACGGTGTGCTGTACACAATAACTATATATAAAATTTCTTATGAATTCGTATGGATTTATCCATATTTATTTGTCCATAAGGCACTGCAGAGGAAGTGCCTCTCATTTCGAGAGTATGGTGTGTATCCACCTAGGGGTTGTGATCACGCTTGTTTGCTATCGAGGTTTGACACTAGGAGCCTCCACACCAGGAAGATGCATTGACATTTTTATTCAATTTGCTCAATTATAATCTCGACTGTCCCCAACTTCTGGGTAAACTTAATTTCTTCTTTCCTCCGAAGTGTACTAGAATAAGCCAGATATTTTACTCAAGAACCACAGAACACAAAACTGGTTTCACGGAAAAGTCTACCTGGTCATCACGAATAGGTAAATTCATCTTTTTCTCTTACTACCTGAGTAACTAGTCATCTTTTTTGAGTCTAATACATTTTATACCTCTGAGTGTACATTTCAAGTGAGATTAGATAGTGTTGCTACCAGGGGGTTCGGGTTATCCTGATCGTCTTGAAGTCTTGGAAATTTCTAGTGAATTAGATACCCTTGAAGTCTTGGAAATTTCAATAGCGAAAAAGAAAAATTTACCTATTTGTAATGACCAGGTAGACTTTTCCGTGAAACCAGTTTTGTGTTCTGGGTTTAGGATATATAAAAGAAAGTTGTACATTCTGAAAATATGTAGAGTTTTTAATATATTTAGTGAAACCTAAGTCAAGTGTATTAATTTTAATTTTATATATTTTTTAATTGAAATGTGTTTCGACGTCAAGGCCATTGACACAGATACAATAACAATAGTAAACTACATATTAATAACTATATATGAAGTTTCTTATGAATTCGTATGGATTTATCCATATTTATTTGTCCATAAGGCAATGCAGAGAAAGTTCTTGAAGTGTCTCTTATTTCGAGAGTATGGTGTATACCCACCTAGGGGTTGTCATCATGTTTGTTTGCTATCGAGGTTTGACACTAGGAGCCTCCACACCAGGAGGATGCGTTGACATTTTCATTCAATTTGTCAATTTGTTCAATTATAATCTCGACTGTCCTCAGCTTCTGGGTAATATTCATTTCTTCGTTACTCCGAGGTGTACTAGAATAAGCCAGATATTTTACTCAAAAACCCACAGAAACGACCTTCTCTCTCAATCGCCGTTTAGCTTTGCATGTTCTACTGCAAACCAGGTATCAGGGTGCTATGATTTGCACTGGAACTCACTTGTTTCTATCATTAATGTGTATTCAAATCATAACCAGTGAGGTATCTTGATTTCTTCCGGTTTGAGTTATGAGAGATTTGTTTTCTTCATTATTATTATGATTGAATATTTAGATATGGACATTATAGATTTAGATTATTATATTTGATAATGTTTTTTTATTATTATAATTATTTTCTAATATTGTATGTCTATGTTGCTATTGATATTTTCAGTAACAATATTTATTCATTATATATTTTCCTGTAATTGGGTAGTTACCTGTTGTAAATATATTATTATTATTATTATTGGTATTATGATTATTATTATTATTATTATATGGTTATTATTATATTTATTAGGCAGTCTTAGTGGCAGCCTGCATGATAGGACGATTTCAAGCATACTTAATACTAGCGCAACATACATTTATGAACACCAAACTAGATATCTTCTTCTTCTTCTCGTCCCTGATGCACACTGCATGTGGGGGGCCCTTTCCACTATTGAATGACAAGTGTATTATTCTCTGCCTGTCGAAATATCGATTCTGCATCCGATATTCCACACCATTCTCGTATATTACGTAGCCAGGAGTGTTATTTTCGTCCCGGCCCGCGTCTTCCCTCGATTCGCTCTGGTCAATGAGTTTCGGTATAAAGTATCTGCTACCTCTAAGTATATGGCCTATGTAAGACGTTTTTCGTTGTTTTACAATATTCAGGAGTTCTCTCTCTGCAAGACATTATCGTTCGACACATACTCTGTCCAGGAGATCCGAACCATTCTTCGTAGTGTCCACATTTCGAATGCCTCTATTCGTTTCAGTGTTCTGAGCTTGAGTGACCATGTTTCTACTCCGTACAACAGGATGGGCCATATATAGCACTTGATTACGCGCAGTCGAAGGCAGACCGGTAGTGTTCTCTGAAGAAGTACATTTTTCATTTTCAGATACGTGGTTTCTGCAATCCCAATTCGTACCTTTACCTCCTCATGCAATACCATTTCTCATTGAGGTTAGCTCCTAGGTATTTGAATTTGGGTACTCTTTCAATTGTTTCACGTTTGATTATAAGGTCGATGTTATTAAATCATTGTCTACTAAAGATTATCATTCTAGTTTTTGTAATATTGATACTCAGTCCGTACCTTTCTCCTACCTCGGTAATTCTATCCAGTATGTCTTGTAGGTCTTCCAGATTATTAACCAGGATTACAGTATCATCTGCGTATCAGATATTGTTAATGGGTTTGCCATTGATTTTTATTCCAGCAACCACTTCCTCCATAGCTATCTGAAAGATCTTCTCTACGTAGATGTTGAAAAACAGGGGAGACAACACGCATCCCTGTCGGACTCCTTTCGCGATGTTAAATCACTTTATCATCGATAAGGACGTTATCAATTGTCTCTAATAGTTGTGGACGTGTGAACATTCGATGGTTGATGCGTTCATGATTTTCTACTGATTTCTATAGATACTTACATATTATGGAGTTATCTTAGGAGTCTTGAGAGGGTGTTTGAGGGTTCTCTCACTTGATGATGGACGTGGCACAACTAATGAATTCCTTGTGGAAACGAAACAGCCTGTCTTGTGCTTCAATCAAGTGAGGCTTTATTTCAATATTTTCTAGCCTTTATCCTTGAATTATAAAGGAAGCATCAGATCGTATATATTCACATAGCCATATCTGCTATCATATTATTTTCATTACTTCAAGAATTTTTTCGAAAAAATGTCCAAGTTTTTTCTTAAATAGACCACGATAGCTCTATGTATGATCTGCATCATTTGGCTCTTCATTTTTCAGCTGTAAAGTCAGTTTTAAATTTTGTTAATGCAATTGACGAATTCTGTTAGAAGGAATTAATTTATGGTTGTTGTATTATTCGAGTAACCTACATTGCTAGAGGTATCTAATTAAAGTGGATCACGAAAATCAGAAATGACTTGCATTTTTTATCCATTGTTGAAACTCTATTCAATAATTCCCTCCGTTCCTTCGTAGTAGGTTTACGAATATTATTGAACTTTAGCCCTCGTGTCCTTAAAGGTGTTATTTTAGTCTTCGAAATGCGTTTCATTGTGAATTGTGTTGGAAATGGTGAAAAATATCCGAACTGTATTCAAGAATTCGAAGAAATTATTACGTATCCGGTCATCAAACTTCTAATGGATATATTTATTGATTTCTTTCGTTATCCTGTCAATGTCCTATAGTTTTGAATAAATGATACTACAAACAGTGTGACATCAGCAGAGGAATATCAATTAGTGCCTTTCCTGTGTTATACCTCGAAAGGTAAGTTTGAAATTCATAAAATTTTTAGAAATTCATACCAGCATTATTTTCGTATCTTGAAATATCAGTTGCACAATTTTCATATGATTTCACGACTGATATAAACGGAAAAATCAATAAACAGCTTTAGTAAACTTATTTTAGCTAGTCATTATCTTGTTATATTTCACAAACTCACTTTGACAAAAAATTCTGAATCGAGTTTTATTTGATAAAAATTTTTTATTTGTGCTTGAAAAATGTTTTTTCTGATAATCTACATTCAACATGTGCCAACACTTCAAAAAACTCAATGATGTCAACCGTGGAACGTATTCCAGATATAATTGATTTCTTTTTCTTTTTGAATATGATTATTCATTATATATAACTTTTTCACCCATTCATGCATTCTTACCATCGTTCAATATATACGTAAGTATATATAGAGATGCTGCTGAACAGAAAAAACGAGTTTAGATGATTCAATAAATAAAATAATCCGTTCATTCAGTTACAAAAAAAAAAAACTATTAACTCATCATCCTCATATATATTTGTTCATGTGAATTATCCTGATAACGACATATTGAAAATATACTTCCAGATCTTTCGGAATGTGTAACTGCGTATAAATAAAGCGTATTCTGTTCATATACTCCTCTACATTTTGTGGTTTTTTTTTCTATATTACATTGGATTGGACAATGATATCACTACCACTGGCGCCAAATGCCACCTGCACACATTCTTGTGAATTTTTTCAGTGATAATATTTGAAATCATTTAGTTCAAAAATCCTGATGTAATAAAAGTATTACTAGTAATGTAGATATTTTTTAGCTAACACTAGCGCATTCGCCATTTTTTGTGAAACATTTTTGATCGTATTTTATATTATTTATCACTATAAATTGCTTTGCATTCAGTACTTTCGACAGAAAGGGAGTTATTGACCTTTTTCAGACCGATGCGCAAGTTCAGTATTTTGTTACGACACTCTACCCTAGCAAACGATTTGAAATAGTAATTTTAGTAATATATTTTTTTATTGAAATGTGTTTTGACGTCAAGGCCATTGACACAGATACAATAACAACAGTAAACTACATTTTCATTTAAATTCTATTTTTCAAATTAAAGTGCTACAAGTATTGAAGAGCTCTATGAATCTGGGCAGGAGCTGACAATTTCTGTCAGGTTACTAAAAAGTTAGAATTGTCTTCTTTGGTTTATGAACTGCTGACAGTTGAAAAGTGAGAAGGCAGTAGAAGACGCTTCACAGTTGAACTTTGTTTCACTGTTAAAATTATCCCATAAAGTTGGTGGTTCAGAGGTTTATAGGAACTTGTGTGTGATATTTGTGTGTCCATTTCTTAGTCTTCGTATGATCAGTTCATCCTTCCTAGGCAACGAAGGGAGGTGGAACGGCTTGACGCAGTAGCGAATTTCATGTTGTTTTGAGAGAATTTTATTCCAATGTTACTGCCATGAAAATTGGGTCCTGTGTTTGAAAGAACTTTTTAAATCGTCATACAGTTGTGGTTTTTTTGCGGAGAGTATAGACGATGATGCCTCTTTTGCTTTACGATCTGCCATTTCTTTTCCGATAATACCCTCAATCCTTTGGAATGAAGGTTTTGGTGACATATATGTATCGTTTTTACAAAGTAATAAGAATTATAAAGGTTTTGATTTTATTATTTTGGATTTGATCGCGGAGAGGAAGTCTGAGCCTATTGTTACTTCTTGGTTATCTTCAGTTATGGATTTGGGAACTTAAAATATAGCAAATAGTTCTTTTGTATGGTCACTTGTCAATATGGCAGTAGGTTTGAAGAAATGGATATTTGAAGAAAAGTAACTGAACATCTCACGCCGTTGTTGATTTTGGACGCATCGTCGGTGTATAGTACTTTATTAGTTAGTGGAGAGATCTTATTTTTGCTTCCACATCTACATTGTATACTAATCTGTAGAAATATAGTTTTCTTGTGGTCTACGATAATGTAAATTCTGAATGAAACAGTTTATAACTGAATTAATATCGTGAACGATTGAATATCTTTCTTATAAGACGATTAATTGCAAAGAGCATCCGAGGTTACAGCATCCATATCTACGCTTATCACACGAAATTTCTGACCAAGGCTCGTATCATTCGGTTACGGGTTCTGTAACCCAAATAGCCTTACGCATTTAGTATTATATAGATATCAGGTTTAGAATTATGCATATTAGTAATGTTATTCACTCAGATTAGATGCAAAAAGACATAGGGCCACCTACTTTTGACACCTGTAGTCTATTGAAAATATATTCAGAAATATCTGATTCTGCTATAATAAAAATTTTTTAAAAATTAGAGGACTAGTGAAAATTTCATTAAAAAAATGAATGTATATGGTATTATCCAAATGAAAATCTTTTCCGGATATTGTATTATTTTGTTATATTAGAATGTAAATTAACTCTCTGCTCCCTATTTTCAATTTGTTTATTTCTCTTTTCACGGAAAACACAATTATATCCAACTACTCAAATAATAATCATTCATTATTCTAATGATTTTCAGTATACAATAAATCGATAGATAAAATGTATTCTATATATATTCGCCTACGCAATACTAGAAAACCTTTATATATTCGTCGAAATTAATTTGACTATAATACTCGTATGTTTGTTTATTGATTTATAATCTACGTCTATACTAGAGTATATCCGTCTGAATCAGCCATACACAAATTTTTTTATGGGAATAATGAACTTGAACTCGGAATAAGGAATAATAAAAATAATAAAATTATTCAAGTTTATATGAAACACTTAAGATTTAAAATTGTTCCATGTATTTTTCATAGTTATTAACATTAATTAATTTCAGGGTTTTACAGAGTTAAGATAGTTTGAAAGTTTAAATGTATATTTTGAAAGTGTGAACAGTTTTCCAGAACTTAATGAAGGTATAAGATATTCTGGATAAGAGTCTGCAAATCTGTTTCTGTAGATATTGTTTGCGTAATTCATTTAGAATTGAAAGAATGGAAAGAGTTGATTCCCCTTTTATTTCCTTCAATATAGGATAATAAAATAATTTTCAAAACTGAATGTACAAAATTCCCAAATACCCCTTCTTTTTCCTCTCCTCTTGTAATACACTTTTAGGAGAGTGTAGTTACTCAAAATCTATGAACTCATCGAACAACTCTAAGTTATTACAAATTTGAAATTGTAGTCAGCTGTGATATAGTATTTGTTTTTCAATGCCATTGTTTTTTTTCAAATCTTAATGTTCTTTTTGAAATTGATCTTTTAAAACAAGTGTATACGTGAAAACTGTGGAGCAGTTTTCCCCAGAAATATCGATACGTCCACTGTCACCTAACCATCCTTGAAAAATTGTGGAACTGTTTGTTTAGTTTTCCATGGTAAATATTCAGCTTTTCTCCAAATGCATTTACTTCATTGCCATGCGTGAAACTATGTTATTTTCTTCTCGTTAGCTTCAATTGAGGGTATTGAGTTCTTCGGTAAATCCAACCCCAATCTGGGGTCCCAGTTTGAGTATAGTTGGTCCAAATTAAATTCTACTATGAAACTAACGCATTCACCATTTTGCACAATAATTTCTATTTATCGCAAAATTTATTTATATATATATATATTTATATATATATATATATATATATATATATCTATCTTATACAATATCTATCTTGTTATACCGTTTGGTCCCACATAATTAGAGCGATTGAACTTGAATTAGCGATTCTAAGGACTTTTGCTTGCCTCCCAAAGACGCTTCATCCTCGCGGAATGTTCTTTCTTCCATTCATCTGTCCATTTTATTCCAGGTTGGCGCGTTAATTTTTGCCCAAACTTTACATGTGTGATTTTATAGCGACACTTAGTGGGATTTCCAGTTAAGCCCAACACTAAATTTGCATAATATTATGTTCTCAAAATATTACGCAATATCTTCATAATTCGACATATAAATACGTTATGAAAGAAAACATCCCACTATCCCTCTGATCTCACCGATAAAAGTAAGAGAGATTAAAACATCTATAATGACCAATGATTACCTTAACAGAAGGGTAACATATGTGGCTACAGTTTCCAGTGAGAGAGATCACTAAAAACGTCATGTAGTTTTGTTTACTACTGTACGACATAAAAAAGCCTTCACCTTATGAGCTAAAGTACGCTATATTATTTTGCTTAACAGAAAAATGTCTAACACAATTCTCAACAGAATAATGCAGAATCTGAGATGAAAATCTCAGATTGTCAGGCATATTGACATGTTAAATATTATTGAATGGTATTGGCGTTTACTTGATGTAAATCCATAACAATTAAATATAAGCTCATATTCACTTTTGATTTACACTTTCATTGAATACTTAGCATGACGCGTTTCGTCGTTATGAACGAATTCTCTTCAGTCAGTAATCTATTAGAGTCTGAAGAAGTCTCTTATAACGGCGAAACATAAATACTGCTTCCATTATTGCGATATTTATATATTTCGATATTTATATATATATTTATATATATATATATATATATATATATATATATATATATATATATATATATATATATATATATATATATATAAACTTTATTATTATCATCTACCTGTTATAGCAGTGTATGATTATTTGAGATTAACATTCACTGCGTCGCGCCAGAATATCTCGTCATATTACTTTCAATATCATGAAAAGAATATTCCACTTTCCACTATCTCAACGCAATGAAGGTCTCACATTCTAGAGATCGTAAAGAGACACGGATCGTCAAGTCCAGCTCTAGGAACCAAATGCACATAAGGAACTAGGAACTGATAATCCAGGGACTTAGTTCGCTCGTTTCGTGTCCGGATCCGCTCTTTGGAACTAGTTCATTACGGAACTACACAAGTGGCATCAAAATTGAGTAGTACAGTCAATATGTTTTTTACAATTAAATATAATGTGACAACATAATCAAACACAAAATAATTTGTTAGCTGAATCATCAACTATTTTTTCAGAAAATTGTCCAATTTTGCGTGGTGGTAATAATATGATACCCACTGTACATTCAGCAATAACAATTTGCTATCTACTTCACCTTATGCTAATGTCCATTTTCAGCCGGCCAACATTATGGGGCCTACATTTTACGACCCCCACCGCTTTCCTCCCTTGACCGTGAATCTGGCGCCTGAGGCAAAAACGACGCCTTGCCATGCTTAGTCCGACGTTGGTTGCCGCAGTGAAGGACGCCGGCCAACACCAACAACGAGAAGAAACACGAAAAGGCGGCGTCGGTTTTGGCGGCGGCAGTTCGAATACGCTCATGTATGCCGCCCAACAAGGCAAAGTTGAAAGAGTTCGACAACTGATACGGGAACAGGTTAGTGAGTGATAATTATTAATTGCTGTTATATACTTTTTCTGGTGAGTGAATATATAGCACTTTAAACAGAAATTTATTATTTCGTCATTTAAAAATTTTGTTTTGTTAAATATTTTTTTTATTTTTCATTTTCATTTGTTTATTTATCTACAGTTGAGTAATTTAACATGTAAAATGGACTGGAAGTCTGTGTGTGCATGCTTTGTATATTTAGAACTTATCCTACTTACTCAAATTATCAAAATATTGGATAGATTCCTGAGTTACTTTGTGATAATGAATTGTATTATAAATAAAAATACACTTTGTTTTTTAACACTATGTTTTTTGTGAGTGTAATGAATTGTAATGAGTGCAGTAGCTGTTACATAGCACAAACAGAAACTTTAGAGCAAGAATCAAACAACATCAATAGTCATTAAGGCTAAACAAAAAAAAACTCGAATTTGGCCAAACATTTTCTAGGCCCAAACCATACTTTTCCACATACAGATAATTCGAAGATATTACATATATCTCCAAAAGAAAACACCTTGATATTTAAGAGTTCAGAAATTTATGGATATAGGGCATAGTAAAAAAAAACATAAAAATGTAAACTTATCTTCAACTCTGAAATTTTATTCCAGTTTCTTTATCAATATGTCTGATAATTTAGTGATACTTCGAAAGTGCAGTCGAAAAATTAATGAAAATAGTGATAAAAACACAAAGTGTATTTTTTCTACGATAATAAGTATCTAACGTATAGTGATCCCATATAATCTAAAAGTAATATCTTACTTCTTAATATCTGTTAATTATTTACTCACATATATTTTTCCGAAATTATAATAGTTGTTTACCTTGAGACATGGGCAAATAGTTTTTCTACGAACACGGTAAATCCAAACTGGCATCCCTCAAATTGATATTTTATTATTTGGGCATCAGTTTAAAAGAATTCTATGATTTCTATTTCTTTCTCTGTCTGTTATCGCTAAGAATCATACTCCAGGTTGACGATTTGATTTTTGCTCAAACTTCACAAACTTCACATGTGCTATTTTATAGCGACATTATTCAGTGTGGTATTCGAGATTTTATATATATATATATATATATATATATATATATATATATATATATATATATTTTGAAAGTTTTTAGCATTAACAGGCTTTTTTAATATGAAAAAGTTTATTTCTGTTGACGTTTCGTTGTTATATTACAACTTTGTTAAAACTAACTGGCTCAGCATTCGCTTCGGAAGTTTTAGTCTTCTTCACCATGAGGAAACCTCTGAAAAACTCATGGTAAGCCAGGTGATTCTTAAGTGTGATTATATTTACATATATACAATTACATATAGTTTTTTATATACTTATCCAGAATGTGTATATTGTTCGTTTATGTGTGTGAAATTGAAGGTAGATCTGGAAAGAATGAGTTGTGTGATGTGATGTTTTGTGATTGTTGTGTGTTTATTTTGCGAGTGTTATTTGTGAGGTTTATTAAGTTGTTGTAGATAGAATTTAGATGTTTAATGTCCGTTCTTTCATTGACTGTGTTTTCCAAATTTTTACGAATGTGTAACATTTCTAAAATTTCTCTACATTTTTTGTCTCTTTCAGTTGCCAAAATTTTCGTATTTTTGTAATCAAAATCATGTTTTTCTGTTATTTTATGTTTATTTAAGGCTGTGATTTGAGTTTTCGCGTATTTATGTGCTTTGATTCTTTCTTCGAGATTTTGTGCTGTTTGACCGATATAGCTTTTATTGCAATTGTTACACGGAATATTATAAACTGTATGAGTTTTTCTCTGAATTACAGTTTTACTTTTTAATTTTGTATATATTTCTTTGATTTGATTTTTGGCAGTATGTGCTATTCTTAAATTATAAGGTTTTAATATTTTAGCAATATTTGTACTTAGTTTTGGAATATATGGTAAGGGAATGTAATTATTTTCGTTAGATTCATTTCTTTTTGAATTTAAAGTATTATATAATTTATGAATTCTGCTTTTCATGATTTTGTTGATTAAATTTGATGGGTAATTATTTTTCATGAGAAGAGTACGAACTTCTTCAAGTGTTTCATGTCGTAAACATGGTGATGTTAATTTTAGTGATCTATCTATAAAATTAATTATTATACCCTTTTTCTGGGAATAATGATGATTACTTATATAATTTATGGTTCGTTGCGAATTTATTTCTTTTCTGTACCATCTTGTAAAAATTTTGTTATCTTTTCTTATAATTGTTATATCGAGAAAATTTAATTTTTCATCTTTTTCTTCTTCAAGTGTGAATTGTAATTTATTATGAAAACTATTGAAACGTTCTAGTATATTATCAATTTGATCTTTATCTGCTATTATTAAACAATCATCAACATATCTTTTATATAATAAGATATTTTTTTCTAAATTTTTTATTATATCTTCTTCTAAAAATTCCATTACTAATTGTGCAATGACACTTGAAATTAGACTGCCCATTGCTACACCATCTAGTTGTTGATAAAATTCATCTTTATATTGAAAAAAATTTGTTCCTAAAGTGAATTTTACTGCTTCAATGAATTCATTTTTTGGAATACAAGTGAAATTTTTTAAAATATTCCATTTTAGATCTATTATGTTTGGAACGATTGCATTGGGTATATTAGTATAAAGTGAGATTACATCTAAAGAATATAATTTATGATTTTCATTAAGTTGTAAATTTTTTAGATTATCAACTAAATGATAAGAGTTCTTGACATAAAATTGATTTTGATTTATTACATTTTTTAAAATTGAAGAAAGAAATTTAGAAAGATTATATAGAGGAGATTGAATATATGAAACAATTGGTCTTAATGGAATATTATTTTTATGTATTTTAGGTAAACCATAAAATTTGGGTGGTAGACTATTATGTTGTATTAACTCTTTAGCTGTTTTTGGTGATATAAAATTATTTGTTTCCCATTTTTTTATT